>OV743439.1:19837200-21087200 GCA_928269145.1 Agriphila tristella
AATGCGGAAAAGTCTTTTATATTTGAACTCAGTATTCATATAACAGTTTGTATGATAAATGCAAACAGTACTTAAGTAAAATGTTATCAGTGTGCCAAAAACTGATTTGGAAAATCGATTTGATATGGTACCTAGTGGTGCAGTATGGTGATTTACTATCAAATGTTGATTTAGGTATGTATGTGGCCTACTCAAATCGGAGGAACGTTGATATTATCAAGTTTTGTTTTTAATAAAATTAAATTCATTATCTTTGGAAGCTTTAGGTCCTAATATTTGGTTGCAGTAATAGACATTTTTGTTAATAAAGCGTCCGTCACTGACAAACAAAAATTGCTTACTTAGAGTGTCCTGGGTTTGAATCCCAGTAACTGCTGTTTATTTATTAACACTATAATTTTTATTGGGTACATTACATTGTTTGCTATAACAATGTAAATGTAATAGCAAACAACGTAATGTAAATGTAAATGTAAAAAATACAACGAAATCTGTGAGATATCGTATCGTACTATTCACGATGACTTCATAAATAAAACAGCTAAGGATAAGAAATCAATAAAACCGCTTTATATAAATCAGTTACAACAATTATTGCGGTATCTTACACAATCAGATGTAAATTTATAATTTATATTGTTGAGATAGTTCATTATCTGCCCTAAATAAATTAATAATGTACGACTACTTATCTTATCACCTTTTATTGACACTGTTATTGATTGAAACTTTTAAATACCTATCTTGGATAGGTACTGATTTTTTCATTGGAGATAAATAAACTAGTGTGAAAAATATACAGGGTTATTTGTAAAACACCAACAACTGACATCATAAACAACAACGTTTGTTCTACGACTTTCCGAAAAACACAAAAAACTACTTTTCGTACAAAAGTCCGAATAACTGACCGAGTTTTGTATGAAAAGTAGTTTCTTTTTGTTTTTCGGAAAGTCGTAGGAAAAACGTTGTTTATTATGATGATGGTAATCTACCTCTGCGAGGTTGTTGATGTTTTACAAATAACCCTGGCTCGTAAGAAATTATTGGTTTCATATGCTTAGGACACTGTTTGTGCCATAGAATCGCACGTGCAATGGTCCAAGATAAACTAATGTTTGTTCCCAGTGTTGAATAATGATAGATAATATTGATAATGTCAAACTGTGTGCTAGTTACGTCTCACAGAAACTGTAACGTGCTCGTTATCTCTATCTAGGCACTTGGTACTATTATCTATGTATATTTTAAGTTTTTAAGAAGACTGGAGAGATTTACTGTGTCTAATGTGTTCCTTTTTTTAAGGTGACATTTCTTACATTCTTCACGTTCCTAATAACTGACCCTGAACACCATATCCTGACTGCGACAAATATATTCGTGTCGATGTCCTTGTTCTACACAATGCATTTGCCGTTAGGTTTGCTCCCTATCATCATGGTCTCGGCGATAGAGGTAGCGCTACCAATGTGTTCATAACCTCTACTCCTCAGAGGCTATGGTTCTTTTGCACTCGTCCATACTAACAAACATAAATTCATTACGTTATACGAGACGACATTGGAGTTGATTGAGTGTTCGTCGTATCTCCTTGATATAAGTACGCTTCAAGTCACCGATTCGTATGAAACTTATCGTTCCATACATATAGTTAATAGTTTATTACATTTTTATTTAGAAAGAATACACTTGTTTTAAACAAATATTGACGCCAATGAACCACAATACTTAAATACAAATCGTAACAGCAAATAGTGCCTGTTATCTTTATGATAAGATTAACTGTTCGGTTTGTTGCAAAAACGTTAACATAGTATCGTGATCGTGATACACAATTTTTATTATTATTTTCTTGCATAATACCTAAACGTTTTCCTTTCTTATCAGTATGTTCATAAATTATAATGGTTTATAGTCATAATAATGTCGCGCCGCGCCGCTCTTGACTACTGAAACTGGAATACCGACGACGTTGGTGCTAGTATGTCATAACCTGAATACATTATCAAATGATACGATGAATACTGAACGCTCGATTAATGCATGAAACCTATTAATTCAATAAACTAATGCGATGCTGGACTCGTCTCGTAGGTGTCCCTGATGTCGTTCGGGTGCTTTGTATTGGTAAACGATACGAAGGCGCTGGATGCTAAGACGGCTTTCGTAGCGTTGTCTCTTTTCAACATACTACGTTTCCCACTATCCATGCTGCCTAATGTTATATCGAATGTAGTACAAGTAAGTTCGATTATTACGTATTTATTTAGTGTGTTTGTGCTGTCTGTTGGCAAGAAGAAAAGAAATAACCTTTTGCAGTAGTCAATTTAATTAATCTTTTGTCAACAAGTATAAGTTTGCAGTGATAAGAAATGACGTCAGGTACTACCTCAATTTGTTTTTCATTTGTTTACTATGGTATGTGGTGCTCTGTTCACTATGCTAACTTATACTTGTTGCACCATGTTATGCCATACACGCTGTCATTCTCATTGGAATCGTACGAGTTTCATTCATTTAAATTTTCTGTTCATGGTGACTAACATTGAGCTGGCTGATTTAACGCTTATTTGATCTACTCTAACAAATTTTAACTTGGTGATTGAGAACTATCAGCTGTTTTGTACAATCGAAGAATTTTTATCTTTTTAAGTTTGTCGTAATAAAAGCACGCACCGTTTTTTTTAATGTTGTGGTCACACAAGCTACGCCATAAATAATTATATCTCTAATTTTGCATATATAAGGTAAAACTCTAGTTTGTTACATTCTTTTTATATAAGGTGGTACTAAATGATGTCATGATTCTCAAACAGGTTATAGTGTTGCTAAAACTGGACAACATTCTCCAAGGAACATGGTAAAAAATCTTTTTTCGCCTTTCCATAGTAAATCAGTCAGCTGATCAAAACATTTTGTATGGGAGTATGAATTTTTTTTCTTATTTCGACCTATGTTCCATGGAGAAAGTTGTCTAGTTTAAGCACCACTCTCACCTTTTTCAGTAACATCACATCATGTGGTACCACCTTATACAGGGTGTTTGGTAATAGCCTTATAAAGCCGAATGTGGTGGATAGGGACCATCAGACTGAACAACTTTTACTATAGGACCAACTGAAATCGCGAAAAAAAATCAGCTGTTTCATACATTTTGATATTTTCGTTATTATTTTTTGTATGAAACAGTTGTTTTTTTTTTCGTGATTTCAGAGTTGGTCCCATAGTAAAAGTTGTTCAATTTGATGGTCCCTATCCACCGTATTCGGCTTTATAAGGCTATTACCAAACACCCTGTATAATTATTAAACATGGTATGATTACGTTTATATAACGTTGATCCCGAATAGGGCGAAAATGATTTGCATACCTAAGCTATAACATGCCCCCAGTTTTTAAGTTATATCACCGAATTAAATTGGTATTTAAATTTTATTAATTCTAGATTTAATATAAAAAATAAATGTCATTATTATAATCTTATAAGTGTTACATTAATTGTTAAGTGCATGTATATTTGAATTTTTTTCTGAAATTTTTGTTAGATTTTGCGAGACATTGCTAACTACAGTGTAGTTTTAATAAGTAGTTTTTTTAATTAGTTTTAATAAGAAATAAATAATTAGTCTGAAGTAAATATCTTGCCTACCTTTTTAAAAAGTATGTTACCTGATAATTTATTATTCTTCGATTGTACAAACAAAATTATCTTTAACAAAAACTATAACTATTTTCTGATCGAATATTCCTATTTTTAGACGTCAGTTGGTATAAAGAGATTAAATAAGTTCATGAACTGCGAGGAATTGGACGAAAGCGCCATAGAACATGATCCTAAAGAACGTAAGTGTTTATTTGTTATTTTTAAATAATACATAATATTCGCAATTTCAATTTCGCTGTCCATATCAAATAAATCTCTATGTGAATTATATATTTTGTTGAAGATAGAAATAAGATCTTATTAAAAAAAGTTCAATTGGCATCTTGACGTTCTGGCAAAGGTGAGAAAGTACTTCACGCCGGAACAGCTGCTAAATCTGGCTTAGTAGCAAAAGGACCTATTCGCAAAATGCCACACGGCCAAAAAAGGACACATTCTCGGAATGACTTGTTCTCAAAAGGACCTATTCGCATAATACCTCATTCTCAAAAAGACATTCGCAGAATGCCTTATTCGCGTAATGACCTATTCTCAAAAGGAGACATGAAATTACAGTGGTGCAGTTCTTCAAACACATTATTTATTTGCAACTTTTAATGTAAAATGTCAATTCAATTTTTCATAATACATCTACCTCTTACCTAATAATTGATGTTACAAATAATAATGATTCCAAACAGAAAAAAATATACCTTTCCTTTAAGTATAGGTACTCTTGTTGATTTTTATTAAAAAGATAATAAATGACGATTTATAAGTTAGTTTTTTTCTTATTTATATGTATATGAATTATTTTACCTTTCTGAAATACTCTGAATTTCTGTTTTTTTAACAATACAGTGTCTAATCTACTTTAACTCCCTTTCAGAGTTGCACTTTATTTATTTTTTTGCATTATATTTATATGGACATGCATAGTTTCATTAAAGAACACTTAAGGAAAAATAAGGCCTTTTGAGAATAGGTCATTTTGAGAATAAGTCTTTCTGAGAATGAGTCCAAATGAGAATAGGGCATTTCACGAATAGGGCATATTGCGAAAAAGTACAATATGCGTCTGCAGGGTTTTTTGCGAATAGGTCCTTTTGCTACTAAGCGCTAAATCTATACCAAGCGCAAGTTCGATCGTATATCGTATGGAATGGAGTACTCCTCTCATCTTTGGAATGTCTCCGCCTAATACCATTTCCAGAGGCTTGAGTCCATTGAGCAGAGGGCCAGGAAGCTCATCGGCAACGATGATCTTTCCTGTAATAAGCTCAAAAGCGTCGAGGATAGACAAAAGTTTCAATCTTATCGGTTTTTGTATCAGTGCTGTGGAAATGCACAACTTGATTCCGCCATCTCCCTTCTTCCATCGGACAACCAAACGTACCAATCAGCACCACCGTTTTTTGGTGGATATTCCAAAGACTCGCACTAAGCGTTTTGCTACAAATTTTAATTGATAACTTATCTCAAGCGATTACTACCGCCAAGTTCGCGTAGAGATTATCTACGTTTTCAATATCGGTTCTATAAATCAATGTTCATGTCAGCTCGTATAATAAATATTGATTGATTGATTAAGGCGATCTTTAAAGTAAATCAACACTTTTTGATGTAATGCCATAGGTTGCTGAAAGATCCTACTGATCTTAAATTAAGATATCTCGACCCATATTGAACCAGAAACACGATTTAATGATTTTGGCTCGATACATTTTATCAAGTCTAAAGTTATATTAGAAACAACATTGGGTATTCAAGTCGAAATTGCTTTAAATAGTTTGTATCATCAATATCCACAATCATGTAGAAGCATTTCTCGTTATTTTCTACAAATTGATTTCGATATTTTTTCGCCTAATCTGCCAAATCCGTCTCGCTCCAGCGCGCGACGTTTTCTCATTGCTATCTCGCTTTACTGATATAGCGCCTTTACTTACTTATTTTAGGAAACCCGCTGGTGATTGAGAACGGTTACTTCTCGTGGGGGGAGACCGATTCGGAGCCGGTACTGAAGAACATCAACTTGCACGTGCCTCGTGGGTCGCTGGTGGCTGTCGTAGGGGCGGTTGGGTCAGGAAAGAGCTCCTTGCTGTCCGCCCTACTCGGGGAGATGAATAAGGTGTCGGGCCGCATCAATACTACAGGTGACTTAGATTTATTATGACTTATGACTTAAGCGCAGTCACATTTGGAGCGAAACCACATAATACATAGTAGTACAAGTACAGAAGATGCACTCCGCAAAATCATTTAAATAAATATCGACTCTTGCTCCGACACAATAAGGTGCAATTCAGGCCGCACAGCTCTCCCTTCCCTACTTCCCTACAATTACATTCACATATGGTTCTCTTTTTCTATCTCGTAGCTATTTTCTTCTCTGACGTATGAAATTGACCGTCCGGACGGATCCGCCGGCAAAGCGCGGAGTGTCCCTGGCCTGGCGAAACGAGGTTCCTTTCGCTTCGCTTATGTCGCTACCACGTCTTTTCACACTTGGGTTCACTTCACACTGCAAACTACAGTGCACTGTACGATCGGCAAATCACGTGCTTTTAGAAAAGTTCGTGTGCGCACGTTTCGTCCCAGCGCGTACAAAACATATGGAAGTGCCAGCATGCATGTGATTTTCACCCTTAAGATTGTAAAGTGCCAGTGTGGTCGATTGTACAGCTGTTCTAATGCCTAGATTTTTCACGCGCGATTTCACCCGATCAGCTCCGACAGTTGACACACGCGAAAGCAATGACGCGAAACCGCTACGTAGATGTGATCCTCACGTGTCGTCGTCGATAGAGGACAACTCATGGCGGAACTACCGCGATGCCGCTGGTACGGTTTCGCGGCAGAGGTGTGCTACCTACAGGCGCTAATAATATAAACCAATATGTTATTGTTTTTAGGTGAAATTGCTTACGTGCCACAACAAGCGTGGATACAGAACGCGACATTGCAAGACAACATTTTGTTTGGGAAAGAATTGGACAAACAGCGGTATAACAACGTGATCAACGTTTGCGCATTGAAACCAGATTTTGACGTTCTACCCGGAGGGGACCAGACTGAGATTGGAGAAAAAGGTAATACTTCTGACCTTTGTTGAATCAATGACATTTAAGTAAGTGGCGATGTGTTGTTATGGGCGATTTTCTGACAGCTCAATAAAAAAAGGTTCAAAACATTTTTAAAGATGACCTTTCATGAAAGCCTAGCAGTAAAGTTAAACCCCCTTCACAGTAAGCAATGTATCGTTAGCAATTTTTTGAAAATTTTGGTCGCACAATACAACCCGCGTAGATAAAAAATTGAATAACTAGTGGCTCACCGCGCTTACCACAACGAGTGTGACAGAGAGCGATAGGTATGACGTTTGGTGTGCAAGCGAGAAGTGAATATGTACGACACTATTTCTTTATTTGTGCGGGTTATAGGTACCTTTCCGCCTGGGAGAGAGAGAAACGAGGCGGGGGATTCAAAACGGCGATTGACATTATTATAAGCTTCGAGCAACGAAGGCTTCGTTCGTCTGTACAGAAGCCCGTCTTACTCTAAGATTATAAGCAACTTTACAACGACTCTGCTTTCATAAAACGCCATCTATCGAGATTTTTGAACTAATTCCTTTTTGATAATAGAATACGGGATATTTTTAATTAGGTGACTGGAAATAAGTGGGATACTTAAATACTAAACACGGCAGCGGTTTATCTTGTTGGCGACAAAATAACTAAACGGGCAACAAACTGTGGATTACAAAAAATACGTATAACGAGCAACTACATGTGGGAGGGGAGGTAAATAATTGAAGTGAATGTCAAAAATACTGAGTAGGCGATTTAAGCTGCCCAACATGGTATTTTTGTCACCTCGATTAGGTCGCCTTTTTTAAGTAAAATATATGCCAAATTTTAAAGATTTTGTTAAGATTTGGTCGCCCGTTCTGAATAACTAGTTTTTAATTTCTATTTTAAAGTCACCCATTTCCTATATGTGAAGTCGCCCTCAGTCCGTCGCCCACTTAGTACGCTATATTCAGTATTTTTGACACCCAAAATGGGAATTTATTGTTACCCGACTAAATACTATACATATAAATAAGTGTAATATTTAATAGTGATGTAATATTTAAAATATTTCTCTTGAAAGTGAAAGTGAAATATATTTTATTTAAATAAGCTCACATAATAAGCATTTTTAAATCGTCAATTCTTTTACCCTACCACCCATTATGACGTCTTTTAACTGACAAGAAAAATGGGCGCAAAAAACTTGTCAGCTTTATCAATCAGATGGAACGATATTTACAAATATGTATATCGTTTCCAGACTTTATATTAACAAAGATTAACAAATAAATAACATTATTGAATTAGCTCATTTCTTAATGAGTTTCAAATTTCTTAATCAATTTACAGATTTTAAGCTAAATTCAAAGTTTGAACTTGTTATTCAGTCTAGGCTGTTACAATAAATAAAAATAAAAGAAAAACATACAATTCAATATGCATTAAGATAGGTAGTCAGAAGCAGACCCATTCCCACTGGCAGCACCAGTTCCCGAACATGACGCATGAACCAGCCATCTCTTCGCTCAACCATATTTGAGCCTCATACGACACCACCGCAGAAATGATTAAAGAGAGCATGACATACTAAGACTACCTATGTTAAGGCATCGAATTGAAAATTTATATCCAAAAGCTTTTCATAGGTCTTTCACTAAACTACTGACTATAGAAAGTAAAAATATTGCAATTAAATAAATCAAAACAAGGTAAGCTATTAAGAATTATATTTTTTGAGTAAGAAGTGCCATACATGATGATGATGATGATGTCCTCCTCGACGAGTCCGTCGACGGCGACACACTGGTTACTTTCTTGCATGAGCCCGTATGTGACTGGCGAAGCCAAACTTAGTTTTAAAGCAACGGTCGCAGCTCGCGCAGTACAATTGTCCACTTGCATTATAAGTATAGTTGTAAGTTGGCTTCGGTTGGGACTTTTTAAGCTGTCGTTTTGCGTCCAGATCTTCGAGACGCATTTCTTCAAAGTTTTTTTACACCCTCATTCACGCTTCTACGCCACTCGGACCGTTTTGAGGCGAGATGTTCCCAGTCTTTTGGCGAAATGTTACACGCTGATAGGTTCCGTCTGAGAACATCTTTGTAGCGGAGATATTGTCCACCAGCAGTACGCTTTCCCAAATACAACTCCGCATAGAAAGCAGATTTTGGTAGTCGAGTGTCGTCCATGCGCACAAGGTGTCCACACCATCGAAGCTGTCCAGTCATGAGAATAGCTTCGATGCCCTTCATATCAGTTCTGCGCAATATTTCTGTGTTCGGAACACGGTCTTGCCACTTAACGCGTAATATCGAACGAAGGCATCTCATATGAAAAGCATCCAAGCGTTTAATATCCGATTTATAGGCGACCCACGTCTCTGAGGCATATAAAAGTATGGGTAAGATAATTGCTTTATATACACCTATTTTGGTTTTCAATTTTAGGTCATGAGAGCTCCAAACTCTGTGGTTTAGCTTTCCAAACGCAGCAGCGGCTCTGGCTATCCTGGTGGAAATCTCAGTCTCAAGCTTGTTGTCACTACGCAGCATGCAGCCCAGATAACGAAAAACCTCAACTTCCTCAAGATTATTACTGGCAAGTTTTAGAGGAGTGTCGCACGCAGATGAGCCTCTAGCAGGTTGTTTTAGAATCTGGGTCTTCGACACACTTATCACCAGTCCGAACCTACGGCACGAGGCATCTAGTTCATCCAGGAAATGTTGGAGACTATGCATGTTATCCGCCATTAAGCAAACGTCATCGGCGTAGAGGATATCCAATACCGAAACTTGGTGCACGCTTCGTTTAGCCCGGAAGCGAGAAAGATCGAAGACACCCCTGTCCGTTCTCACATTTAACGAAATACAGTCGTGGCAGTGTTGGAGTGCGTCATTCATCACGGCGGAGAAATAGATTGCAAAGAGCGTTGGGGCCATTACACACCCTTGCTTTACGCCACTCGTCACAGGAAATGGGCTAGTGTACGAGTTGTCATGTTGTACCCTTGCAGACATATTGGTATGAAATTGCTTTATAAGCTCCACAAGTTTGGCCGGACATCCAATCTTGTTCAGTACAATCCAGAGTGCATCCCTAGGGACCCGGTCGAAAGCCTTCTCAAGATCGACAAAGCACAAATAAAGGTCACGGTGCTGTTCAAGGCTCTTTTCTTGAAGATGTTTGACAACAAAGATTGCATCGACGGTCCCTCTATTCGGGCGAAAGCCGCATTGGGTTTCAGGCAAAATTTGCTCTGCTAGACGACTGAGACGTTTATTTATAATGCGGGCGAGGACTTTGCCGGCAGAACTTAGAAGTGATATGCCCCTATATGAACTGCAGTCTGATCGATCTCCTTTGCCTTTATAAAGTTTGCATAAAGACGCATCTTTCCAGTCTTGAGGTATTATATTTAACTCCCAAATACGAAGAACAAGCTCGAACAACCTGTCCTGAACACTCGAACCACCATACTTATAGACTTCAGACGGCAGATTATCAAGACCAGGTGTTTTTCCGTTTTTAAGAGTCAATACGGCACGGCAGAATTCATCAAAGCTGGGGGGTTCTTCCAAGTCAGATGATGTGGCTCGGTCATCGAGAGAGTTAATATACTCGAGATCGGCTCCCTGAGTTGTCGGATTAAGGACATCGATAAAGTGTTCAGCCCATCTCTCCAGAATATCGTTAGGGTCCGTCAGTCGTTGCGATTGGTCATGCGAATACAGAGGGGCAGTGATCTTATGTGTTGGTCCAAAGACGGTGCGAAGACTTTCATAGAAGGCACCAACTTGGTGTGTATCCGCAAGTAGTTGCAACTCATTAGCTTTCATATTCCACCAACGGTCCTTGAGTTCTCGAGTTTTAGTTTTAAGCTCTTGGTTTATGCGCCTGCGGGTATCGACATCAGTATGCTTACGTAGCGAAATTCTAGCATCGTCGAAAAGCTTTCTTAAGGTTTCGTCAGAATCGTCGAACCAGTCCTTATTAATCTTTTTAGGTTTACCGACTACACCTAAGACGACTTCATGGAGTGATTCCGCGAACGCTTGCCACTCATCATCAATGGAAGCATTTTCTGAATGGTACGGTAAAGTTCCGAATTTCAAGTCGAGCTCACTTCTCGCGTCCGAACTGCCATACATACAGACAATATAAAACAGATCTTTTATATACGAGTTATACGACGCCCTTAATACAAGCAGACAGAAGCAGACCCATTCCCACTGGCAGCACCCGTTCACGAGCATGACGCATGAACCAGCCATCGCTTCGCTCAACCATATTTGAGGGAACGTAACGACCCGCCTCACACGACACCACCGCAGAAATGTTTGAAGTGAGCATGACATACTAAAGCTACCCATATTAAGTCTTGCTCTGGGAACTCCCATCGAATATAGGTATTTGTGTTCATGCTGTATCTATCTACCAAATTCTAATCTTATCTCTTTAGCGTGATCGATAATCAAACTTATTCTAGATACTTAGTTTTTTTTATATATCTTGTGTTGCGAATTTTTACTATAATATCGATAATGTTTCGTAATAACCCGTAAAGTTTTGTTTATTATTTGTATAGAAAACTGCAAAGTGACAATCCTAGTCGCAAATAGACTATTGATTTCGATAATAATTATTCCCAATAATGGGCATAAGCAAAATACAATTTAGGTATAAAGTTGGCACTATGCAGTTTATCATGAAAAAAAAATATTTCAAAAGTTGGGGTATTCAAGATTTAACGGGTGATTCATTTAGAAGTACTTTTTTCAAAACTAAAAAAATATAATAAAAATTAATTTATCCGGTCATTTTTATTATTATACAAAAGAACTATTCTTTACATTTATTTTTTAAAGATTATTTTTTATAAATGTTGGCTGTAGCTCCGGTTAACATAGTCCATTCTGCCGTCCCAATTTTCGATGATGCGTCGAGCATTTAGATTGATATTTAGCGAATAACGCGAGTAATGTTGGCTTCCAGTTGGTCAATCGTACCTGCTTATCCAGACTTTACATATCTCCAAAGGAAAAAGTCTAGGGGTGTGATATCACAGGATCTAGGCGGCCAACTCACCGGTCAAAAGCGCGAAATTAACTGTTCACCAAATTGTTCACGCAATAAAGCCATGGTTTCACGTGCTGTGTGGCAATTGGCACCGTCTTGTTGGTACCAAATATCCTGGAGATCATGGGCTTCAATTTCAAGAAACAAATAGTCTGTTATCATGGCACGACAACAGTCACTTGTTGTTGCGAACGGCGCCAGATCGATTCTTTGTGGTCATCGCGTACACTCTCAGCTACCGCCGCAATATTTTCTTCACTACATCTTGGATGTGGTCTATTTGGTCGTGTATTATCTAATAATGTAAATTAGCTTTCAAACTTTTCGCTGGTACAGCGAATCGTGCGTTCGGTAGGCCGATTATGTGGACCATAAGTTTCTAAACACATTTCTCGCAGCAAGCTGATTTTAGTAGTACAGCTGAATAATTTGTAGACGCTGTGCGGGGCTAAGTCTTTCCATGATAAAATGTCAAATAAAAGTTTATTACAACTCACGCTTCATCTGCCAAAAAATCCATATCCAAAAAAGTACCTCACCTCCAAATGAATCACCCTTTATAATATTTTTCCGGGGACGTATGCAATATACATACTGTTGAGGCAAAATCTCTTCACCATTATATTCAGCTAAAAGGGAAGTACTTCCACCGAGCTCGGTGTCTGTGCTCGGGGACCGCGGTCCAACTGCTTGATCTTGGAATTTGTATTTATGCAAAGTGCTTAGAAAACTTCGATAACGTGAGTCAGTCGCAGTATTTGAATTGATAAAAGATGACATGTGTTAACATAATTGCTTTCATGTAAATAACTAATATAAGATAAAGTTATCGATCTTATAATGTACTATAATTATATTTTATTATTTAATTTATATTATAATATTTTTTAATACAAAAGTTATTAATGTAATTTCCTCTTTAATATGTACCGGCTTGTTCAGTATACAAAAATTGGTGAAATAGTTCGGAATTAATTTACTTCTAACGTTTGTTATTCGATCATCAGCGTAGGTTAGGTATCGTTCTGACGTATTGAAGTATTGACGTATAGCATCGAATTCACGTTGGCAAACACTTTCTTAAGTGAATTGAAATTAAATCTTCTGTTCCGTGCGTCTTTCAGAAAGAAAAATAAATAGGGACGGTCTTTTGAATAGAAAAGAACACAAAAATTAACATTTAGAAAAACTTTCTAATTTTCAACACACTTTTATATAGGATTGAGTATCGAAAACAATATATTTGCATATAATGCATTATATAATTGCATATATAATAACAATATATTGTAGGGTTGTCATTTTGCAGTTTTCAATACAAATGAAGAACAACATTTACGAGTTATTATGGAACACTCTGTATACTTTTTATCACGTTTGTACACAGGTATCAACTTGTCCGGTGGTCAAAAGCAGAGAGTGTCACTAGCTAGAGCGGTTTACTACGACGCCGATAACTACTTCTTGGACGACCCGCTCAGCGCTGTCGACTCGCATGTTGGAAAACACATATTCGACAAGGTAAAGTACTACAATACAACGTGTCACAAAATTGCTACAACGTGCTACTTACATAAGAATTAGAGCAATGTATGTAACGATGTTGTAATTTTTTAGAGTTCCGTACCCAAAGGGTAAAAATGGAACCCCTACAAAGACTCCACTGTCCGTCTGTCTGTCTGTCAGGCTGTATCTCATGAAACGTGATAACTATACAGTTGAAATTTTCACAGATGATGTATTTCTGTTGTAATAACAACAAATACTAAAAACAGAATAAAATAAATATTTAAGATTAAGATTTTTACAGCAAACGTGATTTTTTGTCGTTTTTTGGCACGGAACCCTTCGTGCGCAAGACGAGTCGCACTTGGCCGGTTTTTTATTCTTTGTTATGTAATGTATGTAGACGATTGTTTCCAATGTTTTTCGTTGCCTATTCTTTATCTTGAAGTACTGTAACGATGTATTAATTTTTTATATTCCTCAATTTCCGTAGGTAATCGGTCCCAACGGCTTACTGAAAAGCAAGACCCGCGTTTGGGTGACTCACAACGTGTCGTATTTGGCCCAAACCGACCTAGTGGTGGTGCTGCGCGACGGACAGATGTCGGAGGCCGGCACCTACCAGCAGCTGCTGGAGAAGAAGGGCGCCTTTGCAGAGTTCTTGCTTCATCACCTGAGCGACGCTGAGAGGACTACGCCTGAAGGTAAACAGAATATATAACAGTACTAACGTACAGAAGCCCATCCGCGCGAGGACAATCATTTAATAAGCTACTCTCGCTGCACGGCAATAAGGTACAATTTCAAATTGCACACCGCTGCGTGCCTAATATTATAAGCACCTACGAAGCGCCTCTCTTTCTGTCGCGTAGCTCTGTCTCAACCGACACACCTCGTGAATCGTTAAGGTTTGCTACTCGCTACTTACCGATATATTAGAAAATATCCGTTATGTCGATAAATATACAATGAAATTACCTACTAATATAAAATCAATCTTTCTAAGTAGTTAGTTAAGTAAGTACTGAGTTAATTGTTTGAAAATGATATTTGGGAGTAATGTCATGTGATATATAAAGATCGGGATAATTTACGTAAAAAGTAGTAAAGAATTAAGAACTGACTCGTTCTTGTCGTTCGCGCGCTCGTCGCTCGCAGACAGCGCGCGTGTCGGCGCGGTGATATCCCTCGACCATGGCTCGACTGAGTGTGCCGCGAGCAGTAAGCTAATATAAAAGTTCAAGCGCGGAGTGAGACCCCCTGGTAAGGGGTTTGGTTGGGTTTCATGTTGACGGTTGTACGCCGTGTGTTAAATTGAAGATGTCCAGCAATTGTTAGTGAAGTGTATCAGGAATCGAGCATTACGTAAAGACTTAAGTAGTAGATGGGCAAAGGACCCGACTGCTTGGTTTATACCCAGTTAAACGCCATGAACCATTTTGTTGAAATTCTTTAGAAATAGAGATGTTTTGTCCTTTGAATATTTTTCTGTACGTATTGATTAAACTAGAAATTGTTTCCACAACGTCACATTTTGACATCAATAGAAATAAAACAACGTAGGTTTATTGGGTTTATAAACCCAGTGTTCAAGTTTAAACCGGGGGGGGGGTAATTACGTATCTTTGTTGCAATCAACTCTGACAGATATCGCAGTTACATCGCTGCTTTAGTAAGAACCATGGACGAAAAAAGAACCAATGTGACAACTATCTTAACTAAAGCAGCAATGCAATTGCGCTTTCAATCGATTTCAATCGAGAATTGTTAGCAACAGACTTACGTGATCAAGGGTCGGGTCTTTTACCTATCTCTAACCCAAATTAATTATTATGTATTATGATTACTATTTACACACACACACACACACACTGTCCCACACGTTCCACTAACCATTTGATAGCCATTGTTTTTTTTTCCACAACGGGATAGTGCTTGGTATTCACCTCACCTGACTAAGTGACGATAAGACCGTAAGAGCGTTTTCACATTATCCGATACGATATCGGTATCGGACAACGATACGATAAAGGAGGAAGTAAAATGTATGAAATTTGTGGCTCCGATATCCGATATCGTGCCGGACAATGTGAAAGACAGATACATATTTCATACATTTTACTTACCTCCGATATCGTATCGTTGTCCGATACCGATATCGTATCGGATAATGTGAAAACGCTCTAAGTGTAAGCGCACTACACCTTGGATCCTCATCACTAAGGAACTGAATATCTTACCACTAACTGCCGGAATACAACAATGTTCAAAATTGTTACTATGGCGTCAGACTTAGGTAATATGATGGTAGCTAGCCAGGCGGATCCTACTAATATTATAAATGTGAAAGTTTGTGGGTTTGGATGTTAGTTTCTCAATCACGCAAAAACTACTGAACGGATTTGGTTGAAATTTGGCAAACAGATAGTAAATAGCCTAGATTAAAACAGGATACTTTTTAACCCGATATTCCCTCGGGAACCGGAACCACGCGGGTGAAACCGCGGGCGGCCGCTATTTGAAAGTGAAAGTGAAAGTGAAGTGAAAGTGAAAGTGAAATATATTTTATTTAAATAAGCTCACATAATAAGCATTTTTAAATCGTCAATTCTTTTACTCTGCCACCCATTATGACGTCTTTTAACTGACAAGAAAAATGGGCGCAAAAAACTTGTCAGCTTTATCAATCAGATGGAACGATATTTACAAATATGTATATCGTTTCCAGACTTTATATTAACAAAGATTAACAAATAAATAACATTATTGAATTAGCTCATTTCTTAATGAGTTTCAAATTTCTTAATCAATTTACAGATTTTAAGCTAAATTCAAAGTTTGAACTTGTTATTCAGTCTAGGCTGTTACAATAAATAAAAATAAAAGAAAAACATACAATTCAATATGCATTAAGATAGGTAGTCAGAAGCAGACCCATTCCCACTGGCAGCACCAGTTCCCGAACATGACGCTTTCCAAGAACAAAACCGAGTACAAATTGTACTCCCCCCCCCCTGGGAATCGCACCCGGGACCGCTGCGTCTTAGGCGTGTGGGCGAACCACTAGACCACAGAGGCTGTTATTATAATTATTATATTTATTTACAGAATTGAACGCAATCAAAGAACTTGAGACGAAACTTGGATCCGAATTCCAAAGCAAATTACAGAGAGCGAGATCATTATCTGAAAGCAATTCAGAATCAGAACCAGCGGCTGCAGGTAAAGTTTCAACGAAAATTATAGAACAAAAATTTTCAGTTTTTAATAACCTTATACAACGTGTTACAAAATCCCCTAAAGCCGAATATGGTAGATAGGGACCATCAAACTGAACAACTTTTACTACGGGACCGATTCTGAAATCGCAAAAAAAACTGCTGTTTCATACATTTTGATGACGAATTTTTGTATGAAACAGTTAATTCTTTTCGCGATTTCAGAGTTGGTCCCATAGTAAAAGTTGTTTAGTTTAAGGCCTCTTGTATACGACACGTTTTATCAGCCGTACGGCGTATTCGCCGTACGGTTAAGAAAACGTGCAAGCTTGTACATGGCACGGCAAAGCTACCGGTCGAAACAACGGCCAGCCCCCGTACCGCCTAACTCTATCGCTTTGACTCTGGCTTTGGTTTATGACGTCAGTGCACTGTCCGTCCTTGTCATCGTGTTATGATATGACAAGGACGGATAGAGTCTAGCTATCGCTTTGGCTATCGCTTTGAGTTAGGCGGTAGGGCCCCAGGTGCCGCTCGGTTGAGAATATTCTGCGCCAAGCTACAGACGTTTCTCATGGAACATGAATCCATATAAGAAAAAGATTATCCTTGCATACTATGTATAAAGAAAACTCAAAAAAGAAGAGAAAAGAAAGAGAAGGTCTTGGATACATCCGATTTTTGAAAAGCGGGAGGAATTTGACGCATTTCATACACTTGTCAAGAATCAACTGAGTTGGTCCCATAGTAAAATTTGTTCAGTTTGATGGCCCCTATCTACCATATTCGGCTTTATAAAGCTATTACCAAACACCTTGCATACAAGATACATTCCATTTTCCTCTTAAAACAAAGCGTATGTAGGTAATCTGCTTCGAAAACGTGAAAACGTCCGGCGCCGTCGACACACTCCCATAGAGTGCCATACAACACTGACTAAAATTACGCCGTGCGTAGACGCGGCGCGCCGAGGGGGAGGCACGGTGCACACGGAGGCGGCGCCGTGCCGTCGCGCCGCTGTGCCCGTCAACAAGCTTCCATAGTGATCCATACAACACTAACGACCGTGCCTACGCACGGCGAATCAGCCGTAGATTATCACGGCGAAAAAACGTGTGTGTACAAGAGGCCTAACGGTCCATATCTACCGTATTCGGCTTTAGGAGTTTTTTTACACGACTGCCCAAAGCAAAAAGAGTGTATATGTGTTCAGGGTTCATGTATGTTTGTGGGTATGTGAGTTTCTTTATTCCTCCATAACCGTTAAAAATTAAAGTATCCGTTAAAAAATGTTTTATTTCATGTCTAGTGAGCGCGTAAGCTTGAGAAGTGAATATGTCCTCCATAACCTTTAAATGCCTGAACTGATTTGGATAAATGGAGTATTGTTAGAATCTTTTCAGCATTCCGACTGACACTGGCTATTTTTTTTAGAAAAATTCAATATGGCGACTGTACGACGCCATTTTCAAATGTGATTTTTTTTTCTTCTTCTATTATTACTACACGGGCATTAAATGACAGGCCTTGATGAGCACATTCCAAAACTATACAAGATGTCACTAAGTGTCCGGGCACGAAAACAGCGACGGCGGAGCGGCAGCGGGGCGGCGCGACAGCGGAGCGGCGGCGATGCATTCAACAGTATGGCACAGTATGGAGACGCGCACGAAACGGGCGGTGGCGGCGCGGGGCGATGAGCGATGCACGGGCGGGAGGAGAGCGACGAAAACAAATGAACAAACTAGTTGGATTTGGTAGCCCGCGATTGCAGTAGTGTTGTGTTGAATAATATAATAGTGTCTGTTTGATTACTAGGTAGTACCTATTTATTCAGTATGGATGTCGGCATCTTGGACATCATTTAAAAAACACAAGATGAGCAAAGAATCCGGTTTTGAAACTAGTTAACGCCTATACTTAGACCATTTTTTCGAACTAAATAAAATTTTTAGACATAGGATATATTTCGTCCTTTGAATATTTTTCGGTATTGATTTAACAAGAAATTGTTTCCATAGCAACATCACATTTGACACATCAATAGAAATAAAAAAAAATAAGAAGTTACTTTAGTGGTATACCGTGGTCCTACCAGTAGGTCAAATCGGTAGGTCCACGGGCCCTTAATGGTATTTAGCCCATCTGTCACAACACTACTAGCGCGGCTGACCGACCGCTAAGTTTCGTGCCCACGTTCTCATCGCCCCGCCCCGCCGCCGCTCCGCTGCCGCGCCGCCCCGCCACCGCTCGGCCGCCGCCACTTTCGTGTCCGGACACTTAAATGTGTGAAATAAAAATTAAAAAAATATTAAAAACACGACTGCCCTGCCAATACGAACTAAAAATTTAAACAACAAGTGTCATTGCAGTCGGGGGACCTCTTTGATCAAAAATTGTTTCATGAAAAGGTCCCCCGACTGCAACTTTTTAGTTCGTTTTGGCAGGGCAGTCGTGTTTTTAATATTTTTCAATTTTTTGTAACAAGTTGTATAATTTGATTAGTTTTTATAGAATACGAAGAATGCCCAACACATTCTGAAAATGTACTGGCCATCCACCGTCAGCTATCTTTAGTCTGCTGCTGGATATAAACCTTAAGGCACGTCTTTGAACATTCGACGTCGTGCAAATAATTATTAGCTCAGCTTGGCTCTAAATGTATTTATTTTGTTTTAGTTGCGCCATAGTTGTTTTCGTATTGAGTTGATGAATAAAATCATTGAAAATGAAGTCAACCATCTTGATTTGTCAGCAAAGCATAATATTTTTTAACTAAATTATTGTATGAATGTCTTTTGCAAGTAGGTGACAGAGCAGGCAGCGTTAAAAGAAAAACACCGGAAGCCACGCCCAACGAACTTAAAGAGAAGTCCAAACTTATCGAATCAGAGAAGACAGAAACCGGAAGTGTAAGTATTTAGTACCCACCACTAGTAGATTTGTTCATACATTGAATCATGATCAGTAGTTAGAGAGCTATTGAAAATTACTGCAAGAGTTATCTCAAGGTCCTTCTCTCAATATGATAGAGTGTTTAGGGTGTACATGCGTCAGCACCTACTCCCAGCGCCAGGAAGTGGAACACCTGGCGTCAGCACGCTTCCAAACATGTAGCATTTCGAAGGGCTCTACAAGAGTTATCTCAAGGTTCAAATTTGGCAATATGGTAGAGAATAGCACAAAAAAAAATAAGACGGCAGTCAGACCGCAGTGTCATGGAACATGCCGAGTCAGCACGCCTCGTAAGTTGTATGAATTTCGAGTTCGGTACAAGAGTTATCTCAAGGCTGAAAATTTGTATACTGCTTAATTATTATGCATAATTTATGAAAATAACAGTCAGACCACAATGTCATGGAACATAGGCAGTCAGCAGTCGCTCAAAGGGTGGAGTCCAAATAAGCTGTTTGGAGCTACAACGTGTTACGAAACAGGATTACACAGTTGAAACTTGGTAAGTAGATGTATTCTGTAAACCGCTCTACAATTTTTACACCAAAAATAAAAAATAAAAAAAATTAAGGGGGGTTCCTCATACATGGAACTGAAACTGAAATTTTTTTTTCATCAAACCCATACGTGCGGGATGTCTTTAGATAGCTCTTTAAAAATAACATTGAGGTTCCTAAAACAATTTTTGCTCAAAAGTCAAACGTTTGAGTGGTATACACTTCCAAAATGGTAAAGTGTGTTTTTCCCCCCTCGAACTTGCAAAATAAGAAAGTGAAAAATCTTAAAAAAATATATGCTGTAGATCTTTTTGCTATGCTGTAGATTTATTATTAAATAATATAAAATAAGGGTTTCATTACCGGAGTCGGGAAATATTTTGTAATATCCCGGGTATTTTTAAGAAATTTTCAATGTGATATTAATGCTGTAATACCATACCATAGTGAATACCACTAACATTTTACGTTTTCAAAAATAACTTTGTTTTTCATAGTGTTTGTATGAATGACAAAGTTATATTTGCGGTTTTGGAAAATTTGCTATATCTCTGAAACTGCTTGCTATATCTCGTTCAAACCAATTTTCGTTGAAAGTGTTTTTTATTTAAGATCTACAGCATATATTTTTTTAAGATATTTCACTTTCTTATTTTGAAAGTTCGAGGGTGGGAATACACATTTTACCATTTTGGAAGTGTATACCATTCAAACGCTTGACTTTGAGCAAAAATTGTTTTAGGAACCTCAATGTTATTTTTAAAGAGCTATCTAAAGACATCCCGCACGTATGGGTTTGATGAAAAAAAAAATTCAGTTTCAGTTCCATGTATGAGGAACCCCCCTTAATTTTTTTTTTTTTTTATTTTTGGTGTAAAAATTGTAGAGCGGTTTACAGAATACATCTACTTACCAAGTTTCAACTGTGTAATCCTGTTTCGTAACACGTTGTAGCTCCAAACAGCTTATTTGGACTCCACCCTTTGAGCGACTGCTGACTGCCTATGTTCCATGACATTGTGGTCTGACTGTTATTTTCATAAATTATGCATAATAATTAAGCAGTATACAAATTTTCAGCCTTGAGATAACTCTTGTACCGAACTCGAAATTCATACAACTTACGAGGCGTGCTGACTCGGGATGTTCCATGACACTGCGGTCTGACTGCCGTCTTATTTTTTTTTGTGCTATTCTCTACCATATTGCCAAATTTGAACCTTGAGATAACTCTTGTAGAGCCCTTCGAAATGCTACATGTTTGGAAGCGTGCTGACGCCAGGTGTTCCACTTCCTGGCGCTGGGAGTAGGTGCTGACGCATGTACACCCTAAGCACTCTATCAAATTGAGAGAAGGACCTTGAGACAACTCTTGCAGTAATTTTCAATAGCTCTTTAACTACAGCCTTTATCATTATTGCATAGTAAATCTTTGTATGTTATTTGTTTTGTTATTGAATTTAGCGTTTTAGTGTCCTTAAAATATATTTTCCTTTGTTCCAATCACAAAAGAAGAAAAATTTTAAAATTTAATAACCAAGCTTTTAAGGTGTAAAATTGATTAGAAATAGAAATCATTTATTTGCAAATATGTACTGCGTATACACGATGTCAGGTACAAAATATACTAGTTTGGTAGTTCTACAGTATTTGCTTTCATAAAGGCCTACTCAAACCTGAGCGGTATCCGCTACCGCCGTGGGTAGCGGTAATACCCGACCGATATCACGCGCTGTAATTTGTATGGCATTTTTAATCTGAACCGTAAACCGGATGGGTACGCTATACTTACCGCGTGTTCGGCGAAACTTTTACTCCCCTTGCGGACGCACTCCGCGTCGCCCACCCGCAGCGGGGCGGAGTTTAAGCACAATCACCTGCTACAAACCGTTCTGTTTTTACGGATATTTAAAAAATCTGTCACTTTGGCACTAAATTATTGGAATGTTTTGTTTATAATTATTTTATACCACTATTGAGAACACTTTTTGCGTTTCAGTTCGGATTAATTAGCACTGTATTTTGGTTATTAATGTAAATGACTGTTTTTTGTTATACAATACACATACAGTTTTTTCTGACAATTCCAAACAAATTCGTGAATAACACTCACAATGGATATTTTAATGATACACTTTAGAATGATAACACTCAAAATGATTTAAAAGCACTTTAACTATTTTAAATATTAAATAAACACGGAGCCAATGTTACTTCGACCGCCATCTAGTGGATGACCGGATACCGCTGAGATTTGAATAGGCCTTAGGGGGCGTCCATTAATCACGTGATGTTTTTTTTGGCCAATTTTTAACCCCCCCTCCCCCCTGGTGATGCATGGTGAGGTTTTACGTTACTTTAAGTTTTTACGGGAAATATTTTGTAATATCCCGGGTATTTTTAAGAAATTTTCAATGTGATATTAATGCTGTAATACCATACCATAGTGAATACCACTAACATTTTACGTTTTCAAAAATAACTTTGTTTTTCATAGTGTTTGTATGAATGACAAAGTTATATTTGCGGTTTTGGAAAATTTGCTATATCTCTGAAACTGCTTGCTATATCTCGTTCAAACCAATTTTCGTTGAAAGTGTTTTTTATTTAAGATCTACAGCATATATTTTTTTAAGATATTTCACTTTCTTATTTTGAAAGTTCGAGGGTGGGAATACACATTTTACCATTTTGGAAGTGTATACCATTCAAACGCTTGACTTTGAGCAAAAATTGTTTTAGGAACCTCAATGTTATTTTTAAAGAGCTATCTAAAGACATCCCGCACGTATGGGTTTGATGAAAAAAAAAATTCAGTTTCAGTTCCATGTATGAGGAACCCCCCTTAATTTTTTTTTTTTTTATTTTTGGTGTAAAAATTGTAGAGCGGTTTACAGAATACATCTACTTACCAAGTTTCAACTGTGTAATCCTGTTTCGTAACACGTTGTAGCTCCAAACAGCTTATTTGGACTCCACCCTTTGAGCGACTGCTGACTGCCTATGTTCCATGACATTGTGGTCTGACTGTTATTTTCATAAATTATGCATAATAATTAAGCAGTATACAAATTTTCAGCCTTGAGATAACTCTTGTACCGAACTCGAAATTCATACAACTTACGAGGCGTGCTGACTCGGGATGTTCCATGACACTGCGGTCTGACGGCCGTCTTATTTTTTTTTGTGCTATTCTCTACCATATTGCCAAATTTGAACCTTGAGATAACTCTTGTAGAGCCCTTCGAAATGCTACATGTTTCGAAGCGTGCTGACGCCAGGTGTTCCACTTCCTGGCGCTGGGAGTAGGTGCTGACGCATGTACACCCTAAGCACTCTATCAAATTGAGAGAAGGACCTTGAGACAACTCTTGCAGTAATTTTCAATAGCTCTTTAACTACAGCCTTTATCATTATTGCATAGTAAATCTTTGTATGTTATTTGTTTTGTTATTGAATTTAGCGTTTTAGTGTCCTTAAAATATATTTTCCTTTGTTCCAATCACAAAAGAAGAAAAATTTTAAAATTTAATAACCAAGCTTTTAAGGTGTAAAATTGATTAGAAATAGAAATCATTTATTTGCAAATATGTACTGCGTATACACGATGTCAGGTACAAAATATACTAGTTTGGTAGTTCTACAGTATTTGCTTTCATAAAGGCCTACTCAAACCTGAGCGGTATCCGCTACCGCCGTGGGTAGCGGTAATACCCGACCGATATCACGCGCTGTAATTTGTATGGCATTTTTAATCTGAACCGTAAACCGGATGGGTACGCTATACTTACCGCGTGTTCGGCGAAACTTTTACTCCCCTTGCGGACGCACTCCGCGTCGCCCACCCGCAGCGGGGCGGAGTTTAAGCACAATCACCTGCTACAAACCGTTCTGTTTTTACGGATATTTAAAAAATCTGTCACTTTGGCACTAAATTATTGGAATGTTTTGTTTATAATTATTTTATACCACTATTGAGAACACTTTTTGCGTTTCAGTTCGGATTAAATAGCACTGTATTTTGGTTATTAATGTAAATGACTGTTTTTTGTTACACAATACACATACAGTTTTTTCTGACAATTCCAAACAAATTCGTGAATAACACTCACAATGGATATTTTAATGATACACTTTAGAATGATAACACTCAAAATGATTTAAAAGCACTTTAACTATTTTAAATATTAAATAAACACGGAGCCAATGTTACTTCGACCGCCATCTAGTGGATGACCGGATACCGCTGAGATTTGAATAGGCCTTAGGGGGCGTCCATTAATCACGTGATGTTTTTTTTGGCCAATTTTTAACCCCCCCTCCCCCCTGGTGATGCATGGTGAGGTTTTACGTTAACCCCCCCCCCCTCTAAATCACGTGTATTTTTTTTGTAACAAATAATCTCAACAATTTTCAGTACTAATATGTCGCCGTGGGCGGGGAAATCGTCGCGGTGTTCGGTTATAGGTACCTAAAAGTCACGCGTTCAATTGAAAAAAATAATACACGTGATATCTCACTAAACCCCCCCGTCCCCCTTGTGATACTTCGTGATTTTTTCAAATACCCCCCCCCCCCCTTTTCGAGGCTCACGTGATTAATGGACGACCCCTTAATGTAGGCATGCAAATATTTAGTAAAAAAAACAATAAATAGGCTGATTGAGGAGACATTAAAGGTAGATTGAGCGTGTTGACTATTTTGTTGTAGGTGAAATGGAGCGTGTACAAGCACTACCTGACGAGCGTGGGCGTGTTCGCGTCCGTGGTGACGGTGCTCATGAACCTGGTGCTGCAGGTGTTCCAGGTGGGCTCCAACTACTGGCTCGCCGAGTGGTCCAACGACAAGGAGATGGTAAGAGATTTTTTTTACGAGAGACTAGCTGACCCGACAGACGTTGTTCTGTCATCGCGCCCATGGTCCAAGAAAACTAGGTCTGGAGACGCATTTTTGAATCATTCGAAGTGTATCTTAAATTCGTACACGAAAGCAAAACAAATATAAGAAATTACGATTACTCTCAATTTTGAAACATTAGAAATGAGTGTTGCTCAACTCGAATCTTATAACATTTTTTACTCAAAAATGCTTGTAATATGGTCATTATTTTGAAAACCTTATTTGAGCAAAGTCGAGGCTGCCGTGCTCCTCCGATGGTGACGCAGCAAAGTTGTATGGGATTTCATTATTGTCAAGTTTTAGCCACCAGCAATTTCCTTTGAGAATCCATTATTTTCGGCAGGGGCGGTCCGCCCCGGGCCCCACACCTTTAGGGGGCCCCGGTTTGGTATAGAAAAAAAAATAAACTGACTAAAAATAGCGCTGCGCGGCCGTTTTTTTCTATATACAGGAATAATTACAAGATTAGTGGATGGAACTGACTAAAAATCACGATGCGAGGCCGTTTTCTTTCTATATGCAGAAAAATTAAAAATTAAAAAAATATTAGGGCAGTCGTGTTTGTTTTTATGTTTTTTAATTTATTTATTTTATTTCACACATTTTAGTGACATATTTTATAGTTTTGGAATGTGCTCATCAAGGCCTTTCATTTGATGCCCATATTATAATAATAGAAGAAAAAAAATTTTTTTCACATTTGAAAATGGCGTCGTACGGTCGCCATATTATTTTTTCTAGCCATTTTGACAGCCAGTGTCACTCGGGATGTTGTAAAGATTCTAACGATACCCCATTTATCCAAATCAGTTCAGGCATTTAGAAGTTATGGTGGAATAAAGAAACTCACATATATACATGAACATACATGAACCCTGAATACATAGCACTCTTTTTGCTTTGGGCAGTCGTGTAAAAAATTACAAGCACTCTTTTTGCTTTGGGCAGTCGTGTAAAAAATTACAAGATTAGTGGATGGAACTGACTAAAAGTCGCGCTGCGCGGCCTATTAATTTTTTTAAAGATAGTCAAAATACAAGAGTATTTGATAAATAAAATACAAGAGTATTTGATAAAACTGACTAAAAACGCCTTTTTGTGGCGATTTGTTGAAAATTGTTACCTAGAGGGCGGCAAACTGCCATCTACACCCCCCTTTCGGAAACGTAAATATTCAAATCTGAAGGGCGCCAGGGGGCCCACAATTAAAGATCGCCCCGGGCCTCAAAAAGTCTTAGTCCGCCAGTGATGATGCTTTACAATAAGGGCCAAGACAGACCACGTTTATTTCTGGCGCCGTTGACGCGCGTTAGTGTCGCGCCGCACGCGGTATTGTCGTTTTGTAAAATTTACAACGCACGTTAGCAATGCGTGCTCATTTGCGTTTGGTTTAAAGTAAACGCGCGTCAACGGCGCGGCGCCGGAAAAGGCAAAGTCTGGTCTGCAAAGGCCCTAATAAATCACATATTAATTTTTAACCGACTTCACAAAAAGTAGGAGGTTCTTAATTCAATTGTATGTTTTTTTATCGTTGTTCGCGCGTATCTTCGACATTTATGGACCGATTTTGATGATTCTTTTTTTGTTTGATTAAGTTTTCTTGCGAAATTGTCCCATTTAATTTTTTTTCAAATCGGTTCAGTAGTTTTCAAGAAATCCTGAAAATACTATGATTTTGCATCAACTAACCTGACGACTTTGTTATTTATGAACCGAATTAGATGTTTCTTTTTGTTGGGAAAGGGGTACTTTTAGTGTAGTCTTTTTAACCGACTTCAAAAAAAAGGTTCTCTCTCAGTTTGACCTGTATGAACGTATGTTTCTCCGCGAATAGCTCACGTTTGACTGAGCCGATTTTTCTACCAAAATATATACCTAATATAGAAATAATACGGGGCGGGCATGGTTTTTGCCCGGCTTGGGGAGCATGATCACCCTACCTTTCTTCCAGTCCTCTGGGAAGTGCCCTGTGCGGCATATTCCATTATAGAGCCGCGCGATAGCGGCGACGGTCTTCGGTGGTAAGTGGCGCAGGTGGTCATTGGTTATCCCGTCAGGGCCCGGAGCCTTCCGAGGCTTAGTCCTGGCAATCTCTCTCTGCACCTGACGGGGAGTGAAGACAATCGGGTCGTCCAGCGGTGAGAGCGGTCGAGACAGGTGGTTACTCACATGCAACTCTACCGCCGCTACATGCTCGCTGTCTGAGGTGGGATTCGGCGTGAACTGCGTTTCTAGGTGAGCGGCGAGCAGCTCCGCTCTATCCTCCGAGCGGTATCTGGGCTGCCCGTCGGGGTGAAGCAGCGGACGAGGTGTGGTCGGCGTGCGGTAGAGTCGCTTACACAGGCGGTGGACGGAAGTTGGTTCATCGCCCGCCTCAATGATGTAGCGCTCCCAAGCGTAGGCGGCAGCGTCGTCCAGGGCGCTCTTTACCTCGGACACAATTTTGTTGAGCTTCCTCTTGGTGGTGGGGCAGCGGGTTTGGCTCCATAGCCTCTGCAGACTGCGCTTTTCGGCGATGAGATCCAACACCCGTGACGGTAGAGTGGATGATTTAACCGTACACGGGCGAAATAAAAAAATAAATGTTTCAAAAACAAAAAAAGCAGGCAGGTTTTTTGAAGTCGGTTTTTTTGTTTTTAAAACAATTTTTTTTATTGAAGTAACTTGACACTTATTAGGGCTAAATTACCATTCTGCTAAGATTTCTATGACCCTGCTGGGGTCTTAGTGACCTGCTGAGAGTCAACCTAAGAAAACATTGAATTTTATGGATTGATAAGTTTTCGCCAAACACGAACAAAAAAGTGCTACAATGTCGAATACATAATACACCTTTTCGAAGTTCGTTATCGCTTTTACAAAATGTGAATATTACTAGCGTAGATGCGACTGGTTTGATTCCACCATCTGGGCCCTTAACCTAATTTATCACTACATCACAATCAACCACAATGTATTCTTATGTCAACTTTACTTTCAGATTGTCAACGGCACAGTAGATAAAGCTAGACGCGACCTTTACCTCGGCGTATACGGCGGCTTGGGCATCGGACAAGGTAAGCCCAAACCACTAAACATAACAACAAAACACACTGTTTTTTAACACATTTAACAGATATGCTCAATAGGAACTGTTAGACTGCGTACGCAGCGACAGGTGGCTTGCTTAGCGCCTAGATATGTATCGAAGTAAAAGGAACGTTCACGAATGTTCGCAACCGACCGCACAGCGCGCTTGGCGTCTTGCTAGGCTAGTCGCCTACTAAATATATTTCTAGATCTAGGCGGTAGGCGCTAAGCAAGCTATGTCGGTGCGTACGCGGCCTTTCGGCCGGATTACATTAAGTCTTTTACCCGAATTAAATCTGAGTGAGACTAGAGTGTAAATGAGCGAAATCGGTGAATGTACCGCGGGACCATGCCAAAAGTTTGACAAGGTCCTGCGAGTTCGCACACTTTCGTAAAAATTCAACCGGCTTCGTGATCGGTTAGGTACTGGAATGCCGATAAACGACCCAATGTTACCACGCCATTGGCGAAGGACAATGGGCGAAATAGCCCAAAAATACTAAACTACTTTACCTCTTATTGACACTTTGAAGATATTAAATTATACCAAGTAATTTTAATGTTTCACTTGTTAAAATTTAACGTATTCCTGGGACAAATAAAAGAATGAAATTGCAGCACGAATGGGTGATGGTTCTTGTCATTATTTTAATTATTTATTTATTTGTATAACTTTTAATAGCGATGATGATGGTTTTGGTCAAAATTGAATGATGAGATTATGTAGTAGTAGAAAAAATAAAATAGGAGCACACTGACTTATCTTTCTTTAACAGTAAACTGTATCATTTTAGTTATAATAACACTTGTGCGCTCAAAAATATTATTACAGTTTGAAACACGCTATTTGTAAATATGATTAATTTCGGGTTACGGTTTCACATGTGTGTGCAAAAATTAACCACGCATAACTTCCCAAGTTGCTTACAAGATTTTTTTAATGTAACTAATACATAAATATTAAAGTCACTTGTACCTTTTATCATATGATTTAAATAAAATCTACTTAATTAGTTAAATGGTAATAATTATAAGGGGTTTGTTCAGTTCATGTTGAAAACTACTCGAGTGTTTTCCCACAGAATACCAAATAATGTTTATCGAGATATATTTTAAAGAATGTTGCAGTAGTCATTTCTCAATTAATTACACAAGATTTTTTTTTTTATTTAAATATCGGACTCATTAAAATAATAGGATATTTAATTAAAGATACTTATATTTTAGGCTTGAGCTGTAATCCGCCTGAACTGAAATAATTCTCTGTTGAATGTTATGAAAGATATGTTATGATTTTTGTCGATAATAATATTGTATGTACGAATTCATTCCTTATTTCAGATTATTGCTATGAATATTAATAATGAATACATTGTTTATGTTTATTCCTTCTTTTGATAAATCTCTTACAAGATTTTTTTCCATCATCATACTTGCATGCTTCATTATTATAGTTAAACTTAATGCATGTAATAATGGTGAAACATTTACCTTTTCTTCGGGGTTTAAAGCAAAAGTATATACGTAAAATAGTAAAACCAAAGGACAATTTCGTCTTATTAGCTTGTAATTTTTTTCATTTTTGCATGAGAGTTCAGATCGTTTATGTTTGATATAATATATCGTTTTATATTTAATTCTAATACCTAGGTACTATAGCTAGAGAAAACACACGTTGCATTTGATTCAACTAGATTTCTATTAAAATTATACCAAGCGTGGTGTGGCGGGTATTTTTTATTTTAATATGTTATAAAGAAGAATGGGAAAATTTGGGTTTAACCTTAATTTAAATTCATTTTGCACATTGTTTCATAGTCAATTTTATATTATTGAAACTACGTGTAACTACGATGCACTAGCTTCTTTCGAAGGGTCCACCAATTTTCTCCCATTGTCCTTTGCTTGGTTTTCTATATCTATGTTTTCTTAGGTAACTAATGATTATATTTTTGGCTGTTTTTTTATTACTTACATGCTGTAATAAATTATATTATACACTTAATGGGATGGGAATAGGGGATTAAAACGACCTCGTGAAAATTCGGAGTTTGGTCGACGAAAGATGAGATTGAAATGGAAGTGGGTACATTATTATATCAGGCATTAGTACATTTTTATATTAGGATAAGAGATTAGGTCTAGTTCAGACACGGTGAAATCCGTGCGCGCGTGACTAGTCGACTAGTCGGATATGAATAAACTGGCGCGACCGCGAAGCGGCGCGGAAACAGGAAAAAACAGTCGATACCCGTTAAAGTGACGTGCGTCTTTTCCCGCTTACGTATACGTGTACGTACGGTACCTACCGACGTAATAAGCATTAGTGTGTCACCACTTCGCAGTCGCGTTCGCTTCGCATCGATTCGGCGACGCAGTTCAGGATCATACCTAAATCGAGCCGCTTTCCTCGTGTCTGAACTGGTGAGATAATGTGGGGGGGGGTGTCGCAGTGGTGTCGGTGTCGGTGTCGTCGCTGGCGCTGTACCTGGGCGCGCTGGGCGCGGCGCGCGCGCTGCACGCGGGCATGCTGGCCGGCGTGCTGCGCGCGCCCTCCATCGGCTTCTTCGACTGCACGCCCGTGGGCCGAGTGCTCAACCGGTTCAGCAAGGACGTGGACGTGCTCGACAACGTCCTGCCCATGACCCTCCGCGGCTGGACCTCCTGCTTCTTTGCGGTATGAACCGGCTCTGGAGATTCTATGGAGATCGGCGTCCACGATTTTTTAATACTCTATCGAGCCGTGTCCGCGAGTACGGGCCCCGGTAAAGCTGCACTTTTGATTTCAAAACTTCTCAAATTGCGGTCTTCTCCATACTTACTGAATGCGTGAAGGTCCTTATTTGTAAATACCGCTGCATCCGTAACTAAACTGAACCCTGTACTCGCGGATAGACCAGAAAGAAAATTACTGTGAATTTATTTTGACCGACTTCAAAAAAAGCGGAGGATATTATTAATTATTTGAAAATACTACTGGCAGCATTTTGTTGCTACACCGCACTTTCAGTATGTAATTGTTAGGACCGGTAAATCTGTGACTATCTGAACGATAGTTATTGAAAAAAGATTACTATTGCCAGACTACACAAATATGAAAATATCTAATAGATAATGCTGGCCTTTAAGAGCGGCCGCTTATTGTAAGAAATTTCTGTCAGTAAAATTCTGACAGTAACTCACTGTTAGAATTAGAATTTTTCTAACAGTGTGCGGGGTAATACAAAATGTATGCACCGAGTGCCTTCTGGCAACCGTCAGACTTTTACTGACAGAAATTTTCTTACAATATGCGGCCGCCCTAAAGCTGATATTTTTTGGATATACAAGACTCAAAATTGACAAGTAAAAAAAATATTAATTTTTCATAAAAAAAGTTTTGCATGCATCATAAAAAAGCGAAAGCAATGTCCATACGCATTCTGTGAATCGGAAACATTTTGTATGATTATTTATAACTATTGATACATACATTTTTTCACCTACAGCCATACAAAAAAAAATGTAAAAAGTTAATTGCTTGTGTTTTGTACATTATGGATTAGAATAAGCTTCATGTTTAGGTAATAAAACAAAAGTTACTGACGTGGGATCAGTTTATGTATAATTTCCCCAAAATGTTTGATTGATAAACTTCTTACTCTTTGGCTTATAGTATGCTTTAGCGAAACCAACGATTATTTAATTTTATGCTTAGTTTAGATTTACAAAACTAGTGTGCATGTCTTAAATTAAGCGTTCGTGCTACTGAACTAGCTGCTGAATTTAAAACATGCATAATGTTTTATGCCTGTAATACATTGTAATGTACCGCCCCTGCACCATTTACACGCGCGCACAGTAGTGTCATTAGTTTTCGCGTTTTCACATTTCAACCGACGTAAATAATGTATTCATTATAATATGTAGAGTCGTTTTAACAAGTAGGTCTAATACAGAATTTGATGGACGTTGTTGCAGCGTTTACGTCGATATTTGCCGACTTAATGCCTTATTTGGCGTGTTGGCGGGCTGCGCGAAATCTCCACGCACTCCTATTGAACAGTGTGCTAAAGGCTCCGTTGCAATTCTTCGACGTGACTCCCGTTGGCCGAATACTCTCTAGATTCTCTAAAGACGTGGACGTTTTGGACACGTCGCTCCCCTCTCAGTGCTCAGATGCAATATTTTGCGCGTTCGAGGTAATCCTCATTAGAAAAAACTGTCTTTTTTCCCTAATGTTTTATGGGTTTTTTTCATGGGTATGTTACTTACAATTTTATTTTATTATCTTGGTTTATTCTGTTTTGTCTTAAACTTTTGTATTAATTTACTGGTTCTCGTTACGTGTATCTTTTTCTTATTTATGTTAATGTAATCTCTTTGTGTCGGTCAATGTCTGACGATAATAAAGTTGCCTACAACTGTTTAGCTTGTACTTAATCATCATAGAATAAAAGTTACAGTATTATAACTCGCACCATTAAAGAAAGGAACCTAAAATGGCGGCAATATAAGGCAGTGGTTATCGTGCTGTCAAATAAATTTTTCGTTTTTACTTTATGTCGTATCATCTCTGTAAGATAATAACAGGCAACTGTTTTATTTCAGATTTTGATATATCAGCTTGTTCACTTGTTGATGTTCACTTTGTGTTACTAAGTTATTGTTATGTAAGCTTGATATGTTGTTACTAATACACAAAAGTTAAATCAGAGATGCGTACTTAAATTTCATTTGTAACTAAACCGATTCATATAAACTGATCCCAGCGTAAATTAATGTAATGCTACTTTCATTTTACTATAATGTATTTAAAAGTGCATCGTATTAACTAGCCCATCATAATTTTTTATTAAATAGCTGTGGCACACGAGGCGTTAGTAAATACGTGTTGAGATAATGAGCAGTAAAACAACAGTTTAAACCTATAGGTACTCGGTACGTTGTTCGTGATAAGTCTGTCGACCCCCATCTTCTTGGCGATTGTGGTGCCCATCGGGTTCGTGTACTACATCATCCAGCGGTTCTACGTGGCCACGTCGCGGCAGCTCAAGAGGCTGGAGTCGGTCTCCAGGTCGCCGATATACTCGCACTTCGGGGAGAGCATCACTGGAGCGTCCACCATTAGAGCTTATGGGCTCACTCAAAGGTGCGTTACATTGTTATTCGTATGAATTTTCCGTATCCGTAATTTTAAACAATACCATATTTCGAAAAATTGTACTGTACAATTTACAAGTGATTTTCTATCGAGAACGCCTTAGTAACGGTCTCTTTAACTTTATGTACTCTTGCGCAAATGGATTAATTTGGCGCATAAATAAGCCCAATTTATGAATTACATATTCCACTTTGTCCCACCAAGCCGCCTCAATAGTGAATATGAGTATCAAAAAGTGAAAATATAGAAGTTAAAATTCTCGATCGACTAGTATTTCTGTCTTAAAGCGAATCTGCTGGGGATAGGTGGATTATATCAGATAAAGAACTTATCTTGATGCCGCAAAAATTAAATGGTTTTTATGCGGACATGAGTAAAAGGACTCTCCAAGTGCATGTCTGGTCCCGCGCGATAGGGTTCTGCAGTTACCTAATGCTAATAGAGTTCATTATCTAACCAGGTTTATAGAGGTGTCAGAGCGAGGAGTAGACCACAACCAGACGTGCTACTACCCGAGCTGCATCGCGAACAGGTGGCTCGCGGTGCGGCTCGAGATGATGGGCAACCTCATCATCTTCTTCTCGGCGATGTTCGCCGTGCTCAACCGCGACACCATCAACCCTGGCCTCGTCGGGCTCTCAGTCAGCTACGCGTTACAGGTACTATCTGATTCCTAATTGTGTAACTTCAGCGTCTGTCGCAATCGCTTTCAGTTTGACCTACACATAGGCGCCGGCAGCGGGGAACATCAGGATCAACATTACCTAGAGCAGTGTTTTTCAAACTGTGGGTCGCGACCCCTAGGGGGGTTGCGAAGCCTTAATCGGGGGGTCGCCGATAAAGGCAAGGTTCTAACACTACAGTAAAAAAACAAGTTATTAACAGGCAAGATTACAGGGTCACCTGGATGAAACTGACTGAAAATCGCGCTGTGCGGCCGTTTTATTTTCTATAAATAAACAAGCAAAATTACAATATTAGTGGATGAAACTGACTAAAAATCGCGCTACGTGGCCGTTTTTTTGCTATAAACAGCAAGATTACAAGGTTACCTAGATGAAACTAACTAAAAATCGCGCTGCGCGGTCGTTTTCTTTACTATAACTATGACACAAGGGGGTCGCCAGAATTTTTCAACTTGTAAAGGGGTCGCGAAATCAAAAAGATTGAAAAACACTGACCTAGAGCTTGGGATGCCACTAATCCTCATGGAAAACTAAAAACTGGGAATTGTTTCTGCCAGCGCCCTTGGACCTACAATATAACTACACCAATTTGTTTGGTTAAAGATGGTAGGGTGGGTGGGTACCCACTAAGGTTCGCGAACCTCCGCGCTCCGCGAAATATTCATGCGTAGATTTGAATTTCAAAATTTCGGTTTGCTTTGTTTTGTCAGTCGGTGCCACATTTGTGTGCTGTTTTAGTTCGTGAAGCGTTTTCTAGGATATTTTTGATCGAAGATTCCACTGTAAACATTTACCGTGCATTGCACTGATGACTCCTTCGATCAGATGACTCGCTATTTTCTTCACGCGAATTGACTTTAAATATATTTTCACGATTGTCTTCTTGTTCGCAGATAACACAAACATTGAACTGGTTGGTAAGAATGACCTCGGAGGTTGAAACAAATATTGTAGCAGTTGAAAGAATAAAGGAATACGCAGAGACAGAACAGGTTAGTAAAAAGGCTCCTCAAAACGATCTGTGGGTCTATTGCCCAAGTGTCGTCGACTTCGCCGTCGGCTTCATTTGACAGATGGTTGTAATACATTGCTATTTCTTTTTGGTACAAATAAAAACTTACCAAAGAAAAGTAGCATTGTATTACAACCATCTGTCAAATGAAGCCGACGGCAAAGTCTACGACACTTGGGCAATAGACACACTGTTTTTTTTTCTTTGTAATGTCACAGAATATACAAGGTGTTTGGTAAAAGCCTTATAAAGCCGAATATGGTAGATAGGGACCCTCAAACTGAACAACTTTTACTATGGGACCAACTCTGAAATCGCGAAAAAAAAATCCGCTGTTTCATACATTTTGATATTTTCGTTATTAATTTTTGTATGAAACAGCTGTTTTTTTTTCGCGATTTCAGAGTTGGTCCCATAGTAAAAGTTGTTCAGTTTGATGGTCCCTATCTACCATATTCGGCTTTATAAGGCTTTTACCAAACACCTTGTATAATAAGTACTAAACGTCAGTGGCGTGCCTAGGCCTACAGAGTAAAGCAAGCCCGAACCCTCAAATCAAGCAAATTTTTTACCAGCTCAATACAAGAAAAAAAAACAATCACAGTCTCTCTTTACTAATTTAAGATTTATTTCATACCAAAATATCGATGCGACACCGCCCAGCGCCATCTAGACTAATTAATAGATAAGTCGCAAAAAAGCACCAAAAGCACAACCCTTATAAGCATACACAATTATTCATAAATTAGTTCGACACAAAATGTTAGATGGCGTGACTTTATCGAATTTAATTATTGTGTAATCAAAACTAAATTTCTCGTTTAAAATGTGTCACTCATAATAAATATTTAAATCATTTCACAAAATAATAGCGTTCCTGAACTTTTGCTAGACAATTCCAATCCTTTCCCTTGTCGTTCAAATGAAAGACGCAAAACTAACCTTACTTATTTATTTTTATAAGAAGAACCAACAATGTAAACGAGTCCACGACGAAATTAGGTACGTACGATACATTGAAGAATTGTATTTCTTTGCAAAATACTGAAATGAAGAGGTTTATTACCTACCGGACTGCAAGTGCAAGGCAAGGGTCATTTTGTATTTCTCTTGGATCGATTTAACTCATGGACACTTTCACAGATCACACAGTGAATAAACATTTTAATCCATCACAAAAAAACATTATCAATCATTAGACTGAAATTTAGACACATTTTTAACACAAAAACACTAATAAAGGCAAATCACTTGTGGTTTCAAAACAGCTGTCGTCACAGATTGAAACAACTTCACACTGCTCAGCGCGTACGTGCTGCGTGCAGTCTAGCCAACTGTGTCAACTTCGTTGTCAAGCCTGCTTCGCTCGGCATTTAGTAGTTCTCATAGAATCTATAGATACGTACAGCCATAGCCTTCTATATCTTCCAAGCCCTGAAGTTGAGCAGAACGGCAACATCGCATGTGGTCAAGCACATAGTATAAAATTATTTTAAAATTATTTATTATTTGTTTTTCCTATATTATCTATGTTTAAACTAGTTGTAAATTGTGATGTAAGGTTATTTCAATAAAGTTTTATATTTATTATTATTATTTATTTATTAGAACATAAGGTTTGAGCCAAATTATTTGAACTTTTCGGGGGTCCTTTAGTACGATGAGCATTTTGATCTAAGCCTCCTTTAGCAACAAATCTTACATCATTGGAAAGGTATTTAAATTTGAAACACTTTATTGTAACACTATAAACGTCAACTATTAGTAGTTTGAGAGTTATAACGCTCTAAACTTGACCAATTTTTTTTAACATTAATGACCTAAAACTTCGAAAATACTAACAATTAATAGAAAGTATGTTTGCAGCAAATATTTGTCATATAAAAACCTTTCTTATGATATATCATTCATTTCTATAGGTGTGGTAGATCAACTCCCATAGACAATAAACCACTTTTATACTTTAATAACCTTTAACTCCAAAAGTATTAACAATTGATATAAAGTATATCAACAGCAAATATTTGTCTTTACAAGACCTTTCTAATGATATATCATTTATTGCTAGAGGGCGTGTTAATCAACTCACTGCTGAAGAAAATCAACAAAAAAGATGACATCTTTGACAGCCATTTTTTCCTGGTTAACATTGAAATTTTTCTTATTGTTTAATATACAAAGCATTTCAATAAAAGAACTAAATTATTTTCATATTTTAAACCTCACACAATTACTACGAAAAAAAATATCGACCTTTTAAAATTGAAATATTCCCATACATTTAGTATGGAGACTGGCCGACGACATGACCACGAACTGACAGTAACAGACGTTGCCAAACTTATGTTCACGGCTTGCAATTAAAGAAGGCTATGGTACAGCAGTATGTATGTGATGCGATAGAACTTTTGTTGGTGTAGAAGAGAGCGGATATATACAGATCGCAAAGCCCGGTTGCAAGCCAACGAGAGCGAGGGAGATAAATGTATTGTAGAGGGTTTATTGACGAAAGTAATGCAGCCTAGCGACTAGTCTATCGATCAGTTGTTGTAAAAATTGAATTTGTGGTTATTGCTTGTTGAAAATTAACATTAGTTAATTATATTATGTTGTTGTAATTAATTACGATTAATTAGTAGTGTTAGCAAGTTATTGTTAGGGCAAGCCCGGCTTTTCGGCTTGTATGGAGGTACCGCCACTGCTAAACGTATAGAAGCCCATCCGCGCGAGGTCAATCAAATAAAAAGATACTCTCGTCATTTTAAATTGCACAGCGCTGCTTGCTTTTATTATAAGCGCCTCGGAAGCGCTCCTTTTTTTGTCGCGTAGCTCTCTTAACGGACACATGACATTCCTCGTGTGCTGGCTCGACTGAATCAGCCGCGAGCAGTAGGCTAATATAAAAGTTTAAGCGGAGTGAGGCCCTCCCTGGTATAAAATTAAGCCTTATTTATGCTAGACCGGACCGTGCCGTGTCCGGGGCCTAAGCTACGTTGGTCGCGTCAACGTTCTGTGTGAGACACTCGTGTTCGTTGAGCGCCGGTTGCCGCCCGGCTTCTGAGGCCCTGTCCTAATTGGCATCGGTCGTGCTATCATGCGTTGCGATTTCATCGTGCGATGAAACTGAACAATAGACGCATCGCATGATCGCGCGACCGTCAATTAGGACATTGAATAGATATCACTAGGTTTGATCGCACGGCCCTGTCCTAATTGGCATCGGTCGTGCTATCATCCGTTGCGATTTCATCGTGCGATGAAACTGAACAATAGACGCATCGCATGATCGCGCTACCGTCAATTAGGACATTCAATAGATATCACTAGGTTTGATCGCACGGTCGCACGACCAGTTTCATCGGACGGACGCACCATCGCACGACCGATGGCCAATTAGGACAGGGCCTGAAGCCACGGGGCTCAAAATGCAGCTGTTTTATGAATAACTAGCGGCCGCCCGCGACTTCGTCTGCGTAGAAAGTTTTTTGCTATCCCTCGGGAACAATACTGTTTTTCGGGATGAACAATACCCTATGTCCTTTTCTGTACCCCTGAGAATGTTTATGCAAAATTTCATGATGATCGGTTCAGTAGTTAAGACGTGAAGGCGTAACAAACAAACGGACTTTCGCATTTATAATATTAGTAAGGATGAAATGTCTTGGTTTTTTGCTTTTTCGTTTTTGCTTTTTCGTCGACATGATAAAATCTATCTCATTTCTGACTTTACCGTCCGGACTGACCCAGGTCCACTTCCGGCATTCCGGCTTTCTGAAGAAGGAGTTCATCATAAAGAGGTTCTCCTTCTCCATAAAGTCAGCCAGCATCTGGCCTCTGTCATTCCGTTGCCCAACTCCAAATTGCCCCACTCTCAGCTCATCACCGCATCGTTTCCCCAACTTTGCATTGAAGTCCCCCATCACAACAGTGTAGTGGGTTTTGTAGCTATGCATGGCTTTAGAGATCTCCTCATACATAGCCTCCACTTCGTCATCTTGGTGTGTCGAGGTCGGTGCGTAAACCTGTATAACATTCAGCGAACACCGTTTGGATATTCTGAGTATAAGGTACGCCACCCTGGTCGACACACTTCCGATGGTAGTCACGTTGTTGACAAGGGACTTGTGGACGATGAACCCGATACCACCTTGGGACTGTTGGTCGCCCTCCCGGTAGTAAAGCAAGTTACCGGAGTTGAGGATTATCGAGTCCTCTCCCGCTCTTCGGACTTCAGATAAGCCGATAATGTCCCAGTGTACCTTGCTGATAACTTCTTCCAACTCGGTTAACTTCGCGTCGGTCCTTAGTGTGCGCGTGTTATAGGTTGCCAGGTGCAGTTGTCGTCGTTTTTGGTAGCCGAGCCGCACCCGGGGATTCTTAGCACCCCCTGCCCCGCCGTTACCGTAGCCGCTACCGTAGCTAGGAATAGCGGGGCTGCCGGGGACTGGGGGTTAATTTTTGATCCATTATGCATGAGGGGGGGGGGGTTTGCCATAATCGCCACGCTTGGCAGGCGGGTTGGCGATCGCAGTAGGCCAAGGTTTTTTGGAGACGCTGCTGCCCGTCTCTCGTCTGCAGAAGCTCTTTAATTCCGTCATCGTCCAGGGCAGAACGCCAAAGACATGGAACATGGAACAGTTTTAAGTGCTGCAGATGGCGCTGCTATCCTTGTAAACATTAGCTCCGTAACAAAATAATCTTATAAATAGTAAAACACAGTTTTTCTTAATTTTTTTATGATAATTACTTGAGTTTTAGTATAATTCATCTTATCTATCGTTTGCAACGTTTTTCCTGTACTGATTATCAAGAAAAGTGAAATAAAAAAAGTGACGTTTTTAAGGAACAAATTGGAATAATTATGAACTCATAGTGCTCAAAATAGTGATATCCAGTGCAAAACTTGTTAAAGACACCAAGAAAACAAACAATTACCCGTCCACTTATTATAAAAGTGTAAATATTGTGAATTGTTAACCTGTTCGGACGTTTTTTATTCAAAGCAACAAGTGAGACTCATTCCGTGATGTGATTGGTTGATGAGTACTCTTTCTATGCACGATCAAGTTGTGCGTTCCAGCCACTCAAACAATAGTACCCGTATTTCAACGTTATATCAAGTGCTTGGCTAGCGTTGCGGTAAAACGATCGAAGATTGTACTGAGGGGACTGCAGTTCAAACCTCCCTAAAGTTGTGCTTCCGTATTTTTATTGCTTTTTTGCTTTTTTTATTTTTTTGACTTTTTAATTTTTTTAAGTGAACAATTTTAGTGCAGATAAAAAGTAAAAAGTCGTGATTTTAAGATCTGCGACATCATAAACTTTTAGACTTTATAAACTTTTTGATATTTTTTTGTTTTGGTTTTTTTAACGCGATTCAAGATGGACACACTGTGTAAAAAATGCGGATTAACAATATTAATCAAAAGCAAGAATTTAAAATGTAGTACTTGCAAAGGTGTCTACCATTTGGATTGCAGTAATGTGTCATTCAAAAGATATTGTCTTATGACAAAAGAGAACAAATTAAGTTGGAAATGTGATCAATGCTATGAACTACAAAAGAATGAAACATTGACAAAAATTAATGTATCTACCAATAATTCGTTTGAAGCTTTATCTGATGACGACAGTTCTGACTTTTTGTCTATATCACAAAACAGCAAATTAAACAGTAGCTGTCCAGATTTAACTAAAATAAATATGGAGGAAAGGATAGAAGATCTAGAAAAATTGAATATTATCTTACGAAAGAAGTTGGATTCAGCTGAAAATGAAATCGAAAATTTGTTATTAGAAAACACTAAATTGAAAAAAATTATATCTGACCAGCAATTAAAAACAAAACTTCTGACCGATATATGCAGTTACAGTACCAAGAAAAACATCACACATAGGAAAAAACAGAAGGACTTAAACAAAACAAAACTAAGCTTTTCTCAAGATGAAATGATAGAACAATCGGCTATACAAACACAGATGACATGTTGTCATTCGCCTGCACCTGCGCCGCCTGCACAGAGCGACAAGATGGAAAACGCACATCCTCGTGCCACATCGGGACTTCAATCACAAGTCAACAAGGGTAACTTTAACAAGAGCATGAAAAGGAGATTAACATTAATCAGCAGCAACAACAAAAACAATATACTCAAAATTGCAGAGAATGAAACCGATTTGGAAGATTTCCACATCTTTCATCATGTAACTCCTGGTTGTGGTGTATTAAAATTATTGAAATACTTAGAAAAAGAGGCTCAACGACTAACACATACTGATTACTGTGTACTCTTCATCGGCGAACAAGACTTTGGAAGATCAGCTGATTATGTTAATATTATACAGTGTATTAGACAATCTTTAAGTAAAATAGAAAATACAAATATTATAATAAGTGCTCCTACATATATATGTGGCTTAGAATTGTACAACTGTAGAGTAGAACTATTTAATTCACTACTCTGTCTTGATGTATATACGCACAATCATGCATACCTTTATGACTCCAATTTAACATTAAATATGAATATGTTTTCATTGCGTACCGGCAAACTTAATGACATAGGAATGCGGGATGTTATTAAAGGTATTCGGGAATTGATAATATGTGCTGACAAAAACTACTCACCTCACCATACAACGTGTGAGGGAGAAACACAGACCGAGTAAATTAGCTGTAACCATAATATTACTAAATCCCCTAATTTATTTCGTTTATAATAAAATTAATATAATACATCAAAACATTGACGGACTCTTAAATAAATCTGACATTCTGACTGTAAACTTGGACATAATGAATAAAAATAATCCCATTGACATCTTGTGTATAACCGAACATAATATGACTAATGATGATTCTCGACATTTACATATACCTAATTTTAATCTTGTATCTACCTTTTGTAGGAAAAATCGATATGGAGGCTGTTGTATTTTAGTACGAAATAAGCTAAAATGTAAATCGTTGCCGGAAGTAAATAAATTTAGTGTACCCAAAATAATAGAATGTTGTGCTGTTGAACTTGTTGAGCATAAGATTGTCTTGATTTGTATCTATAGACCTCCTAGATATAATAAAGAAGATGTTGATATATTTTTTTCTAAATTTGAAAATTTACTCAACAAATATTGCTATACAAATTATAAAGTAGTTATATGCGGTGATTTTAATATCGACTTATTAAAGAAAACCAATCTATCAGAAGACTTTGAGCAAATATTATTGGCACATAACATGAGAATAAGTCTAAAAGAACCGACTCGACCAAAAAGTGGTACCTGTTTAGATAACTTTGTTCACAATGTTAGGAATAGCAAATGTAAAGTCTTGGAACTAGCATTGTCAGATCACTCAGCACAGGTGTTCACTTGTCCGGTTAAATTGTCTCATTCTATAAAGCACTGGTATGTAGAAAGACGTGATTATTGCGAAGAAAATGTTGCTAAATTCCAACATCATATTGCATCTCTTAGTTTCAGTGATGTTTACGAAAGTAATGATCCAAACGTAGCTTTTGAAATATTTTATGATATGTTTTTACTTTTATATAACCTCTGTTTTCCAAAAAAAAATATGAAAGTTTCAACCTACAAAAGACCGAAATGGATATCCAAAGGCATAATTACTTGTTCTAAACGGAAAAGATCCATGTTATGGAATTATCGTAAAAATCGAGATGAGTTGCATGAAAATAAATTTAAAAGTTACTCTAAGCGATTATCTCGTATTATAAAGTTGACTCAAAAGTCTCAGAATAACAATTTTATTAAAAATGCTAGCAATAAATCTAAGGCTACTTGGTCAATAATAAATAAAAATAAATCTTCTATCCCAAAAGACATACAACAATTAAAAGTAAATGGAAATATTATTGATAAACCACTTGACATATCACGAGCTTTTAATAATTTCTTTATCGACCAGATCGAAGCACGAAAATCTAACCAAGTTGCTAATACAATGACATTTAACAATCCTAATTCCGTATTCATGACACCGACAACAGAACATGACATTAATAAAATTATAATGTCCTTAAAAAATACATATAGTACAGGATATGACGAAATTTCTACTAACGTACTTAAGAAAGTTTCACATTTGATTTCTGCGGTATTAAGTCACATTATAAACCTATGCATCACGAATGGTATTTATCCGGACAAGTTGAAATTTACTATTATAAAACCGTTATTCAAAAAAGATGATAAGGAAGATATGAATTGTTACAGACCCATAGCACTAATATCGATAATAGCAAAAATATTTGAGAAAGTTATTTATTACATTATATATAGCTATTTTGAGAAGTACAATTTATTTTCTTCTGAACAAATAGGCTTCAGAAAAAATAAAAATATAAATATGGCAATGCATAATCTTTTGAAATCAGTTATTACTGCTATGGACAAGAGAATACCGGTCGCTGCTTTGTATATGGATCTAACAAAGGCATTCGATTTCGTGGACCATGATATATTGCTAAGGAAAATGGAATCGTATGGCATAAGAGGTGTTGCACTTACACTTTTGAAATCCTACCTCAGTAACAGAAAACAAGCTACTGTCATAACTAAAATATGTCCCAAGTCATGTAAGGAAATAAAATATTTTTCTGAATATAGAGACGTTAAATACGGTGTGCCTCAAGGTAGCATCTTAGGTCCATTAATGTTTATAATTTATATTAATGATCTTCCGAAGATAGTGAAACAACAAATGATATTGTTTGCAGACGACAGTACAGTTATATTTACTGGATCAGATATTTATACACTATCGATAGAAATAAGAGAGACATTAGAAAACATAATTAATTGGCTTAAATGTAATAATCTCATAATTAATCTTGACAAGACTAAATTAATGACATTTAGAAATAGAGGTGAACCTATGAAACTTGACGTAAATTGTATGACTAAAGAAATAGAAACCATTGACATAACAAAATTTTTAGGGATTAACATTGACCATAATTTAAATTGGAAGGCTCAAGCAGAACATGTTCGTAGTAAGCTCAACCAATTTTCATATGCACTTTACATGCTTGGTAAAGTATCTGATATCGGAACAGTTCTCACTGCATATCATGCTTACGCTGCCTCAATTCTTAGGTATGGAGTCATTTTCTGGGGGAATTCTTGCCTAAAAGAAGATATATTCAAGGCTCAAAAAAAGTGCATAAGAGCAATGTGTAGAATCCAACAAACAGATAGTTGTAAGCCCTACTTTGTGAATTTAAAAATTCTTACTTTACCATGTTTATTTATTTTTGAGGTTGCCATCTATGTAAAGTCCAATTTGCACTTATTTAAAACATTCAAATCGGCAAGGAGAAATAAGAACTTGGTGTTGATACCGAGCAAGAGTGCACTTTATAGGAAAAGTGTATTCTGTATGGCACCTAAAATCTATAATCGCTTGCCACAGACCATTAGAGATATTGAACAGCTTTCAGTCTTTAAAACAAATGTAAAAAAAATGTTACTAGAAAAAGCATATTATACAATAAATGAATATCTGACAGACAAATCATTGTAAATATAAAGATTTTAATGTTTTTTGTTCTTGTAATTATCTTTGATTGTAATTATTATGACATTAATCTGATAATGTATTACTTAATTTTAATTTTATATGTAGGTAACTTTGACATCAAATTTTAGACAATATCAATTTTATTTTTTTATGTAATTTTGTTATTAATTGTATTTGTAAAATTTTTGTATGTAAACATGATAATATTCTTTAAATTGACACTATATTTTTCGCATGCATATTTATGCTGATATAGCCGTTCTTGTGATAATTATGTACCTGTTTACTTTTTTTTACCTATATCTGCGAATAAATGAATTGAAATTTGAAATTGAAATTGAAACATAAGTGAGGTGATCTTGTTCTTTAAAAAGGGTGACAAGTCCCTCTTAAAGAACTATAGACCCATCTCGCTTCTGAGTCATGTCTATAAGTTGTTTTCGAGAGTCCTTACGAATCGTCTCGCTCGCAAGTTCGACGACTTCCAACCTCCCGAACAAGCCGGGTTCCGAAAAGGCTTTAGCACCATAGACCACATCCATACGCTGCGGCAGGTTATACAGAAGACTGAGGAGTATAATGAGCCACTTTGCTTGGCGTTCGTGGACTATGAGAAAGCCTTTGATTCGATTGAAACCTGGGCGGTGCTGCAGTCTCTCCAAAGGTGCCAAGTGGACTATAGGTATATCGAGGTGTTGAGGTACTTATACCAAAATGCCACCATGACGATCCGAGTACAGAACCAGAACACAAATCCTATCCAACTGCAGCGTGGTGTGAGACAGGGAGACGTTATTTCTCCGAAACTGTTCACAGCTGCGTTGGAGGACATCTTTAAGCTCTTGGACTGGAAAGAACTCGGCATCAACATTAATGGCCAGTACCTAACACACCTTCGTTTTGCCGATGATATAGTCCTTATGGCTGAGACCATGGAAGACCTGAACACAATGCTCGAAGATCTCCGTAGTGCTTCCCAAAGAGTGGGTCTTAGGATGAACATGGTGTCGCATTTATTTTAAAAGAATGAAATTAAAATGCGGCAAATTATAAGAAATACAAGTTTAATAATTATTTATATTAGAATTATAAGCGTGGGTATAATTAAATTAGGGTCGCCTAGGTCATAATAAGACGTGAACTGATTTGGCATAGAGGTACCGCACTCTCCTCGGTCTTCCAGGTGTCAGGTAACGATGCAAGGCCCGAGCTTCACTCCAGGCGAGCAGGTTGCAGGTATAGTCTCAGGGTCCAGGTGCAGTGACCAATAAATCGGCCAGAGATTTTGGGTGTAAGATCACTCCCAAAAGTGTTCCCAGTATGGGAACACTAATAAATACTTATAATTTTAACAATATCAAGATGACTATTTTAAAATCAAAGATCGCGGTGCAAGCTATTGTGCACGCGCGACTAAAACCAGCGTAGCTTCGCCTCCGAATCAGAAATCAGTCTGTCGGCTCGAGCGGGCCGGCCGCGTCGTTTGGCTTTGTCAGCGCGCAAGAGGAGTAGTGGGGAAGGGGGGCGACGCAAGAACAATAGAATGCAGTTATGCGGCGGCCAACAGCGTATTACTATAAAATTTAGTCTGTTTGTCTGCGCGCACGATTATTTTAGTTTAAAAATATATTGTAAATAGTATTTTTAATTAGGTACTAATGAATGGAAATAGATTATTATGATAGTTAAAGGTAATTGATATCACTAGTAAATTTAAGTTATTATAGTGTTTGTAACGCTACGTTACAGTACCCCCTCTCCTAGAAGAGGATTTTGACCTACATCAAAATCCGGAAAGAGATCAGCCTTTCAGGGAGCTATTTACTATTTTAAGGTCTTTGATATGCCAAACACCAATGTCACGACCATTTATATCCTCCAACAAGTAAACTAGAGGGGAACGCTTTTCTTTAATTCTGCATTTCTGATATTTAGGAGCCAATTTTTTACTAAAATGGGCATCTTTGTCACTTTGAAAGTAACAGCGCTTCCAGACGAGATCTCCCACTTCAAATTCAAACTCCTTACGGCGTAAGTCGTAACGCTGAGAATTTTTGATATGCGCATGCCATAGCGAAGCTTGAACTTTGCCGAAAATTTCAGATAAGTGACCTAAGTTCTCAGCGTAAGCATCACGTGGCAGAAATATCAAATCATTAAAGTCACTATTCTCTAAATAATGTGACCCACAGGTTACCAATTCTCTGCCATGCACCAGGAAAGCAGGTGTATATCCAGTACTCTCATTAACAGAATTATTCATCGCAAATTGTATCTGTGGCAAATTCAAGTCCCAAGTTCTGTGGTCATTATTTACAAACGTAGATACAGCCGTAATGACAGTTTTGTTATATCTTTCAACTGTATTGATTTGAGGTGTATACTTCGGAGTAAAATGAATATTGGGTATTCTGTACTTTTTAAAAAGTTTATCCAATTCACGACTAATGAACTGGCTCCCATTATCCAAAATTATAGTCTGTGGAATACCATGCACCAAGAAAACGTCATTTTCCAAATGCTTACAAATCAAATCCGAAGTGGCTCTACGAAGTGGAAAAAGAAAACAATATTTTGAGAAACAGCATGTTACGACAAAAATATACTGATTTTGTTTTCTAGTATTAGGCAGCGCTCCGACCAAGTCAATTGAAAGTGCCTGGAATGGACGAGAAATTTCTTTTGGTCTACCCATCTTCCCTAAGACTCCATGAGAAGGAAGCTTATACGCGAGACAAGTTTCGCATTGAGTGACAAATTTTACCACGTCAGAGTACATACCAGGCCAGTAAAATCGAAGTGACAAGCGTTTATATGTCTTGAACACGCCGAAATGCCCAGCAATTGGCTCTGAGTGACATTGTTTAAGAATTTCTTCCCGACTCTCTTGAGGAATAACCTTCTTCCAAGCGAACTCAGCGGTAAGAGGATTATTACTCTTCATATACCTATATAGAACACCGCTTTCAACTTTATAGTTTGGAAAACTAATAGGTAACTCTTGGCAACCATTGAAAATATTTAAGTACCACTGATCTTGGTTTGTTAGATTTAAATCAGGATTAGTTTCAATAGTATTGATTGGGTTACATCTAGAAAGAGCATCCGGAACAACATTATCTTTGCCCCGACGGTGCTCTATTTCAAAGTTAAATGCAGATAGTCGTATACCCCACCTTGCTAATCGTCCAATAGGATTAGAAAGAGACAGGAACCACTTCAGAGATGAGTGATCAGTGTAAACCTTAAAGGTTTTCCCATTTTCAAGATAGCACCGCCAGTGCTCGAGCGCAGTTAACACTGCAAGGGCTTCTCGCTCTGTTGTTCCGTAGTTCTGCTCTGGTTTTGTAAGAGAACGACTCATGTATGCTATTGGATGTTCAACCCCTGAAATATTCTGCGCCAACATAGCACCAACACCGAAACTACTGGCGTCAGTATGCACCTCAAAAGGATGCTCAAAGTTAGGACAAGCCAACACAGGGGCTTGAACCAGACGAGACTTTAATTCAAGAAAGGATTTTTCAGCTTCAGGCGACCAAGAAAAGGGCGGCGCTGTCTTTTTCGTCGATGTGAGTCTGTTCAAAGGGCCAGCGATTGTACTGAATTGAGGTATAAAACGTCTGTACCAGGAAGCTGTACCAAGAAACCTTTTGACTTCCTTTCTGTTGATAGGGGTGGGGTAATTTAATATACACTTAACCTTATCGGGATCAGTACGCAGGCCCTGATCATCCACAACATAACCAAGATAGCGCAATTTACTTCTAAAAAATTGGCTTTTCTCAAAGTTTATAGTTAGATTAGCTGAGCGTAACTTCTCGAATACACGTCGAAGTAGCGATACATGTTCTTCAAAAGTTTTGCTGATGATTATCACGTCATCAAGATAAGCAAACACTTTACACTCGAATTCAGGTCCGAAGAGACGGTCTACTAACCTTTGCTGAGTTGCTGGAGCATTGGTAAGGCCAAAGGCAGTTACTTTGAACATAAAAGTGCCTCGTCCAGGCACATAAAACGCAGTCTTCTCTCGGTCCTGTTCTCTAATTAATATTTGCCAGAAAGCTTTAGATAAGTCGATGCTAGACAGATATCTAGCATCTTTAAGATTATCAAGAATCTCAGACACGTAAGGTAAGCTGTATGCGTCCTTTTTTGTTACTGAGTTCAGTTTTCTACTGTCTAAGCAGATGCGAGGTTTTCCATCTTTTTTATCTACAACTAAAACAGGAGAAGACCACGGACTTTCGCAGGGCTGAATCACATCCAAACTAAGCATTTCATCAACTTGTTCAGTGATAATTCTCTGCTTTTCAGGCGACAAACGATAGTAACGCTGCCTAATTGGTTGTGCGTCACCAGTATCAATATTATGTTGAATAAGATCAGTTCTCCCGAGGCCCTTCTCCGCGAAGGATATCATACGGAACATTTCGACAACTTCGTCAGCGATCGGCTTCTGAGAGTCCTCCAGATTTTCGTAGGCATGTAAGTGAATATCTAGGGAATTTGATATTTCTGATAAACTGGGGTCACTTTCGTACAAATTTTTGGTGTTCATTAGATATTTTGGACAAAGATCAAAAACGTTCCAGAAGTCGATACCTAAAATTAAGGTGGTTTCGATCTCCGGAATAGCATGCGCCTTAACTACCGAAAACTTATTCTCAAATGTCACTGGTAAAATAATATAGCCGATAGAAGTAATTTTCTGACCACCAGCTGCAGTAACAGTTATCTTATCATCGGTACATAGTATGAAATCACATTGAATTAACTTTTTATAAAAATCCCTGCCTAAAATTGTCACAGCTGAACCAGAATCAAGCAAACCGTACACTGAGAGATCATTAGCAATAGAAATTTTAACATAAGGACGAGGATCATGACTCGGCTTAGAATTGAAAATTGCAGAAACAGGGGTACGGCAATCAGAAAAGAATTTTTCAAGAAACACCAGCCAATCATTCCAATCCGAGCTATCAAAATGATTTAGTGGTGTGGCTCTGCAATTTTCAGTATTTAGTTTTTTGAGTCATTTGTAGAAACTTTACCTTTATTACATTTATGACAATCTGGTTTACGAACACCTTTTTCTCCGCAACCGAAACACAAAATAGTACGTTCGGCCGTGCATTCTCTCATCGAATGAGTATTGACACGACACCTAAAGCAATAAGGTGTAGCAATTGCATAAGAAGGCCTAAATTGAGTATCGTTTTTTATAACTACTTTTACTTGGTTTAAATGATTAGGTTGTCCGTAGAAGTTTTTACAACTATCCTTACGTTTTTGTGACTGATAGCAGAATTCAGGGGCTAACAGTTTAGAATTATAAGAAGGTGGTTCCCTATAGTTATCAGAACGAACCTTAATACGTTCATAATTTCTACAAACAACTCTTAAGTCGTCTACAGACTTCATATGGGGACTTGCAGCAATGATAGTGGAGTAGCAAGGATGTATATTATGAAGTATAATATCAAGTTTATCTTCATCGGACATAAACTTACTCAAGCGAGAAAACATACCTTCCATAATGGACAAGTATATGGTAATGCTTTCATCAGCTCCCTGAGTCCGGTCCCGTATTTCAGAAAGCATTCGGTAATCAAAGTCAGGGAGATCAAAATCCTCTTTGAGACGAGATATCAGAGTCTGCCAATCCTCTAGTTGACCTTTGACACTGCGATACCAATGAAGTGCGTCCCCGCTGAATATATCGATTGCAGAAAGAAGCATTTTAGTGTCAGAAAACCCTTTGGAGATACGGAATTCTTCAATTTTTTGTATAAAAGCGCGGACGCAAGACTTGCCGTCAAATTTTAATTTGGATAGGTCACTACTGCTGCGATCACATGTAACCGATATATTCAAACCAGAAATATTTGGTCTATCTAAACTTCCGTCTTCAGTGGCAGTTGGAGAAGTTAAAGTTTTAGGATCACTAGTACCAGGCATAGCAAATCCCTTCATAATAGCACTATAATTATCGAAGCTCCTACAGATCTTATCTAAAAGAGCGATATCTTCAGCGGTCTTGGGTTTCTCAATTCTTTGAATCCTATAATGTAAATGATTGAACCACGACGTTGTTCTATTCAATAACGATTCATTATAGCTAGCTATAAGGGAGTCAAGATTAACTTTAATTTTTTCAAGTGTTACATTACAACCAGCAGCATCAATAGAAAATTCAAAAACGGAATCAAGGATTTCCTCGGCAGCATACAGCTGAGTCAATTTAGTGACCTGTCGTCGCAACCCTTCTACACTATCAGAAGGTACTTCACCTCGAATTGCAACCTCATAACTTAATTCAGATTTTTGCAAAAGCAAGTATTTTATTTGACGAGCCATCTTAAAAAATAATGCAATTATCTTAATAAGTAATAAAAACACTGTTTACTTGAGCGTGTTGTGCAAATAATAGCAATAAGAAAGAAGAAAAGAGAAAAAATAAAAATAAAAACAAAATGTGAGCCGAATCCTATACCGTTCTGTTACAACAATCAACTTTTGCTACAGAACGATAGTGTGTAACAAAAAAATTAAATCAAACTGAAAAACTAAAATATAAAATAAAAACACACAAGTAAAACCGAATGTCTTACTAGTATAGCGTAAAAATTACTAACTACTAAACTAATTAATTCAACTGATGTGCCTTCTTAACACAAATAGTATTAAAAATTACATTTACTTATAGAAAGAAAAAAAATTGCGGGTAGGTATAACAACCAAAAAAAAAAATTAAAAAATTCAAATCTATTTTTACAAATTACTACAAAACATTAGGCACTTCAGTTAAAATACACAATCGTTTTTACAACAACACAGCACACCAAGCAGATCCAACACCAAGGTACTAGACTAAAATGTAGTAAACCTAGGCAGCTAACGAATTACTATGACCTTTTGACCACGTATATGGGCGCCATTGTCGCATTTATTTTAAAAGAATGAAATTAAAATGCGGCAAATTATAAGAAATACAAGTTTAATAATTATTTATATTAGAATTATAAGCGTGGGTATAATTAAATTAGGGTCGCCTAGGTCATAATAAGACGTGAACTGATTTGGCATAGAGGTACCGCACTCTCCTCGGTCTTCCAGGTGTCAGGTAACGATGCAAGGCCCGAGCTTCACTCCAGGCGAGCAGGTTGCAGGTATAGTCTCAGGGTCCAGGTGCAGTGACCAATAAATCGGCCAGAGATTTTGGGTGTAAGATCACTCCCAAAAGTGTTCCCAGTATGGGAACACTAATAAATACTTATAATTTTAACAATATCAAGATGACTATTTTAAAATCAAAGATCGCGGTGCAAGCTATTGTGCACGCGCGACTAAAACCAGCGTAGCTTCGCCTCCGAATCAGAAATCAGTCTGTCGGCTCGAGCGGGCCGGCCGCGTCGTTTGGCTTTGTCAGCGCGCAAGAGGAGTAGTGGGGAAGGGGGGCGACGCAAGAACAATAGAATGCAGTTATGCGGCGGCCAACAGCGTATTACTATAAAATTTAGTCTGTTTGTCTGCGCGCACGATTATTTTAGTTTAAAAATATATTGTAAATAGTATTTTTAATTAGGTACTAATGAATGGAAATAGATTATTATGATAGTTAAAGGTAATTGATATCACTAGTAAATTTAAGTTATTATAGTGTTTGTAACGCTACGTTACAATGGATAAGACGAAAATTATGTCAAATGCCCATGTTGTACCCTCTCCAGTTCATGTTGGGAACACTACACTTGAAGTTGTTGACCATTACGTATACCTAGGACAGGCAGTCCAGTTAGGTAGGTCCAACTTCGAGAAAGAGATCTCTCGTCGAATCCAACTCGGGTGGGCAGCATTCGGGAAGCTTCGAAAAATCTTCGCGTCCGACTTACCTCAGTGTCTCAAGACGAAAGTCTATGAACAGTGTGTGTTGCCAGTGATGACTTACGGCAGTGAAACGTGGCCGCTAACTATGGGTCTCATAAGGAGGCTCAAGGTCACTCAGCGTGCAATGGAGAGAGCCATGCTCGGCGTTTCCCTACGTGATCAAATCAGAAACGAGGAGATCCGCAGGAGAACTAAAGTAACCGACATCGCTCGAAGGATTGCTCAGCTGAAGTGGCAATGGGCGGGACACATAGCGAGAAGAACCGATGGCCGTTGGGGCAGAAAGGTTCTGGAATGGCGACCGCGCACCGGACGACGCTCCGTGGGTAGGCCCCCGACAAGGTGGACCGACGATCTGGTGGAGGTCGCGGAAAGCCAGTGGATGCAGGCAGCGCAGGACCGATCGTTGTGGAGATCCTTAGGGGAGGCCTATACCCAGCAGTGGGTGTCGTGTGGCTGATATGATGATGATGATGATGAAGGATGAAATAAAAATGAAACGAATGATGAAATGAGCAGCAACCAGCGTAGACCGACGTAGCTCAGGCCCTGGACACGGCACTGCCCAGTCGAGCATAAATCGGGTTTAACGGTTGCGGCACCGTTCCGTTCAACGGCAACAATGCTGCACTGTGCTCATGTCGCCAGCTAGCCCCTAAAGCTTTGTCCAGACTTGTATCATTTTGGCGTATCAGATCACCGTATCTTTACCATACATCGCTAGTTTGGTTGGGCGTGCGTTGATATTACTTCAACGCACGCCCAACCAAACTAGCGATTTATGCTATAAAGCTTTTGGATATAAATTTTCAATTCAATGCCTTAACATAGGTAGTCTTAGTATGTCATGCTCTCTTTAATCATTTCTGCGGTGCTGTCGTATGAGGCAGGTCGTTACGTTCCCTCAAATATGGTTGAGCGAAGAGATGGCTGGTTCATGCGTCATGCTCGTGAACTGGTGCTGCCAGTGGGAATGGGTCTGCTTCTGACTACCTATCTTAACGCATATACCTATCTTAACGCATATTGAATTGTATGTTTTTCTTTTATTTTTATTTATTGTAACAGCCTTTAAGAAATTTGAAATTCATTAAGAAATGAGCTAATTCAATAATGTTATTTATTTGTTAATCTTTGTTAATATAAAGTCTGGAAACGATATACATATTTGTAAATATCGTTCCATCTGATAAAGCTGACAAGTTTTTTGCGCCCATTTTTCTTGTCAGTTAAAAGACGTCATAATGGGTGGTAGGATAAAAGAATTGACGATTTAAAAATATTTATTATGTGAGCTTATTTAAATAAAATATATTTCACTTTCACTTATGTTAAACGGTGATCTGATAAGCTAAAACGGACTAGTCTGGACAAGGACTAAGCTGACCCTAGTTCAACGATATTGTTTGTGTGCAGGAAGCCCAGTGGACCCTGCCCAACGGGCCGGGCGCCACGTGGCCCGAGACGGGCGCGCTGCAGCTGGAGCAGCTCACGCTGGGGTACCGCGCCGGCGAGCCCGCGCTGCGGGACGTCACGTGCACCGTGGCGCCGCGCGACAAGCTCGGCATCGTGGGCCGCACCGGCGCCGGCAAGTCCACGCTCACGCTCGGACTGTTCAGGTACGGGACCGAGCGTACATGTAGGACCGAGCCCGCGCTGCGGGACGTCACGTGCACCGTGGCGCCGCGCGACAAGCTCGGCATCGTGGGCCGCACCGGCGCCGGCAAGTCCACGCTCACGCTCGGACTGTTCAGGTACGGGACCGAGCGTACATGTAGGACCGAGCCCGCGCTGCGGGACGTCACCTGCACCGTGGCGCCGCGCGACAAGCTCGGCATCGTGGGCCGCACCGGCGCCGGCAAGTCCACGCTCACGCTCGGACTGTTCAGGTACGGGACCGAGCGTACATGTAGGACCGAGCCCGCGCTGCGGGACGTCACCTGCACCGTGGCGCCGCGCGACAAGCTCGGCATCGTGGGCCGCACCGGCGCCGGCAAGTCCACGCTCACGCTCGGACTGTTCAGGTACGGGACCGAGCGTACATGTAGGACCGAGCCCGCGCTGCGGGACGTCACCTGCACCGTGGCGCCGCGCGACAAGCTCGGCATCGTGGGCCGCACCGGCGCCGGCAAGTCCACGCTCACGCTCGGACTGTTCAGGTACGGGACCGAGCGTACATGTAGGACCGAGCCCGCGCTGCGGGACGTCACCTGCACCGTGGCGCCGCGCGACAAGCTCGGCATCGTGGGCCGCACCGGCGCCGGCAAGTCCACGCTCACGCTCGGACTGTTCAGGTACGGGACCGAGCGTACATGTAGGACCGAGCCCGCGCTGCGGGACGTCACGTGCACCGTGGCGCCGCGCGACAAGCTCGGCATCGTGGGCCGCACCGGCGCCGGCAAGTCCACGCTCACGCTCGGACTGTTCAGGTACGGGACCGAGCGTACATGTAGGACCGAGCCCGCGCTGCGGGACGTCACCTGCACCGTGGCGCCGCGCGACAAGCTCGGCATCGTGGGCCGCACCGGCGCCGGCAAGTCCACGCTCACGCTCGGACTGTTCAGGTACGGGACCGAGCGTACATGTAGGACCGAGCCCGCGCTGCGGGACGTCACCTGCACCGTGGCGCCGCGCGACAAGCTCGGCATCGTGGGCCGCACCGGCGCCGGCAAGTCCACGCTCACGCTCGGACTGTTCAGGTACGGGACCGAGCGTACATGTAGGACCGAGCCCGCGCTGCGGGACGTCACCTGCACCGTGGCGCCGCGCGACAAGCTCGGCATCGTGGGCCGCACCGGCGCCGGCAAGTCCACGCTCACGCTCGGACTGTTCAGGTACGGGACCGAGCGTACATGTAGGACCGAGCCCGCGCTGCGTGACGTCACCTGCACCGCGGCACACTCAAAAATATAATAAAATAGAAATACATTTATTAAGTACTTAAACCATAGATTTATTTACCTACTCAAAGTCGCGGTATTGCGGCCTAGTTACTGTGCTGCATTTACGACAGCACCCACAAACGTCAATATCGCAACGGGGCGTCTTAATTGAGCAAACATGTGCACGATGCAACGACGTCGACGACGTAACCTGCGCCCCCTGATTACGTAATTCTGTTGCTTGCAATTATCGATTGAAACCGTTTAAAATTGAATGAAATTTGACAGTTTTATGTGCTAACAGTGTACTCTTTTATCAACTGAAACTGTCAAATTTTATTAATTTTAAAAGATTTCAAACTATTTCAATTGATTTCAAACTACCCCGCGTTCCGAATCACGCTCACAGCGCTGTTAGCGCGTATCCAACCAAATTAAATAGTCACAAAATATTACACAAATAGGGTTATTGTGTACCTACTTGATTACTACTTTGATTATACGCTAACAGTGCTGTTGGCGTGATTCGGATCGCGGCCCTAGAATTGTTAGCAACAGAGTTACGTAATCAAGGGGCTGATGGTTCGTTCGATGCCAGGATCGGCTACCGGGCTATCAACCCTCCTAGATAATATCACATTTGCAAATTTTGGCTACCGCTGCGTGAAAGATTGACATGAGTTTTTGTTAAGGCCGCCGGTAACGGTCAATTTCGATTGTCATTTTTTTTTGTCTCTAGAGGAATTGACAATCGTTTCAATTGCACGTGTAAACGATAAATTTTCGCATCAATTACGTAAAGATTGACAATCGCAAATGATCGTTTGCGATTGTAATAAAACTACTACACATAACGATTATAATTGATGGTTAAAACCATAATTTTTTTAAACGTCAGAATCACAACTTTCACAGTCGAAGATATTCTACGCAAGACGTAATTTTTGAAATGTAAAATCTTTGCAAACAGGATAGTAGAAGCGATAAGTGGCAAGATAATGATCGACGGCATCGACATATCGACGATCGGGCTGCACCAGCTGCGCTCGCGCATCACGATCATCCCGCAGGACCCCGTGCTGTTCTCGGGCACGCTGCGGATGAACCTCGACCCATTCGAGGTGTACTCGGACGACGAGATCTGGCGCTCGCTGGAACATGCGCATCTTAAAAACTTCGTTAAGGGTGAGATTTTCTCATTATGTGGATCCAAGTTTTATGATATGATTATTTTATACAGGGGCCGTACCGGCTAACGTAACGAATCGATTATCGAAAAGTCTGCCGGGTTTCAAATTAAAACAGATAAATCGAGCCCCAATTGGGCCAAAATCCACGAACCAAATCAAAATGGCGAACCAATCCAAAATGGCGAACCCTAATTCATGATGTCACACGAACATCGATATCTTCCAAATTACGTCAACAGAAAGTACAAGACGAAATTCCTTACTTTGATTTTTCTGTTTTAAGTTGAAACTCTGCAGACTTTTCGATAATGCCCCAGGTTTGTTAAAATAATGGTCAAAACATGATTCATTTAAATTAGGTTATTGTCGGTTGGGGCTTTGTCGGTCGTAATTGACATTAAAAAAAAATTCCTGTGTTTTTATTTGTTATTTAGAAATTACTGATGAAAACAAGAGAAACGTATTTTTTTCTTTTCCAAAATTTTTATTTTTTGTCATCATAATGTTAATTCGAAATATTATTTTAAAAGAGCGTAAGTGCAGTTTAAAGGATTTCTGGCGGACTTTCCTTTGCCCATATGGATAAAAAAATACACTTTGATGTAAACCTAATCTATGGACGCTAATGACGTTTGTTTGTTTATGTTTTGCTCGGGGTTTTTTTCTTTTATTGTTGCTATTTTTATCTTATTTTCAACAATAATAGATAAAGATATTCGTAAATTAGATTCCATAATCTCATGTGTAGTTCCTGTCAGCAAAAATACTATTGACTGCCTGCAAGAATACCATTGAGTACAACGTCACGAGCTGCAATGCGTTGGGTTACGCATCAGTCTACGCGTTACGCAAGCGGTGTGCCATGTCTCATAAAGTTTCAGACATTACAACGTCATGGTACGTCTACGTGCACGCTTACGCATCCGGTGTGTTTCGCACTTAAAAGTTCTCCATAATAACATAAACTCGTGAGCAGAAAAATCGCACAATAGGTCTATTTTCATACAAACGAGGTAACTTTGAAGTTCTGGTTCTCCGCCCAGGATTAAACGGGCTCTGATCTGATGATGCCAAATTAAAGAATAAATGGTGGAGGCCCATAATGCTAGGGAAACCTAACGGATTCGTTGAGTCGTTTAGCTCAGGGTTAAACTTAAAAAAAATACAAGCTAAAATTACATCAAAAGTATGTAAAATGTAACACTAAAAACTTCATACAGGCTCTGGTGTAAACAACGCTTCTGATCCGTTAGGTTTCTTTGGCGATCTGAGCCTCTTCCATTTATTTTTTTATTTGCCATCATCAGATCAGAGCCCGTTCAATCCTGGGCGGAGAACCAGCTTAAAAGTTACCTCGTTTGTATGAAAATAGGCCTGTTGTGCGATTTTTCTGCTCTCGAGTGTAGTTTTGGTGTGTAAATTTCATCAGCAGACGCACACGATGCCAGACATGCACAGACGCTTGAACTTTTTTATGTTCTTTTCTAAACGAGCTATGTAATTTTTTTATACATCCACGATACGGATTTGCATCCGGCGGGCTGATTATCTAATTAAAAACCACCTAGCGACTGGTTGCAGTTCACAGATGATCGTGATCCATTGCTACTTCTTTTTGGGTTAAATAAAAACATACTAAAGAAAAGTGGCAATGTATGTCAAATACAACCGGTCGCTAAATAGTTTCTTTTTAGATAATCAGGGTGCGGTTAGGTAAAACTGAAGGCAAAACTGTCCATATATGGGACCCTTTAGTATTCTTTATACTATGCTCCTACTTTCCCACTTATTATTAACACGTACGGGACTCAATGAAAAATGCATTGACACAGGTCTACAAGCCGGCCTCCGGCACGAGATATCGGAGGGTGGGGAGAACCTATCAGTGGGGCAGCGGCAACTGGTGTGCCTCGCGCGGGCGTTACTGCGGAAGACGCCTCTACTGGTGCTGGACGAGGCCACCGCCGCCGTCGACCTCGAGACCGACGAGCTCATACAGGTGAGCGAATGTGACGCATCGAACGAGTGAGGGAACTATCAGTGGGGCAACTGGTGTGCCTCGCGCGGGCGTTACTGCGGAAGACGCCTCTACTGGTGCTGGACGAGGCCACCGCCGCCGTCGACCTCGAGACCGACGAGCTCATACAGGTGAGCGAATGTGACGCATCGAACGAGTGAGGGAACTATCAGTGGGGCAACTGGTGTGCCTCGCGCGGGCGTTACTGCGGAAGACGCCTCTACTGGTGCTGGACGAGGCCACCGCCGCCGTCGACCTCGAGACCGACGAGCTCATACAGGTGAGCGAATGTGACGCATCGAACGAGTGAGGGAACTATCAGTGGGGCAACTGGTGTGCCTCGCGCGGGCGTTACTGCGGAAGACGCCTCTACTGGTGCTGGACGAGGCCACCGCCGCCGTCGACCTCGAGACCGACGAGCTCATACAGGTGAGCGAATGTGACGCATCGAACGAGTGAGGGAACTATCAGTGGGGCAACTGGTGTGCCTCGCGCGGGCGTTACTGCGGAAGACGCCTCTACTGGTGCTGGACGAGGCCACCGCCGCCGTCGACCTCGAGACCGACGAGCTCATACAGGTGAGCGAATGTGACGCATCGAACGAGTGAGGGAACTATCAGTGGGGCAACTGGTGTGCCTCGCGCGGGCGTTACTGCGGAAGACGCCTCTACTGGTGCTGGACGAGGCCACCGCCGCCGTCGACCTCGAGACCGACGAGCTCATACAGGTGAGCGAATGTGACGCATCGAACGAGTGAGGGAACTATCAGTGGGGCAACTGGTGTGCCTCGCGCGGGCGTTACTGCGGAAGACGCCTCTACTGGTGCTGGACGAGGCCACCGCCGCCGTCGACCTCGAGACCGACGAGCTCATACAGGTGAGCGAATGTGACGCATCGAACGAGTGAGGGAACTATCAGTGGGGCAACTGGTGTGCCTCGCGCGGGCGTTACTGCGGAAGACGCCTCTACTGGTGCTGGACGAGGCCACCGCCGCCGTCGACCTCGAGACCGACGAGCTCATACAGGTGAGCGAATGTGACGCATCGAACGAGTGAGGGAACTATCAGTGGGGCAACTGGTGTGCCTCGCGCGGGCGTTACTGCGGAAGACGCCTCTACTGGTGCTGGACGAGGCCACCGCCGCCGTCGACCTCGAGACCGACGAGCTCATACAGGTGAGCGAATGTGACGCATCGAACGAGTGAGGGAACTATCAGTGGGGCAACTGGTGTGCCTCGCGCGGGCGTTACTGCGGAAGACGCCTCTACTGGTGCTGGACGAGGCCACCGCCGCCGTCGACCTCGAGACCGACGAGCTCATACAGGTGAGCGAATGTGACGCATCGAACGAGTGAGGGAACTATCAGTGGGGCAACTGGTGTGCCTCGCGCGGGCGTTACTGCGGAAGACGCCTCTACTGGTGCTGGACGAGGCCACCGCCGCCGTCGACCTCGAGACCGACGAGCTCATACAGGTGAGCGAATGTGACGCATCGAACGAGTGAGGGAACAACAAATAGAGGCGTCATACATATCGGGCACTACAAATAATAGGATTTAAAATTAAGGGGCCATAATAGGTAAACATGGTTTGCGCGTGCCATATTTTTATAAAGAAAACGAAAAGTTGTAGCCACAAAAAAAACATACGACAGGCTAAAGAGATTATCTAGTAGCGACAAGTATTACATTGCGTATAACCTTTACAGGTGATTGTAAAAAAAATCTGAATATCATCAAAAGCGCTCGTCGCGGGTCATATTTTTGGGGTAAATAATAGGAGAAAGGTATTGGATTCTACATCAAAATATCACTTTGTCATTACTTGCAGTTGCTCCAATATATTTTTTAAGAAAGATAATTGTCCTAAAGATAATGATGAAAAAACAACGAAAAACATCGAAAAAGGTCATAAGTCAGGTTATTTTCCATACTCTTTACACGTAAAAAAAGACAGAGACAGATGATTTCGCATAACGGATTCTTAAATAGGGTTTTACGCAATAGGCTTGATTATTTAGCGTGTGGAAACGAACAAACTAAGGCTTATTATTGTTTATTTTCAAATACAGAAAACCATCCGTTCCGAATTCTCGTCGTGTACTGTGCTGACGATCGCCCACCGTTTGAACACGATAATGGACTCGACCCGCGTGATGGTCCTGGATAAAGGGCAGCTCGTGGAGTACGCGCCGCCCGAGCAGCTGCTGCAGGACAAAAACAGCATCTTTTACAGCATGGCCAAGGACGCCGGCCTCGTCAACTAACTGTCCGCACTATTGTTGCCACTATATATAAAGACTGTGTTCTACACTAGCGCCGCACTGGCAGTGTTCGAAATAAATAACGTCGTTTGTTTTCACTTGTTTCGTTGCCTTAGGAGTTGCTACCAGTTCTGATTGTCCTGGTTTGGGCCAGCGAACTAAAATATATGGAAGAGTAATGGGAAACAAATATTGCTTAAATATAGCACTACGGGGCTAAAAAATTACAACACGCATTTATTTGGGCCAGCCACGCACTCGGTGACAGACGTTAGCGTTCTTTACTGTAATGCAGTTTGTATTTTAAAGAAAAGAGAGAGTTTATTAGAAATGACGTCCTGTGTAGTGATGTTCAAGGCCAAAAAAGGCAAAAAGATGCAGAGATAGTGTATCATAAGTATTAAATATTGTGTGGTTTAAGAATAGAAAATATATATGAGACATACAGATTATGGTCGCTATTATGCAACCAGTGTTCAGTCGCATTGTGCTGCATAACTAAATGCCAGCATTTTAGCCCCGCCTACTTACTTGTAATTTTTGAGCGGTGCTATTTTTTGAGCGGAATGCTTGTTCCATAGATTTTAGTTCGCTGGTTTGGGCTGAGATTGCCAATGTGTAATGTCTATGTGTGAGTGCACGAAAAACTGTGATTTGTTCCGAATGGCTCTTCTTTACTTTTTATTTTGTGTTACTGATATAAAACAAAAATATGGCGCCACTATACCGCATGTGACGTCATCTGATGCTTTTACGGGTAGTTATTGCTGAACTCGAAATGATTGTTAGGGATTGAAATATTCGTTTCGTTTATAGATTATTGTTTAAGTATCGATATTTTCTCAATAATTGCCAATTCACAAATCATCTTATACAATTCAATCGAAATATGAAAATAGCTAAATGTATAATTTCAGTATGATCTAATATAGGTAGATATTTTCCTAATAAATATTTCAAATATCAAAAAGACTCAATAATAGTTATTTAGGGTATAATTAATAATCCATCCTTAGTTTTTGTCTGCATCATCAAAGATGATGATGATCTCGCAATCTTTAGAAGGGAAATGAGTTTCCACCAAATGGGTCTCTTTCGAATAACGTCAAGGCGACGCTACTTATTTTGATTCAAAAGTATTCAAATATTAGTAATATACCTCATTTTTTATTTATTGACAGTCAACTTATGTTATTATACATTTGGCAATTTAGTTTATACTTATTATAATTTTGTCATTGTCGGGAGGGCCGTAAGTTTATTTTTTATAAAGTTAGCGAGGCGCATAGAGTAAATTTGGGAACCCCTACATTCGAAGGTCGCGTGAATCAAATAAAATACATTTTTCTCACAAACTTATCAACTGTTTAACTAAACTAAAATCACAAAATATTTTTTAAACCTTTTTTCACAAAACGTATGCAGAGATGAGTCTACTTGCACAATTTATCAAAGTACGTCAGGGAGATAAAAACTAATATGGTCGATTTTCGAATGGACATGCGTCTAGATTTAAACTACGGAATTTACGGCGTTGGTGCGTCCAAATGGAAGGATAATCAAAGATGCTCCATAGCTTGAAACGATGGACGTTTCGTCAACGGCGAGCCTTAGAAAGTTTGACATTTCACACGGCTAGGTTGTTACTGCTGTATCGATTTGGATACAGACTTTTATTTTGAATGATATCGAATTTACTAAAGCCAATTTGTAACATACTCGTAAATGTAGTTGTTGACAGTAGTTTGTGGTAAAATACCACCATATAAGTACTTAAGAAATTGGGAAATGCATTCTTGCTTTAAAATATCCATAAAATAATTTTATATGTTAACATTTTAATTAATAACAATTTACTGTAGTGTATTATATTATGTTCATCGTCGATACTTTATTTATTTTATACAGTTGCTGTTGTGCAACGCGATTCGTGATAGTATTTCAATTTATTGTCAATTTCTGTTTTATCCTTGTTATATTAGCATAAAACTCGTTATGTGTTCATTTTAATATCGAAATAAAACTATTTGACCAACTTCAAATCGTTATAAGATAGGTACCTCTTTTGGAGCATACACCATCATATTCTATAAGACAGAAAATAATTTAATAATATTCAATTTATATTCAAATAATTTTATTTTGATATATTATTAGCTATGATTGATGGGTGCTCCTGATCTTTTGAGTCAATTCAAGAAATACACATGGTTTTCAATTGATAGCCTTAAATATATGCGATTGTCTGAAAACCTTTCCAAAATACGAATTGTAATATTATTATATGTTTATTCTGATCATACAATCTCGTCCAACTCTCGAATACAATTATTTATTGATCACTATGTTTTTTGATACCCATCAAATAAATCACTGGCACCTATCGTCCACGGGCTTTAACTGTCGGATTAATGTTTAAGTTAGAACAATGATCAAAAGTTAATTAGTTTAAAGGTTTTATCATCTCGAAATAATTACTTAATTTTTATGATAGCATATTTGACTTGTATTACAATTAATTTCTAAGTGCACTTTTGTCTATTTATTGTAGAAAACCTGGCCTTATAGTGACTTAATCGTATTCTTATTTGGTACATCTCTCTAACCTGCTGCGATTCCCAACAAAAGGAAACTGGTTGTTTTATCTAAATAACCATTTATTTAATGGACCAAAAATTTAGATACATTTTATCAACGATATGTCAAAACAAGTTTAGATGCGTCATGTGCCAACATCATGCAATTTAAAACAGCGACAGGTACTGCAGATACACACATTGACATATTATGTCAAGAGAGGGACAAAAACGAACGACACCGTACGGAATACTTGTCGTTAGAAAGAGATAAACAGACATCATAAGTTTCGTCTGATACGTTGCATGCTCATTGGCTCGATCATGGGAGTGACAGTCGCAATGCTCGGCTGCTCGCTCTTTGTAAAAATATGGCCGATTAGAGTAATACAAAATACGAAAATACATTTTACGGTTAAAAACAGTACTTAAGTATGAAATGAAATATTTTTCCGATCTCTGACTGTTGCTGTATAATTTGCACATCGTTTAAAGACGCAGGAAGGCATTTTTGATAAGGATGTCACGGTTTTTTAGTGTCTGACTGACGAGAGTGGTGTGTGTTTACGTGTCACGAGCCTGTGCCTGACTAATTGAAAGTCGGGCAATTACCTGACTTTCGTCTTGCCATTGTGGAGCGCGGGTAACGTATCTAAACTTGTTTTAACATATCGTTGCATTTTATATTATTTGTGTATGCAGACCTCGTTTGAGTTGTCGTCGTACTAACTTGGTGGATATAGTATAGCTAGGTAGTGAGATGTACCACCCGTCCTTATGTAAACTATAAAATTGTCTAAATTGTTATTATTAAGAACATTAGAATCACAATATTATAGTAATTAATATTAGAAGGGTACAAAATGCTATGAATGCTTTGATGTGGTTGATCGAAGCGCATTATATACAAATCAATGCATTTATTTTAAAATGAAGAATGCTAAGTGCAATGCATACTTAATTTTCGTAAAAGGTTTTAACATTGCGTAAACACTGCCCTCGAAGGTACTTAGTACTTGTTAGAAAATACAAATATACTGAAGAATATTATTAAATTGTACAGAAACAAAATTATGAATATAGATTTAAACAATAAATTGTTAATGTGCTTAAATAAAATCGACGTACTTACTGAAGATTTAATATACATTTTTACCATAGAGTACAACATTAAACATTTGGGTTAAAGGCACTGAAGATTCATAGGTTAAAATGTTAAAAAATATGCAAACTTGTTTAAAAAACCATAATTATACTTATAATGCTTAAGAATATTTCTTTTCGTCATGAAATCGTCATCTTTTGTCGCATATATCGTGGGTATACAAGAAAAACCAATTACGCGACATGTTACTGTGTTCGGAAATCAGCCTTGACGACTAACTTGGCTCCAAAGTTTCAGGTATCTTAGGCCCGTATTTATAAACCGCTCTCAAAATAGAGAGCTATCTTGATATCATACTTGAGATGCTCTTCTTATAGAAACGTTGGGAGTGGCTTATAAATAGGGGCCTTAGAAACGGAGCGTCTTACAAAGAAAATGGGTTTACCTACCAATAGAGCACAAAAATGGCTACAAAATTGTTTTTTCTGCATAACGACGATATTATGCATGTTGATTATGTGAACTAGGTTGGAAATAAAAATCATAATTTGCCACAGTCATTATCATTTTTTTAGAAGCACACAAAGTCACAAGCACACAAACAGTGTAAACTAAGATTAAACATGGCTTTAGTTTTTATCCAACTATGATTTCTACCTACTATGGACTAATGTTTTCACCAACTTAAAGACACTTGCGTGCAAGTAATTCGAGAATGGCTATCGTGACTGAAGTTTTGTCTGCGTCATTATTTAGGATGTAACGAAAATATCCGAACCACCAGATTACAAACAGTTTGTTATTTTTACCGATCGTATAATTCAATAATTACAATTATGTATGAATATCATATTTATCATAATAATGTGTAGGTATATGATAGTTTAGCGGCGGCGGTAGCCATTACCTTTCTCAATTATATATGTATATGAACATTTTGTTGTGTATATATTGTATATAAATAAACGGCACAAGTAAAAAGCACTCAATTATGTACTATCCGCGTCAATTGGTAATGCGCCTGGCGGCCATGATTTTAACCTGAAAAACGAAAAACAATTGTAATTTTCTCATATACCTAGACCCTTTCTTATTGAAAATAAGAATTCAATAATTAATAAATTATATTACCTATTAGAATTTTACTGTTTTTTGTCATTTTTAGTTGCGGATGACGATGATGTGTATGTTAATTTGACAAGGTTCCAGCGCATTACCAATTGACGGGGATAGTAGATACCAAGCATAAAGCCTCTGGGTCCGTCGCGCGTCCGGTCTGGGCATCAGTCGCGCGTTCGGTGTGACATATACCATAGCATTTCATACATTACAACTTTGTTACGCGCTGTGCTGCATCCGGTTTGACCCCACGATTAAAGCTTACTTATCGTCGGTCGTCCGTCGCGTCGGTATGAATACGTACATAAATTACAAAATACGTTTCGGACCCATTATTGTATTCACTGTGTGAGTATTTTCACAGTATATTGTATATATGTACAATATCTATGTATATAACCATCTCATCGCCGCGATGACAAGTTAATATATCCTCGTACTTAGTGTAATATTAAGTAATCACTAATTGTGCCTATGAATTAAGATATTGTGGTTGTACCAGTGCAAGTTACGACTTATGATTTAGGGTTTTAACTAACAAATTAGTTTTAGTTTGGTATTGTACTGTATTTTCGTTTGCAACTACGTAGTTTGTCATTATGCCGCTCTGAGCCAATATTATTTGTTTAGATGTAATTTAAAAATGTATCAATTGAAAAATACCCATCATGTTGGTCTATTTTCAATGTCTTACGTACTTTACGTAGGTATCTGATTGTAATAAGTTACCATAGTGGTCTTCAAACACAGCTGTATATAAAATCATATTATAATGTCTGTAATTCGGTTTATGGTTGGCTTAAATAACTCCTGTATAGTGGTGGACGGATAATTAGAAACACCAGTTGATTTTCATACTAACGAGGCGAGGTAACTTTAACGAAGCCTTGGTCCTCCACTAGGGAATGATCGAGCTGTGATCTGATGACAGATTAGTGACCATCCAGTAGTGAATGGATGAGATCCAGAATGCTATAAGTACACACACAACTGATTTGATCATTATTATAAGTGCCGTTTGGATATGTTTAAAAAAACTGCGAAAATATCATTAAAATGTGTGGAAGTCTGCTAATGTTATCGTCAAATTCGTAGTTTCGTAGTGTTCTAATGTTAATGCTTTTTAACACAGTTCTTGTTTCTTAAACCCAAAATCAACACAATGTGTTTTGTTTTTGTGTTTAAAAAACAAGAACTGTGTCAAAAAGCATTACCATTCAAACACCTTTGAACTACGATTTTGACAAAAACATTAGCAGACTTGACCCTCAGCTCCTTACAGCTCTTAGAAAGCTAATTAGATCAGTTGGGTGTGCAATAACGGTCTTCCATTCACTCCTAGAATAAACATCATTAGATCGCAGCTCGATCAATCACTGATGAAAGAACCAAGGGTACCCTGTTTTTATAAAAGTCGACTGGTCTTTGTTTCAAAATAATTATCCGTCCACCACTGTATATCGCGATGATATGGGAGTTAGGTATTTGTGATTATATTCTGAACATGTACAGTTTTGTCAAAGGCTAGGCTTTACTCGCTAGATACCGGCACAGAACTTGGCAAGGCAAAGAGGAGACAATACATGCGCCGAGTTCAGTGTTTATAGCTGCTGCGCATCTTTTGTCTCATCTTTTTCTTGCCAAGTTATATGCCGGTATCTGTACCAAGAGTCTTGAATTCAAATTGCATGATTTTTTAAACGCACCAAAAATTTAAGGGTAGAAAAGTACTCTATTATACTTTTTCGGTCAAGTTTGAATTGGCACTCTACTACTTAATAACTTTATTTTATTTGTATCAGATTGTTACCTATGAATTTGGACTACTGTACTCTAATGTATTGCAATAAAGTATATTTTCTTTCGTAACGAGATTTGTTGCTCATTCCGCTCCTGCTCTCCTCTCCCATTCATTGTTTTATACACACGATAAAAACACCTGGAAATAGTTATGTGTTATACAAGTGACCAAAATCAAATTGTGCTGCGAGTGGCGACTTTAAATCACGAACTAGCGAAGTAGTCTAGAATTGAATCACGAGCGTAGCGAGTGATTCTAATATAGACTACTGAGCACAGTGAGTGATTTAAAGGCACGAGGCAGAACAACATTTTGGTCTCGTGTAAAACATACAACTTTTCACCTCGACCAGCGAGAAAATTTCACGTGGCTTTCCTGGTAAAAAAGCTTAATTCAGCATTAGAAACTTGTTCACTTAACTCTTTTTTATTTATTTACTAAGAAAAAGACGTGCATTCTCCCACAAATACATTGTACTTAATAGTACCAATTTAATAGCACTAAACTACATAGTACTACATAGTACTATTTATTAGGTACTATTTAGTACCATTTATTGTGTACTTTTTAGTGCCATTAATTTGGTACTATTAAGTACAATGTATTTGTGGGAGAATGCACGTCTTTTTCTTAGTAAATAAATAAAAAACAATGTAATTAGTATATTTTTATTACAATTAATATACTTGTTACAAGTAATGAATTTTATCAATGTAATTTATGAGTAAAAGTCCCTAAACGGCTCGTAAAACATTACTTTCGAAGAAGTGCGATTTTTCTGACGTCGAGTGTATATGGTATCATACTAATTGTACTAAATAGTACCAAATAAATTGTACTATATGGTACCAAATTAATTGTACTTAATAACACCTAATAAATTTTTGATATTTTAGGCATTCACAATGCTATTTTTCTATTAAGATAAATATTTTAATAGCAAAAATACTAGAAAAAATCGACGGGTGAGTCGATTTTTTCTAGAATTTTTTCTTAATACCTAATAAATTGTAATGTATGTGTGACAACGCGACCCAGCCGAACGAGTATAGTATAAGCAAATGGGTCCTTAGATATCATCTGGTTCAGGAAGATGCGAATTTCGATAGAATATTCCTGCCGTTCAGAAATGCGATAGGTTCGTTTGAGCTTACACCAAAGCAAGTAGTTATCCACCTACCTTGAGTCTTTCTGCGTATCCTCCAGCCAACAGCAGTTGTATTCCTTCAGGGTGAGCGATGATGGTGGGCCCCACCGTGGTGCTTCACGAACAGAAGTCCAGCTGGCACTCTCACGCACTCGGTTGTTTGGAAAACGATTATATAGATGCTAGCACACAGGATAAATACAATTACTATGTTTTTGGAATCACACACTCCGAATTTTATGGTTTTTTGATAATTTTCAACGCCGCGATGTGTCGCGCAAGCTGGCGAATTTTCTAGTGTCTTAGATTTATTAGGTTTAACATAAAAAGTACCTAATAAATGGAACTATATAGTACCAAATAAATGGCTTTAAATAGTACTAAAAAATTTTTATTATATGGTACCAAATACATTGTACTATATGGTTTCAAATAAATTGTACTAAAAAGTACCTAATAAATGGTACTATATAGTGCCAAATTAATTATACTTAAAAGTACCAAATAAATGGCTCTAAATAGTACTAAATAAATTGTATTATATGGTACCAAATAAATTATACTCTATGGTTTCATATAAATTGTACTCAATAGTACCTAATAAATGGTAGTATATAGTACCAAATAAATTGTACTTAATAGTACCAAATAAATGGCTCTAAATAGTACTAAATAAATTGTAATATATGGTGCCAAATAAATTGTACTAAATAGTATCAAACTAATTGTATTATATGGTACCAAATACATTGTACTGTATGATACCAAATTATGGTACTAAATAGAACCAAATAAATAGTACTTAATGGTACCAAACTAATTATACTATAGAGTTCCTAATAAAATGTACTATACGTTACGAAATTAATTATACTTAAAAATACCAAATGAATGGCACTCAAAAGTACCGAATTAATTGTACTATTTGGTACTAAATAAATGGTACTAAATAGTACCTTATAAATAGTACTATTTAAATCCAAATAAATTGTACTTAATGGTAGGTACCTAATAAATGGTTCTATATGGTACCAAACTAATTGTACTTAATAGTATTAAATAAATTGCACTAAAAAGTACCAAATTAAGTGTACTATTTGGTACCAAATAAATAGTACCTAATAAATGGCACTAATTAGTACCAAAGAAATTGTATTATATGGTACCAAATAAATTGTACTGTATGGTTTCAAATAAATTGTGCTAAAAAGTACCTAATTAATTATACTATATGGTACTTATATTAAATATATCGTACTTATAAATAAATTGTTCTACATGGTACCTAATAAATTGTACTGATATGGTACCAATTAAATTGTGTGTAATTATAGGTAAGATGGTGGTAGTTAGCCAGGCGGACTTGAAATAAGCCCTACAACTAACTAAACCGAGTACAAATTGCACCCCCCCAGGGAATCGAACCCGGACCCCTGCGTCTCACATGGGTGGGCAAACCACTAGACCACAAAGGCGGTTGCCTCTGTGGTCCTACTACTGCATAATGCATAGAAACTCCTTAGCCAAACATCAGTATACATGAATAACAACGTGCGTTGCATGTATTGCAGATCAAGCAAGGTGAATTTAAAAATGTTTTTTTTTTAATCGAAACTCAGCATGTTTCAATTCAATAATGGGGTACAAATTAAGTACAATTTCTGGCCATTACAACGAGATCAATTTCAATCTGGTACAGCGTGGCGTTGCCAGGAAGCATACTTCCTGGCAACGCCACAATCAACTGCGTTTTTCTCTGAAACTATCAGAGGTACAATTTTTTGAGTTAGGGTACAATTAACTACAATTAGGTACATTTTATGGTCTTTCATTTGAGGGTATTTAGAAATCTCTACGCCATGGTGGCGTTGCTGGGAAGTATCACACATATTTTGTCTAAAGTCTTTTCTCCATGAGTTATGACGCGAAGATGGACGCCGTTTGTGGTCATCTTTCGTGATTCCAACTCATTTCCAACTATAACATAATTAATTGCTAAACCAGAATGTATTGTGGTGGATAGGGACCATCAAACTGAACAACTTTTAGTATGGGACCAACTCTGAAATCACAAAAATTAATAACGAAAATATATGAAACAGCAGATTTTTTTCGCGATTTCAGAGTTGGTCCCATAGTAAAAGTTGTTCAGTTTCCTATCCCTATCTACCCTAGGTTCTTATCTATAGTTCGAATCACGAAAGATGACCACAAATGGCGCCCATCTTCGCGTCATAACTCTTGAAGAAAAGACTTTAGACAAAATAATATTTCATATTCATATAGATATAACGATATTATTTAAATATATTAAATATTATTTTGCCAAAAGTATTTTTTTTCATGAGTTATGACGCGAAGATGGGCGCCATTTGTGGTCATCTTTCGTGATTCGAACTGTACCATATTCTGGTTTAGCCATTAATTCTGGTGCGAGGCACTTATCTTGAAATTTTTTCGACGGAGTGGGGATAAGTTCGCGCATGTGCTCTTGTGAGCCCTTTGTTCGCAAAATATTACATTCGCAAAATATTATATTCTCAAAATATTATAAGTACAATCAAACACAAACAAAATTGAGTAGGTACCTATTAAATGTTTTTGTTTAATTTCTTTTCTTTCTAATACGTCACCAAAGTACCAAAATCATACAAATATGGCATGGGTTTTGGTTAAGTTCTGTAAATAACATTTTGATATTTTTAAATTTTATGTGAAAAATAAAGTGACCGTCAGAATGGCCGGTCAACCGTCGTATTTAACTTTGAAATTGTGTCTAAAAATTGCTTATGAATTGCTTAGGTATATTTGCTTATCATAATGAGAGAATTGCTTATTGCATAATTAAAAAGAAATAAAACATTTAAGGTTGACCGGCCATCCTGACATCAGAATGGCCGGTCAACCTCTGTACAGCAATAACTATGTAGAATCACTGAAATTTTCATGGGCCAAAAATTGCTTATGAATTGCTTATTCCACTATTTGCAAACCGAGAGCCTGTCATTCTTTCCATAAACTAGGTATGAGTTTAAAAGTCTCAAGCGCCTGTTAAAAATTGAGAGCAAAGTGACGTACAGTGCTAATTGCGTTTAAATTACAAAAGGTTTGAGGGGTCAATTGAATCGCAGGTCAACCGGCGTATTTGACTTTGAAATTGTGTCTAAAAATTGCTCATGAATTGCTTATATTTGCTTATCATAACGAAAGAATCGCTTATTGCATAATTTAAAAGAAAAAAAACAATTAAAGTTTACCGACGTCTATCCTGACATCAGAATGGCCGGTCAACCTCTGTAAAGTAATAACTATGTAAAATTACTGAAATTTTCATGAGCCAAAAATTGCTTATATTTGCTTATCATAACGAGAGTATCGCTTATAGCATAATTTAAAAGGAATAAAACATTTAAGGTTTACCGACGTCTATCCTGACATCAGAATGGCCGGTCAACCTCTGTAGAGTAATAACTATGTAGAATTACTGAAATTTTCATGAGCCAAAAATTGCTTATGAATTGCTTATCATAATGAGAGAATTGCTTATTGCATAATTTAAAAGAAATAAATAATTTAAGGTTTACCACGTCTATCCTGACATCAGAATGGCCAGTCAACCTCTGTAAAGTAATAACTATGTAGAATTACTGAAATTTTCATGAGCAAAAAATTGCTTATGAATTGCTTATCATAACGGGAGAATCGCTTATAGCATAATTTAAAAGAAATAAAACATTTAAGGTTTACCGACGTCTATCCTGACATCAGTAGCCTTAGCACGAACAGCTATCGAGAAAAATAACGCGCGTAAAACTACTCGAATCCTACAATTTTGTATGGAAATTTGTACAGCGCCACTACGTCCGTAAACGGAACTAAGATTTGGAAGCACGAAACGTTTTGACTTACGGTATCGAGCAGCCTTCGAATCGAGATCGAATAGTAAAGTTACAACTTGTATGGAAATCGGTAGCACGAACCCACTTTTGACATACGGTATCGAGACACTCGCAAGCTGGCTATCGACAACTTACTCACTGACATTTTTTCAGTGAGAGACTTTCCGAGCGACTTTGTATTATTTATTATTAAATTTTAAAAGCATGTATGTAGTAACAAAAATTTAATTTGAGAACTATGACATGTCTACTGAATTATCCACAGGCAATATTACTTAAATTATTCTCATTAGACATAGAAATTTGTAAAATAAAAATCTCGTCATTTTACGCTATCCACGGTGTTCTAAAATATTGCTAAAATAAAGGTATGGTGGGTGTGGGACCCACCATACCTTTATTTTAGCAATATTTTAGAACTTACCTACAAAACTCAAATAAAACTATAGAATACGGTGTTATACGTATAATATTTGTTTTCAGACAACACATCACACAGTTTGGATACAGTTAATATAAGACCATAAAACTATGACGAAAACTAACTAACTAACTAAGTAGTACCTATAACAATGCAAACTTAACAAAGTCTCTAATTTGTCGAATCTTCAAACACTATAGGCACTTATTCCGATGAAATTCACATATTTTCATAGCACGTCCAAAGGTTTTATTGTTCATGTGTAAACAATTTATTATTCATTGACGATATTCCATTGTTATTCTTCAAGTTCATAAAAAATCTTCAATTAGAACAATTTGATGAAACTATGAAACATTGTAGTTTACTCCTAGGTCATAATTATCATTTCCTCGAAATTGTATTATTTATTAGCCGACACAGATAAATCATTTTTAAGACAAAAACAAAATAAAGAAATGGCTTCACGGCTTTTTATTATTTTAGGTTATATTTTTCATTAAATCACAGGATGAGAAAGAAAGAGAGAAAGAATAGAGACACTCTTCTTTTTCAAACCAATCATGGGCAAGGTGCAATGACCGTTCAAAAGCATGGGCAAAATCATGCACATTTAAAAAAATATTATAATATTTGCAAATTAATATAAGTTATTAAATGAAATTAATATTGTTAACAGTTTTATTATTAATAATAAGAATAATAAATGTAAAATTATGATGATAAACAACTTGTTTGAATTTTAATTTACATATTTATGATTTACATAGATATATAACATGGTTTTTAAACACACCTTGCTTCAATTGGATTGATAATTGCATTGTGTCAGGTTAGCTTTATTTATCGCAACTATCGAGTTGACGTTAGCCAGCTCTGAAAAATTCGTGCTGCCGATTTTGCTAGCTTTCGAATCGAGTACGTTTTCGAATAGTATTTTCTTACGCGCGTAAGATTTCTCGATGGCTGTTCGTGCTAAGGGTACAGAATGGCCGATCAACCTTTGTAAAGTAATAACTATGTAGAATTACTGAAATTTTCATGAGCCGAAAATTGCTTATGAATTGCTTATATTTGCTTATCATAATGAGAGAATATAAAAGAAATAAATCATTTAAGGTTTACCACGTCTATCCTGACATCAGAATGGGCGGTCAACCTCTGTAGAGTAGTAACTATGTAGAAGTACTGAAATTTTCATAAGCCAAAAATTGCTTATGAATTGCTTACATTTGCTTATCATAATGAGAGAATTGCTTATTGCATAATTTAAAACAAATAAACCATTTAAGGTTTACCACGTCTATCCTGATATCAGAATGGCCGGTCAACCTCTGTAAAGTAATAACTATGTAGAATTACTGAAATTTTCATGAGCCAAAAATTGCTTATGATTGCTTATATTTGCTTATCATAATGAGAGAATGGGGAATGTCCGAAAAAAATCAAATTGGCTGAATATTTTTCTATAGGTAGGAATAAGGTCCCTTAGTAATAGAAAAAAGTTTCAGAATTTTCGGTTGGGTAAAAAAGTTTTTAAAAATCAAAGTCTCTTCGACTTCACAAATGTATGAAAGTAACAGCAGAATGGAGATGATACCTTTGCCGCTAACTGCCACAAACACAAAACGTATTTAAAAAAAAAAGTTTTGACGTTTTGTCTTGAAACTTTTTTTTAATACCTTGTTGTGGTTGTGGCAGGTGTTGGCAAAGGTACAATCTCCATTCTGCTGTTACTTTCATACATTTGTGAAGTCGAAGAGACTTTGATTTTTTGAAATTTTTTCACGAAACCGAAAATTATGAAAATTTATTCTATTACTAAGGGACCTTATTCCTACCTGTAGAAAAATATTCAGCCAATTTAATTTTTTTCGGACATTCCCCATTGCTTATTACTTAATTCAAAAGAAATAAAACGTTTAAGGTTTACCACGTCTATCCTGACATCAGAATGGCCGGTAAATCTTAAATGTTTTACTTCTTTCAAATTAATCAAAAAGCAATTCTCTCATTATGATAAGCAATTCATAAGCAATTTTTGGCTCATGAAAATTTCAGTAATTCTACGTAGTTATTACTCTACAGAGGTTGACCGGCCATTCTGATGTCAGGATAGACGTCGCGTCGGTAAACCTTAAATGTTTTATTTCTTTTAAATTATGCTATAAGCGATTCTCCCGTTATGATAAGCAAATATAAGCAATTTTTGGCTCATGAAAATTTCAATAATTCTACAGTTATTACTTTACAGAGGTTGACCGGCCATTCTGATGTCAGGATAGACGTGGTAAACCTTAAATGATTTATTTCTTTTTAATTATGCAATAAGCAATTCTCTCATTATGATAAGCAAATATAAGCAATTCATAAGCAATTTTTAGACACAATTTCAAAGTTAAATACGACGGTTGACCGGCCATTCTGACGGTCACAAAATAAAAGATAATATTTATGTGGTCCTGGAACTTTGGTGACGTATTACAAAAGAAAGAAAAAACTAATTGAAAATGAAAGAAGATGACGCATTACGAAAAAAAGAACCAAAAAGTGATTGAAGATTGTAGAAATAAACCTTCTCCATATTTTTATTTATGTATGTGACCCTAGTACTTTGTTTTACAAAGTTGTGATTACTTGCTCAGTGGTACTTGGGTGACATACTCATACAACGAAGGAAAGAAAAATATATACTTACTTATAAAAAAAAAACAAAAAGTGATTGAAATTAATATTTCTCCATATTTACTAAAATCTGGCATTTGCAGAAGCAGAAACTACTTGACTTGACTGTACAAAGTATAATATTTTGAGAATGTAATATTTTGCTAAGAAAGGTTTCGCGCAGTCCCCACCCGATTTCAAATTATATGCCTCGTACGTAGTGGTGGGTGGCCATTGGGCGCCGCCCGGCAACAGGGTGCAAGGGGGTTCACTTAAACCCAGGCGAGGTCAGGGAAAAACAACTTGGAAAAAAAATATTAAGTTAGGTAGGTAGGTACTGTTTGAATAAAAACTGAAGGCGTCTAGGTTGCTGTCCAAAATTGTTAATCACGTTTTCAATAAATTTAGTATCCACTATTAAGTATGTAACTTAATAGTCAAGTATAATATACATATATGACGCAGATGCAGTTCCCTGAAAAAATCCAAAAATAAAAAATAAAAAAATGGCCATCCAGGGATGGAGAAGATTCAGATCCCATCGCTATACTGATCAGATCAACATTCTAAGTTATAAGGATATAAAACTAAATTAGCATAAAAATGTATCGAAATCCTGAAATGGAAAAATCTGATTCTTAGATCTCTTGCTGGTGCTATTCTACAATAGCACCAGCCCTTCACACAAAGGGTAATTGAGAAGAAAAAGATTTTTTATTTTTAATTATTTAATTTATTTCAAGACAATTTTCAATCACTGTGATTAATTTGGATAATGATTCTCTAGATAAATCATAAAGTCTTTTTGTCTGTTCACCACTAGAATTCACAGTTGAAATTTCAATCTGAAGCAAAGGATATCTTAAAATTTTTAAATCACACGTGCCTAATACAAATTTCATTACCCAGTTATAATCTATAATAGTATCGCCAAAAGAAGCATTGTGTCTCAGAAGCATTGAATATAATAAATAAGCTTTATTTTCTTCTATTGTTTTAATTAGCAAATTAACTTTTTGTTCCTCCCAATCATTATTTCTTAACTTTTCTGTAACTTCACTCAAGTTGAAATTGTTGGAAATAATCAATTTTCTTAATGCTTCTCTAATAGATTCAATAACATTCTGTTCGATCCCTACAACTGAGAATCCATCAGATTTGTGAAGAGTTTTTACAACTCCTTCTGTTACCTGCAAAATAGTAATATAAATATTATGATAAAGTGGTCCAGCGTTTCACCAATAGGGTTTATAAGGATGAGCTATTAATATGTAATTGAACATTATAAGTAATATAGATAGTTTTAATTTTCCTACATAAAAAATAGCAATAGGAAGTGTCATTGACTACAGCCAAGCCACACAAAAAAATTGTGGAAACGGAAATCGGACTTTTAACAATGCCATGACAAAGTCCATAGTTTAGTCTGCCAAGAACCAGTTTTCCTGTGTTCAGGAGATCCGTGTGGCTCATTTAACAAATTTGTTACTACAAATCTTTGTGTCACCAATACAAGTGCAGCAATACAAGGCAAGTTTAATTTCAAGTTAATCCCTAACTAAAGTAAAGAGACATTGTATGATTCTTTATTACACTTGGCTTCAGAAAAATCACACCTTTTCAAAAATTTCTTCAAAGCTAATTTAATCCTATCTAATTTAATGGTAAGTGTTGTTATACTTCTTCCCCGTCTGACATATCCAACAGTCTCTAGAAACCGAATACTCGTTGAACGGAATCAATTACTGACATTCAGTTTCCGAGCAACATTACATTGTATAATTTTTTTGCAATATTTGAGCAACTTCATGGGCATTAGTATCCATCTTGATAGTGAATTTACCCACATTTCCTGAATTGACCAATAATGCTTTAAGCATTTAATTATGGTAATTATTATGTTAATTAAATCAAACAATTATTAATTGAAAGCTCATTAAATTTACTTACAATAGATATCAACATTCACACAATAAAACGTTAGCCAACAATAGCAGATGGCCAAGGTGCGATTTTTCTGACGTCAAGTGTATTTGTTGTGGAGATATGACTTGTTTAATCTAATGAATTTATTTTACAGTTGAGGCAATAATGAAGCAAATATATGGTTGAGTGGGGGACTGCAGTTTCGAATTAGAATTATTGTTATAAATTTACAACTTACTTTTATAAAGATTTCTTCAGATAAATGAAATAATGCATCCATATCGTAGAGTATCTAGATTACTCGTAGAACGTAAATTATCAGCTTTTTGTTAATTAGGTCTCCTTTTACTGTTTCTTGAGTTGAATATAATGATTTCACGAAAAATTTTCGTATCCGGAAGAGCACTGGACACTGGACAGAAGGAAAGAAAATAGGTAAACAGAGTATGACGATAATATATTAGGGAGTAACTGGTAAACACTGGCAAATACTGTTTTCTAATAAATTATAAAAGTTTGTTGCATAGAGAAAGCAATAATTATGTACAAACGTAAGTTTGTTGAGTGAGTTAAATTTAATTATTTTGTAAGACATGTAAGTAGATAAATAAATAAACAAAGGATAAATCTTTATCTTTGACTTTGAATCTTTGATTGAAAATATTTTGACAATTTGACATTGACGTCCATCTGTCAATTATGACCATAGAGTACGTACAGTCGTTGTTGTAACTTAAGCCTTGTTTACAAGCGATCAAGTAGTAACTAAGTGGCCAATTAATTTTTAGTGAAAAGTCGTTCACACGGTTTAAGTAGCCAGTGTGCCCAGTGTTGCCGATTAGGAAAGGCCATTACCTAGCCAGAAATAAGGTCGATAATCACTTGCACCCGTTTTTTAACTACGGGTGCAAGTGATTTTCGACTTTATTAACGTTTGGCCCTGGGCCCTGTCAGAATACCAGCACTGTTGCGGTGCTAGCAATGTTCTCATCGCAACAGCATTAAGCTGAGGCATGGTCTTGGTTGGCTCGTCACAGTCGTCACACACCCTATTTTTATTGTTTAAAATTAGTTTAAGTACCTTACTTACTTACTCCGGTGGCTCAGCGACCCAAAGCACAGAATACATAATACAAAGTACAGAAAATTCACTCCGCATAGTCATTTAAATAAATAGCGACTCTTTTACAGACACAATAAAGTGCAATTAGGTCGCACACCGCTTCCTTGCCTACAGTTATATTCACCTACAGGTTGCCTCTCTTTCTATCGCGTAGCTCTTACCTCTTCTAACAACTTCAGGGTTGTCTTCTTCTAATCCTTCAACGCTCCAGCGGCCCCGTCGTCGGGTCGCACAACACAACAATGGAAAATATATTGTCTCATTTTCTGTGCTTGAAGGATTAAATACTTCATTACAAGTATTGTGGTTATAATGTGTACTTACTTAAATGTGATAAAAATTACGTTTCAAATAAACCTAGGCTAGATGTACAGTTAACGCCACATTAGACTATATGTTGAATTTAAGGCAGTTTTTATGCCACCGCCACCATTCTGTTGTGGAACTGAACCGGTTACGGAATCCTTAAATCCGGAAATGCAGGTATTTAGTTAAGTAGGTATAATTCGCTAAAAAAAAAAGAATTTGGTACCTACTTAGGAAATTTTATCGAGAAAAAATACTCACGACCCACCTCTGAATATAAGTACCTATAACTACACGCTTTCCTACATATAGTAGGTAGTTGTTACAACTACTTATCAAAAATACATACCACACAACACAAGGTAAAATATTTATTTTTTTACCTTATAGAATCTTTCGGTAAAGTGAAAAATTAAAACTTTGAATCCTTCTGTTTATTGCGACAGCCGTCCACCCAACAATTATTAGTATTACGATTCTCCATAATTTACAAATGGGGAGGAAAAGCGCAATTTTATCCCGATAGGTGGCGTCTGGTCTTTGGTACCCGGCCGCCTCAAAGAAAGTTCAAAACATATGGGAATCTCTTGGAGTATTGCACTTTTTAATTTTATACTGAGAAAATGCCGCATTGTTATGCATGTAACTTGTAAAATATTGGAGTTCATCGATTTCCCAGTAACAAAAAAAATAGTGGGCAAAATAATATCAAAAAAAATATGCTTTTCCCTCGATTTTATACTTTGCTGAGCCTGAGAAACATTATAAATCAAAAGGAATGTTTCATGAATTTGATGAAGCTTCGCCAAAATAAAACAACATTTGAATTATAACAGCTTTGTTCTTTAATATTTCAACCTCAGCAGTTTCTAACATATTTATAACTTGGATGAATTTGATAGGTATATCAAATATGGAATAAGCAAAATATTGGGGCCAAACAGAGAATTAATAGAATTTTATATGCCAGAGTCATTCAAGAAACTTAGAATAATAAAATAAATATGATAAAACGGTTCGTGTAATTTTGGATGGTACAAAAATTCCAGTACAGAAACCTGAAATTACTATGGCACAGAAGGCATCATCAGGCAACTATAAACACGGAAATTCACACTCAGTTGCTTTGTTAAAATTTAAATCATATGCTTCTAATCTGAAATAAAAAGATTACTTGTAAATCTTACACGAAATTTAAAGAAATGTAATGCTTGTTAGCAATTTTTTGTAAGTTGCTATAAACTTTCTTGCCTGTTGTTTTGGCTTTTCTTTTCCGTAATTCTTCTTTTATATGAGCTAAAGTTAGCATAGAATACATTGTTTGTCCGCAAAACCGAAAAAAATACAATCTAAGAAAGTAAAATCACGTAATACACAGTCAAGACAATATAAGCTCAAACTGACAATTGTTCCAAAGACTGAGCGCCATCTGTAATTCACTTTGCCTTCGCCTCCCCATTATAATAGTGTACGGTACAGTGCTGGGAGCAATAAATAATGATTGATTAACCGTCATAGAGGTACAGAATAAAGGTCCAAACAAATTATCGGACGCGGCTTACTGCCGCGGCTGATCTGAGGTGTGCAAACTATCGGATGTAGTAGGTCGCGGACGTAACCATAGACTAATATGACGTCATCAGACGTCCGATAGCTATCTGGCACGCAGGATGTTATGAGAGTGTGCACACTTTTCAGCCGCGGCAGTAAGCCGCGTCCATAAGCCGCGTCCGATAATTTGTTTGGACCTTAACGCACGCGTATACTCACAAGCGCGGCGGCAACCCTGACTGATTTTGCAACTTCAAGTTGTCGCGCGCTGTAGGTAGTTATAGCAGTAGGTATGGGCGAGTGACGGATGCCTGCCCAAAGTGTGTCTTAGCCTCCGATACTAGAGATCGCCATCTATCTCGATCTTTTGCTGTTTCGCGCCAGTCCCCAGTATCGAGCTCACGTAGGTCAGCCTACACCACGTCTCTCCATTGGTAGCGGGGGCGTCCGACCGGGCGTCGCCGTCGGCCAGTTGCTTGACCGAGATAGGCTCTTTTGGCACTCCTCTCCAATCCCATTCTTTCGACGTGACCAAGCCATCGGAGTCTGTGTGCCTTCGTTTCTCCATGTTCGTCATTTCGGGTGTACCTTACTCCTTCTGGCTTATGAGCTATAAAATCCTTCAGTGACGGATAAACAATTTCTTATTTTAGTATTCAGAACAAACGTGACGCTAGAGTTTATGAATGATTGACGATTGAACAAGGTCCTCACGAAATGACGCTGCAAATTATGGATGCTGAAAATAACAAAAACTAGCTGACGAAAGTCCAGTTTCACTCCGTAGATGCTCAGTGACGCAAAAATGAATAAGATTTAACACACAAACATCATTCAAAACAGAACAGATCTCATGAAATCGTTGTTCAAACAAGGGCCACACGAAACTGTGTGGCCCAAATTTCATTTGTCAAAATATCGACTATTATACCATTTGGAGCCATATAAAGCAGTCTAGCAGCGTCACGTTTGATAAGTGACAGTATACAACACTTTGAATCCGTTCGCATAACAACACATCAATAGAAAAAGCAAAAACAATATTTCGACCCATCAGGCTGTGTGGCCCTTATTCAAAATCGTCACTTTACGTGAATTTAGCGTCACGAATGTTGTAAACCGCTTAATAGTAAAAAGAATTTCCGTCACTGAGGATCTAGCTTTACCTGGAACCAATCACTGTAGTACTTACGTTGCAATTCGAGATTAAAATTAGTATGTAAATAAGCTAGGGTGACCACGAAGTAATTTTTTGCGGACATCATATTGAAGTTTACTGAGACTGTACGTAGCGAGCGTACCTATCGTACCATTAGGACGTACCAAGTATATAAAACTGCAAAAAATGATTAAACAATTTGTGATTTATTAACGCTAAAGTGTGACACATTAAAAAAGTTGACAATAGTAATGTCAAAGATATCACAGTCCAATCACAATTATAATATATCGAGTGTTCCGGCTGGGTAACAATTGATAATAAATTTGTCATACGGATGTTTTCAAACAATTTTAGGCTTAATTATAAGTTTATTTATATTTTTCATTACTGAAATTAATATCTTCGCAAAATTATAAGCATTTAAATAAATCGAAAGTGATTATTTAATTTTATCAACATATTTATTGGTTTCCGGTTGAATTATTTGACTGTGTAATGGTTAATGGGGAATGTCCGAAAAAATCAAATTGGCTGAATATTTTTCTATAGGTAGGAATAAGGTCCCTTAGTAAAATAATAAATTTTCAAAATTTTCGGTTTCGTGAAAAAATTTAAAAAAATCAAAGTCTCTTCGACTTCACAAATGTATGAAAGTAACAGCAGAATGGAGATTGTACCTTTGCCAACACCTGCCACAACCACAACATGGTATTAAAAAAAAGTTTCAAGACAAAATGTCAAAACTTTTTTTTTTAAATACGTGTTGTCTTTGTGGCAGTTAGCGGCAAAGGTATAATCTCCATTCTGCTGTTACTTTCATACATTTGTGAAGTCGAAGAGACTTTGATTTTTAAAGACTTTTTAACCCAACCGAAAATTCTGAAACTTTTTTCTATTACTAAGGGACCTTATTCCTACCTATAGAAAAATATTCAGCCAATTTGATTTTTTTCGGACATTCCCCATTGTTAATTTTATTAAAACTATTTATTTACCATTTTATATTAATGATCACAAATATTATGACGAACTGTAGTAGTGTAAAAATGTTAAGTAACAAATTATAAGATTTTAGTGCACTGATTAAAAGTATGTAAATTGACGGAAGTGTATTTGGCTTTAGAGCAAGGTTCATTTGTTAAATTTATAGAAGTATTTAAGCACACTTATGAGCGTGATTCTATTTCAATAACTCTTACTGTCCATTTCAAAATTGTGTTACGCATGCTTTCTTGGAAATTAATGTTTTACAGTTATTATCGAGATAATAAGTAGTGAAATGACTATGGACAGTAACGGTGAAAGAAGTCTCAATTCCCGCCAAGAATAAATGTATAAAAGTGAAATCGAAATAGTGTAACGGGTCAGTCTGATTTTGTGCCTCGCCGAATAATAAGATAAGTATTGAATACCTGTGTTACATCTAAGATGTTATTCTGTTCAGAACACTCTGTTCATTTGTTTGATTGAATGTGTTGTTTTATTGGCATTTTATGCAATGTTCGTTAGAATGAATAATAAAGACTATTTGTTATTTCATTGTAATACAATAAATTTAAAATAGAAGTGATTACAAAAGTAAAGTTTAATGGTTTATTCATGATGATTAATGTTTTATGATTCGTTTATTGGCTATGCTATTATTCACTATGAATAATAAAGTCTAATGTGTTGTTTTATTTGTAACACAATTTAGAATGTTAGTGATTATCAAACCGTCCGAAACTAAAACTGAGCAGTGGTGTTAGTGTTTGGTCCGACAATAATAATTTGATAAGTCCCTAAATAGTTTGTTTTTGCTATTGAATTTTGGTATACTTGAAGATTACCTCGTACTTGGGCGTATTACAAATTCATTTGGACAAAGAAACTCCTACAAGTAAGAAATATCAGTGAATTAGTGCAGTGTTTGTTCCGGTGAATCTATCAAAACAATTTTCAATCCACCTTCGTCAAAAATTATTAACTTTTCCCAGCATTGTTACCGAGTTTTTAGACACTGCAATTAGAAGCTGTTTGGCGCCACCTGTTCGAGTGTTATGTTTGCTCTTCGTAGCCCTAGAGTTTGAAGTTCGAACCTCGAAGCTGGCTTTTTTTTTTTGTTGTTATTATTTTTGCTGCTGTTTATTACTGCTGTTCCCACCTCAATTGTTGCATGTAGATAATTTTATAATTACTGAAACCTAAAAAATTTGGTGGTTATAATGAAGTTTGCCTGTTGCAAGTTGACTGTTGAAGGCGCCGCTCACAACTGCTTGTCATGTGTAAAATGCAAGCTAAACTTTCATACCTCATGCTTGTACTCAGGTGAAAAAAAAGAAATTTCTAACGAATTCAGAAATACATGGATTTGTCCTGAATGCTCAATGAAAAAACCCAGAGTGTTGAATAAAGACAGCACACCTATTAAGGGCAATAGTACTAAACAGTTGACAGTGAGCCCCGATAATATAACAGTACGTAGAGGTGGATCCAGTCATTCTGAAAAACTGTCCGAAAATCAGCATAGTTGTAATTGTACAGAGTTGCTGAAAAGTTTATTCACTGCGGAAATGCATAAGCTTCAGCAAAATATTGAGGCGGCGGTAAAAAAGGCGATGGCCTCTGAGTTAGGTGTTATCAAGAGCGAAATCCTGAATTTAAAAGAATCTATGTCCTTTATTAATTCTGAGTTTGAAGATATGAAGAAAAGAATTGGAAAGTTGGAGAACAACTCTAAGTTACTGTCATCAACAACTGCCAGTCTAGGCGAAATAAGACAGCGTATGGATAGTCTAGCTATCGAAAACAACAACAGGGAGCAGTGGGCAAGGCGATCTAATGTCGAGATTTACGGAGTTCCGGAAAAAAAGGATGAAAACCTAGTTCAAATGATACAGAAGATTGCCGAGCAGACCGGATTCCCGTTAAACACTTCCACGGAAATAGATTTCGTCACCAGAGTTGCTCCAAAAAGTAAAAGCGATAACAATAAGCGAATTAAGCCGATTGTGATTAAGTTCTTAGCTCGTTATAAAAAGGACGACTTTTTGTCACATTTGAGAAAGCAAAAATTGAGAGCTTGTGATATTGGTTTCCCGGGTAACAGTACTAACATTTACTTCAATGATCATCTTACCGGCTACAATAAGGATATTCTGAAGAAGGCTAAAGTTTTGGCTAAAGAGAAGAACTATTCATTTGTTTGGGTGAAAAATTGTTCAATTATGGTTAGGCAATCTCCGACAAGTCCGATTTTATATATTGCATGCGACAAAGATTTAAACAAGATAAAATAGGCGTTATTTTATTGTTAATAATGATTGTTATTTTGTGTATAAGCTGCTTATTGATTTTGTGTTGTAATTATTGCTATATATTTTTTAATTATTCTACATTACTGGTTGGAAATGTTGAATTCAAATTTAAATATTGTATTTTTTCGGGAACACTATACAGTTTTGTTGACTCTTATTTACTAAATATTGGAAGCATCTGGTCTCTTGGAATTTTTGACTTTTTGAGAAAAAATAATTGGTTTATATTTTATTATGAAAATGGCTAACGTTGACAATCTTAAAATTTACTATCAGAACGTACGCGGTCTGCGTACAAAGACGAACATCTTCATTCGTAACTTAATTGTAGCCGACTATGACATAATATGCTTAACAGAAACTTGGCTTTTGCCAGGAATATATGATAATGAACTTTTTGATATAAGGTACAGTGTATATAGGAGTGATCGTGACTATATAGCACGTGGTGATGATGTTGGTGGTGGAGTATTAATTGCGGTGCACCAGCGCTACTCTGTTAATGGTTGCTCTCCTATCACATTTGTGGATTTCGTGGCGGATGCCCTGTCTGTTTCAATACTTATTAACAAAAATACATCGCTTCATATTTTTTGTGGTTATTTTCCTCATTGTCGTCTGCACTGTGACGGATTAGATCAGTTTTTTGAGATAGTATCTGACTGCCTAATTAAACATCCTTCTGATAAGTACCTAATTGTCGGTGACTTTAATGTTTCACAGGCTCAGTGGGTTTTATCCGCTTCGGGTGAGTACTGCACTTTAAACTTAAATAATCCAAATGATAACTTGTTGCATCTAGTGAACAGTTTCCTTAATTTCACTGATTTTAGGCAGTACAATAATGTTCAGAATAAAAACAATAGGTTTCTGGATTTGGTATTCAGCAATTCTGTTTGCTCTGTGACTAGATGTAGTGACCCACTTGTTCCTGAAGATGACCATCATCCTGCATTGCAATGGCGATTTAAATTGTTAAACTATGAAATCTTAAGTCCCGCCCCACGTGTCGTAAGGTTGTTTCGGAAGGCTAACTATGAAGACATAAATGTGGAGTTGCTGGCTTGTGATTGGTCTAAATTATATAACAATAATAATATAGAGCTTGCTTTGGCTGAGTTTTATAACATCGTTAATGAAGTAATTTCAAAATATGTACCTGTAATCAAAATTAAAACCGAATCTAGGTATCCGCCGTGGTATACGAGGGCGTTAATAAAGATAATAAATGAAAAATTAAAATTTCATAAGCGTTGGAAAGTGTATGGCAGGATTGGTGATTACGATAGATTTAATCTTCTTCGTAAACGTGAAAATCGTGTTGAACTTGAATGTTATGATCGATTTATCGAAGCTGCCGAAGATAATATTCATGAAAATAGTAAACAATTCTGGACATTCGTTAAATCCAAAAAGGGTTCTAGTCAACTGCCGAAGTCTATATTTCTTAACGACGTTACTTGTACAGAAGGTAGTGATATTTGTAATTTATTTAATGCCTATTTCCAGTCAGTATTTGAACCTCACGTAAGCTCCAGCACTCCAAACACTTCGTCTCATAATGAAACAGTTAATCACAGTCAAGTTTCATTGGGCTCTGTAGTTCTTTCAATTGATATGGTGGAGAGGTATCTGAAAGGTCTTGATGTGAGTAAGGGTTGTGGTCCGGATGGTATTCCAGCAATATTTGTAAGAAATTGCTGGAAAACCCTGTCTGGTCCTTTGTTATACCTTTTTCAACTATCTTTGCGGTCTGGTACCTTTCCTATTGCCTGGAAACAATCATTCGTTGTACCCATCCATAAATCTGGTGATAGGCATGATGTACAAAACTATAGGGGTATTTCCAAAATTAATGTGATCCCTAAATTATTTGAAAAATGTGTTTTTGATATTATTTATCCCATACTTAGTCCATTGATTATTGAACAACAACATGGTTTTATAAAGAATAAATCTACTGAGACGAATCTTTGTGAGTTTGTTCATAATGTTGCTACTTCAATGGATAAAGGCTACCAGGTAGATGCGGTGTACACCGATTACTCCAAAGCCTTTGACAAAATTTCTCATGATATCTTAATTCGTAAGCTTGGAGATGTTGGTATACATGGTGATCTGCTTCGGTGGCTGGAATCTTATATACGTGAACGCAGTCAGGCCGTTGTCGTCAAAGGCTTTTGTTCTTCCTTTATACCTGTTGTCTCTGGGGTTCCACAGGGTTCCCACCTTGGACCTTTATTATTTAATTTATTTCTTAATGACATTAATTCCGTATTTAAAAATTCAAATTTTATACTATATGCTGATGACATGAAAGTTTATAAAAATATCGAAAATTATTCTGACTGTTTACTGTTACAAAGTGATTTAAATGATCTGGTTACTTACTGCGAAAACAACTGTCTATACTTAAATATTAAAAAGTGTTGTGTTATAAGCTATACTAGAAAAGTTAAGAAAAACATTTTGCATAATTATCAACTAAGTGACCAGTCTTTAAATCGTGTATCTGAGGTGAGGGACTTGGGTGTCATTCTCGATGCTAAATTATCATTTAGTAGACATATTGAAACTATAACCTCAAGAGCATTCCGGATGTTGGGATTTATTCTTAGAATTGGTAGGGACTTCAAGCGATGCTCTACTTTAACTCTTTTGTTTAACTGCTTCGTGAGATCGATTTTAGAATATGCCTCAATCATCTGGAACCCTCGGTACAATTTGTATGTCAATAGTATTGAGAGAATATACTTAAAATTTGTCAAGCATATTTCCTACAGATGTTCTCATTGTAGAGCTAATAATGAAGACATTGTAAAAAAATCATTATTTAATCGTCGTTGTGAAAGAGATCAGATATTCCTTTATAAGATCATTAACAATATGATTAATTCTTCTTTTCTTGTAAGTAGTATTCGTATTAAGTGTCCCCGGATAAGCTCTAGAAGTCAAAATTTATTCAGTGTTCCTCTCGTTAAGACCAAATATGCCGCTAACTCATTCTTATTTAGAGCATGTAATGACTATAATAAAAGATTTAATTCGTTGGATATATTTAATCATAGTATTCGCGATTATAGACAAAAATTAAGGGAGGAACTTAACAGTTTACATTAGCAGTGCTTAATAATAATTATAATTATAATTGTTTGGTGTAGGTTTTTATAATACTTTTTTTTTTACTGCTCAAAATGTATTAATTTTTGGTGGAAACTTTATTGATTTGTGTAATAGTTGTAGTTTTTGATCCATATGTATTAAAATATTGTTTGTTTCCCAAATAATAATAAAATAAAAATAAAAAATTATAAAAGTTACGTTAAAATATAGTGATTGATAAGATTAATTATATTTTCTTGTAAAATCTTGGTAAATCAAATATTATAGTGATTAATAAGGTCTAAGATGTTGTTTCCTTGATAATGCGAGTATTGCTTTTAGTTACTCAAATATATCCTTGTTAAACAGTGACTTAGTGCTTTTAATTATGTATGCCTGATCCCTTAATTTTAACAATTTCAGAAGTGGTGATAACCAGTAAGTCCGAAGACAAGGTGCCAACGAGTTCGAGCCGAGAATCCTTGTGAGCCAGAACAGAAGCGATTGCGTCCGTGAGTTCAAGAGAGGTTTCGCAAGATTCCAGCTCCGACGATAGCAGGGTATTATTGGCACGCAAGCAAAACACAAGGCAAGTCCGTTCCGATTATTTATTATAATAGGCATACATTGATCAAATTCAGTGCACATGTAATGCGATGTTAGGGATGTAAGGTGACGTTGGGAGTAGGATGAAGTGGTTTTTCAATACATTGTGTTCCCTGAATGTTAGAAATATTGAAGTCTTAATATTTCCCTGTAGTCTAAGTTTGCTACAAGAAAAAAATAATTTTAGTTGGAGCTTATTTAAATATGATGAAATTTTTCATTTTTTTAATTAATTTAAAACTACCGCTTGAAACATTAGATGCTAGCTTTGTAATATTAAAAAGAAGGTTTTTCAGTATTTGGTATTAACATAATCCGAAGAGATTCGATATTCAAATGTCGGTTTTTATACAAATACTTAATATCTTATTTGCTGAGTTTAATAATTTCAATGAACGGTTAGTTAATATGGTAGTACATTGACGCTTTGCAAAAACTGTTCAATAATAATAATGATAACGATAATGATGTTGATGTTGATGTTGATGTTGATGTTGATGTTGATGTTGATGTTGATGTTGATGTTGATGTTGATGTCGATGTTGATGTCGATGTTGGTGTTGATGTTGGTGTTAATGTGGATGTTGATACCTACTGATATTGATATTGATAATTGCGTCCGTTTTTATAAATTATAATGATAATTAGAGTTATAAGCAATTATAATGATAATATATCCTAAATTATTATTAGCGGTTTGTAAAATTCTGTAGTTGGAAAGTTGTAAAAGGATGCAAGTTTGTTTAGTAGGAATCCCCCTAAGAGACGTAGGCGTTATATTCTTACATAGTTCAAGATAAAAAGTTTCCAATATATTTGAACAAAACAATTAGTTACTATGTGTGTAACTGGAATAAATAATTATTAATGTGTAGTGTAGTGTATACGTACAGACTGCCTGGGGAACACCCGGCGTTTGAGTTCATTTCATTGCGGAGCAAGTTTTAGAAATGAATAGAATAATTTCATTTGGATAGAAACGTGGCTAACATTGTTGATATAGGTAGATATACATTATATTAGCCAACATGTTTCGATGAACAATCAGTATGCAACATTACGAAAATATGTCTTAAATCTATCAAGTTTATTTTATTATGAAATATAAAAGCTTAACAATGGCTAGTATCAATATTCAATTACATAAGTACCTATACCTTAAAAGTATGTTTGTCTTAAAACGCGGAATGGGTAGTAAATAGGCCAATAACTATAAATTGTGTAAACTTGGAATTGCACCAATCCCTACTAGGAAACTCGATAACCTTTGTTATCATATTTTATTTGGAGTGGTCCAAACAAAGTAATTTATGAGATTTAGCCACAACTGATCATCAAAGAAGTAGAAATAAATTTTATTTATTATTTGTTTTGTGGAAAACCTACTAACAAATAACAACTAGAGCTAAAAGATAATAATTAGTAGATACAATGCTTTGAACAAATTTTTAGTAATATTTAACTTAATTTATATATTAATGTTGAGTTTTAAATAAGTTTTCAAAAAGGACCTACTTCGATCCTGATAGCTTTGAATATGTATTGATTACTTCATCAAGAACATTTTGACATGCATGTATTCTAGCAAATTCCAAGTATAATATGTCGAATGAAAATCAGAACTTGTTTGTGAAAATTTTTAATCAAGAAACTGGAAAAACAAATGGTATAGTCATTCTCTCTTAAAATTAGGAATAAGGTTGGGAAAATCATTCACTTGGGTTCTCTTAGAAAATGTCAGAAATTTAAATTCTTGTCTTAACATTGTTGTCTTGTTGACCTCCTTGAATCAGGTGTCGATAGGTGTTGAGGTATTTAGATTAAAAAAAAACCGAGGCTCTGGGTCAATCCTACCAATATTTTTAATCATTAATATTGATGCAATAATAGTTAACATTTATTTTAAAGGAGGTACTTTTCCTGGCCCAGTGGAAAATATGTAGTAAATAAAATTGGTTACTTTGTTTGAAGCAGGAGATAAAAAGTGAGCCTAACTTTTAGGCCAATTTACCTGTACCTGTACGTAGTACATATTATAAGTATATTATAATTACATGTACCCAGTAAAATAATGGGAAAAGAAAATAATTCAAAGTTTTCTATTAATTATTGGAATATTTCCCAATTATTTATATTCAATATAAGATTCAATTTAATTTTTTCCAAAGGTAACAGTGATATTGATAATGAAATTGTTCTAACGACGAAATCAGTGCTCCTTTTTAAGTTTTACATTGAAGCAATATAAATGATCAATCGAAGAAAATAAAATATATTATTTAAATTACCTAATATACTTTTTAATATTAATTTGAATGCAGACATAGTTTGAGTTTGTTGAAAATACAAAATCTCTAATGTACCTATAAAAATGTAATGATTCACGACGACAATTGTATCCAATCTACATATTTATCTTATCAAGATGACTGTTTTGTGACATTTACAGTTTACCTAAAGCGACAAGGCAGGGTTGGCCTACCTTAGTTGCTTTCATAGTGTACTGTAATATGAATAATATTCAATAAAAATATATTTTTATCTCAGCAGCTAGTATTGAGAATATAATTTTTACTTAAAAAGATATGTTTAAGACGTCTGTACGGCAAGCTGTACCACAGAATGCACAATAGTACACCCTTTGTTGCGGGATTATCTGAGAGAATTGTTTAAGGAAAAATTAATATGTTGATATGTAAAGGAGTTTAGTTTAAGGCTGTTAGTAATACGGATCAATTGATAAGGTGATACCCATTGTTTTAATACGGGAAATAGAATGAAGTTGCCGCTCCAAGATTTAGACAACAGAAACTATATGTCGAAAGGCATTGCCTTTCGTTGATGAAATTTCACAACATAGTTGCGATTGCGACACGAGCACACGACAGCATAGAGCTGCCTTCGTATAGATTTAAAATACATGGTAAAATTTGCTCACGAGCAAGGGTTATTACAAAATTATTTAAAAGACAGCAATGCTTGTTTTCATTTGACTTTATAGTATTATTTTTTATAAATATGTTGCAAGGTTGCAACTCTGTATTTTAATAAAATTGGTAATAATAATTACGAGTGGGCATATTATGTAAATAAAGCTACTGAACTTATCTTTGCAGAAGCTGAAAATTAGTTTCCTGTCAGCTAGAAAAGTTAAATTGGTGTTAGAGTGCTATTAGACTATCATAGAAATATGATCATATATGTATGAGTCATTTTTATATGAAGAAACTAGGACGATCTAATAACTACATATGATTTATATTGTCTATGATCATATTTATGGGATCCTATTTGACAGCGAGCGTACAAGTAGGATCATATTCGTCGCCCCAGTCTTAATTATTTCTTTCCTCTATGCGCCTAACCTAAATAAATGCCATCTTTCAAGTGCATTAATTTTGACTGGAATATTAAAATAACAAAAATATTTACTCTTTACGAGGAAAATAAGTGTTTATATGTATAATAATCTTGCTCCAGATTACAAAATACGTCTATATAAAACCCAAATACGTCTTTTATTTAATGTTTTGTTCTTAACAGTTTTCTCCTTTTTTAATGCTATTAATAAAATTGCACTCATAGCAACGGGAATCACGGCTAAATCGTTATCCATCTTGATTTATGACGTTTATATGATCATAGGTGGATCATAAGTGTAATAAGTAAAAATGAAGGACAGCATCATTTAACTATGATCGTAGAATTTGACAGATATGAAATCATATATAAATGATAAAAATATGATAATGTAATAGCGGCCTTAGGGTGATATGAATGTCGAAAGTTTCCAGTTATTTTGATTTTATATAAATAATAGTATTCATTGAGGGACCCAATGAGTATAAGTGTATTAGTAGTTGCTTTGAATCCTAATGGGGAGGAAAAGCGCAATTTTATCCCGATAGGTGGCGTCTTGTCTTTGGTACCCAGCCGCCTCAGAGAAAGTGTCAAAATATATGGGAATCTCTTGGAGTATTGCACTTTTTAATTTTATACTGAAAAAATGTCGCATTGTTGTGCATGTAACTGTTAAAATATTAGAGTTCATTGATTTCCCAGTAACAAAAAAAATATTGGGCAAAGAAAATATTCAAAAAAGATGCTATTCCCTCGATTTTCTCCTTTACTGAGCCTGAGAAACATTATAAATCAAAAGGAATGTTTCATGAATTTCATGAAGCTTCGCCAAAATAAAACAATATTTGAATTATAACAGCTTTGTTTTTTAATATTTCAACCTCAGCAGTTACTAACATATTTATAACTTGGATGAATTTGATAGGTATATCAAATACGGAATAAGCCCAATATTAGGGCCAAACAGAGAATTAATAGAATTTTATATGCCAGAGTCATTCAAGAAACTTAGAATAATAAAATAAATATGATAAAACGGTTCGTGTAATTTTGGATGGTACAGAAATTCCAGTACAGAAACCTGAAATTACTATTGCACAGAAGGCATCATCAGGCAACTATAAACACGGAAATTCACACTCAGTTGCTTTGTTAAAATTTAAATCATATGCTTCTAATCTGAAATAAAAAGATTACTTGTAAATCTTACACGAAATTTAAAGAAATGTAATGCTTGTTATCAATTTTTTGTAAGTTGCTATAAAATTTCTTGCCTTTTGTTTTGGCTTTTCTTTTCCGTAATTCTTCTTTTATCTGAGCTAAAGTTAGCATGGAATACATTGTTTATCCTCAAAACCGAAAAAAATATAATCTAAGAAAGTAAAATCACGTCATACACAGTCAAGACAATATAAGCTCAAACTGACAAAGGGTCCAAAGACTAAGCGCCATCTGTAATTCACTTTGCCTTCGCCTCCCCATTAAATGCATAAGGCAAGTGATAGTGAGATTAGTGAGTCAATTTGATAGCACAGATAACTTATAGATTTGTTGGAAGGATAATGTTACTGCAATTAATAGAATTATAATAAAATAATGGATGTTACAGTAATACGAACACCTTATAATTTTGTTAAGGGCCGTCTAACCTGACGATGCAAAAAGGTTACTTTGTTAAGGGCCGTCTAACCTGACGATGGAAAAAGGTTAATTTGCTAAGGGCCGTCTAACCTGACGATGGAAAAAGGTTAATTTGTTAAGGGCCGTCTAACCTGACGATGAAAACGGAAAGTTTTTATTTTGTTAAATGCCGTCTAATCTGACGATAAAAAAAGGGTTTATCTTGTTAAAGATCGTCTCATCTGACGATGGAAAAAAGAACTTTATTTTGCTAAGGGCCGCCTGGTTGGCAAGTATTAAGGACCACCTTGGTGTCATGTAACGGGGACCATCTTAATAAAGTTTATCAGAAATTAAGGGTTTAAATGAATTATACCACATTTAATGAACTTTCATGGGCAAACTATGTGTAGTAGTTCGAATTAATTAATTTCATGAATATTAAAAGTTAATGAATTGTCCGTTGTATTTATATTGATAACTTAAATAACATTCAGTAAATATTGGACGATATTTTGTTGAGATTTTTCTATTTAAAAATAAATAACATAGGCCGTCGGACCAGACGATGAAAAAAATAGGTAAATCATCACAATGGAAATTGGATCATTGATAACATGTAATACAAAATGTTTTCTCATTACAGATATCTCCTACAGAAACCACGTGGTTTGCGGGGTCGCAAATTTGTCAGGATGGACGAACTATAATATATCGAGTGTTCCGGCTGGGTAACAATTGATAATAAATTTGTCATACGGATGTTTTCAAACAATTTTAGGCTTAATTATAAGTTTATTTATATTTTTCATTACTGAAATTAATATCTTCGCAAAATTATAAGCATTTAAATAAATCGAAAGTGATTATTTAATTTTATCAACATATTTATTGGTTTCCGGTTGAATTATTTGACAGTGTAATGGTTAATTGTTAATTTTATTAAAACTATTTATTTACCATTTTATATTAATGATCACAAATATTATGACGAACTGTAGTAGTGTAAAAATGTTAAGTAACAAATTATAAGATTTTAGTGCACTGATTAAAAGTATGTAAATTGACGGAAGTGTATTTGGCTTTAGAGCAAGGTTCATTTGTTAAATTTATAGAAATATTTAAGCACACTTATGAGCGTGATTCTATTTCAATAACTCTTACTGTCCATTTCAAAATTGTGTTACGCATGCTTTCTTGGAAATTAATGTTTTACAGTTATTATCGAGATAATAAGTAGTGAAATGACTATGGACAGTAACGGTGAAAGAAGTCTCAATTCCCGCCAAGAATAAATGTATAAAAGTGAAATCGAAATAGTGTAACGGGTCAGTCTGATTTTGTGCCTCGCCGAATAATAAGATAAGTATTGAATACCTGTGTTACATCTAAGATGTTATTCTGTTCAGAACACTCTGTTCATTTGTTTGATTGAATGTGTTGTTTTATTGGCATTTTATGCAATGTTCGTTAGAATGAATAATAAAGACTATTTGTTATTTCATTGTAATACAATAAATTTAAAATAGAAGTGATTACAAAAGTAAAGTTTAATGGTTTATTCATGATGATTAATGTTTTATGATTCGTTTATTGGCTATGCTATTATTCACTATGAATAATAAAGTCTAATGTGTTGTTTTATTTGTAACACAATTTAGAATGTTAGTGATTATAAAAGTTACGTTAAAATATAGTGATTGATAAGATTAATTATATTTTCTTGTAAAATCTTGGTAAATCAAATATTATAGTGATTAATAAGGTCTAAGATGTTGTTTCCTTGATAATGCGAGTATTGCTTTTAGTTACTCAAATATATCCTTGTTAAACAGTGACTTAGTGCTTTTAATTATGTATGCCTGATCCCTTAATTTTAACACAATATGAATAAATGATTTGATGATGATGACGATGATTTAATAGGGATTTTTAAGTGATCTGAGGTATTTAGTACTAGTCTTTTAAATTGTAATATTTTTAGACAATGTTTTTAATGTACTGGCTCCAAGTCAGTTTCAATGGACGACAATGACAGAAACTAGGTTTTTACACTACGCAAACTATCTTACATACAATAAAATTGAGTTTTTAAAATTTTAAATCAATTTTGTCAGTTCTGAGTTCAATTATTTATATCCGCCACAAATAATCGAATCCTACTAATATTATAAATGTGAAATTTGGGGGTTTGGATGTTTGTTCCTCAATCACGCAAAAACTACTAAACGGATTTGGTTGAAATTTGGCACACAGATAGCAGATAGCCTAGATTAAAACATAGAATAGTTTTTATCCCGATATTCCCACGGAAACGGGAACCACGCGGGTGAAACCGCGGGCGGCCGCTAGTTTCTAATAAAAATGGATCGGCAAGATGTGACACAAAACGCAAAAATAATAAACTTTTTATATGCTATGTCAATGAAAAGCAATGTTTCATGAACTTTAGAATTTTCGAAGGTTTTTCCCCAAGCTTGACATTTTGAATATATCTGATTACTGTTCTCGTAATCAATTATTTATTAACTTAGATAAATGCTTTATTATAACCTATACTCGAAAACTTGAACCTATAATATTTAACTATCATCTAAATAATTATAATCTTACGAGAGTAGACAAGATTCGAGATCTAGGGATACTACTGGATAGCAAGCTAACCTTCAAGGAACATTATGATAACATTGTACAAAAATCTTATAGGCAACTTGGTTTTCTACTCCGATTATGCAAACCGTTTAGAAATGATAGCACATATAAAATTCTTTACTTTAGCCTCGTTCGATCAATTTTGGATTTCGGTTCTGTAGTCTGGTGCCCCTATTACTCTTGTGACATAAATAGATTGGAAGAATACAGAAAAAGTTTATTAAAGCATTAGAATATAGAACCGGATCTTCTTATGTATCTTATAATGACTCTCTTAAAAAATACAAATTGTTATCATTGAATTCCCGACGTACACAGTTCGATCTCGTATTTCTATATAAAATACTAAATAATTATATCGATTCCCCTAACCTACTTACTGAAATAAAGTTTAAGATTCCATCAAAAAGTGTTCGCAGACCTAATAATCTTTTCGCAATTCCTAGTTCAACTACTAATTATACATCAAACTCTTACTTTCACCGTTGTTTGACCACACATAACAAAAAAGTTTCAAACATAGATATTTTTTGTAATAATTTAAACAAATATAAAAACTATATTATAGATTATTTCATGTCTGATTGCTGATAGATTGTTACCTATTGACAAAATCACATTGTCTTTAATTATATTATGTAAAACTTTAAAACATTTATAGGTACTTATTATTAAATTTAATTTTAGAGTAGGTATCAAAAATTGGTTTGTGCTTGTGGCCTGTTTCACAAATTCCGATTAAAGTAACTTCATTATTTACTTGACAAGTAATTTGATTTAAGTTTCTGTCCCATTTTTGTTATATTGAACCATAATTGAATTAAGTTTTTTCATTGTAAAGTCGCTTGATCTCGTTTATCACGAATCGTTCCCGATAAGATTTGTCACATACCTATTATATAATTTTCTTAAAGTAATAATAGGCACTCTAGGTCTATAAGTTTAATAATTATTAGTTTAAACATATTTATGTTGATGTACATGACTGTTTGTTGTCATTAAATAAATGAAAAAAAAAAAAATAAGCTAGCGCTATGCGTCTGTCCGTGCGAACACATACTTAGCTGAGAAATCATGTGACGTTCCAAGAGAAAAGGTATCTTATGGTTAGGCCATAAGGTACCTTTTCCCGTGGAATGTCACAATTATGTTCCATTCGAAGCACTAAAAAAACCGCGCGATGAAACGTCAAAAAAGCGCTCGTGCGAACGATTCCTGGCTTGTTGAAAAAATAACGATAATTATATTGATATTTTTAATTCGATATATGCATATTTTTTAGTTTTTAACGGATAAAATATTTTGATCCGATATATCTATACAAAATCATATCTTTTTTTGCTATCCCTCAGGAACAATGAGGATCAGTAACAGGTTTGAATCCTATAGTTTTATTGATATAATATAAACACATATTGATATCTATGAAACCAAGTGATAGAATTTTTGAAATCCGTTTAGAAATGGTTGAGTTAAAAGGGTTTGAAGGAAATGCCAAGCTCAATGCAATTATGTGCTTTATCACGTACGACATAAGGTTCGCGTCCGTCGCGACGACGTCATAAGGACCCCCAAAAAATCAGTGTTTTTCCTCTTATAACTTCTCAAGTTTAAGGTGAAGTCGGCTCGGGGCTACCGAGATATTGAGGGGGCGAAGCAGCGCGCGGGCGGAGCAGGCGCGGGGGACCGCGCGCATATTCATAAACATGCGAGTGCTCGTATTTAAGGCTCAATTACATTACACAATTTTAAGCACGCGATTTCAAGACTAAGCATGGTGTAAACGGACTAAGACAGTAAGAATCTTAAAATCGAGCGGCCTAGCCCGCTCGGTAATAAGATTCTTAAAATTGTGTCGTCTAAATGCACGCACGATTTCAAGACAGTCTAACTGTACCTACGACGGCACGTCAGACGTAACAGTTGTACTACAAAAACCAACTTTATTCCTAAGGCATAAAGGCGTTCTCAAGGTCAACGTGTAGAGGTAATGTGACAGACAGAGACAGACTCTGTCTGACTCGCGACAGATAGACGATACTGCCACAGTACAAGATAAGTTCAAAAAGGAATGTTGGTTTTTTAACACGTTTTCATATGGACGATTTCTTGTTTATTTATTTATTTATACTATTAATATTTATAAGTAGGTTCGTTTATTTGTTTGTCCGTAATTTTAGAAAAGAGTATTTTATACTAGGTAAGTACCTACCTACCTAGCTTCCCGATGAGCTAGAGACTGAAACTTATAGGTAGGTAGGTTGTTTTTAACACGCTTTTATTAGGTTGCTTTCTCGTTTGCTTGTGTGTTTGTTTGTTTGTTTCTCCACAAAGTTTGCGAACAATTTCAACTAGCTTTCGGATGAGCTAGAGACTTGAAACTTTGAACATAGGTCAGAAATGGAAGGCAATGCAATATTATGGTATCATTGGGCTGATCTGATGATGGAGCCGGAAGAAGGCCACAGGAACTCTATAATGGAACCATACAACCCTATCGTGCTTGGGCTCGTTAGAATCGTCTTGATGAGTACTTTAAAGGGAGATGAGGTCCAGGCTCTGATGATGGAGCCGGAAGAAGGACACTGGAACTCTTTAATAAAACCACGCTACCCCATTGAGTTTAGACTCGTTTGAATCGTCTTGGCGAGTACTCTAATGGGAACTAGTGTCCAAGGATCTGATGATGGAGCCGAAAGAAGGCCATAGGATTTCTATAATAAAACCATGCAACCCCATCGAGTTTGGGCTCGTTTGAATCGTCTTGACGAGTACTTTGTTGGGAAATAGTGTAACGTATAATAACGCGATATCTAGGTAGGTCGATACGTGCGCGACCGACAACAACGACGATGTGCACCTTCTGAGCTGGACGCCGTGGGCGGGCGCGGCGCCCGGTGGGTCACGCCCGCCGAGAGGAGGGCGGGTCACGCCGAGGGGCGGGCGGGTGCCGCTGCTGCGGCCCGCGCGCGAGCCGTCGCGTTCGCGTTGGTGTGCGGTGCGTTGCGGTGCGGCGTGTGTGTCCGTCGAGTTATTCACAAGAGCGACAGTCTTGTTTTGTTTGATACGATTCTTGCAATTTGCATTAAGTAAGTACCTACACATTAGAGGTTTTTATCTACTTAAATAAAATGATAAGTACTAGGTAAATATACCTACTACTACTTCATACCTACTAGGTAAAATATTTCTATTCGTGAGCCTTTCGAATTTTAAACCTAGTCAGATATTAATGTTATGTAGGTTTCTAATAGGTAGATAATAGTTGAAAAAAATGATTGATTAATATATAAGTAAGGAGATAGGTACCTAAAATTTTATTTGACACGACGACTGCAAATTTAAAATATTTATAATTAACCTCTTAACAAACAATGATTAAAGAAAAGGAATTTGGTATTAGGTAGGTGCTTAAAGAACTAAAACAGAAAATAAAACAAATACAAAAACTACTATGTAAATAACTCCAATACTACGTTAATTGAAAAAGACATTAGAGACTTACTGCCTTCTCTTTTACTATAAAAGTAAGCACGGCCGAGCGTGCTAGAAATTGTGTGGTGTAAATGCGCGCATTCTTAGTCGTTTTCAAGACAGTCTTAAAATCGCTTGCTTAAAATTGTATAGTTTAATTGAGCCTTTACGTAGATGAGCATCAAAGTATCGAGCGATGACCAATTTTGCCGCCAATTATCAAGTCACTGTGGCGTTTCGGTGAGGCTGCTCGCCTGATACGCGAGAGATCTCGGTTCGAACCTCTGTCGGACCAAAAGTTTTTTGATGGTTTTTACGATATTCTAGAATGTTTACATTGCTTATATGTACAATATTTATATAAGGTTTATTTACATAGGTAGTCCATAATTTTTATTTTAGCTGTTGCACCTTTAAAATATAGTTTTATCTTTATCATTTGTGAAAAGAGTAAAATAACACTTTATAAAAACCTATAACTTTGCTTGTTTTTATGAAAAAGACAGTTAGTTTATAAAATCTGTAATAAACTCTAAAAAACAATAAACATTTACATCTTTTGTATTTTCTTTTATTATACTGACGCGGTACGTTTGCTGTTTACAAAGCACTTCGGGGTCTTGTAAATAGCAGATGCATTAGTCTGACACGTCTGCTATTTACAAAGCAACTTCGGGTGGCTAACGCGTCGGGTACCTATTTACGAATATGCGGCCCGCGCAGCGCGGCTGCTACTTCCGCGGCACTGTAGGCTGTTGTAGGCGAGATGTCGTAGGGTAAATGTGCCAATAATGATTCCCAAAAAGTAATTGCAAAAAAATGTTTTAGTTAATAATAAAAGGTTCTCGAATACTAATAATAATTCGCTAGTTTTATTACAAAGGTATTTACTGTAATAGTCTAATAAATATCACATTGATGTATGTACAATTAATAAACACTACACAGGGTTATTTGTAAAACATCAACAACCTTGCAGGAGTAGATTACTAACATCATAAACAACAACATTAATTTGTTCTACGACTTTTCCGAAAACAAACGTACTCATCCTAGACTGATGGTGTTTATGATAAAATGAAAGGTCTTGGTGAGATCTTCATTTTAGATGACAGCTGTCAAATTTAAGTTTGATAAATTTGAATTTGACAGCTGTTAGATATGTAAAGTTAAGATCTCACCAAGACCTGAATTTTGTTTTTAAATTCTTTGGTCAGCCCCCTAGCACAGAGAAACACAATATATATAGCGTAAATCGTGTAATATAATATAGCGTTTTATCGAAAAATACAAGACAGTACAATTCCAAGATAGCGGATAGCGGCCAACTTTTTTTGTTGGTGGGCTGATTTTGACGAAACTCGGTTTGGGGCACTATTTTGACAAGAAATAGCAACGCAATGTTAGAAATAAAAAAATCAAAGATGGCGGCCATCTTTGTTGTTTGCGGGCTGATTTCTATGAAACTCGGTTTGGGGCACTATTTTGACATTATAACACCAACGCAATGTTAAAAATTTAAAAAATCCAAGATAGCGGCTCATTTTAACATTGAAAATGTTTTTTCGATCGTTTCAGTAAGGTACCCAATTTCAGCCAGAGTGAGACATCGCCCTGGTCCCGTGAGTTTTGGGTCTTCGTGAATGTGATAAGCGTCAAAAGATGCGTCTTGGCAAGGGCTACAATATAGTGAAAAAAATTTTTTTTAAAGTCCAGAACTTTTTCGAAAATCGCATAAATGTAGAAAAATGACACACTTTTTCGGGGTCTTTTTTCACTAAATCTAAAATTTCTCAAAAACGAAAAGCGGTATTGAAAAAATGAAAAAATCCCTAGAGATATGGAGTTGGACTACGTTTTGAAAATATTAAATGTCCCTCACTCTAACGGTCTGGGCTGTAGATTATCCTTTATGTAGCGAAATGTCGGGATACTGCCTATTGTTATAGTGATTTTATATTTTGTATTTTTTATTTATTTCCACAGTTCTTTTTTGATAAAAAAAAAATTAAACTTTAATTAATTAAATAAAACTTGTAATACTTGTCTGTCAGTGTTATTAAACTCGACGTTCGTATGGCCTATTAGCGCCAAGATGATCTATGTTGTGGAAGTTTTTATTTTCCTTTTGAATTGATTTACTGTTTAATTTTGACGCTATAGTAGCACTGGTCGGATGGTCATAATGTTGTAAATGATTGAATAAAATTTAATTACCGGATGCATTTTTTACTGCGTCCACTCGCACACATTTTAGAGCGATCGTGACGCGACCCTGGTACGACCATTTATCATAGAGCTACTCTTCCGAGGCAAATGCTACTGCACGATAGGTCCGACATATTTGGCTAACCATAACACGATAACTATTTGTCTCGCGGAATCAGTAAAGCCAATACACTGTAATTTGAATTAGGTAGGGTGTTTTGGCATGACAAAACATAAATAAAATTATATTGCATTGCTTTGTATGTATATGCTTATATCTCCTTACATATTGTATAAAACTAAAAAAATAGGGATATAAAAGACACTTAAATTAATCGATTTAGGCCTATAAATCCAAAAAACAGCCAAAAATATGAACGTTTTTTTTTGTTAGCAATTACTGTAGGAGCAAAAGAGATGACGCTATTATCTCCAGTACACGTGGCGTACATCTCTAGGCGTGTCGTAGTGAGTTTTTGTGTGTAGGTAAACGGATAAACGAATCTTGAGCGAAAGTTGAACAGAAGAAGGGTTTTAGTTTGAGGCCCGAGGCCAAGCCGAGGGCCACAATAGGTACTTACGAGTAGATACAGAAAAGTAGATTCAAAATATTATATCGTGGGTTGCTGTTATTTCAATTTCCAGATTTGAAATGACTTGATCAGTCATGTCACATGTCTTTCTTAGTTACTCTGCGATTCCAAACTGAATGAGAGTGTGATGATGATGCCTAGGTAAACATAGTTTGCAATTGCAATGAGGGTTGTTATCGCACATTCGAGTGATGATGAAGTCGGCGCGAGAGTCTCGCATGCTGCATTTGATTTTGATTAGTTTTTTATTAGGTTATTTTATGTAGAAATTCAGATTTTATTTGTTATACTTACATAGTACTTAGGTTACCTTTCAATAAAATATTAATGTTCTATAAGAATGGAATAAAAAAAAATATTTATTAATTCATTTTCAATGTAACAGAAGGTCGTGAAAGGCACGAGATGTGTGATTTTATTGTTTGTGGGCTAATTTAAATCTAACTCGGTTTGGACACTATTTTGACAAGAAAACAGCAACGCAATGTTAGAAATAAAAAAAAGTCAAAGATGGCGGCCATCTTCATTGTTTGCGGGCCAATTTCTATGAAACTCGGTTTGTGGCACTATTTTGACATTATAACAGCAACGCAATGTTAAAAATATAAAAAATCCAAGATAGCGGCCAACTTTTTTGTTTGTGGGCTAATTTCAATGTAACTCGGTTTGGGGCACTATTCTGACAAGATAACAGCAACGCAGTGTTAAAAATATAAAAAATCCAAGATGGCCGCCAACTTTATTGTTTGTGGTCCAATTTAGATGAAACTCAGTTTGGGGCACTATTTTGACAAGAAAACAGGTATACAATGTAAAAAATATAAAATCCAAGATAACGGCCAACTTCTTATTTGTTCTTTTTTTTTCAACCGAGTAACATCGAAATCAACCGGAAAACAGAGTTGACTGCCCCTTTTGTGTTTTTTACCATTGCGTTGCTGTTTTCTTGTCAAAATAAATAATAAATATTTGCTCACAACACACATACATTGCTCCAATCCCAAAGTAAGTAGCTACAGCACTTGTGCTATGGAAATCAGAAACAACGGTGGTATGACACACCCAGACCTGAGACAATATTGAAAAGTTCATTTTCTATATTGATCCAGCTAGGGATCGAACCCGGGACCTCAAGAGATGGTGACGCCTTGAAAACCGGCGTGCGAACCACTCGACCACGGAGGTCGTCGAATAGAAAATAGAACCCAAAACCGGGTTTCATCGAAATACGCCCACAAACAGCAAAATTGGCCGCCATCTTTAATTTTTTATAATTTTAACATTGCGTTGTAGTTTTCTTGTCAAAATAGTGCTCTAAACCGAGTTTCATCGACACTGGCCTACAAACAACACAGCTGGCCACCATCTAGGATTTTTATATTTTTAACATTGCGTTGCTGTTTTCTTGTCAAAATAGTGACCCAGACTGAGTTTCATCGAAATTAGCCGACAAACAAAAAAGTTGGCCGTAATCTATGAATTGTACTTGTATTTTTTTAGCATTGCGTTGCTGTTTTCTTATTAAAATAGTGCCCCAAACAGAATTTTATCGAAATCGGCCCACAATCAACAAAGTTGGCCGTCATCTTTAATTTTTTTATTCTTGTTTTCTTGTCAAAATAGGTAGTGCTCCAAACCGAGTTTCATCGAAATCGGCCCACAAACAAGAATGTTGGCCGCCATCTTGAATTTTTTTTATTTGTAACATTGCGTTGCTGTTTTCTTATCAAAATAGTACCAAAAACCGAGTTTCATCTAAATCGGCCTACAATCAACAAAGTTGGCCGCCAACTAAGATTTTTATATTTTTAACATTGCGTTGCTGTTTTCTTGTCAAAATAGTGACCCAGACTGAGTTTCATCGAAATTAGATAAAATTATAATTATCATCTATAATAATTGCAAGAAAAACAAGAAAATAATAATAGTAATAAAAAATGAAAGTTTGACGAGTGACGCAATTTTCTTTAATTCGGCCGCTTTTGCCCTAAATTTAAAAATTTATGTCCCTAAATTCGATATAGAATAAAGGAAAATGAAGTCAGAAACTTTTGATGATACATATTACATAAATTTTAGAGTGCAAAAATTTACGTCATTATTATTATCAACATGCTTACAAAAATAAGCTTAGCTACAATAAAATATACATTATTATTACGTGGCTGAAAATAGAAAACTTTTTCACTTTTGCTTAGAAATAAGATTTCTATCGGTATTAATTACTAATGATGTTTTAAAAAAAATCTTTACGTTTAGTAAAATCTATGTCTGGTACCACAACGGGAACAAATAAGTCAGTGTCAATTCCAAATCTAATCGTCAGTTATTTTGTTATTTTTCGAATAAAGGCAGCTGCTAAAATAAGGTCTAGCATTTGCTCATGATTACAATATATTTGACCAAGAAACAGGGTCGATATATTATGAAGAAAAAAGCCACGAGGTGAAAGCGAGCATTATTATTATTTCGTTGTAGTCCATCAAATATGTTTGCTGACAATCACACAGGGTTCCATTCCATGCGATTATGCGCAAAAAACTTGCTTCCCTACTGCGGCGTCAACAGTGGCAATGGCATCCTGAAGGTGTTTGCATCCAGATTCCAGACCAACTGTCCCATTCAAAGGCAGAGGGCTGAAATAGCGACAGGGCTAAAAAGTAGTTACGGTATTGCTTACTAACATAGGTTTAAGAAAAAAAATACTAATTTAATGTTGAATTCATTGTAGTAGCATCAGAGATTCAAAGTTGAAAACCCTTGGGGGCTGGTATTTGGCGTATTCACCCTACCATATACATATACTTACATTGAGTTATTTGTTAACTCGTCTGAACATCCGTGATTGGGAGACTGAATTATACAAGGTGCAATACTAAATAATATAGTAGAAAAAGTTCGACTCGCACCAGATCAATTCTCGGACGGGAATCGAACCCGCGACCTTTAGATATCCGGGACAATGCTTTGACCGCTGAGCTACCGAGTCAGATGATGGTTCGATTCCCGTCCGAGAATTGATCTGATGCGATACAAATTTTTTCTACTACCTATATTATTTAGTTATTGTATAAAAAAAACAGCATTGTGAATGCAAAAATCTCAAATTTAAAAATACAAGGTGCAGCTGGTTGAAGCTCCTCTAGCACCACCCCAGATGGTCCTGGGTCATTGTTGCGTCTATAATACTCGTAATAAAAAACTCTTAGTACCCGTGGCGGCGTAGTGGCACTGAATAAATAATAGTACAAGTGTAGTGGTGAGACTGGTCGGCTTATATGCGAGAGTTCCGCAGTTCGATCCTCTGTCGTACCAAAGATTTTGATGGTTTTTACCATATTTCTAGAACGTTTACATGCTTATACAATGTTATCTACATTTTTTTTGTGATCCAATCTGCAATCAGTTCTCTCAAAGAGTAAAATAATATATTGGGAAAAGAGCGCCCACTCGTAGCAATTTTTTGAAACACTGATTTGAAAGGCCATCTTCGCCTCTAGAGGTTTGAGCGGAACTAATGAAAAGAAATGCGTGAAATTATAATTGATGAAAATGTGTTTTTTCGTATATATTTTGTCATTTTTGTAATATTCTTTATGTAAAACAAAAATATTAATAAAAAAAGAGTTAATCGAAACAATAAACACAAAAAGAAAAATGTGATCTTTGCTGGGATCGAACTCGGATTTTGTCGAACGAAACAGTGTCTTGCATACGTTGCTTGTGTAGATAACCGCTACACTACTCAGACGTTGCTACAAGTGTCGAATTTACTAATTAGATCCTACTTTAAAATAAATAAAAGAATTATATTCTTTATTAATATTAATTATTATTAATATTAATTATAATATGCGACAGACATGCAAGTGCGCAAACCGAACGTAATTTTGTGTTTAGGTATTTTTACTAAATTATGTATGTTATTATTTCAAAAAATGAGCCCAAGCATCCATCACATATTTAATGAACAATAAGAGGACACAAAAGATAAATGAAATTTTGGATAACTATTGAATGGTACAGCTTTTTAGTCTAAGAAACGTGTCTCAAAATGCGTAATTAGAGCTTACTTTGCGATTTTTTTCTATCGAGGAAAGTTAATCAAATCGTGTTTTCGGTCCCAAGGATTTATAGCAAATACCTTGAAGTATTAGTGAAAAAAAATCCATCTCGTTTTTTGTGGATTTCGAATAATAAAGTTAAAAATTCCGAACACTATCCCACCTTCGCGCGATTGATTTTGGAGTGTATTTCGCCTTAAAAGATATCGTAAATTTTTTTTTACAGTTAATCATGTGGTGGCATTAGCTTTCTTATTAGCAACTAAAAAAAATCGTTACGGATCCTCATTGTTTTTCAAGATGAAAGGTATACGGCCCTGCACGTAACTTGGCAAGATAAAAACGTGACAAAAGATGCGCAGTAGCTACAAACACCAAATTCGGCGCATGTTTTGTCTCATCTTTGTCTTATACCCTACTAGCGGCCGCCCGCGACTTCGTCTGCGTGGAAAGTTTTTTTTCTATCCCTCGGGAACAATACTGTTTTTCGGGATGAAAAGTACCCTATGTCCTTCTCTGTACTCCTGAGAACGTGTATGCAAAATTAAAAAAGGCGTAACAAACAAACAAACAAATAAACAAACAAACGGGCTTTCGCAGGTTTCATTGAACATGCATTATATTAGTAACTTAAGTTATATTAGTAACAGGACAATTATAGGGTTTCTGTCCATCAACGTACGTACACTGTTGTCACCCTATCTTAAAAATCTCATACAAATTTTATCATGGATTGCATCGTAAGTACTGCAGTGATTGGTTCCAGGTAAAGCTAGATCCTCAGTGACGGAAAGCGGTTTACAACATTCGTGACGCTAAATTTACGTAAAGTGACGGTTTTGAATAAGGGCCACACAGCCTGATGGGTCGAAATATTGTTTTTGCTTTTTCTATTGATGTGTTGTTATGCGAACGGATTCAAAGTGTTGTATACTGTCACTTATCAAACGTGACGCTGCTAGACTGCTTTATATGACTCCAAATGGTATAATTGTCGATATTTTGACAAATGAAATTTGGGCCACACAGTTTCGTGTGGCCCTTGTTTGAACAACGATTTTATGAGATCTGTTCTGTTTTGAATGATGTTTGTATGTTAAATCTTATTTATTTTTGCGTCACTGAGCATCCAGGGAGTGAAACTGGACTTTCGTTAGCTAGTTTTTGTTATTTTCAGCATCCATAATTTGCAGCGTCATTTCGTGAGGACCTTGTTCAATCGTAAATCATTCATAAAATCTAGCGTCACGTTTGTTCTGAATACTAAAATAAGAAATTGTTTATCCGTCACTGAAGGATTTTATAGCTCACAAGCCAGAAGGAGTAAGGTACACCCGAAATGACGAACATGTTTCTCCAATGATGTTAGGCCCAGCCAGGAGTTGTTCTACTTCAGCGTTTTTTAAGATCCTCCAACTTCCATCAGCATCATGTTTAGGACCAACGATTTTACGAAGGATTTTTCTTTCGGCGAGCTTATTTTCTTCACTAATGGCCGGTATACATTTTGATTAGTGTTTAGTGCGAGTGGCTCGTTTAGTGTTTAGCAAAAAACAATTACTTAACACTAATCAGAGACTGTCCGAACGTGTTTTTTGCTAAACACTAAACACTAAACGAGCCACTCGCACTAAACACTAATCAAAATGTATACCGGCCATTAGTGTTAGTGTGTAGTTTAAGTACCTACTTAGTTTTTTTTTTCTATTTTTCCTGTTTGTGATTTTTTTGTGCACTCGGAGCGTAGATTCTGTACCCTTAGCACGAACAGCTATCGAGAAAAATAACGCGCGTAAAACTACTCGAATCCTACAATTTTGTATGGAAATTTGTACAGCGCCACTACGTCCGTAAACGGAACTAAGATTTGGAAGCACGAAACATTTTGACATAAGGTATCGAGCAGCCTTCGAATCGAGTTCGAATAGTAAAGTTACAACTTGTATGGAAATCGGTAGCACGAACCCACTTTTGACATACGGTATCGAGACACTCGCAAGCTGGCTATCGACAACTTACTCACTGACATTTTTTCAGTGAGAGACTTTCCGAGCGACTTTGTGTTACTTATTATTTAATTTTAAAAGCATGTATGTAGTAACAAAAATTTAATTTGAGAACTATGACATGTCTACTGAATTATCCACAGGCAATATTACTTAAATTGTTCTCATTAGACATAGAAATTTGTAAAATAAAAATCTCGTCATTTTACGCTATCCACGGTGTCCCCCACACCCACCATACCTTTATTTTAGCAATATTTTAGAACTAACCTACAAAACTCAAATAAAACTATAGAATACGGTGTTATACGTATAATATTTGTTTTCAGACAACACATCACACAGTTTGGATACAGTTAATTAATTATGTTTCATTAAGTAGATATTAAAAAAATAAGATCATAAAATTATGACGAAAACTAACTAGGTATAACAATGCAAACATAACAAAGTCTCTAATTTGTCGAATCTTCAAACACTATAGGCACTAATTCCGATGAAATTCACATATTTTCATAGCACGTCCAAAGGTTTTATTGTTTATGTGTAAACAATTTATTATTCATTGACGATATTCCATTGTTATTCTTCAAGTTCATAAAACATCTTCAATTAGAACAATTTGATGAAACTATGAAACATTGTAGTTTACTCCTCGGTCATCATAATATCATTTCCTCGCAATTGTATTAGGTATTTATTAGCCGACACAGATAAATCATTTTAGACAAAAACAAAATAAAGAAATGGCTTCACGGCTTTTTATTATTTTAGGTTATATTTTTCATTAAATCACAGGATGAGAAAGAAAGAGAGAAAGAATAGCGACACTCTTCTTTTTCAAACCAATCACGGGCACCTTGCCCGTGATTGGTTTGAAATGACCGTTGACCGCAATGACCGTTCAAAAGCATGGGCAAAATCATGCACATTTTAAAAATTATTATAATATTTGCAAATTACTTTAAGTTATTAAATGAAATTAATATTGTTAACAGTTTTATTATTAATAATAAGAATAATAAATGTAAAATTATGATGATAAACAACTTGATTGAATTTTAATTTACATATTTATGATTTACATAGATATATAACATGGTTTTTGAACGCACCTTGCTTATTTATCGCTACTATCGAGTTGACGTTAGCCAGGTAAAATTCGTGCTGCCGATTTTGCTAGCTTTCGAATCGAGTACGTTTTCGAGTAGTATTTTCTTACGCGCGTAAGATTTCTCGATGGCTGTTCGTGCTAAGGGTACTGAACGCGCCTCAGTTGACAGTGCTTAATTTATCAACGCCATTTATCGATCCTACAGTTTTTTTAGTCTTTTGGAAAAGCCCTCATTTCTACTTATATTTATGCAAACGTCCAAAATACTGTCCATATTTCCCGAAATCGAGAGAAATCCTGCAAATCGGCAGCAAGTAGCAAGTGCAGCGCGTGGTGGGGTGACCACGCCCAGCGGGGTCATGCGGTGCGAGTGCGAGCGGCGCGGTTACTTGCTCAAAAATAGACTAAATAATCACTTTCAATGGGCAACTTACTACTTAATGGGGAGGCGAAGGCAAAGTGAATTACAGATGGCGCTTCAGTCTTTGGACCCTTTGTCAGTTTGAGCTTATATTGTCTTGACTGTATTACGTGGTTTTACTTTCTTAGATTATATTTTTTTCGGTTTTGCGGACAAACAATGTATTCCATGCTAACTTTAGCTCAGATAAAAGAAGAATTACGGAAAAGAAAAGCCAAAACAACAGGGAAGAAAGTTTATAGCAACTTACAAAAAATTGCTAACAAGCATTACATTTCTTTAAATTTCGTGTAAGATTTACAAGTAATCTTTTTATTTCAGATTAGAGGCATATGATTTAAATTTTAACATAGCAACTGAGTGTGAATTTCCGTTTTTATAGTTGCTTCATGATGCCTGCTGAGCAATAGTAATTTCAGGTTTCTGTACTGGAATTTCTGTACCAATCATACACGAACCGTTTTATCATATTTCTTTGACTCTGGCATATAAAATTCTATTAATTCTCTGTTTGGCCCCAATTATTGGGCTTATTCCATATTTGATATACCTATCAAATTCATCCAAGTTATAAATATGTTAGAAACTGTTGAGGTTGAAATATTAAAAAACAAAGCTGTTATAATTCAAATATTGTTTTATTTTGGCGAAGCTTTATTAAATTCATGAAACATTCCTTTTGATTTATAATGTTTCTCAGGCTCTGTAAAGTAGTAGGTAAGTATACAATTGCGTTTATCCTCCCCATTGGCCTTCGAGCAACAAAGGCTTCGTTTTTCACGAAGGGAGAAGCCTTAGCGATTAAACTCTATTCAAATTATTCTGGCATTTTTTGCGGGGGGGGGAAAATGCACACAAGTGCAGTTCCGCATACCCACATACAAAAACAACACTGTAATGACGACACTCACACATAAAAAATAAAACAAAACAGCAAAAAATTGTGTACGGATGAGTCACACATCAAAATATGACACGTTTTTGACATAAAGGGCTGGGCTCAACTGTCGATGCAGCAATATCGATACGGAAAAAGGAATAAAGGTTACAAACTCAATCATTTTACGATGGGGTGAATAACAACAAAGAGGTCATTTTTATACGCTTATGAGCTTTATACAAAAAGCTCGAGAGTGTAGGTGATTGGGTTGTGACTAATGTGTACCCAGGGACGTTGGGCTCAGGATGCTGACACTGAACATCGCTCCATGACAATACTGCCACCCAAGTATTACGACATTTATTTCGCGATATCTGTCTCGCTCACACCAGTGCAGAGCAAATCATGCAAAAATCTCGCAAATTAATTTGACGCAGAATCAGGGCCAGATTGACCAACACTTTATCGACAAACATTATTTAACGGTAACATCACTAAGTTGTCCATCGGCGAGAACTCGGATTTATCTAGCGACAGATCTGAAATTTGTACGGACGAGCCATGGACTAGCAGACCCGATGTCACTGAACAAATCTGACAACTAATCAAGAATAAAATATACGAATTTAATGTTTTAATGTAAACAAATAGCAATAATATGATACAAATTTACTTTCATGTGAAATGTAACACCATCTTTTTGTATACTTGATGTTCGAGACCTCTTTTAACAGCAAAAACCTCATCAAATCGACATTTTAAACAGAGCAGCGTTCACATGCGCGACTGGACTCGGTCTAGAAAGAAATCCGGGCGCAACTGGTTTTACTAATGCGTATGCCCATTTGGGCTTGTACTTCGGCAGAGGGGAACGCTTCGTATGGCTTCTCTTTCTGTAGAAGCCCGTCTTACTCTAAGCCATTGGCTGTTTACACGCGAAAATTTAGTTGACCGACAAGTTAATTGTTACTAAATTACTTAACAACTCGACCCGTGTAAACGGCTCATTATATAAAAAAGGCGGAAGCGGAACTACATTAAGGCCCCCGTAAACGTTCAAACAAGTTTGTCAAATTTTACGTTTTTGACAGGAGTGATTACGTTCTGTTTGTACGTTTTCTCAGCGCACACGTTCAAACGTTGTTTGGCAAACGCGTTTGACAAACAAAGCATAGACAAAAAACGTAGTTTTGTTTATGGTTTGTTTGTCAAACACGTAGTTTTTGCTCGCAGACGATCAAACTGCTTGACAAACACTTACGTGTTTGACAAACACATTTGAACGTTTACGGCGGCCTTTACTTTACTCTTGGGCCTAAAGGCCCCCGTAAACGTTCAAACGTGTTTGCCAAACAACGTTTGAACGTGTGCGCTGAGAAAACGTACAAACAAAAACATTGAGAACGTTCACTCCTGTCAAAAACGTAAAATTTGACAAACGTGTTTGAACGTTTACGGGGGCCTTAATATAGGAGAGAAAGGAGCGCCCACTCGTGGTAATTTTTTGAAACAAAGGCCACTACACAAGTAGCACCACAGAATACATAATAGTACAAGTAGTAGTGTCCTACATCTTGGCATGGACCACTTTGAAAACCGCAATTCTGACTACATGGAAAATTTCTCCCCAATTAGTCCTAACTAGTCCTAATTTTGTGGCTTTGGGACTAATTGGGACTAATTTAGACGAATCGTTTCCAATAAGCAGATTTTCTCTGGGTGACCTGGTTCAAAAGTCCTCGCCAAGATGTAGGTTGATTTTGGCATGGACCAAATCATTCCTTTATATTTTTTGAACGGCGCTTCTTTTCGTTTTGATTCTAGGCGTTGCGAGATCCATAAAAAAGGGACTTTTTTTTGAATAATCAGATCCTGGCTAGGTGTTATGGTTCACTAGATATAGCCTGTCCCTGCCAAAATGAAGGTTTTCTTTGGCATGGACCATTTAAATCGCTTATATCTTTCAGTCCTTTTTGGGACTAATTCCGAAAAAGTAGGACTAGTTAGGACTAATTGGGGAGAAATTTTCCATGTAGTCAGAATTGCGGTTTTCAAAGTGGTCCATGCCAAGATGTAGGACACCAAGTAGTAGCACCTCTGAAATAGATGCGGATACTACCGACACGTTGAAAATGATCATGTTTCTATTTTTTGTAATACCTATTTCATTGACGAAACAAACGAAAGCACTTGCGCAAAGGTTCAAAATAAATTGGAGATTTCCTTGTACTAACTTTCGTGTGCTGCTGACTGTATGTATGTACAGTCAGAAAGGTTCAAAGTAAATTAGGGATATCAGAGTTTTGTATTAACTTTTTGTGCTGCTGACTGTAGTGTATAGCAGACGTGTTGGACAAGCAGATGCGTTAGTTAGTTAACGGATCTACATTCTACTTAGCAGACATGCGTTCTTTGTAAACGGTAGACATATCAGACTACAGTGCAGTGCAGGGCAGGGTTAAATATTCAAAACAGTATGTTCATTTTATAATTTATTGATTAGAGACATTCACACATCAATATTTAGTTCATATAAAATTGGAATAACATATTAATTTTTAATACAACTTTTCAAATAGCCGTAGTGAGCAAATTACGATACGGACGACACAAACATGTAATCGGCGACTACCTATCTATATTCAAAGGAACTTTAGCTTCCATCATTTAATGCTTCAGTGAGCGTGTTCAGTGTGCATGTATTGTACAGTCAGCTGTGAATTAATTCTAAATCCATTTAGAGTAAAACCCATTTTTTTTCAATGACATAAAAATGCCTCTTTTGATTACCTAGTTAGTATACAATAATAATTAGTTGTAATGCATGGAGCGTTTGATATGGAATGTCTCACTCATCTTTACTGCTAATTTATAATTGGAGCATTCTCCAGTCACGCTGATGTGTCACTTCAAATTTCATAAAAAATGTATAAAATTACAAAAACGATCATGAAAAAATTTATATTTTTGCTTGTAATACAGGGAATGACACTATGATTGTATAGTTATATCAAATCTTATGTTTCACTAATTGAATGTATGAAGTGGGACTTATTAGAGCCTTTACTCATTTGTCGGCGCGTACGTAGCATCGGTACGACATCAGCATGCTCGGTATACGCGGTACCGAAAGCTTACCGAACGTCTATATTTCAATAGAGCGTTTCTCATTAATCGGCGCAACATCAGCTCGGCGCTTTAGATTCGGTACAGAATCTGTACAGCGCCGACAAATGAGTAAAGGGCCTTAAACTAACGGCGGCCAGCGGCACTGCGCCGCGCCGCCTCGCTAACTCGTTACACATACTACAAAATCTAAATGTTATATTACGTCTGTATATGCATAAAATTGTATAGTATAAAAAACTTGGCCACTGAATATTAGTCCAAAATTTTACGATTTAATAATCGAATCATTCCTCAATCGATAATAATTAACTCTACGACAATTATGTTACTTGTAAATTTTGGAACGTGTTTAAAATATGTAACGTCTCACTTAGGCATAGTTGATCACTTACATTACATTATCAATACTCAAATTGAATTTCACGAGTTCATTAGAGAGAGCCGATATAAGAATACAAACTAAATTTATACAACTTATCATAAATATTGAGATGAATATCATATAAGTGCACATAAAAAATTAACATAATGAGATAAAATGAATTCATTACTTCAATCTTAACAATTTACAGTGACGTAACTTTTAAAACTTCAGTTTACTTGACACGAAAGTAACAGAATATGGAAACTCATTATTCATATATACATTATAATGTTTTTTCTAAATGCGATGATACTCATACCATCGCTGGTGGCGTTCATTCAGTAGAAATAATTGAACTCTGAATCTTTTCTACATAAGACTTCTTGAAAATTAGCCAACACCGACTTTGTCTACGAACAGACCTCACGTGCGCGTAGCACATGCTTTTTACAACAACCTTCCTGCAAACCGCACGTTTATTAAACTCTTTAAACAATTGGCTTATAAAATTAATCAAAATACTTCTTCGCGTTAGTGGGCTCAAGTCGACACTTATACGTCGTACAAGTTCAACAATCGATGCGAGAAAGTATTCAATAATAAGCCAATAATAATACACAAATGGACAATAATCTAAGGGGAAACTGCTGCCACTTTTCTCGAGTCTACATTTCGAGACTATTTAAGTAAATTTCGGGAGAGAGTAACACGCGACGACGACAAACTAACCCCTGTAATAATGGCACCAACTTATCGCACCGTATACTGTCTATATAACTTTATTGTATATAATAATTAATTATAAAAAAAACTCGATCCTAGCGAATAAAATGTATAAAATCTTAATTTTACAAAAGCAAAAGCACACTAAACTTATACTATTCATTCAGTATGGAGTCACTATCGGAACCGAAATCCACATCTTTGACAATGATATAATGAATAATCGAACTAAGTTCGTCTTCACACCATAGTACTAACAGAAATAAATTAAAGGCTCTTTATCAAAGACACAGTGGTGCGCCGCGCGCCGCCTAGTCCGCCGCCACCGCCGCGCCCGCCTGCTGCAACGAGGACCGCACGTTAGCTAAGCTGCCGACTCACACAACACTACTCCAATCAGCTAACTAAAATCTATGGAAGTGTAATTCCAAACAAATATTGCTTAAAAAGTTGCAGCACGGGGCTAAAAGATTACAACCTGCACAGCATTTAGTCGGGCCCGCCACGCGCTCTTTCTTTACAGTAATGCAGTTTGTATTTTAAGAAAAGAGTTTTTTAGAAATGACGTCCTGTGTAGTCAAATGGTAAAAAAGACGCAAAGAAGGCAAAAAGATGCAGAGATAACGTATCATAAGTATTAAAAAAAATCGTTTCAAGTATAGAAAATATCAATGAGTATACAGATTCGCTATCATGCAATCAGTGTCCAGTCGCTTTGTGCATCATAAACAAATTTTTAGCATTTTTAGATCCGCCCACTTGGTTGTAATTTTTGTGTAGTGGTATTTTTTGAGTGGAATGCTTGTTCCATAGATTTTAGTTCGCTGACTTCAATATGTTCAATGTCTATACCGTTTCAGTGTTCAGCTCTGGCACTACAGGGACTTCGGGGATGAGGTCAGCTATTTTGTCTGACACCGCAACAGGCTCCTGCAATTTCGTCATTACATTTTAGAAATAAATAATATTTTGTGGGTACTAAACAGATCTTGAAATATGAGCACGACGAAATAAGAAAAAAAGGGTACATTTAAATGAATATTTAAATTTGATAATATCATATCATATTTCAAGATCTGGTTGTTTCTTCCATTATAGAAAAATATACATCTAACTAAACTGTTTAAGACAAAAATTTTCAAAAAGTTATTAATATATCTAGTCAAGTTTGATTATAGCCAAAAGGAGTGCGCAAGACAATAATAGTAATGTGGAAACCATGTTAATTTTCATTCCATTTACTGTTGACTGTTCCGCCGTAAAAAGAGCAGCAATATCATTTCATTATATGAACTACATGTTATAAATATAAGTTACCTCAGTTGAACAGGTAAATAAGAATTGTAATACACTGTGTTAATCATAAAAAAATCAAACGCCTAATGAACCGGCTTATTCCGTTTTTCCACCCTGAAACAGCTACCCTAAGGTGGATACTAGGAAATTCATGTCCATCTACCATCATCCACCCTGAATGCGGTGGTGGATTATCGAAATTCACATAATAGCTTACTTCCGATTTCTCCTCCCACGCCTGTGTTACAGTCAGTACAGTTAAAAATCAGCATTTAGTTAAAGTTTTAAAATGCGTGCAAAAAACCACACAGTTATTTTCTATTACGTCTACTGCAGCACAGAAGTTCAGAAAACGATTTCAAATTTACATTAAAAGGGACGAATTTATCCAGGATTAACAATTACGTCTACTCAATAATGAAATTAGAGTTGCTCATTTCCTAATTTTATTTCACTGTCGACTGTACTTGGGAGTAAAAAGTCGGAAGAACAATCAGATGTGAATTAATATAATCCACCCCATACATGGACATGTGTTTCTGAGTTTCCCACTTTGGATGGCTGTTTCAGGGTGCATAAACGGAATAAGCCAATAAACCTATTTTAGTTAAGTGTTTTGTCTTCTTTGTTTAAACCCAATTCTTAATACAAAAGAAAAGACAAAACACTCATTTACTAACATAGGTTTATTGTTTATTTTTTTATGAATAACACGGTAAAGCTTCATGTAGATGGCACTGGAGCTCGACAGGAGTACGCCTGAGACCGTCTGGGGCCGTACTCGAAGTTCGATCGTCTCCTGTAGATGAAACCGGAGCACCAGCTCGGCGTCAGTCAGTCTCCGGTCGACCTCGTGTGCCATATCTACAAGAAGCTTTATATGTATAAAACCGAGTCAAGGTGGAAGTTAATAAATGTTAGCACTGAAGCGAATTTCTACATGCTGATAATGTACAATCGAAGCGTGAAGGAAGGAGAGGAGGGGAGGCGTCGCGGGAGTCCGCAGCGGGCGCATGCGGCGGACATGCACATGGGTCTACATACGACAACCGTTACGGCGCCGGGCTCCTGTTACGGAACTAGGCCACTACAAGGCAAGGGCCGCTAGTCACCTGGGGCTGGGGCGCGGGCGGCGAGCACGCGTTGCCGTTGCACTCGCCACTCGCATTCTCTCGCGCCTCCTCGGTTATCTTCGGCACCTCCGTTTCGGTTCCGACGTTTCCGTTGATCCGCTCCGTCTCGACGCCGTTTGTCTCGTGATCACCGTTCGAGCGGTCCGTATCGGTAGTGGTCGGGTCGGCCTGTCTCATCTCTTCCGGTGTGGGAGGCTCGATTTTCTCGATCGCGATGTCGTCGTTCGGCGTTTCTTCGTCGTCCTCCGGCGGCGGTGGTGGGGGTAGATCGCCGGCGGCGTCGGACGCGTCCGATTCGAGCGTCTCCGGTAAAGTCGGAGATTCTGGCGAAATAGGCGCTCCGAGATCTTCCGAATCGGAACCGTTTATAGCTCGTTTTATTTGCAAGTCGATTTCCTGTACTTGTGATTCTTCCTTTTTAATTTCCGCTTGTAAAGTATTTTCGATCGCTCGTTCTACTGGAGCCTCGACGTCGACCGCGAGGTTATCGACCGGCGCCTCGACTTCGACATCTTGGCTTATTACAATTGAGGAGGGAACGTGATTATCGGTTTCGTTATTAGTTAAAACGGTATGGGATAAATCAGAGTGGCTCTCTTTGGGTAAGTCTGCCTTAGTGTCTAGAATTGGCGGTGTTGATAATGCGGATTCGGCGGTGTTAGCTAGCGAAGCGTCTGTCAAATCTGGTGCCATCGTGGTGGCGGCGAACGTTGCCACTGAAGAAGGAGGGGGATTCGCGGGGAGTGGTGGAGGCGTGGATTCTATCAAAGGCATTTGATCGACACAAACCTCTTTTTGAACAGGGATTTCAGCTGCTGGTACTGTCTCGGTCGGTTCGGCGGGAGATACCTCTGACTTGGTCTCTTCTGGTGGAGCGACTTCAGGTATTTCTTTGACGGGTTCTTGTATGGAGAGTCCATTAATAGGTAGCTGCTCTGGTTCTGGTTCGACTTTTGTCTCGGTTTTTTCCGGCTCACTCGCTACTTCAACGGTTTCCTTTACAGGGGCTACATCCTCTTTGGGAGATTCAGGTGTGTTGCTGCCGTTTGTGATAGGTTCAGTGACGGGTGTTTCTGGAGTCTTTTCCTCTTTAGTTTCGGGTTCAGATTTCACTTCCGCACCTTCGTTTGCTACAGTTTCTGTAGTAACTTCGGCGGCCTAAACAATGAAAAAAATACATTTAATTTTATAAAATTTACAATCGCCCTAAGTTTTAAAAACGCCTCAGAACGACTAGTTGTTTAACTCTAACTACCATTGCATACAGGGGAAAAACTGTTCGGATATTGCGTGTTTTATGTTCAAACTAGGCAAGGCAACTCATCCATCTCAAAAGTAGCCCTTTTATTCCCATGGGAAGGAGTATCACAGCACTTTCAAAATACTTTATGAACACCTCAACAAATACCTTCTCATCGGCCATGGTGGCAATATATGGAGCACGTTTCTGTTACTACTCCTCAACGAGACTGAAGGGAAATCAAGGTACGCGATATATTTTATAGTACAATTTTTGTAACGGAAGATTGGAGCTCATTTTTAGATAACTAGTCACCCTTCAATGCTCATGTTCAAAGACATATTATATTGCAATTCACTGCAAATAGGGTTGGCAACTTTGCACTAAGACGTGTAGTGTATAAGAATTTATAAAAACTAGAAATAGTAGAAATTGCAACAAGACTTTAATATTCGATGTATGTAAACATATCTGATAAATTGATTAAGTATATCAATTTCTAATAGAATCCGTGAATGTCAGAACCGCGGGATCAAGTCATAATTTTGATTTTCTTTATGTATGTAGTTAATCCTCAATCAGTACCTTTACTTAAAACGTTAGTACCTAAACGTGTCTTAACTTATTCATATTTTAAAGTGGGCTGCCATTCTGACATCATAACCGCGGAGGCATTCCCGATTGAACAAAATCCAAAAATTTTAATGATGATTTGAATGTAACAATCATTAGTACTCCACTAGTTTCTTATAAAAATATTAATATCAAGTTAATAGCAATAGCGAGTGTCCAAAAGCGATTTGATGATCAGTAACGCGCGCGCAACGCGAAAGTAGTGGAATAAGTACTTACGACGTCACAAAGGTGGCGCCTTAGGTTTAGATTTTGTCAATTATCTCGGTAACTTTTTATCTGATTTAAGCAAGCTATACACACACATATAAGATTTTATGTGTGTGTCCATCAGCCAGGTAGGTATGTAATGATAGGTAATTAAAATTGTAAACAAACATTGAAGAAAACTGTTATTGTAGGTATTATATTTAAAAAAATATTGGGACTTCAATGTTAATACCTAACATTAAACGATGTTGCAGGAATGGTGCAAACTCGGAGGAAACTTATATTCGTGTTTTCTAAAGATTAAATAAAAAAAATATAACTACACGAATTACTTTCAATCTTTTTGCAAATTCGATCTAATTTGACTACATTATATATATCCCCTCCTCTGTCCACCACTGGGGGATTTTGGGAAAAGTTTTTTTCCATACATTTCTTCCCGATATCGCCAGTGGTAGACAACGGGAATATACCGTCCATAGTTATTTACTTATATCCACCAGTGGTGGCAAAAACATTGGGGGACAACGGAAATAGCCCTATTTAAACGTAATAAAATAATCGTACAAGGTAAGTTATATTTTAGTCTGTGACGACGGTAAAATTACTAATAAATATTATGAAATAATAAGATATGTTCATTTTAGTTTTAGTATCGGCGCGTTGCGGGGACACGCACGCAACCGCAGGGTGGCGACCAATAAAACGATACGAGCAGGCAAGGACGTCTTTGTTTACTGGTGTAGAAATATGTTTACGCCTCGAATACTATAACACGTCATTATTTTATTTGGTGCAATTTAACAAACAAAATATTAATTTACTACCGAGTAAAGTAGGTTAGAAGGCGCATGCCATCAAAATTAATTGGCACTTTTTAATACCAGCTCAGAATACTTGCGCAAGGTTAAGCACCCTCAGGGGGGCGCCGGAATAGTTATATAAAAAAAACTATATTAAGTAGTATTAAGAATCCCAAAATGCCTAATTACTGAAGATAGGCAAAATACAAAATTATTGGATAAACTGACAAAAAATTATTATTTTATGCATCCTAGACAGACATCCTCCCTTACGTACATGGTTACCCTAGGCAGGAGCGTGCGAGGGGGGGCGGTGGGTTGAAAATTGTTTCATAGAGGGCGGCAAATTGCCTTCTTTGCATGAAAACATAGATCTGGGGCTGCTAAGCCATGCCATATTTCCAAATAAATCAAGAAAATACGCTACGGTAAAAATATAGTATTTAAATAGGTACATAATTGCTAAGTATTAATAAAAAAACTAAGCCAGATCAGCAAAAGAGTTGACAAGCTAACTTATCTGTAACGGATAGTTTGAAAAACAGGGTGGTGCAACACTTGCATTTTTTTAATGAAATTTTTAATAAAACCAACTAAACAACATTGTCGGTCCTAAAAATACATGTTATAATATGGGGGTCACGAGTGATAGCATCAGTTATCCGACTGGTAACGGTAAATGAGCACTGATGGCGGTGGTGACGATGACTCATCAACTACACAATACCATGGGCGTCCGACTATGGAAATGATTTTCCGCTCTAAAACTCTGAATGTATGTATGTACTGTACTACCGTGCCTTTGACTCCAAAATAATTTACTTTAAAAATAATGTCACGTAGTGTTTTATCCGTTACGTCGTTAACGGATATAACAATAGACTATTTGACTAATTTTGGAAAACCATTTTAAATTATTCCTTATTACGTAATAAGCGCACCACATTGATATTTCAGGAAAGATCAATGTATTTCATAAAAAAAATCAATGTTAAAGTTAAAATTTTTAAAACCGCGCCAAAAACGCTATGGCGCTGGACACGAGACTTGTTGTCGTCACAAGCCTGTGTGTGTCGTCACAGTCATCAATCGCGGATCCTAAGTCTATGGTCGTGTCAAACGCCTGAAGCCATATAATTTATTTACAGGCAAGTGACGTCATCAGTCAGCTTAGAGTGTTTTCGCCACAGGAAAAAAATCAAAAATTATTGCATTTTTCTATGTGAAATTAATCAATTAATAGACTTAATTTAGTCCATATAATAGTTGAATATGTTTTTTTACGCCATTATCTGTTAGGATGACCATAATTTGTAGTATATTTTCAATGTTGTCAAATTGTCTATTAATCCTAAAATAAGCCTAAGTATTTTATAATTATGTAAACTAGATTTACTTAACGTCAAGCCAATTCGACATATACGTATGCATTAGGTAGGTATTTAAAGTTTTTGTATGCATTTTATGTACAGTTGAGGAATGAAACGGTTCACCATCTTATTATGGTCAATTTTTATTTGCACTAGTGCAAGTAGTTTCACGGGACAGGCCAAACTAACAAGGACGTTTAGTTCATCAAAATATAAGGTGATACCAAATGATGTGTTGATGATACTTGAACAGAGCACATTATCACCTTTTGAACAGACTAGTCTGTTCGATCACAAAGTTCAAATTCACTTCTCAAGCTTACGCGCTCACTAGACATCAAATAAAACACTTTTTTAACGGATACTAGCGCGGTTTTATTGAAAGTACTTTGGTAGATCAACAGTAGTACAAAGTTCAAATTATCGTTGTCTTGTAATATTAATTATTATTATCATAAAAAGGTTAATATTATAAGGTGGTACCAAATGGTGTAGTGTTGCTTAAACAGAGGGTCTAGCCAAAGTAACATTGGCAAATTTTCGTTATCGCTTCGCTTTCGAAACATGTATGAGATTGACATAAGGTTTTGTTAACAATCGAATTTTAAAACGTCAAATGTTTCGAAGCGAAGCGATAGCGAAAATTTGCAAATGTTACTTTGGCTAGGGGGGCTGAACAACTTTCTCAAAGGAACATAGGCGAAAAACGAAAAGAAAATGACAAACTCCCATACAAAATGTATTGGTCAGCTGACCGACTTACTATGGAAAGGCGAAACTTACTATTTTTCGATTAATTTATGTTCTTTGGAGAAAGTTGTTCAGTTTAAGCAACATCATCACCTATTTAAGTATCATCACGTCACTATTTAGTACCAGGTACCACCTTATAATATTAACCTTTTTATGATAATAATAAATAATACAATATAACAACGATTTGAACTCTGTTATCTGTTCAAAGGGTAATAATGTGTTCGCAGCACGTTAAATGGATCAATTGTAAACTGACGAACGAACCTTTTCATACCGCGACTGTACATAAATCAATCAATCACCCATGACTGACCATGAGTCCGTACTTGATCCACACTGTCAATGTCAATGCCAACAAATGTGCACCATCGGCAACGTGGTGGACGACGCAGCTTGACATTGTTAATGATATGCGCGAATTTGACCCGGTTCATATAACCGGTAAGTAATATACTCGCGTGAGTCCGGCGTATCCTCGCAGATATTCTTTACTTTACGTACGTATTACTTAGTATATTTAAAACATAGTGCTCAAAAGAGCACTAGGCATCGTGTGACCGGCGGACGAGTGTAATTTGCATGAGCAATAAATAACGGTAGAGATAGCATCGCACCCGGTTAGGACGCACCGCACTACTGTCATAAAACTTATACTATCAACGGTTGAACGCCCTGTCTTGGCACCGTTTACTCGATCCAACGCAAAGCACATCTACTAGCATAAACATAAATCATTGTCCAAGACTCTTCAACTTTCACTGTGCGATTGTTTTGTCAGTCTCCTCGTATTTTAGCTTACATATCCTGTGACCAGTTCAATCAAATCACTCATTTTTATATCCATCATACTCGATCCCCAAAAAGAACTTTCCCTTTAGTCTGATTAGCGATATGACACAATAAACAATTATCTAAGGCAGAGGTGCCCAAACGGTCGATCGCGAGAGGTTTTTAAAGTCGATCGCCAAGGATAACAGATTTGACACTTTGCACCCAATGTTGTTTTACTTATGCATTTTTTTTTCTCAAAAACTGTCAAAAGTCGATCTCTTATTCATAAATTGTTGTTAGGTCGATCTCCTTAAGAAAAAGTAAGGGCACCCCTGATCTAAGGAGTTAAGCAACTTTTTAAATCACCGAAACACTTTATAATATCGCGCGTAGTGTTTTATTGACAGTCGACTGTCAAAATACATTGTCTTTTAACAGTTAATCGTGATAAATCTCTATACTTATAATATCACGTTTCGGTGGCAGGTCATAAAGACAATTAAAACATAGCTCTCAGTAGGTAAAGCTCGTTTAAACTTGCAGCCACGATTGCTAATCTAAGGCCGTGGGCTACATCCAAGAAGAAGACTGGTGCTGGGACATCAGCAGAACCAGGACTGATGTTGCAAAAAGACTTTGTCGCTTGGTTACTGTTTTGCAACAGCTACCTCTCCTTTGAACAGAATAGTATAAGGTCACGATGGGGTTGACATCTCTAAAAGATAATAATAGTAAGAAACCCCGGTAATTTTCATTTAGATAAAAAAAAAGACTGACGTTATTCAGCGTTATAATTTTGAATAGACCCTCGTTTTGATTTTGAATAGTAGGTTACGTGTCTTGCGACGTAAGGAAAATTCAATGCACATTGCAGACTAAAACTATAATAGGAAGGATTATGATTAACTTAGCACTACAAAAATATTAAAATGATAGGAACATAAAATAGTCAATAAGAAGCCCCACAAGAATGTCAGGTCATAATTTTTCACACAATAGCACGATTGTCAATAGTAAATGGAGCCCTTCCTTGTTATGTCAATGCACTATTCAACCGGCGTATTATGAAAATACGTACGATAGATAGCGTGCTCGGACACCACGCGACAACGTGTCGTTTCGTAAACACGTAATAAGAACCACATGCGCTTGTCGGGTCTCCTTAGCTGCAAGTTTTGAAACTCCTCCCCGTAAACAGTACAACACACATTGTTCATACAACACTTTCATCAGCAAAACACTGATAATCTATCGCGGAAACATACCTTTTAATTGTTTTAATTATTGGACCAATTTGGATCAAGTATCATTTATATCATCGCAAATTAGTCTATTGAAGAAATTTCAATTTCTTCAGCGATAACGAGCCTTTGTTTCAAAAATATATCCAAGATGGTCGATGCACTTTAATGAGTTTATTTATCCTTTCGTACGATCTGTTATTTGTGAGCCGAGTTGAGGCTAAGGAAGCAGGATCGCGGAGGGAGAAGCGGTTTGGCGACCTCCTACGTGTTGCTCGCAGGGAGGACCCGCCAGCCGCCCACCACTATTGCAAATAGGATTGCCAGATGGCCGGAACTCGACTGGATTCTCCTGGAATTTCAAGTGATCTCCCGACCCCCGACAAATCTAAACATCTCCCGGAAAAACAGCAGTTCCGAAAGTTCTCACAAGAAAACAATAATTTTCGCGGACGAAACCACAGATTACAAGATTAGTGGATAAAACTGATTAAAAACCGCGCTGCGTGCGCGGCCGTTTTTCTACTATAGACATAGACAGGCAAGATTACAACTTACAAGATTAGGGATCAAACTAACTAAAAAACGCACTGCGCGGCCGTTTTTTTACTATATACAGGTATTTAAGACATTTTTATTTTAAATATTAATTTCTCCCGACAACAACCGCAAAATCCCGACGTTTTCAAATTTTCTCCAGATATTTTGGACTTTCGATCTGGCAACCCTAATTGCAAACCTGCCATGCGCCACTAATTTTATTTTGCACACCACAAACTCGTTTTCTAATGCGCCTCTCGATATCATTTTATTGATGCTATTGAAATTTAGAATACATCGGAGTTCATTTACTTGTTAGGCAGTCGAGGCAGAAATAATGATTTCAAAATTCTTTAAGATCGGATATTACAGGCGATTTGGCGTCGTTCGTTGCATTACAAACTACAATCTCGCTTCAACTTAGATTACAAACGTAGGAGTAAAAGGAAACAACAGCTAATACTAAAATTACATGGAATTGATTGAATCATTTCAGTCAGGAATTCCATTCACTAGAAGCATTAGTCATTGACTTAAACGTAAGTAAATAGGTAATACAATTTACGAACGTCCAAAGCGATGACTAATATTCAAAAGTCAATAATGTAGGTACCTACTGAGGAAGAGTAAGTCGTAACTACATTAACTAAATTACTACAAGACATGAGAATAAAAACAAAATGATTAGTTAAAGAAAACATCGTAGTGGGAGGTTGGGTGCTAATGACCGAGCTTAAAACGGCCCGGGCCAAGCACGCAGCGGCCGCGAACTGCGACATCGCCGAGATCTGCGGGTCGCATGTGAGAACTAACCAACCCATCGTAACATAAATAAGTCATTGTGGTGTACCCGCTCCAGTCACGAGGAGACATCGTGACAAAACATTCATACATCTCAATCTAAAATTAAGAAGCTTGTTTTGTTACTCAATTAAAAATAATCGCCTTGAGCAGACAGACAAAATGCCCAGTTCTAACATCATTCCACTTTTAGAAGTAATGTTCATAACAACAACTATATTAATTTAATCTGCAGCGACAAATATAAATGTTATATTTTATTTAAAAAAAGCTACTTATGAAAAATTTATTAATATTTTGTGTGAGTACCTACATAACTACTTAGTAACTATTAAGCTACTTAGCAGTTAATAATAATATAATACATACTCAATTATTTTATTATTTGGAGTATGTTTACGATATCTTTGTTAATTATAATTACTGCTCCTCTTAGTGCTCAAATTATATCAAAAACTGCATCACAGTTGTTTGTAATTATCAAATTAAGTAACAATTCAAAACATAATTATCATAATGACTGGTAATTAACATTTTATCGCTAAAATAAATAAATCATTTTAACGACTTTTAGTATGCCTATAGATTTTGATATAACAATGATGATAGTTTGTAATAAAATAAAACAAACAGATTGTCTAATATATTTTAGAGACACTTTCCCTATTCTTTCATAATTGGACCAGAATAGTTATGCACTGATTTGTTTAGTCCGCATAAAAAGCAAGCATAATTATTGCTAATTTCTTAAATATTGTTTGGTTAGATAAGAAAAATAAACAATTACAGACTTTCGAGGACTTTGTTAATCAGTATTGTCGTTTTAAGTATTCAGTTTTCCTCATTTTATAATAATAAGTATAACAACAAAAATATCGGCGAAATACCATTTTATGTGATTTTATACTTCATTGATACGTTTTGAAACTCCTCCCCGTAGCGTAAACAGGTTGATTTTATTTAGGAACGCCATGAATTATGAGACTCGCTCCATACCTAATAATAAGAAACAACTTGGAATGTAATTTACATCAAATAGTGTAGCAGTACCTAGGGTAGGTAGGATATGTATAGGATGGCGTCACGCGGCCGGTCGCCGGTCGTCAATGAACCAAGTGTCGCGATATCGTCCCATCCGATCCTCAACAATGGAGGTTCACGTTTGGTTAGCGCGGATATAGCACCACTTTGAATTATAATGCGCATTGTTCATCGCACTCGGCGCCCGCGCCGGTTTGGGTGCAATGCACTACCTCGCAATACTTACTTGTCATAGAAATCGTAGTTTCTACTTCGGCCAACTCGAAACACAAGGTCGATCGTACTAAGTACACCAACATCGATAAAAAAACGAATTTAACAGACTTCTTAATTTGTCTAGTGGAGATCATAAAAATTATACTATAGAAAACCATTACTGATACAGCCGAAAGTTGAATAGTAATAAGAAATAGTGGTGCTGTTTATAGTTATGTTAGTAATAAGCTAACAAGAAATCGAGTTGAGCGAGACTATGTCGGATGAACGGTACACGCCGAGCGCCTTTTGTACCACTTTCGACAACACGTGTGCGCGGTTTCACATCGCTATTATACAGATTTTCGCACAACGAAGGCCAATGACTGGATTGTGAACGAAAATAATTACACTTTTAATTTTTATCCACCCATATGTTTAAAACCGACTCCCTTTAGTGTGACCAGACGAACAACGCTGCGAAATGCGAAAGTGGGCCGCTTGCTTCGATGATGGATGGTTGCTTCGCCACGAAAAAAGTACTTATATGTATGGAGAATGAGTATAGATCAAAGAAATGCTCATAACAAAACCAGGGGATTAGAAAGTCTTAGGATAGATTCTTTCCATTTCATTAACGGTTATCTATTACTGTTAACATTAAAGGTATAGGTAGGTGTACGATCACACTAAATATGTTTCGTATAAAATACTTATAAATCTGATCTGGGGCACAGTAGTTACTTATTTAAATTCATAACATTTTTGTTGGGTAGGAGAAACAGGCACAGTATTTTTTTAACGTTAAGAAAATAATCGAAAGTTAATTTTAGTGGGGTTAAGTAACTCGATAGCAGCACTACGACATAGAAAACTTACCTCTTCTGGTACCTTCTCGTGTTCACCATTCGCCTTGGGTTCTTCCTCCTTTTGTTTTTTCTCTTGCTTTGGTTTGTCTTTTCTGCTGAAGCTAATTGATCTGAGAGACCATTTCTTCTTCACCTGTTTGTGACATGCTAAGTGTTAGCACACAAAATAGCTTCACACACATGCAATTTATTACGACGAAGAAATGTTATCAAAGAATTACTTTATTAAAGTTCTCAGTAAAAAAAACTGTTTAGTATTTAGTCTTGGCTACGATTAATTAAAATTAAAAAAGTTTTTATCACTGTATTATTAAAGACTTTTAGACTACTTCGAATTGGCAGTAAAAATGTTTCAGTATATTAAACGGTGAAGCTACTTGTCTAAGTAAATAATTCTAAAATCTACAATACCTTTTCCTTTTTAGGTTTTTTCGTCTCCTCGGGTGTGGGGGCAGAGTCGCCATTTTCTGTTTTCTGTTCGGCGCCCTCGCCGTTAGTAACAATCTCTTCCTTATCTTCAGTCTCTTCTTGCTTTCCCTCCTTCTCTGTAGTGGCATCTTTCTCGTTTTCTGGAGTGCCACTATCTAGTTGTTTTTCTTTATCCTGGAATAACAAAGTAGTTTTAGATTTAGTGGAAGTAAATTTGTAAACGCCTTTTTTCGATACAGTTGCTCGAAAATGTGTGTTTTCGATGACAATCCAACATGCAGAAAGTTGATTTTACCGCACGCCGTGATTTTTATTTACGGTTTAGTACAGCGTGCGGAAAGTTGATTTTACTGCACTGCACGCCATGCGTTTTTATTTACGGTTTTTTCTACTTCTACTATTCAGTAGCTATCTAACCTATGATGTTTTTTCTCAAATGTATTGAAAAACACCGTATGGTACACGGTTAAGTTTTTTAAAACTCGTGACCATTATAAAACGTCAATTCGTTTTAAAAGCCTCCTAACCAACCTTGTATCATAAACTACTATTATCCATCCCTAGGGAAGGCCTGTGCCCTAGCAGCGAATTAAAATTGGTGATGGCGTGGTCAAACTTGACCGAAATCAAGTTACTTGTACAGTACTAACAGCCGCATTATTCGGTCTTCATCAGCATCACGATAAACATACCTTTACGTAGGAATATAATTGATGCAAGCACAATCTGCTTGTCTAGACAGGTATTAAACAGAAGTGATACACATCTGCTCCTCAGATAAAATGTTACTACAACAAATTATGCTAGCCAGAGGGTCCTTAGGTTCACGCAACAATTTTATCTAGACAGGAAGTCGTGGGATGCATATCTGAGTGTTGGTCATTATAAATTCCTTTGCTAACATTAAGCTTTGCAATCGCTACTTAATCTCGTTCTTGATACAGTTTCAAAAGCAAGCAAAGGGAGTTTATATCAGTTTGAATATAATAAAAAACAAATTCATGCCTTTCCTTATTTAGGTATTATATTAAGTATGGCGAGAAAGAATCCCGTCAACAATCGAGTGTCTTCATATTAAATATTTGCAATAAGAAAAATTATAAAATTTTTTTTTTACCTAAGTATATCAACTAACTAACTAAGTATTGAATTTTAAACTAGCTAAAAATGGCAAAAAATATTTAACCAAATTGTAATAAGAAATTAAACCAATTTCTTATAATCACTGCAAAGTAAGAACGCAATTGATGATTCAGAACTCTGACTCACAAAACATCATGTACCTCTACGGTACTGTAAGGTAGTAAATAGGTAGTTACATTTTTCATTAATTTAAAGAACCTGATAGATAGGTGAGAGTAGTAACCTGGAGTAACCCATCCGACATCGATACTGGTAGCCTACTCAATCCTACTAATATTATAAACGTGAAAAAAATTATGTTTGTTACTCAATCACGCAAAAACGGCTGAACGGATTTGGATGACATTTTGCACACAGATAGTTTATAGCCTGGATAAAAACGTGATACTTTTTATTCCTGACATAGATTCCCTAGGAAATCTCCGAATGTTCTCGCGGATTGCGTCGTGAACGGAAGCTGGTATTATGAATGTGAAAGTTTGGATGTTTGTTAATCACACAAAAACGGCTTGACGGATTAGAATGAAATTTGGTACACAGATAGTTTACAGCCTGGATTAAAACATAGGATACTTTTTATCCTGGTCAAAGGTTCCCTTAGGATTTTCCTTATGTCCACGGAGACGAAGGCGCGGGCGGAAGCTAGTAATCAAATATTGTACATTGTACAATTTGTACAGTCAGTATTTCAATAATAGAAAAATATTAAACTAAAACTGATTGAAACAGTAAAAGGTGTCCGAAATTAGAAAGCAGCTATCGGTACTACCTAACAATAGCTTGTGGTACTCGATATTTGATGTGTACTAACGGTAATGAAATAGATAGACGATACAGGGGCCCTACCGGCTCACTTGCCGAACTTCGGCAAATCTGACGGGCTTAAACTTCAAACGGATAAATCGAAGTACGGAATTTGGTATACTATTTGGCGAAGTTATTCGGAAGATATCGTGTTTGTGTGACATGTTCGCCATTTTGGACCGATTGGGGCTATCTGTATTAGTTTGAAGCCCGGCAGACTTGCCAAGTTCGGAGCTTTAGTCGGTGCTAATGCATGCATTTTTTTAAAACCAGTTTTTTTTTATGGTGGAGATAAATACATATTTCAGTCCATCTTCCCAAAGCCGGCCGTTTGTTCTCCGCTACGTTGAACTATGGGTCTCATAAGAAGGCTCAAGGTCACCCAGCGTGCAATGGAGAGAGCCATGCTCGGTGTTTCCCTGCGTGATCGAATTAGAAACGAGATCCGCAGGAGAACTAAAATAACCGACATCGCTCGAAGGATGGCTCAGCTGAAGTGGCAGTGGGGGGGACACATAGCGAGAGGAACCGATGGACGTTGGAGCGGAAAGGTTCTGGAATGGCGACTGCGCACCGGACGACGCTCTGTAGGTAGGCCCCCGACAAGGTGGACCGATGAAGGTTGCGGGAAGCCACTGGATGCGGGCAGCGCAAGACCGATCGTCGTGGAGATCCTTAGGGGAGGCCTATACCTAGCAGTGGGTGTCGTGCGGCTGATATGATGACGTAGTTGAAATAATACTAGTGATGGTTACTGTTTGTTGGTGGATGTGTGCGTCGCCGTTGATCTGGAGGGCGGGCTTGAGGGCGTCGGCGTCGGCCAGCGGCTCCACGCGGCCCTCGCCGCCCGCGCCCGCCGCCGCCACCTCGCCCGCGCCTTCCGCCTCCTTGCCGCTGATGTCCACCGAGCGCTTGCTCTGCTTAGCACCCATGCTTGCTGCCTGACACATTATATACATATGAAACACCGTCCAACTACAATACAAGTACGAGGCAAACATCTTGACACTTTTTCGACGGAGTGAGAGTAAGTTCGCGCATGTGCACTTGTGAACAATAGCGCGCGCCCCTGTCCCGCCGCCCGCGTACCTCATCGCTACGCATACACAAAATACGCGTTCTGCGCAATCCCCACCGGATTTCAAACTGTTTGCCTCGTACTTTCATTTCCATTTTACATTTAAAGTTGTAGATAAGTTAGGTTCGTAGTAAGTATCATTTAACTTTAACTAAATGCTAAATGTGTTTAAGTGCGCAATGTGAAGTATGGCTTGTTTCCTATGGGACAAAAATAAACGATTAGGTACGAGGAACTGAATTGGAATACAGTACATTGCAGTGGGTCACGACACTGGGTATACGCTCAAAATAAATGTTAACCGCCGACTAAAATAGTATCCTCTCAAACAAAATGCATCGTGCTACCTGTCTTTGCTACGGACGACGGTATGATACCTAAGTGCCTATTCACAGAGCGCGGTCCGTTTTATTATCGCTTCGCTTTCGAAACATGTATGAGATTGACATAAGGTTTCGTTAACAATCGAATTTTAAAACGTCAAATCCATACATGTTTCGTAGCGAAGCGATAGCGAGAATTTGCAAATGTTAGGTACTTTGGCTAGGGGGGCAGATACGCTTTTATTCAGCGATGGCGTATCGTATGTAGTTGTACGAGTGTGTTCACTCACACACAACACAGCGGCGGATCCAGTAAATACATAATCCGAAGCGTTATTTACTGTATCCAGTAGCGACGAATCCGTCGAAAACGGTCCTTCGTTTCTGTGTGAACGCACGGTAACGTATTTATTTTGTACACGCACGTACACATGTGAAAGTTGTTTTCAATGTAAATTCATTCGCGGCGGCATTATTTATTTAAAGTAAATAATGTGATAATTATTATTATCATGACATAATATACTTACTGCCACTATGCCGTTTATCATAATATTTTTTTTTTCAAAGTGGTGGTTTTTAGGTTTTGGGTTTTATAATAATTTTCCGGGGTTTCATGTATGGTAGGTAGTCTCTAGTCTCCTTATCTGACAAGTTCGGCTTTATAAGGTATTTTTATTACATTTTTATTAGTATTTTATTTATTATTTTATTATTAACTCATAATAAAGCTAACTTAAAATTGAGCACACAAAAAAATAACCCTACATAATATTTTGTAAAATAACTACAAGGCTTCATGATCATGAAGTAGCTACACTGGTAAATAGAACAAACTTGAATGGATTTAATGTTTCCTGTGAATTTAAAAAAAGCTTAAAATTCTACGTACCGTTATTATAATTCGCCAGGACTGTCAACTGTCTCTATTAGTTTTAACGGAGTGTAAGCACAGTGCACTGTCACGGACTGAACCCAATTGAAGTACTCATAGTCATACTGCATAGTTATTTATCACTGGTCAGTCATTAGCAGTGATCCGAATTCCTAGTACATTGTCGCATTTGTCGTTCATTATCCTATTCGTTACTCTCAATACAACATAAATAGCAGTGACATTAGTCATCGCAGGGCTTGAGCCTTATCTGTGGTGCGCAAACAGTTGCAGACAAAAATATCAAGACGTTCACCCTGCGCCCCGAACACGACCACACCACGACGCATCAAATGAACAAACGAAAAATGTGTCCGAGGCTGCACTTTTGACTTGTATAATAAATACAGAGCTATTACTAACCCAGTGGGTATAAATAAAAAAAAAAAATGTGGCTACTATTATATCCTTATTAACAACATTTACTACTTGGTACTATTACCAGTTACACTGAGTAATTTAAGTGATTCTATTTATCGATAGGGGTCGATAGGTTTTATCGAATCTATTTCTCTGTGACATTATAATAGAACTTTAATTGTATCAAGGGAGAGCGCGCCGAGTGCCCCATTATCGTACCTAGTCCATCACGAGTTTCCAAATTGGTTCACGCATCGGGGTTAATGACCTGTTTCAAGTCTCTCTATTACTTGGATCAGGCAGTCGACCCAAACTTATTGTCGTCGTAAGGAGTACAAATACAATGGAGGCAATATTAAGCAGGGCTGGTCGACTTTAAATAAAACTCGAAGTACCTAAATCAGTGACCTTGACTCGTGTGCGTTCAAGGCCGACGGCTCGATGAGTGGGTGTTTGGTGCCAGAGTACCAACCAAGTCGTTATTGTGTAAACGAAACCACGAAACAAACTTAACATTCCCGCCGTAACGTAGCACCTCACCACATCGCGCCTAGTGGGGTTAATAAGTTATTTCCGTAGATCTTTTTAAACACCTTTGCTTAGGTATGCAGTGGTATTATGAATCTATTTATATTCTTGAATGCCGCTTAAGCCCTAATTTTTGCAGTAGAATAATTACCAAAGCACACGTCCCACAGAGGGGACGATCTTACAAAAAAAATAATGCTAAAAGAGAGGGGATGGTCCTACAAAATGGTGGCTGGTGTCGTGTCTCCGACGGATCCGATAAATCTTTCTAGTCGATTATATGCGCATTTTTTTATAAAGCTTGATTTAGTAGTAAAACAATCAAATAAAAAATTATGAAATGGAAAAATAAGATTTGTACGATTTGTTTCCGGATTGATTTTTATTGTTAGACTTTTGGGCGTGTGTATCTAATGTATCTTAAAAGTTAAAACCACTAACACAGAAGATAAGAGCGAAGACTTGGACCTGTCTGTACTGCACTTACATCTCTAGACTTTGATTTCTGCATTGCACTCAATGAAAATAATGTTTCTAACCTCGTAAAACATTATAAAATTGGACAAAACGCGTATTGGATATGCATGACGCGTATTGCACAGTACCTATGCGTCGAGAGGATTACGTACACAAAAAATATGATAGTAAGAAGATAATTAAAGTTCTAATGGTAGGTACCTATCCCTGACAATCACAATCATCCAAGATTGTTTACCTAGCCTGTCTGTAACCTTAGAAAATGAATAAACTTGAAGCGGGTATAAATGCAGCACTGCAGGCAGCGGTACAATCATTATTTTAAAGTTTTTTAACATTAAAAAATGTTGAGAGAATTGCAGTGCATCGGGTCTAGGGTTACCATTGAGAAATTTGAAAATTCCTGACAAAAAGCCGGACAGGACAAGAAAAGTCCGGACATTTTCAGACAGATCCAGACTCCATACTTTTTGGGACCTCTCTTTCGAACATACTGCTATGTGTGTTTTTTAACTAGTATTACACCGCCCAATCTTAAAAAAGCCGGACAAATTACAAAGCCGGACAAAGTCCGGACATGTCCGGACTAATCTGGACGGATGGTAACCCTAATCGGGTCTTCACAGATTTTTGTTTACTGTGTGATCCAGTCTCGAGATCGAGGGTTGCGTAGTCCGTCCGTAAGCGTGATAGATGTTGAGTGACACATCACGGCCCCTGGTTTCTCTTTACATCTTTCTTTTCGGAGAAAAAATAATGTTCACATTGTCTCTCTAACGAATATAGCAATGCAAATGTAATGCTGGTATTAGGTACCTTTTATCTCAACAAAAAATGGTATTGTTTGGATCTGTGAGCCGTGTTATTTTAACTTGTGATGAGTAATGCCCGGAAATCGTGCGTTCAGCCAGTTAGTTGCATGTAAGCAAACATACTGGGTAAGTAGAAAATCAATAGGTAGCGGCCGGTTGCGGGTTTAAACCGCAAGTAATTCAGCACCCGTCACGAGCTATCAAATGCTAACAGGAAATCTATGCAAATTATGACTGGATTTTACAATCAGGCCCATCTTACCCACTGGGCACTCTGGGCACTTGCCCAGGGCCCCGCGATTGATAGGGGCCCCTTGTTTCTTGCCAGATCGCTTAATGATAACGGATGCTTATTATATTACGAAAAAAAAAATCTAAGAGTAGATACCTCTTCAAACCACATAGATTTTCAATCACTAACCCTTAAATTCTAAAAAAGTTACTTTAGTGGATCATACAATAATTATGTTCTTATTAAAATCGCGCTGCGCGGCCGTTTTCTTTACTTTAGACAGGCATAATTACGATATTATTTGATAAAACTGACTAAAAGTCGCGCTGCGCGGCCATTTTTTTTTACTATAGACAGGTAAAATAACGAGATTATTGGATGACACTGACTAAAAATCGTGCTGCGCGGCCGTTTTTTTACTAGAGGCAGGCGAAATATCAAGATTATTTGATGAAACTAACTAAAAATCGTGTCCTACATCTTGGCATGGACCACTTTGAAAACCGCAATTCTGACTAAATGGAAAATTTCTCCCCAATTAGTCCTAACTAGTCCTACTTTTTCGGAATTAGTCCCGAAAAGGACTGAAAGATATAAGCGATTTAAATGGTCCATGCCAAAGCAAACCTTCATTTTGGCAGGGACAGGCTATATCTAGTGAACCACAACACCTAGCCAGGATCTGATTATTCAAAAAAAAAGTCCCTTTTTTATGGATCTCGCAACGCCTAGAATCAAAACGAAATGAAGCGCCGTTCAAAAAATATAAAGGAATGATTTGGTCCATGCCAAAATCAACCTACATCTTGGCGAGGACTTTTGAACCAGGTCACCCAGAGAAAATCTGCATATTGGAAACGATTCGTGTAAATTAGTCCCAATTAGTCCCAAAGCCACAAAATTAGTCCCCCTTTGGTTTAGGAGAAATTCCGTTTTTTTGTATAAGTACAGTCACGTACAAAAGCGTACAGTAAAAATTAATTAAGTACCTACATAAAACTATTCCGTTCCGTAATGCTCAGTGTTCAGATTGTAAAACATTAAGCATCCGATCTTGCGGCTCTTCGTGAAAGCTGCAGCCTTTTAAATGAACTTTATCAGACCATCAAACTGAGCAAAAGTACAATGCGTAAGTACTCCATCGTAATGTATGTATGAAACAGCTGATTTTTTTCGTGATTTTGAGGTTGGACCCATTATGAAAGTTGTTCAGTTTGAAAGTCTGATCAACCCCACGAGAGGTTTTAAATGAATTACAAATAACCCTGTATAGGTACAAAGTTTCAAGTGAATCCGTTGAAGGATGAAAATCACTCCACTCCAAATATGAATAGTTTCGAAAGAAAGCAATATAATTTTAAAATTCAATACCATTTTATACTTCTTTTGAAATTATTTTGTCCGCGACAGTACATTATTTTGATATAGTCCAGGAGCCCCAGGATTAAAATATCTCTAAGAAAACATTTTTATTTTATGACTTAAAAATTAAGATTTGAGTTTCGAAAATGCATAAATGTTACGTATTACTTTACGATATACTTTTGTGTTACTCATTACACTTCGTTATTCTAACACAAATACGCAAAAAAAACAAGTTACAAAACATCGTCACTGAATAGGAAGTCAGCTCCTGTACTATAAAAACCAAATTTTAATTCCGATTATCTCCTAAACCAAAGGGGGACTAATTTTGTGGCTTTGGAACTAATTGGGACTAATTTACATGAATCGTTTCCAATATGCATATTTTCTCTGGGTGACCTGGTTCAAAAGTCCTCGCCAAGATGTAGGTTGATTTTGGCATGGACCAAATCATTCCTTTATATTTTTTGAACGGCGCTTCATTTCGTTTTGGTTCTAGGCGTTCCGAGATCCATAAAAAAAGGACTTTTTTTCTGAATAATCAGATCCTGGCTAGGTGTTGTGGTTCACTAGATATAGCCTGTCCCTGCCAAAATGAAGGTTTGCTTTGGCATGGACCATTTAAATCGCTTATATCTTTCAGTCCTTTTTGGGACTAATTCCGAAAAAGTAGGACTAGTTAGGACTAATTGGGGAGAAATTTTCCATGTAATCAGAATTGCGGTTTTCAAAGTGGTCCATGCCAAGATGTAGGACACCTAAAAATCGCGCTGCGCGGCCGTTTTCTTACTATAGATAGGCAAAATAACGAGATTATTGAATGAAAACTACTAAAAATCGCACTGCGCGGCCGTTTTTTTCACTAAAGTCAGGTAATATTACAAGATTAGTGAATGAAACTGACTAATAATCGCGCTTTGCGGCCGATTTTTGCTATACCTAGACAAGAATTTTTCTAAAAAAATCTGGCATTCTGTGCCTCATATACAGGTATCCTCTCTTACTTTGATGGTAACTCAAGTCAAGGTCATAGGGGCCCCATTATCCTAATGTGCCCAAGGCCTCAAATAGGTTAAAGACGGCCTTGTTTACAATAATTGTTTGCTTACATCAATTATACTGTTTACTAATGGAGATACAATGGATTTTAATTCTCATTTTTTATAAACTCTTCTTAATTTTAACTATAAAAGTATGAATATGAAAATCAACTTCTAAATGCAGGACTAATCTAAACCACCATTACGATTTTTTTAAATGAACGTTGCTTTAACTAAATAGATAACTTAAGCGCACTTATCTTTCGTGTCGTACCTATGCTGGTGTGAAATACCAAGCCAGGCTGTGTCATACATTCAGTTAGTTTACTCATGTTTTAGTGCTTTTGTTAATAATTAAGACTTTTTTTCTCGCGTCACAGTCTTCACAACTGACACGAGCGCCAGTATTTTTATGTACCTACCTATTATATACTAATCAAAATAGGAGCCAAGCCACTAAGTATATGGCCTACGCATTTCCATACATATTTCCATACAAACAAGCTAAATTTTAAAAGGTTTTTTTAAATAAAAATTCAATCAGATTTTTTTAGAATTTGATGTTGTTCGAAAGCTGTTAGTCAATTTACGGACTTTATTGTCGAATTTACTGTATAATTTCTCCTATTTGCCGTGTGTCAGTAATAGCAAAGATCACATAAAGTGTAATAGAAAGAAATTGGACCTTCATACTAAAATACGTAAAATGTTACAGTTATATGTGACACATGGCGAATGGGAGAAATTATACAGTAAATTCGACAGTAAAGTCCGTAAATTGACTATATGTACTTAATTAATGGTGCCCAGATAGTTAAGGACACCAGAAGCAGTCGATTTTCTTAGAAACGAGGTAACTTAGAAGCCTTGGTTGGTTCTCCGCCATGGAAAGACCTAAAGTCTGTCCATCCTTACTTGTCTTATATGGTAAACAATCTTCACCCAACTCTTTATTGAAATAATCATTTATAAAATACAACAAATGGTTTTCCACACATAGATTACTAAATAAATTGTTAATAATAAATATCAATTTCATAAAGTTACTTACATATTTTTTATTAACGATTTAAGTTTAAAAGACGTATGACAACTGTCAAAAACTGTTTACTAAATAAGACAAGTAAGGATAGACTTTAGCTGTGATCAGCCCTTTGATTACTAAGGGCTGCTTAAGTAGTTGTCACATTAGTTCTTACAATGTTGTAATCTTTTTCTTCTTGTTCTTGTAATACGGCCTCTGGTGTCTTTAATTATATGGCCACCACTGTTATAGTGTATAACTATAGACTATATATTTTTTTTATATTCATCTAGCATCAATTTACATCTCAGGTAATGTAAATAAGAATATTTAACTTGTACCAATAGTCAGGTAATTTTTCCTGGAAATAATTCAAGGAGTTTTGATTTCTTGTACACATTAGTAATTTTTAATGTTGATTGTGTTCTAACTTTTAAGAATTTTTTTTTAACTACCACATATTCAAAGTCGCAAATTTAATATATAACACTGGCCTGCAAAACTAAGTACTACAGAGGTCAATTTTCATACAAACGAAGTAACTTTGAAGCTTTGGTTCTCCGCCCAGGTTTAAGCGGGATGTGATCTGATGATGGCCATCCAGGGAGTGAATGGAGAAGATTCAGATCTCCATACACACCCAATTGATCTGATCAGCATTCTAAGAGCTGTAAGGATTAGAGTTATCAGTTACAGCATTTCCATACATTTTAATGCTATTTTTAAACATATCCAAACAGCTCTTAGAATGCTGATCAGATCAATTGGGTGTGTATGGGGATCTGAATCTTCTCCATTCACTCCTTGGATGGCTATAATCAGATCACACCACGTTTAATCCTGGGCGGAGAACCAATGCTTCAAAGTTACCTCGTTTGTATGAAATAGACCTCTGTAGTACTTAGTTTTGCAGGCCAGTGTATTATCAACCTGACACACAGTCAATACAGCACACGGTGGTACCAGTACATGGTGTAATGGCCGGTATACATTTTGATTAGTAAAGTGCTTAGTGTTTAGTGCACTGTTTAGTGTTTAGTAGGTGATGTCCCATACTGTTTAGCATACGCTGTTTAGTACAGGCTTTGTTAATATGAACTAAACACTTAACAGTCCTGTCCAGACGTGCTTAGTGCGTGTTTAGCTGCAAGTGAGGGGTGGAGGCGGGACGTGCGGGACGCGCGGGAGGAGCTACTCGCAGAAAAAATAGAACGCGCTTCTAAACACTGTACTTCGCTCGCACTAAACACTAAACAGAGACTGTCCGAACGTGTTTTTTGCTAAACACTAAACACTAAACGAGCCACTCGCACTAAACACTAATCAAAATGTATACCGGCCATAAATCCCGACATAGTTTATTCTAATAACAATCAATCCTTGTACTATTTCCAGCTAGAGTAGAAGTGGAATACCAACCGACTACTGGACTACAATATAACTGCAAAGTATGGATTACATTGGTTCAAATAACATCATACTAAATCCAGCTAAGTTTGCTGGATAGCAATCTGAATGAATTAAGTACCAATGCCCAGGTATATATAGTACAGTATTAAAAATAACAGAGATTACTAAGTTATACAAATATAAGGTAAGTTTAAACTAGTGTCAACAAAGCTTTGCCTCCCTCAGACACTTGTGTCTACATAGCCTAGTTACTAGACTAGACTCAAGTATGGGTAGTTCTACAGCAGTTGGGCAACTTTTGACCTCATTTTGTTAAAGTGGTTTTTGGTGACATATAAATAGGTACTATTTTGCAATGACGACATAGGTAATTAATAAAACATACTGTTCCAGGCCGAAACAGTCACTTTTTAATTTCCAATTTTTTTCTGCCAGAGAACTGACGAATTATCAGTACTTTCCATAGTAAAACGTCAGTCCTCTGTCAAAATATTAGACATGGAACTGACGCCAAGGAATTGATGAACGAGGCACAATTTTGAGGCTATATTTCAAAATAATGTTTTTTCCGGTATTTTTCATTAATAGGATGCTACATTACACTGAGATTTTGACTGGAACTACACGTGCACACACGATAAACACGCCGCTTGCACTGTTTTCAAAATGACGGTCATTGTACTGGTGTCCTCAGTAGTCATCTTAACTAACAACAATTAGAACTGAACAAGGTCTTGACGTTTAAAATTCGAGGTTTTCCAGGAATTTTAAATTTGCACAGAGGACTGACGGATAAAAGTGAACACAAAGTTTGAAACTTTTTTCTAAATTTCTTTATTATGATTTTATAGTGAATTATGTAAAATACATTACTACATTTATCATAGTTTGTAGCAAAAATCACTAAATTACAATAAATCGGTAATATTTTAAAATACAATTACTCTATTATGTGATTCGGGAGTTGTGACACACCAAGGTACTGATGTTTCTTACTTTCTTTGTGTTATTTTACTAAACTACTTTTGAAAAATCAAAATTGGGTGGACAGATAAAAGGGGCTTTTAATCTTTGGTGATATAACGAAATATTAAAAAAAAAACTATATCGCCTTTCTGTATTGACTGATCTCGAGCCCCTTAGCCCCCCCCGCCCTGGATCTGGTAGTGCCTCTGACTAAGCCATTTTATAAATAGGTAGGTTTATTTAACTACCTATATTGTTTACACTCGGTTGATAAAAAATCCATAATGTCATTTTCACACATTATGTGTTTTAGGGTCACTATCTTCGTCAAGACATTAAAACTACCACTTCCATTAATCCTTACTTGTCCTATTTAGTAAATAAACAGATTTTGACAGAGTTGTCATACAGGTCAGAGTCGGGTTAAATCATTATATAAAACTATGTTATCTTATTTAATTAAATTGTCATTAATAATTAAAAAGACATGCAACTTATTAGCCCATTTTTTTTTTGGTATGGTACAGGAATGAAACTTGTTCCTAAGATATCATTAGGGTTGACTTTTAGGTTGGCACCAAAAAAATCTATCCCAGTGAAAACCCGAACCCGACTCCAACAAAAAAAATGCACTAAAGCCAGAAAAAATTGGGCCACAGGCCTAGGCCAAGGGAAAAGTTGCATTGTCTTTTCTTTCGTAATCTAAGTACCTGTGTGTAAACCATTTGTATTTTCTAAATGATTAATCCAATAAAGAGTTAGGTAAAGATTATTTACCAAATACGACAATGAAAAAGTGATAAACGGACATTTCTACAGCAACAGCAACAGAGACATTTTATGGCAGACAACTTGAACTTGAAAGTAAATAACTATGTGGCTGTAAGTTGTAAACTGACATAACTTGTATTTCATAGCAAAAAAAAGTAGGTAAATTTAAAATAAGTTAAAATTACCGAATGAAAGTAACTATAATAGTAACGGCCCTTTAAAACATGATAAACGCGACACCCTTGTCTCTCCCCAGGTTGATGATTCATCGTAATCACAAAGAAAATGAGACAACGTAGGCAGATCCTACCGAATGAAAAATAATTGAAAGGATTAAGTCTGTTACATATTGAAAAACGTTGTTTATAGAATTAACTGAAATTATAGAATAATTTCGTTAAAAAATCGGCAATATTTTCAAGTAAAAACCATCAAGTGACTACCTAGATACTACCTACGAAAATGCAGTTGAGATGTTGTATTGTACAAAGGTAGCTTATAAAATGTAGAAGCGTTTGGAAAAATGTGGATTTGAAAATTAATATATAGGTAACTTATGCCACAAAGATGGTTACAGTGTTCCAGTACTTTACTGGTTTGGTTTGTATGAGAACAAATCGTTTCACGAACTTTTTCTTTACCCAGTGAACAACCGGCACATACAATGTTCAGTAAAACATAAAGCTTGACAAGACTATTTATCACAAAAACTAACATTTATTTTAATCTTACCTTATGGAATTTCAATCCGAATTGTGAGGATAAGAAATTTACACCACAAAACGTGAAATTTTCACTTCATGCACTCACAGCCCGATACAATATGGCGGCGGGACCAAAATCCCCACCTAGAACAAATTCAAAATTGAGAATATTTTTGATTGGTCACTTTTGCTACGACGCTTCAGTAGTGCCATATCAAAGATTTTAACTGCTGCCAACATAGAGAAAAAAAATTTTCGTTGGTTTATTCTCTGTCCTGTCTATGGTCCAAAAAACGAAAATACGATGCACACGTGTGTCACGTCACGTATGCCGTAGGCTGATTATCTAAAAATAAACTATTTAGCGACCGGTTTCATTTGATATACATTGCTACTTTTCTTTAGTATGTTTTTTTTTATCCAAAAAGAAGTAGCAATGGATCACGATCATCTGTGAACTGCAACCAGTCGCTAGGTGGTTTTTAATCAGATAATCAGCCTACCGATCTGCGCTATGGCGGCAACGGCGCATGCGACAGCGCAAGGCAACACATTTAAGGGCATCCGCTGTGTTAAGCGGGATCCCAGAGCGAGGCGACATAGATTAGAGCTTATTCATTCATGCACTGCACGCATCTGTCCGTCAGAATACCCACAATCTATATTCCCGCGCCATGTACCAGCGGCGGAATCCCGCTTATCCCGGTTAGGTTTTTTTTGTTGTTTAGATTTTTTTATTGTGGTATTTCCTGCAAAAACAGCCTTTGTCACCATCTTTTCAGATTCAGACTAAAACCACATTTGTCTGACACCACGTGGTAATACGTGTTTACACGCCGTCAGATGACACCACCTAGCGACCGGTCTGATTTGACAGATGAATGTGATACATTGCTACTTCTTTTTGGGTTAAAAATAATCATACCAAAGAAAAGTAGCAATGTATGTCAAATGCAACCGGTCGCTAAATAGCAGGGAATGATAACGTCATTTTTTAAATGTAACGTTATTTTTTAGCGTTAATTTTAAAATTAACGTTATGCCAATAAATAACGTTAATTTAAATAACGTTACATTGAAATTTTTATTTATTTATTTATTAATCATAATTAAACGGGTTTATGCCCAATTACATAATAAACATTATTTTAAATTAACGTTATCTCAGTAAATAACGTTAATTTTAACGTTATTTCTTACTTTTGTTACCGTTAAACTTTAAAATTAACGTTATTCCAATTAGTAACGTTATTTTTTTTGCGATAATTTTACCGGTATATTGTACCGGTAAAGTTTAATGCTATATTTAACGCTAATTTTACCGGTAAAATCTTTTTAACGTTATTTTTACCGGTAAATTTACCGATAAAATGTTTTAACGGTGTTTTTAACGTTATTTTTTTATCGTTATTTTTTAACGGTATTTCAATCCCTGCTAAATTAGCCTCGATTACATACGCCGATTTAGCGTCCTTACTGGGGATCCAATCTAGGAAGCTAAATTGGATGTAGCGATCACACTATAAGGTTTGTCACCAGTACAGCTCGCGCAACATAACTTGACCCAATTTTTAAGAGCGAATTAAGTTTAGTTAGTAGAATTAAATAAAGAAATACCTAGTTTTACTTATTTATTAAATCTTTGAATGTGAACAATGAAAATGCAGCGAGTACGATCATACTAGTTAATCACGAATTATTTGTTTGAATCTGGCCTTTAGTTAATCCACTATAATCCTTTTTGATAAAACAATATACGTTATAAACCATTTGTCTCGTTTGTCACTTCAGAAATGTATTGCTTAAACGACTTTGCGGCGGCATTATAACGTTTGAAAAACCACACATTAAACTTAGCACTCGACTGTCCTTAAAGACGCTCGCGGGCAGTCGCGGGTGGTGTGCGGGCGCGCAGTGCGCGGCACATCCGTTACCATGGTTACGCGGGGAGCAGCCGCCCGCGCTTCATACCCCCTACCCAGTTGCGCCTAAAAATCGTACGACGCGCAGGTTCAAGTTATGTTGCGCGAGCTGTACTTGACAATAACATTATTGTATATAGATTAAACAATGAGGCGCCGGCTAGACGCGTGGTATTTACCGTGATCCATCGCCATAGAGTAAATTTTAACCATTGAAAGTAATTTGTATGGAATATTCAATATTTTACTATCCATGGTTAAAATTTGCTCTATGGCGTTGGATCACGATATTTACCACGACGTGTAGCCGTCGCCTGAGTTTTCACTATTAAGCCCTGCGGGCTGATTATCTAATTAGAAACCGCCTAGCGACCGGTCGCAGTTCACATATGAACGTTATACATTGCTACTTTTCTTTGGGGTAAAAAAAAACATACCAAAGAAAAGTAGCAATGTATGTCAAATGCAACCGGTCGCTAAATAGTTTCTTTTTAGATAATCAGGGTGCCGCGGGCTGATTATCTAATTAGAAACCACCTAGCGACCGGTCGCAGTTCACAGATGAACGTAATACATTGCTACTTTTCTTTGGGGTAAAAAAAAACATACCAAAGAAAAGTAGCAATGGATGTCAAATGCAACCGGTCGCTAAATAGTTTCTTTTTAGATAATCAGGGTGCCGATTACATGCGCCGATTTAAGGAACCAATTTAGAGTTGCCACTCGTATAAATAACTTAAATTTTAACAGTGAATTTGCACAAATGACGGAAAGGTGAACATTATTTATGATTTTTTATTTTCAATTCTCATCTCCAATCTTAAACAATGTTTACTTTTCCGTTATAGTGTAGATTCGATTTTAAAATCGAACTTATTCTACAATATTTTATTGTCAAGTACGGGTGGCAACCCGAAATTGGTTCCTAAAATCGGCGTATGTAATCGAGGCTTAAGGCCTAGGCCGCACTACGGCTAAACCCCTGTGGTTTTTAATCGCGTGAATTTGTGAGTCTAGAAAACTGTTTATGTTTGTGGTAGCAGCTCTAATCTCCATTACCACGTCACAAATGTCCGCGTGGCAAGCCACGTTTTTCACTTCGTCGACGTGGCAAGCATTTTTATTAATTTATATTTAGGGTACTTCGACTGAAAATGACAAAACATACTCTTGACTATGACAATGACACTGACACGACACGGTACGACTGACAGACGGAACAGACTAGACAGATTACAAAAACCACAGACTAATCAAAAAATTTCTTTTTTCTCTTTTTCCTTTTCTCCTTCCTAAAATCACGGACTCCTTTCTTTTAAATGTTGGCATATGTATTTATTTGTTTATTTATATTATTATTCCCTAAAAGTCACCACCTTACCTAGGGAGCTGTCTGAAAATCAGCGTTTCTGTGGCATTCTACGCAATGTCGCAGAAGCACAGCTGAGGCAGCTACCCGTTGGCCCTCGCACCTATCTCTTTGTAATTATTGTTTCCTTTCTTTTTTTCCTTTACGTGTTTGTTGTTTAATCGTTTAATGTTTGTTAAGTTTTAAGGTGCAGAGACCAATAAATGTTTTTCTTTCTTCTTTCTTTCTTTCTAACTAATACAAGCGGCCGCACTTACGGTTTTTTCCCGCGACTGATTTTAAAACCGTGGAATTTTACAAAATGTTCGCGGATAAAAACCGCGGCAAAATTTGTAATCCATAGAACTTAGTTGGCGCGCACGCACTGCGTTTAACCGCGGGCGGTTTTTAGGTCAGTATTCGGTAGACTGTCGTGAAGAGCAGTGGTTGCATTGGCGCGATTGCAACATGTCATCAACCGAGTCGGAGTCTGTTTCATTCATTCATCAATTTGTAAAATCTTATCGAAGCTGGCCACTCACATTCTATAGTAATAAAAAAATTTATCAGGATGTTCTCTTAAACTTTGATAGTTCTTATGAAAGAAACCTTTCTCGAATCTACAGCTAGTGAGTGGATGGATCCAATATTTGCGAAATTTACGCTGACGTCTTCTCTTTCTATTTCTTAGTATCAGCGCAACAACACATACTGCTATCTTGAAATCCATCTTAAAACTGTGAAACTTCACGGGCCGTTTGGCGGTTTTTAATCGTAGTGTGTGCGTCTCAAGCGGTTTCGCGGTTTAGCGATTAATCGCTTGCTGGAAAAAACCGTAGTGCGGCCTCAGCCTTATGGGAAAGGTAAAATAGGTTTTGATGAGTACTCTGATATGATAGGAAATGGTTTGATGATGAAGCCGGAAAAAGGCCACTAGAACTCTGTAATAAAAAAGATGGCGGTCAAGTTTATTGTTTGTGGGCTGATTTGGATGAAACTCGGTTTTGTTACTATTTTGACAAAAAATAACATCGAAATGATGAAAATAATGAAAAATCCAATTTGGCAGCCAACTCTTTTATTTGTGGGCCTATTTCTATGAAACTCAGTTTTGGTACTATTTTGACAAGAAAATAACAACGCAATACTGAAAATATTGAAAAATCCAAGATGGCGGCCAACATTTTAGTTTGTGGGCCGATTTCGATGAAACTCGGTTTTTGGTATTATTTTAACAAGAAAATATCAAACCAATTTTTCAAATACTAAAAATCCAAGATGGCGGTCAACTTTTCTGTTTTTGGGCCGATTTTGATAAAATTTGGTTTTTGGTCCATTTTGACAAGAAAATAACAAGGCAATATTGAAAATATTAAAAAATTCCAAGATGGTGGCCTATTTTTTGTTTGTGGTTTGATTTCGATAAAACTCAGGTTTTGGTACTAACTACTGTAAATAGTAACAATATCATCATCGAAATCGAAAAATTGAGGAATCGGCCCATTAACAAAAAAGTTGGCCGCCATCTTGGATTTTTAGTATTTGAAATATTGTGTTGTTATTTTCTTGACAAAATAGTACGAAAAACTGAGTTTCATCGAAATCAGCCCACAAACAAAATAGATGGCCGCCTTCTTGGATTAGTATTTGAAAAATTGAGTTGTTATTTTCTTGTCAAAATAGTACCAAAAACCGAGTTTCATTGAAATCGGCCCAAAAACAAAAAAGTTGGCCCCCATCTTGAATTTTTAGTACGCACTCAAATGGTAGTGGTGGTGGTAATGCAATGTAAATTATTAACAAGCCATGCTTGATCATCTAGGGGCTACTTATAATGTGAAATAGGTGTCGGCATATAACTTGGCAAAACAAAGATGAGACAAAAGATGCACCTAGTTTAATGTTTGTAGCTGCTGCGCATCTTTTGTCTCATCTTTGTCTTGCCAAATTATGTGCCAGTAGTTAGGGAATGGATACCGGTATATCGTTATACCGAAATACCGGTATACCGGTTTTTTTTCAGTATTTGATACCGGTATTTGAGAGTAAAATACCGGTATTTCGATATTTCGAAAAAAGCTATATCAAGGGTGTTTAAAGACTATGCAGAACGTTAAATTTCTATGGTTCACAGTGTTGTTCATACTGCAGATGAGTTTACGATATGAAAACTCAACAAATCACGAATAATAACGATTATAGAAAAAATCACCAATCAAATAAATCAACTACGCAAAACACTGTATGCATATAGCTAGTATCTAGATGGTATTTAATGATATTCCTTTTAGTTGTTGGTTTAATGTTTTCATCATCATCATATCAGCCGCACGACGACCACTGCTGGTCTCATTCCCTTGAATGAGACCTCCGCCTCCCTCAAGGATCTCCAATACGATCGGTTCTGCACTGACTGCATCTAGAGGTTTCCCGCGATCTTCACCAGATCGTCGATCCACCTTGTCGGGGAACGTCATTCGATGCGCGGTCACTACTCCAGAACCTTCCCGCCCCAACGGCCATCGGTTCTTCTCGGCTATGTGTCCCACCCACTGCCACTTCAACTGAGCAATCCTTTGAGTGACGTCGGTTACTTTAGTTCTTCTACGGATCTCCTCATTTCTGATTCGATCACGCAGGTAAACGCGGAGCATGACTCTCTCCAATACATGCTGGGACCTGGGTGACCTTGAGACCTCCTCCTTATGAGACCCATAGCTAACAACCGCACGTTAATTTTATTTTAATATAGATTAATTATCTTTTTATATAGACTTTCATCTCGAGACACCGAGGTAAGTCGAACAAGAAGATTTTTCGAAGCTTCCCGAATGCTGCCCATCCGAGTAGGATTCGACGAGAAATCTCTTTCTTGAAGTTGGACATACCTAACTGGACTGCCTGTCTTAGGTATACGTAATGATCACGAACTTCAAGTTTAGTGTTCCCAACATGAACTGGAGCGGGCACAACATGGGCATTCGACATGATTTTCGTCTTATCCATGTTCATCGTGAGATCCCACTCTTAGACTACGGAGATCTTCGAGCATTGTATTCAAGTCTTCCAAGGTCACAGCTATAAGAACTATATCATCGGCAAAACGAAGGTGTGTTAGGTACCGGCCATTAATATTGATACCAAGTCCATTCCAGTCTATGAGTTTAAAGATGTCCTCCGACGCAGCTGTGAACAGTTTCGGAGAAATAACGTTTCCCTGTATCACACCTCGCTGCAGTTGGATTTGTGGTCTAACACCCATTTGCACTAAACTTAAGAATCGCCTAAGTCTTTTCTTAACTAACTTAAGACATTCTTAGCAAAAAATTGCATAACCTTAAGACGTTCTGAAATCCACTTTAGGCTATTCTTAACTTACGGGCCCAATATCGAGCGCCCAAGGCTTTGAAATAACCGTACTTGTATGTAAACTTCTGGCATAGGCTGCCGTGTCAAAGTTAATTTTTGACCCCAATTACCGTATAATACGGCAATTACCGTACCATTGGCAACACTGCCGCGATTTGATTTCCATTTTCTAAATTGACAGTTGATGACTTAACTTTTTCGGTCACCCTACCAAATAAAATAAACCAACGCCTTATCTTTCGTCTCCTTTTAACTCACGAATGAATCCATATGATGTTATAAACCAAAAGTATTCTATGACCTATATTACTTCGCCGCTTTAAAAATCCATAAACAATTAATATTTACATTCGTTCATTCTTTCACTTAGCAAGTTGATGCCCAAGTTACGACGTAGTCTGTTAGTGCAAACAAAAATTTCTGCTCGGCATTTTTAGGCTGTTCACAAGCTAAGAAATATCTTAACTAGGACACGCTTAACTTGAGTTTTGTGCAAACGGCTGTAAAACTCTAGACTATGGTGCTAAATCCTTTTCGAAACCCGGCTTGTGCATGCTCGTTCAAGTTGGAAGTCATCAAACCTGCAAGCGTGACGATTCGGAAGGACATGGCTCAGAACCGAGACGGGTGTAGTTCTTTAAGAGGGGCTTATTCCCATTTTTAAAGAACACAATAAAAAAAGTATTATCTTATGTTTTACTTGAGTTATACTGCGCCAGAAAACACGACCTAGCTACTGAATCTACCACAAGTTCACAAATTAGAAGGCCTCTCAGAGAAAGAACTGGCGGAAGAAAACTCAGAGAGGTTATGCCAACCTCCCTTTTGATCCCTATCTACAAAACGAACTAACTGTATCTTTAGTTAGATCCTGCAGTGTGTGATTTGGGGTGGGATTTTAGTTAATGAATTATAGGGTCCCAAGTTGGTGGTACTCTCCAACCATCTTCTCTATGGAAATTTTGATATTAGTTGATTTCAATAATAATTGAATCAAATAAAGTATTTTCTTTAGTATTCTTAATTACCTAGGTATTGCTTTAATAACTCATTTTGTGGTTTCTAGGCAGTTAGTAAATAGTTTGAGTGTTTCTGCCATAAACTAAAGCGTAGAAAATTGCTTTAATCACTCTCCACAAACAAGACTTACTAATCGTTCTTAGAATCATTCAAAAAGTAGGTAACTAGCAGTTTTAAATAAAAATACCGAAATTTCGGTATACCGGTATTTGAAATTTCAATACCGGTATTAATACCGGTATGAAAATCATTCCGGTATTCCATGCCCTTATAAGAGCTATGCAATTGAAACTGTATGTTTAATAAATTTACTACTGACATCATATCCCGAGAATTTGGTTTATCTGGTATAGGTACTCCAAACCCAAGATATGAGGGTTCAAAAAAACGACGAAGCGCTTCTAGAAAAGGTAGGTAGTGCCGTTGAGCTTCGCTTGGACGTCTTAGCGGGGGCAAAACCGTGCCCCCAGATAAAAATCGTCTTTGAGTCTCTGGTGTACGGCTAGTCGCTCGACGACTCGAGTCGCCCAGCGACATTCGATCAAAATTAGAAGCGCCATCTAGCTCCGAATAGATTTAATAAATGAGTATCTAACAATACCAAACAGCACCACCATAGTACTACTGCTTTTGACAACCTCGTGGCGACATCTATTAGATTAATTTGTAACAACATACAATTTTGGCGATGTCTACAGCTCACTGAGCCACTAGTTAGTATTGATTTACCTACTATCATTTTATATTTAACCTACATAATTTATTATCTAAAAAAAAACATAGTTAAAGTATGCCTAAATAGAGTATTTTAGCGTAGGATACCTTGTACCTCTATTGCTGTCATTGATTTTGAAGTAGGTACACCATCACAAAATACAGTAACTACAATAGGTACTATACAATTTTTATTTAGAGTAGAGGTGGCAGCCCTAAAATACAGTGACTGTCGCGGCTGTAGGGTGACAAGATCGAGCGTTTAAAATACGGGATTTAGGATTATAATATGGGACAATTCATTATGTATGGTTCTTTTGGAAATCTTTTTATCGGGCTTAACAAATGACTTATTTTCTATAGTTATATTTTTTAATAATTTTCCTATTGCATTAAAATAAACCGCACTCCCCGCCGAGTGCCACTGCATCGCGTGAGAGGATAATATGCTCAAATACGGGACATTTTATTTTTCCGTATGGGTTTTACTAGATAAAGGAACACGCTTTAATTCATTGATGAAAAACGTGACGTCCTGAGAAATACAAGACGTCTGGTTACAATAGGCGACAGACTGATGGTAGACTGATGGTTTACCACGATTCAAAATTCTAACCAGACTGATGGTAGAATTGCATTCCGACTGATCGTGTAACCTCTGTCTAACACAAGGTGGCGCCAAAAAAGGCGCCGGCAAGCGACGGCAAGCGCAGCTGTGAATCGATTTTGTGACTTTCGGTGAAGTAAGAGGTGTACGCAAACACGACGACGACAAACTGTTCCCCCGCTGCCGGTGGCAGCGCGCGGCAATATTACCGCAGGCTTAGTTGCGACTGCCGCACACAAAGCCGGCGCCGGGCTTTGTGAATTGTGGATCCACCATAAAAATTAACATACAATTTGACATTTTTTCTGCCATAAACTACTAATGTCACTTGACCAAGAAGCTTTGACATGACATAGGTTTTTTTTTTTTTTTTTGACATGACATAGGTTATTTTTGTGAGAAACAAGAACGACTAGAGTCTGGTCAACGAAAGATGAACCGGAAATGGAGGCGCCACTTTCCCTGTTAAATTAACGTTTAGAAGTTAAGTTATTGGAAACTGAACCTTAAAATAAGGGGCAAAATTAGTTCCATTTCCAAGCGAGTCTCATCTTTCGTTGACCAAACTCTAAAGGTCGCTGTATACGTACCTAACGGGAAAAATCCCAGACGGAACGGGCACGGGGCAGGGACAGAAAGTGATCCTTACGGGGAGTTGAAAATGGTTCATCCAAAGTTTTACAAAGGTATTTTTTAAATAAGTTTTTCATTTACTCTATGGTGATGGATCACAGTATAAAGCTTTGACCAGATTTGTATCATCTTGACGATCAAAATTAGGCGTATCGTATCGACTATTCTATCCTATGAGGGAGATTACACGATCAGTCTGGAATGAAATTCTACTGACTGACGCCAGAATTACACCAGACTGATACTGATACTGCTGCCAAAGATCTCGATATAATAAAGTAAAAAAGTTTTAACATAAACATCAATTTTATTTACCTCGAATATTATGTGGATTATATGGATTAAAAAATGTAAATTTCTTAATTTGATGATCATAGTTCGTTGTGGATTTTTCTTAATTTAAACTTAAATACCTTGTTACAAAAATGATTTTATAAACCTCTAAAACTAAGTCTAAACTCTGTCGCCGTACTTAGGTATAACAAAAATTTTCAGAAAACATGATCCCGAACTATTAAGTGAATAGCAATTTTTGTGTAATTAATGGGACCATCCACGATACTAGGAATTGGTGGCCATAATGAAAATGTAAAAACGTAAAGTACCTACTTATTTTTTTGTACCGTGGACGATATTGCGGCATTTTTTCACCTGGCTGGCAGCCCTGAACTGATGGAATCAGGCTATTAATAATTAGGTACCAGTCAGGCGCTGCCGCTGTAGTAAGTTTGAGTTGACCGAACCGCGCGTTTAGATCGCAGTTTACTTTCCTTTATGCAACAATGGATATTATATAGAAAAAAAAAGATTGATAATTATTGCTTTTCTGCGACTCGAGTCGCCTAGCGACATTTGATCAAAATTAGAAGCGCCATCTAGCATTGAATAGATTTAATAAATGAGTATCTAACAATACCAAACAGAACCACCATAGTACTACTGCTTTTGAAAACCTCGTGGCGACATCTTTTAGATTAATTTGTAAACAACATACAATTTGAGCGAGGTCTCCAGCTCACTGAGCCACTACTTAGTATTGATTTACCTACTATCATTTTATTTTTGACCTACATAATTTATGATCTAAAAACATAGTTAAAGTATGCCTAAATAGAGTATTTTAGCGTAGGTACCTAGTAAGTATCTCTATTGCTGTCGTTGATTTTAAAGTAGGCACACCTTCACAAAATAGAGTAACTACAATACTATACAATTTTATTTAGAGTAGAGGTGGCAGCCCTAATATACAGTGACTATCGCGGCTGTAGGGTGACAAGATCAGAGCGTTTGAAATACGGGATTTAGGATTAAAATATGGACAATTCTTTATGTGTGGTTCTTTTGTAAATCTTTTTATCGGGCTTAACAAATGACTTATTTTCTATAGTTATATTTTTTTTTATACTTATTTTCTATATATTTTTTCTTCTTCCAATCTTACTCTCGAAATCCCACGCCATTTAACTGATTTCCTTTCCTACTCCTTCTCTGTGCATGCTGTCCGTTTGTGGAACGCACTTCCGGAAAGTATCAGGAGGGCTCGAACATTGAAATCTTTCGGCGACCAAGTCAGAATTCTTCTGTCTAGCATCCTTCTGAGTACTTATTTCCTTTCCCATTTCTCTTTGATTTTATTTTTTATTCATACTTTTTGTCCTTTCATCCTATGTATCTATATATCCGTTATTCTATTCCCAGCTCCTTCCTCTCATTCTCTTAATACTCAAGGTTGCCTGGAAGAGATTGCTTTTTAGCAATAAGGCCGCCTTTTGTGTGCTATTGTTCTGTTAATTGTGTTTTCCTATTTACTGTATGTTCTGTATTTGTGTGCAATAAAGTGTTTTATTATTATTATTGCTAATAATTTACCATGATTCAAAATTCTAACCAGACTGATAGTAGAATTGCATTCCAGACTGATCATGTAATGTTACATCTGTCTAAGTATGGACGCTCATTTCGACTGCATCGTATCACTATCTCCATTGGCCCAAAATGGGCTTAATAACCACGTTCACACTTTAGGATACTGTATCTTGTTAGCGTGTCAGCAACGCGTATCGTGTTTGTGGACGTGTCACATTTTTCTCGTATCTTTCCTTAGGGTTGCCAACTTTATTTGCATCAAATATAGTATTTTCAAGATTATTGTGTAAAAATATAGTAAATGGCGAAAAAATTCAAAAAATATAGTAGGTTGCCGTTGTGTATGGAGGATTTCAAAGAAGTTGCATTTTTTTCATACCTACTTAAGTACCTACCAACCAACATTTATAATTTATTCGACAACATTAATACAAGTGTTTATCACAAAAAATATTATGCAATTACTTATGTGCATATAACTAATATTTTTTTGGCCTTTGCTTAATTTTTCACTTGAAAAAATATAGTGGTTTAGCCTACTATAAAAAAAAAAATTTTTTTTCTTAAAATATAGTAGGCGAGCCCTCAATACTTGTACTTTGTAAAGCTGCGGACAAACCAACGCGTTCAGCCTGCGTTCGCGTCCGCGTGCGCGGTGGCGACCAGATACTGCAGTAGCGTTTGTAGTGATATGTTCAAACCGGTGCATCCGGCCGCTCGAAATGCAGCGTTTGCCCGTGCGATCATTCGGCGGTGGCGTCCAGATGCTGTCGACACAATCTGAACGCTGCACGCAACTAATTTGGAGGTAGTCTACAATGTCGGAGACGGAAAAAAATATTGCTGAAGTGCAAAAATATAATAAAAATAAAAGCGATACCTAGGTAAATAGAAACCTGCGTCAATATTGACTAGGACCGGATTGATTTTTATTTTTTTATTTATTTATTTATTACTGAAAAACATACAAAAAAATTACAAACTTTCGCCAAACTGCATAACAGTTTCATTTCATTTCAAATGAGCTGGCACCTACCTACTTTTTTTGCTTTTCTTCGTCTTCAACAAGCGCTACTAATAAAAGAATTTCCTCTTCGATGTCATTTTCACTATCTTCCATTACAAATATCACAAAATTTAAAAAGATTGCGGTTCCGAAGGTGGACGCAGACTGGACTGAACGCATACTGAACGCGGAGATCGCGTGTTTGGTGTGAACGGGCTTTGCACGCGAGAAGATCGCCACCGAGCACGCTACCGCGAACGCAGGCTGAACGCGTTGGTTTGTCCGCAGCTTAAGATACTATATTATATAGTAGGGTTGGCAACCCTAATAACACTATTATTGTCCCAACTCATTATAAAAAACGCGAGAAAACAACAAAAAAACGCGAGGAAACAAAAATGTATGTCATCAACCAGCGGAGGAGGGAGCGAAAATGTATATATTAAACACGTACGCGATGGAGATCTGTTACTACACTAAAATTTTACCAGTCTGGACAAAGCTTAATCTCGGGGTGGTACCATGCGTGTATGTAGCCTTCGCCTTGAAATCTACTCTTTGTCTTGTCTTTGGCTGTCTGGCTGATAGTTGTCTATGGTGGTGTGCATCGATGTCGCGTTGCCCTTGACTCCCTCCTAATTTTTACTGTTTCAAAAAAATATATGTTATATTCCGTGAATTAAAATTCTTTTCAGTGTGTTTAAATAACAGTGATAAGTGTTTTAAACTGTGAAAGTAACCTGAAGCATTCGTCGTTTGCTTCAGGCTTTGCGAAGCGTCACCTGACCGAACTCATTGTCATTTCCCGCCATTGTGGTTCTTGTGGACAATAAATTGGTGTTATTTGCCAAATCATCTCAGTTTCTTGAAGAAAAAATTGTAGCACAGGTATATTATATGGACCTGAGTTATGTCATTACACGGTAATGATGTTTGCTTGCTAGAAGTGGAAGATTACAACTTGTACGAAGAGGAGGCATCAGATCACGCTTTTAGCAGGTATGGTCAACCGGCGTGGTTTCTTTTGCTATTATTTAGAATGATCCTAAGCCCGTTTGTTTATTCTATTTAGTTTGATTCTGCAATTTCCGGACTTACAGCATTATAATATTCTAGTATACAATACCGACGACCATATGACGACACACGCTACGTTCGTGCCGGTTTATAGTCAGCTGTTGGGCCGCCATGTTTGGCAAATCAAATAGGCGTAGTAGGCGCCTCACACATTATGTCGAACTATGATTTATTGTAAATAGGTGCTACGCGGTTTTATTTTTTATATGTACACCTAGGCCCTACTTCATAAACATTAGCTTAATAAATTACAGCGATCGTTTGGTGTTCATTGCGTCGCCAATCTGAAACTAGAAAATACACTACTTACTAACACCGCAACGTACGCGAATCACCGCAGTAAATTACAAAACTTTTTTTATTATTTATTTAGGTCTAAATCAAATCAAATCAAACATGTTTATTCGAAGTAAACCTTTACAGGCGCTTATTGTCTAACAGTTTATGCACTAATTACTTCATTTCATACTTAAATAATATTTTAGCTAAGTACATAAACTTTATTAATGTTTATGAAATAAGCCCCTGGTTGGATAGGAAGATCATTTATAATTTACTTTACCTATACACCCTGATCATTGTTTATTTTGTATTATGAATGCACCATGAATGGCATTCAAAAGTGCTGATCAATGTATGAAAATGTTGAAGTTGATGTGATGATGTTCTGTGTATGTATGTTCATTGCATTCATGATCACATGCAATAGTTTTTTGATGTAGGTTGTTTATTTCACATTTACATGAAAATTATTAATACGGTTCTAAAATGTAATGTTTATTTATCAATCAGTAACTTATAATACTCAACACTTAGTATTTAATTAAACAAGTTTAATTTAGCTTTAAACTAAAATAATTTATGATTAAATTTTTCATAAAACAAGAAGTTAAAATTGGTGTAAGTGCTAATCTACTTGTATTATAATATAAATTCTACCCATGAATTACATGGGTCTAGGCTCATTCTGCCCTTTTCTCAAAATATCCTGCCTTCTCAAAATTTCCATTTCTCAAAATTACCAGCACATTGCACAAATTGTTAAGTTTAAGTATTTATATTATGTACCTAATGTTAGATCGTAAAAATAGTTAAAAAAAATGGTTTTCAGGGTTAATTTTTCTGGGGTTGTATGATGTAGGTATACATTGTATGATGATGGTACCCAATTTACTATATTCGGCTTTATAAGGCTATTTATTTCCAAACACAGACTAAGAGTTTGCCCACTAATTGTCTAATTTCAAAATTTATTGTAATCGCTTTCATTTGACAACATTGATATTTCTTTTTGGCACAAATAAAAATTTACCAAAGAAATGCAGCAATGTGTCACATCCATCTATCTAATAAGAGCAATTGTGATAGAATTTGAAATTAGACAATTAGCCCCCTGCTTATCCCTACAGATGCCATCATCATCATCATCATATTCAGCCCACATCAACCCACTGCTGGGTATAGGCCTCTTCTCTATAGCGCCATTCCTCACGGTCCTGTGCCAGCCTCATCCAGTGAGATCCCGTCAACTTGACGATATCGTCTGACCATCAGGCCAATCATCTTTTAAACTTAAATCGCTGTGTAAAAATATCATTACTGCGACTTTATGTGTCACTTTTGTCACAATCACTTTTTTATACTGGTTTATTACAAATTTTGGCGCTCCGTCGAATCGAAAGCAAAAATTCACATGTGATATGTGAATATGTCTTTTCAATTGCTATTTATTGTCATTTTTAGAATACTAACATTGGGTACATAATGCAAATACTTAAACTTAACAATTTGTACAATGTGGTGCAGTGGTGAAGGTCGAAATTATGGCAAAGGTAAGCCGATGGAAATCGGCTTGTATGGACCCTTCGCCACACCAGCACATCGGTGATTTTAAGAATAGGACATGTTTAAACAACATTTTATAACCATTCTATTTTCAGAAGTGAAAAACATACTTCATCAGGGAGTAAAACCATGGAGGCAGAAAAACGGATTCGTCGAGAGATTGCAAACAGCAACGAGCGCCGGCGCATGCAGAGTATTAATGCTGGGTTTCAAGCTCTTCGTACTTTACTTCCTCGACACGAGGGAGAAAAGCTAAGCAAGGTATTAGGATATAGGATTAATTAAAAAGTTATATTTTTATTAGGAAAATAAGCCTTTGTTATTAAACTTTGCTCTTTTAATTTACAGGCTGCCATACTACAGCAGACTGCGGAATACATTTATTCTTTAGAACAAGAGAAGACAAGGCTATTATCCCAAAATTGCCAGTTGAAGAGATTACTCAATCAACATGAAGGTGGTGAAATTCCATTAAAGAAGAGAAAAAGTGAAATTCTCACACATGTACCCACAATAATACCCGATTCTACTGAAGATAATATCACTAACTCAAGGTCACCTGAACCGGTAGCCGTCATAACCGTTTCCAGTGTACCGCAAAAGAAAGAAATAGACGGCAACGATATGCGCATTCAGTTGGAGAGAGAACGGCTCCTACGGCGACTTTTGGAAGAGCGTCTCCACAAGTTGGAGACACAGATGTATCCTGAGGGAAGGGAGATCTCTCACCCCGCGATTCATTACGAGCAGACAAACGTTGCAGAATGTAAATTAGAAAAAGACGAAGCTGAAGCCGTACCCGTCGCGGCGGTGGCGACCGTGGCGACCGTGGCGACCATGGCGACCGTGGCGACAGTGGCGACAGTAGTGGAGACGAAGCCCGTCGCCCCGCTGCTGGAGGCCGCCATCAAGGCGGAGCCGCGCGTCGAGGTGGAGATGCTCCCCGAAACCAACCCTGAGCCGCCCTCCCGCCTCTACAACCCGAACACCAGTCGCCAGAACCTGGAGACGATCGTGGAGGCGATCCGCCACCTGGAGGGGGACCACTTGTTCCGCGACCGCGAGGAGGCTGCCGACGCGCCGCTGGCGCTCACCAAGAAGGAGCGCGCGCCCGCGCCCGCCACCGCGCCCGCCCCCGCGCCCGCCCCCGCGCCCGCGCCCGCGCCGCGCCCCGGCGTCATCGTCGTCAAGCACTCGTGACTCGGCGCGCGCCGCCCGCGCTGAGCGCCCGCCTGACCATCCTCGAATATAGTTTTAACTTTTATTTAGTTATCTTTTCCAAAGTGACGAATCGATAAGTCTGCGTTTTTGTTTATTTTTTACGCTGCGTTGATGTCGGAGATCGAGGAAGAATTGAAAGAAACCGGACGCGTTGTCGCATACGTCGTTCGGCGCTGTGCTTAGTTTAGTCTCAAATTTAATTATTTTAATGATGTTAAAGGTTAGTTTGTTATGTGGGCTTCGATCGGTCGACGATCGAGATAGAATGAAACGAGTGAGAGTAGCGGAGATCGTACGGAGTGTGCCGCGTGCCAATTAAGTTTTTCGATGTCTTTAGTGAGGTCGGGAACCCAGTGCGAGTTAATATTTAAATGTCTTGAGTAAAATTAGGTCTTGTGATAATTTTTGTACTATCTAAATAAAAAAAACTGAAGACGTTGACATCATGAAAGCGATGTGTAATGAAATGAGTAATGAGATTGATAGAAAATGGTTGTTTGTAATATAATGAGGCAGCAATATTCTTCAAGTGATTATACTATAATCATCCTTTAAGGTATTAGTCAAATATCAGGTAGTTGGCATCAACGGTGTAAGTAATGTGTAGGCATGCGGCCGCTAGACATTATTGTAAATTTACTCAATATTGTATTGTAATGATTGTAATAATTTTAATTATGTTTAAATGTTCCATAGTTTCTGACATGCCTAGTGATTGTAGTACAAGATGCTGAGTGAAGCACTATTAATTGAGAATTATTCATCATTATTAGACCAGTGCTTGTTTAATTTATTCAAACTAAAATTTCCAGTGTATTAATTATGCTTATTAAACATACTTGACATTAGAGAATTATTGGTAATTTAATATTACTCATTATTGATAGAAATCAGGATTTAGAGCATTCCATAATTATGGATATGTATGTGACTATAGTTAATTACTGAATGAGTTATTGAATTAAAACTGAGTAGTGTATTAATTATGTATTGCTTAATGTGTAAGCATTTTCATAAAACTTTTTAATAATAATTAGGTCTTATTGTCAGTTAAGTAGTGTATACATGCTCGCTGCACTGAGTGCGTAACTCGAAATGTTGAACGACGAAAGTGCGATAAACGTTTTAGCGAAAAACATTTGTGCGACGCACATTTATACGAAACACCATTTTGTATAAGTAATGCACATTTGTGCGAAATAATACTTGTGCGACAAATCGTTATTCGATTTTTTTTTCGCATAAACGTAGTTCGAGCTTTGGTTACACACACCGCCGCACATGGCCTGTCAAGTATCTCCGACGAGTCACTCCAATGTTGGATGGAACTAAGAAGGCATAGAAAAATGTTAAGTCAAAGTGGTGATCTAATCATCAACCCTTGAAATTTTGAAATAGTGACTTAGTTCACTATTTAAGACAAGGATTTATCATTCATCCATAAATTAGATAATGTAATTTTAAACAGTGATTTGATTATTGTTCGCTCTAATGTGCTGTCTTTTTTGTTAAAAGTTTATCCAGCTGTGCTTTTGTTAATATTTTCGTCTGTCGTAAGTTTTAAATGTAATTGTTTTAAGTTGACTCAGCAACAGAGTGAATAAAGCAATGTATTAATACCGAGATAGTGTCGCGATCTACACTGGGTCATATTTTTAAGACTGATCATTTTATTCATTACTAAGTTACGCTAGTTGAGCCACCATATTGGTAGTCTAAGTGTGTGTGCGTGTGTTCTGTTAATGTAATTATTTATGCGTATGTATGACGTTATATACTAAGGTATAGTTCGCGCTTTACAACTTGGACCCAACCATAGACAATGAGGCTTGCACACTAAACATTTTTGTGCCTAAAATTGCTACTGCGCAAGTCACATGGTACTAAAATTTGGGACAAGTTATTTTGCGTCTACTGCAACAATATCCAGTGGTCTCACTGAGATTCCAAGTAGATCTTAAACTTAATAAGCAATATATTTGTCAATCATACCAATACTAATAGAAAAAAATAAATTTAATTAATAATGTGACAATTTGTCAATTGTCATGACAATTTGGTTTACATTGCGGTGTAGCTATGAGTAGTTTGTTCTATTTTCCAATTGGTTGACGCAATGGATATTAAATTGTCACGACAGGTGACAAATTGTCACGATTATAATTTAGGGCCATGGAATCTCTCTGGATCTAATGGATTTGTCGTATTAATGTTAGGTATGTCATGGTGTGATGCAAGATTGTACTAGGTATTTATTTTGCATTTGTCTTTCACCTGAATAGATAACAATATGAATTTCAAATTTAAAGCTGATCTTCAATGTCACCTATTTACCACAATTTTCACTTCTCATTCTCTTAGACCCTGTCCAGCTACGCACGAATAAGACGCGATTCGTGATACAATGTTCGCTTAAGACCAACGACGTCAGCAACGTGTGAAATATTAACAGTAATGTAGCCAAAACCGCGGCGAATTCGCCCTTTCTGGACAAGGTCCTATTGAAATGTTGAAACATTTTAAAATTGATTTCATAATTCCCTGTTAAAGTATATAGAGGGTTTTATTACTTCGGCCGTGTATTAAAAAAAGACATTTTGAACCTCGAGTTTAATTTGCGTAAATTAATCAGTTTATTAAATTATTTACTGAGTATTTATTTACGAGATATAGCGCGCATTATTTAACAGTATGCGGGCATTTCAGCCTGGAATACCCAATGTAAATTGAATATGGACTCATTTTGATGTGTAAATAGCTGATATATCTGATTGGAAGTTTTAAATTTGAGTTCCCCGGAGCTCATATGTGCACTCTGTTTCTGAGTCCATAGTAATAAGGAGTCGTCTGCCTACCGCCTTTTACATTATGTCAGTATAGGATAATTAACAATGTAACATAACGGACTTGGTTATACTATTAGTGTAGTCAAATAGTTATAAGAGATTTTAAGTCAAAGAAAGCAAGTTAAATTGTTTAAAATGTGTTATTATTTATGTCTTAAAGTATTAAAATGGTTATTTCTTATTAATTAGTTTGTAAAGGATAATCATCTGTATGCTTAATCGAGCATCTACGTAGATCAACCTTAGCCTAAAACCAATAAAGCAATCTTAACACACGACCTACATTTATGTGGACCGATAATCAGAACTAACATGGGTCGTAGAACCTACCGAGTTCATAGGACGGTATGCGTTGATAGGTATATTGGAATTCATATTATCTTCTATTCCATCCTATAGTCTATGTTTACTCTAAGTACAAGCCTCGGCAAGTATCTTTAACGGTGATAATTAATTTTAAGTAAAGGTGATGTCCCAGCGTTGCCCCAGTTGCATTTTATTTAATTACTTTCATAATTGAAAAATGCTAATTACATTTTATTTAGGTATTGTATCAGCCAAGAATTGTTTTATATTTAGAAAAACAATTACAAAAGCATTAAGTTGTTTTCTGAAGTATTTTGTGAAAAAATGTAAGTAAATAGTACTCTAATGATAAAAAATTGTGATTTAAAAGCGTTTCAACTTAAAAATCCCACTTTTTAATGCAGAAAATAATTATCAATCTGATTCTAGAGTAAAATACCTACTCTGACATACTACTTTGATTAAGACGCGATAGACTTTAATTTTTTGAGAATGGTGGGGCAAATGACATAGGCGCGATGGGACATTCTTTTTGGGTCTCATTAAAGACATGGTGTGTGGCTACTGCAAATATGCTCAGTAATCCCATCCAATTTCTCTCACCGCCAAAGATACGTGCCGAGGCTAAACAAAATGTAAGAGTCAAATCAAAAGTTGTCATTAAATATAAAAACTGACTGAATTATCCACGTTTTATCTTATTTAACCTTTCTGTGGAAGTTACTGGTCTTATAGATAGCTCGTATTAATGTTTTATTGGTTTTATGCATCAAAACTTGGATTTCTATTTTCTACACTGTATCGCAGTTAGATAAACTAATATTAATTTTCAAGTACAGATGTTAGTATTTGTGTAACTCATTGATAATGTTGTAATATAAAAATATACAATTTACATTGCATTTATATAAGTGTTTGATTCAGATAAGCAATTGATTTTTAAGAGCTTAGATTCATGTTGGATCTATATATTAGGGATCGAGTGTTTGAAATGGCCACGTCCATTGGTTTGCATCAATGTGCAATAACACTTCCTCCCTAATGAGCTCAAGTTCCTATACAATAGTTACTTATATTGTCACAGTTGGTAAGATAATGATAAAGTGTAGAAAATACTGGCTTAGATGTTTCCTTTTTGATATGAAATTGATAAAAAATATTCCTCTGATTTTAATTGTACCACATTCGACCTATATTTACGAATATTTATAAATGATTCTTATTTTTGTGTTTCATTTAAGTATCATAAAAGAACCTGATGCTCAAGTATTTAGGTATTTTAAGTAGGTAATCAATCACACAACACAGTAATCCTGTTGGTGGTCTAAATAGCTTCTTAAACCTGTGGAGAATCCTGGGTTCGATTCTCGGAAGGAAGGCAGGTATATTAAATTTAATGTAGGTACTTTGTAGGTACTCTCTGTTTGGTATGGTTTGGTTGGTGGGCAGGTACCGGTAGGTAGGCATGGGCTTGCTTCAAGCCGTGCGTCGGATAATATACTCTGCGCATGCGCAAACTCCAGAGCGAGCTAGAAGTTTTGCAACGATTTATGCAATGTTTTAAAATGACTGAAGTAGGTACATAGAAGTATCATATTGTTTTTTTTAATGCATATTTGCATTTTAATTTTTGTTCCCCACTCTAGTGCAATGGGTGGAACGGACCCACCAGTGGGTAATGCTAACGCCTGAGGGTCTCCACCGGTCGTGATAAACTATGCCGTACCGACCACCTCGTCCATAGTCCATGAAGGCCAAGCACTGACACGTGGAAAAACTGTCGGGTCAACACATACTGGTGCTGGCGTAGAGTCGAAGCGCATCGAATCGTTTATAACGTAATAATGCTAAAACTTCATCAGAGATAAAAAAATGGGTAGGGGAGACTGGGGAGGGTTGATCCCCCCTTTTCATTTTGGTCCCTAACTTTTTTACTATTCACAGTATAAGGTTTTTTTTTGAGTTATTATATTAAGAATTTATCTATTTACCAAATATATGAAAGAGGGTAAGGCTCGGTTATATTTGGAATTATAATTTAATTTAATGTCGTATGGTAACTTTTTACCATGTGTCCCCTATATAGGGGAGACTTGTTTTCCACCAGTTGGAAGACTTGATCCTGGGGTTCAAGTCTACCACACATCGGGGACACACGGTAACAATATTGGATTCAGCCTCATATATCCGAAAAGAGTAATAAGTATATCTTTAAATATAAAAAAGGAACAGTGCTAGGTACCAAATAATAAGTAAATCTGTAATCAAATCAGCTTCTTTTATTTGAACTTTATGCTCATATGCAGCTCAATTTTGAAAAGGGAAACAAATATGAAATAGTTTTAATCTCTTTAGAGCAATGTAATTAATATTCAGACTACAAATTAAAGCAGTCTAGAAACAAAAATCCATAACAAACCAAAACGTAATTAGTGATCATCTTTACTTTTTTTATCCTTACTAAAATTATGAATGCGAAATGCCGTTTGACTGATTATTTGTTTGTTTGTTACGCCTTCATGTCTTAACTATTGAACTGATCATCATTAAATTTTACATACACGTTGTCAGGGTACAGAAAAAGACATAGGGTACTTTCATCCAGAAAAATAAAAGTATTGTTCCCAAGGGATAGCAAAAACCTTTACCTAATTTTCTAATTTTCTCAATCTCAGATTCAGAAAAGTAGGTAGATTAAAAAAATTAGAGTAAATATTAAAAGACTTCTTTTGTATAAAAAAAGATAAAAGCTGTGAAAAGTCTTTATTTTGCTGACAAAAATCTACATAGGGTAGATTTGATCCCTTATAGGGGACACATGATCCCTGGGATCATTCCACCCCCAAAGAAAAGGACCAAGTCTACCCATACATATTGTGGTTAGAAAACATGTTTTTTTGCGAACCAATTTATCAATAAATCATGGTAAGTAATGTTAATCGGCAGAAAAATAAACATCTTAAAAGATAAAAACATTTCCGGAAGCAGTTTCAAAACATCATATTAAATTAATCAAGTCAAAACTTGCCATAAATTAAATATTTTAACACAACAAATTTTTGGCGGCCACCATTTGTAAACCTTTGATATCTATCAAACGAAATCATGACATAAAGTGATCATTGCCATAAACGAATAAGTGTTGCTAACCTAAAGAACTTTAACACGCTTGGTAGATTCGTCAATCAAGTTTACCAAGTGTCCCCTAGGGAACAACTGTACCCAGCTTCCCCTAGTATTTAACCGGGTGATATTAAATGAAAATTCAGGGTTCAAACACTTTCGTCGTAGAGACACTTGAAAAAAATCCGCGCTTTTATTCCTTAATTTTCTTAATTAATATCCTTATTAATCTCGGACGGCGCCGCCCTCATAAATGCCAAAACTTTTTATAGTAGGTACTCTACCTAATTTGATACAGGCAAGTTTTATGGAACATAATATATTAATAATATGTAGGTACCTATTTGAATTTAAATAAAAATGTCGCCGTTGCGGGTAGTACACTGGCCTAAGGTCGTCGCCAGGAGGGGGCAGCGCCCCCCCCCTAGAGGTTAAAAAATGTAGCCAACTCCAACGTAACCAAAGTCCTAAGGCCGTGCAATTGACTTGCTTTTCCGATAAATATCCTGCATAAATAAACTTGAATAAATTTACTAGGTGCTCTTGACGGTACCTACAATTAATATTATTTTGATCTTCCTTAAAAATATTAACTTGCCCCCCTCCTGGGCAATGGGCTGGCGACGCCCTTGCACTGACCTGAAAAATGATTTTTCTATTTAACTGGACAGGCTGTCTGTATGATTTGACATGTGCCGGAACTGCCGGACTACAGCTGGGCCACAAAAAAAAAGGTTGGAAATCTGACTATTTGACTATGCCATGATGAAGTCCATAATTTGTTGGAATTTGTCGCCACAAACCAGAATTTGTCGGTCTTGCGTTTAGGAGATACGTGTGGCGCAGCTGTAAAGACGTCTCTACAGCTGGGCCACACAGATCTCGAAAACGGAAGGTCGTAGCGAAAATCTGATTACTCGTAAGTGTAGCCGGTAATTTGTCGGATTTTGTCGCCAAAAACCAGAGTTTGTCGGTCTTGCGTTTAGGAGATACGTGTGGCGCAGCTGTAGAGACGTCTCTACAGCTGGGCCACACAGATCTCGAAAACGGAAGGTCGTAGCGAAAATCTGATTACTCTTATGTGTAGCCGGTAATTTGTCGGATTTTGTCGCCAAAAACCAGATTTTGTCGCGGTCTTGCGTTTAGGATATACATGTGGCGCAGCTGTAGAGACGTCTCTACAGCTGGGCCACACAGATCTCGAAAACGGAAGGTCGTAGCGAAAATCTGATTACTCTTATGTGTAGCCGGTAATTTGTCGGATTTTGTCGCCAAAAACCAGATTTTGTCGGTCTTGCGTTTAGGAGATATGTGAAGATACGCTGTGAAGACTTTTCTACCTGGATCTTGAGAAAGGAAGGTCGTAGCGAAAATCTGATAACTCGAGTGTGTAGCCGTTAGTTTGTCGGAATTTGTCACCAAGAATCAGAGTTTGTCGATCTTGCGTTTAGGAGATATGTAAGGATGCGCTGTGGAGACCTTTTTACCTGTATCTCGAGAACGAAAGGTCGTAAGCGTATCCTCACATTTCGTCAAATCAACGTGCCGGAGTACAGCTGGGCCACAAAAAAAAAGTTGGAATCTGACTTTTTGACTATGCCATGATGAAGTCCATAATTTGTCAGAATTTGTCGCCAAAAACCAGAATTTGTCGGTCTTGCGTTTAGGAGATACGTGTGGCTCAGCTGTAGAGACGTCTCTACAGCTGGGCCACACAGATCTCGAAAACGGAAGGTCGTAGCGGATACGCTGTGGAGACTTTTCTACCTGGATCTTGAAGCGAAAATCTGATAACTCGAGTGTGTAGCCGTTAGTTTGTCGGAATTTGTCACCAAGAATCAGATTTTGACGATCTTGCGTTTAGGATATATGTGAGGATACGCTTACGACCTTTCGTTCTCGAGATCCAGGTAAAAAGGTCTCCACAGAGCATCCTCACATATAGCTCCTAAACGCAAGATCGACAAAATCTGATTCTTGGTGACAAATTCCGACAAACTAACGGCTACACACTCGAGTTATCAGATTTTCGCTTCAAGATCCAGGTAGAAAAGTCTCCACAGCGTATCCTCACATATCTCCTAAACGCAAGATCGACAAAATCTGGTTCTTGGTGACAAAATCCGACAAACTACCGGCTACACATACGAGTAATCAGATTTTCGCTACGACCTTCCGTTTTCGAGATCTGTGTGGCTCAGCTGTAGAGACGTCTCTACAGCTGAGCCACACGTATCTCCTAAACGCAAGACCGACAAATTCTGGTTTTTGGCGACAAATTTCGACAAATTATCGACTTCATCATGGCATAGTCAAAAAGTCAGATTGCCAACTTTTTTTTTTGTGGCCCTGCTGTAGTCCGGCACGTCTTCGCTCCCACAGACTTTACTTCTGTCTGTGTTCGCTCCACACTACTTAACTTCTAGGATTAGCGTATAGTTGGCAGCCTCACCATGGAATTAGAAGGTTTTGACTAGGTCAAAAAATTGTTAATAAATAGTGAACTCTACCATATAAATAGTGATACTACTTATGATTCAAAAGATATTTGAGTATCTTGGTAAGGCTGCAAACTTGACGTCAAGTTGGCAGACACCTTAAGAAATACAGTTCGTATCATTATGATTTATATGCCAAAAAATTGTTAGAAAATATTGAATCATATACGCAAAATTTCAATAACATTGCTTCAATACAAGCCGATATATTACGGCCTCTAAGTGGGCTGCTAACTTGACGTTTCAGGCAATAGCGATTCCAGAGAAACGGGTACAAGTTTTAAACAAATAAATATACTTATCAAAAAATTGTTAGTGAAATTGTGATTCCTACGATATAAATAAAACAAGAATTCTTCATTGCTATTTTCTAAAAATCGAATGTTAACTTTTACATAATACTCTGAATAGGCTGTCGATCAATATTGAACTTTGCTTCACAGTAATAAGGTTCAAACTTTATTGCAATCATGAGGTGAGTACTATCAAGCAAAAAAGTGAGATTTTTAGCCATATCCTCGAATTATTTTTACACTTGTTTTATTAATTAAATGTTGGTATCAAACAATAACGATATTCAGCCGCGGGTTCACGGCGGGCGGCGCGGGAATATAGATTTCTGGTTTTTGACTGACAGATGTTTGCAGTGCATGAGTAAGCTCCAATCTATGTCACCCCGCGCGTGTCCCGCTTAACGCAGCGGAGTGCCTAAGGTGGGCCCACGGGTCGTGGTCGTGAGGGTAAATAAGGCCGTCCGCTACCTTCAGCGGGATCCCGCCGCGGGTACACAGCGCGGGAATATAGATTGCTGGTTTTTGACGGACAGATGCTTGCGCAGTGCATGAGTAAGCTCCAATCTATGTCACCCCGCGCGTGTCCCGCTTAACGCAGCGGAGTGCCTAAGGTGGGCCCACGGGTCGTGGTCGTGAGGGTAAATAAGGCCATCCGCTGCCTTCAGCGGGATCCTGCCGCGGGTACACAGCGCGGGAATATAGATTGCTGGTTTTTGACGGACAGATGCTTGCAGTGCATGAGTAAGCTCTAATCTATGTCGCCCCGCGCGGGTCCCGCTCAAGGCAGCGGAGGGCCTAAATAGTCGCCAGCAGCCCCACATAATAGGGTATTTTCCAATTTTTTTAAAACTGCTTAAAGGTGATGTCCAAAAATGTATGAGGTCTGGGCCACGTCTTTGTACAGTATACCAAAAAATAGATAAAGTCACGATAAACAGTTTCTAATTATTCAATTTCTTTGAAATCGCTTTGTTTTCTGGAAGGAACATTAAACAAAATGCAAAAACGCATAAAAAAGCATCATGGCGGAAGATGTTAACAACTTCTTATACGTCTGTGTTAACAACAACCCACAGCACAGAGTAGGTAGAACTCAATGACAGTGACAATGAGCGCATTCTGCCAGACAAATCTTTGAGTCATCGATCGCTATAGAGAGTACATTTTAACCATGGAAAGTAAAATATTGAACAATACCGGCAGCTAGACCGCCTATCTCAAAGTGCTAGCAATGCTCTATCCGCCCTTGACCCTTGTCATATTATTTATAACACGATGACAAAGATGGACAGTGCACTGACGTCATAAACCAAAAGATAGACAAAGCAATTAAGTCGCAGGCCTCCTTCACTCGCTCGTCGGTCGCGCGATAAGAGTGCTATACGGTGCACGTGCATGTATCTTGCACACGTTGAGGCACGGGTTACTTGCGCGGGTGTACAATGCTATGGAGCTGGACCCGCTTTACGTGTTTCCACGGAGCATGTAACCTGCGCAAGTGCTCAACTTGCGCGGGCTACTTGCACCGTGTATAAACACCCTAAGCACCTACCGCTATACTTTCCATGGTTAAAAATAGTAATCGATGACTCAAAGATTTGTCTGGCAGAATGCGCCCACTGACGGCTTTTTAACGGAGAGTTGCCATATTATTTCAAGTAAAAAATATTGATCTGTTTTTATTATTAACCATTTAACCGTGCATTCTATAATTTTATTTGTATTTTTCTCAGAATCAGTATATTTTTCTCCATCTTTGAGGGTGGTGTACATAGACGTGGCCCAAATTAGGACATGTCCTTTAAAGCTTGGGACGAACGATTTAACAGAAAAATAAAAATAAATTAATTAATGTCTTTTTTCTCTATTAAAACAATTAAAGTCTAATTTATTTTTAATGGTTTTGAATTTACCGCCAAAACGCTCGGTTCGATGTCGTCTACTGTGAGACGTCAACTTTGTGTAAACAATTTGAACACCTATGTAGTCTGTGTAACAATTTACTCTATTGTTTACACAAAGATGACGTCACACAGTAGACGTCGTCGAACCGAGCGTTTTGGCGGTAAATTCAAAAATATTTAAAAATAATTTAACATTAATTGGTTTAATGAGGAATAAAGACATTAATTATACTTTTAATATTTTTCTGTTAAATCGTTCGTCTCAATCTTTAAATATAAGCAGTTTTAAAGAATTTGGAAAATACCCTATTATCGCAGTCAAGTTGGCACGAAGTGAAAGCGACCCCTCTCCTTTTCTCCCTCAATCGTCTTTTTTTTTTTAATTTTCGGTAGATTATCGCTAATAAGTGTACTAAACGCTACGCACTGGGCATTGGCATCAAAGTAAGTACCTAATTAGTGGCGGCGTTGTTATGACGGTGGCGTGAGAAAAACAGAGGAGTCTCGCTTCAGGGTGCCGAGTTAACTTGACCGGTATTACCTATGTTGTAATGGTCATCGACCATGCACTGTACCACGCTACTTATGTTTATCAGTTTTGTGATACCGCCCGCCGAACACTGCCCGCCGCCGCGCCGGCCGGTCACCGTCACATCAAGGTTACACATCGTACGCACACCACACCAGCCACCACTCTTCTTGCGTCTGTCTGACCGACATTGTATTAATTTTATTTTGTGATTGTATTCAGTCGTACGGAGTCCTCCGAGCCAGAGAGTTGCTCGTGTCGTGTCAGTGTGTTTTAGAATAATCTGTGCAGTGTTTTTATTAGTTACGGCAATATTCTAAGTAAGTATGAGAAAATGTTTAATAATCTAACAATGTGTTATGTAAAAGTCAAACTTATAATAATACCTAGTTTCAGTTAAATTACGAGTAGGTATGTATAATAAATACTTAATTATGCTTAATTTGAGACTGGAATTTGATTTTGTAATTACCTAGGTGTAGGTAGATAATGTAGTGCCAGTTTTAAATAAATCATTGATGATTTTCAAGTTGTAGGCTGATAAAGAACTGAGGTAGTAGTAGGAGGTTTAAACTGCCTTTAGCTAAAGGCAGTTTAATTTAACAAAAACATGAAAACAAAAAAGTTAGCTAGAGTATTTTTTCATTTTCTTAGGTTCACCAACAATTGCAACTTGCAACACTCAAACTAACATACAACTTGATCATAAAAAGTTGTATGGGTTAGTAAACACATAGAGGGTGTTTCATAACAACCCCTTTTTTATGGTAAACTGCAAAGTGACAACCTTAGGCCTTAGACGCAAATAGCCTATTGTTTTGATCGGATAAATCCGATCAAATGGGCAAAAGAAAAAAAGGTCTAGGGTTGCCAATTTTGTTTTTAAAGTGGCGGTTTTCCGGGGTCATATAAAATACCTACATACCTATATATAATCCTTATAATCCTTACTAATATTGCGAAAGTCCGTTTGTTTGTTTGTTTGTTACGCCTTCACGTCTTAACTAGGTACTGAACCGATCAACATGAAATTTTGCATACACGTTGTCAGGGGTACAGAGAAGGACATAGGGTACCTTTCATCCCAAAAAATTCACAGATTTTGCAGTCCCCGCAAGAATCGGAGCATTGAAAATGAATACAAAAATTTACGAAAAACCAAAATCAAATCAAATGCAAAATCCTATTATATTTTTAAAATTACCTAGGAAGTACCTATTTATTTTTACGATTGTGACACTCGGCTCCGCCTCGTGTCACAAGAGCGCCGCCCGCTGACTGCCTCGACGCAGCCGAAATATTATTAACCGATTTTCAAAATTCCAACGAATATACTTCTCGTCTACTTCTGCATTTTTTAACACTATTACCATGACGAACGGTCAATAATCATAGAAGCTACATAACTTTTTATGTACGGAAACACGTGTTTTTCTAGAATTCCAAATCTAAAGGGACCACCTACAGGTCACAATTATTTACCGATTTTCAAAATTATTTCGCCATTTGGTAGTACCCTAGGACCCTTTTTTTCATTTTTTCTTAAGTCAGTTTTTTTTCCGAAATATTTAGAATTTAGTAAACAAACACCCCGCAAAAAACCCGGAATTTATAGAATTTTGCAAAATTTCAAAAAAAGTTACCAGTAGATTTTCAAAATTCAAACGTTCACACGTGTCTTGATAAATTCCTCAACTTTTGGTACTATTTCCATCTCGATCCTCTCAAAATCCTCGGAGATATGGTCAAAAATACGTCTCAGGTAGGCTTACCATCCGTCCGGATTAGTCCGGACATGTCCGGACTTTTAGACTATTGTCCGGACTTTGTCCGGCTTTGTAATTTGTCCGGCTTTTTTAAAATTGGGCGGTGTAATAATAGTTAAAAAACACACATAGCAGTAGTGTTCGAAAGAGAAGTCCCAAAAAGTATGGAGTCTGGATCTCTCTGAAAATGTCCGGACTTTTCTTGTCCTGTCCGGCTTTTTGTCAGGAATTTTCAAATTTCTCAATGGTAACCCTAGTCTCAGGCGATTTGCATCTGATAACCATTTTCAATGGTAAAATTATTACAAAAAAAATCGGACTAAAAACATTAAAACGGACTAGTAAAAACAGACTAAAAAGTAAAAAATAAATTTGTCTGTAAATATTTATAACCCTATACTTACCTACAGAAATTTTTAATCTAAAAACGTGGGGCGCATTTTGTAAAATTTATCATCCATAATATTATGTCTCTAGCATGCGCCCCATGTTTTTAGATTTAAAATTTCTGTAGTCATATAGGGTTATAAATATTTACAGACAAATTTATTTTTTACTTTTTAGTCTGTTTTTACTAGTCCGTTTTAATGTTTTTAGTCCGATTTTTTTTGTAATAATTTGATCCGTTTTAAAAACGTGTTTTTAAAAAAGTTTTTTTTTCAGTAAATTTTTATTTTCTGCTTTTTAGTTAACGAGCTAAGACTAAAATAAAAATATACCATCTCCTATCGGAGCACTCGTCAAGACGATTCAAACGAGCCCAAACTCGATGGGGTTTATTACAGAGTCCCAGTGGCCTTCTTCCGGCTCCATCATCAGACCCTGGAAACTATTTCCTAACAAAGTACTCGTCAATACGATTCAAACGAGCCCAAACTCGATGGGGTTGCATGGTTTCAATATTGAGTTCCTATGGCATGGACTTTCAGCTTCATCATCAGACCCTGGACCTCGTCTCCCATTAGAGTACTCGTCAAGACGATGCTAACGAGCCCAAACACGATGGGGCTGTATGGTTTCATCATAGAGTTCCTGTGGCCTTCTTCCGGCTTCATCATCAGATCAGCTCAATGACACCATAATATTGAATTGCCTTCTAGTTCTGACCTATATTCAAAGTTTCAAGTCTCTAGCTCATCGGGAAGCTAATATAAAATCGTTCGCAAACTTTGTGGAGAAACAAACAAACACACAAACGAGAAAGCAACCTAATAAAAACGTGTTAAAAAGAAAAATCTCTTTCAAAAACCTAAAAATAATAACTTTCAAATTAAAATAACAATGATACTCGTAAAACATACTCGTATATTATATACAATCGAATTAAGAACTTCCTTCTTTTTTGAAGTCGGTTAAGAAAATCATACGATCGTTCGCCCACTGCCGATTGGACAGTAGAATTGATCGTGTGTGGTGTATATGGACGAACTGCCGATTGGATCCAATCGGTAGTATCATGCCGATTGGACGATCGATTGGATGGTGTGTGGCCTGCATGAGGGAAAGCAAAAAACTTTCCACGCAGACGAAGTCGCGGGTGGCCGCTAGTATACATAATATAGGTACCATAATTTCGGCTTTAGTGGTTTTTTTGTTACACGTTGTATAATAGTCCATTAGTCAGGTCGATATACTTATTATTTCTTGTGCGTCGTCGTGTTCGTGTTGTGGTCGTTTGATATGATGACCACGACGCGAATTTAGCTTTGTGGTCTTTCTGTGATTACCACAACACGCCATAGGATGGCCGTTTTTAGAAGAGCCACAACAAGAATTTGGCGTTGTGGATTTCTGGCATGCAATATATAATACATAATAATGAGTTTGCAGTTAGGTACATTTTACTATACACGATAGTAAGCAATAGTGTCAATAGTATGCAATCTGGGCTTTGTTTGGCACAGCGCCTCTGGCTGGCGGTAACTACACACTAAACTAAATGATCAAAATGATCGAAGTACAAATTAATGCTAATTCTAACAGTCGCTATTAAGTATTTGTTTAGTAAAGTGCACACTAATAATCTCTGACTCTGGGGTTGTGCTCAGACGGGAACCAAACCACCTTCAGGCTATCTGGGAGTCTGCTACTTAGTTCGTATTTAGATACCTAAGTAATATTATTATTTTATTAGACTAGGTACCTTAGTACATTTAGGAAAAGTAGCAATAAAGTCATACAGACACGGTAATACGCACGTAGGTACTACTTTTAAATTCTAATATCGTCTATTTGATATAGGGGCGTAAACAAAACACCCACTATTTCCTATTTAGTAATGTTTATCTTCGTTAATCCATACTAAACCGAAACTTATGTATTATTTTGTTTGCAGATATGAAATTCATAATTTATTTAACCACTCTCTGCTTTGCGTCTTCGATACAATTTGCGCAAGATGATTCAAAACAAAACAGGTAAGCTTAGAATAAAATATGAATAAGTACTTAATTACTTACCCTACTTACACTATAATAATAAGCAAGGTATTTATCTCTACTCTACGCGTTATTTAAAACAAAATCAAAGTGTCTTCGTCTATTATATTCTGTGGTCTAGGTATATTTTCCAACCACCCGTTCCAGAATTTTTTAACTGACAAGAAGAACGGGCGCAACAAACTCATCAGCTAACAGAAATAAATGATCGAAGCATACCTAAAATCAGAAATTCCCAATCAACCTCCAACGTGTCGCGTCGCCCGCCACCGATAAAAAAACTGTTTTAAGTTTTAAAACAAGTATCTACGGGATTTGTTTAAAAAAAATGTTGGTGCTGGGCACATAGGGATCGGCGATACAAACTCTCTTGCAAAATGTTTGTTCATATATAAAACCTCAAATCTCTATGTGTGGGTCTCCAGCTTCCTCATAGGCTATAGAGAAATTCTAAGCTTGCCATATTTTAAAGCATAATAGCAGCAATCAAACTTCCAGACAAAATAATAGCAGCCACCATAAGTTCGTTACCATGAGTTGTTTTATGTGTGTGAGCTGGCGACACGTGTCTGCAGCTTACACATCCCGTTAAGGCAAACCAGTGAGGTTACGGTTTTAGACTATAGTCAAAAATTTAGAGCCTAATTGCAGCAATAAGATCCAAAAAAACTAACCATCACACTCAAATACTGTTGTAACTACGAGCATAAAACTGTGTGCGAGCTGGAGACACGTGTCACTGGCTTGCACATCTGTATTTTCGTAATTACTTAAGCTACGATTATGTTATATACCTCAAAATTCTCAGCCGAATTGGAGCATTAGGCTCCAAATTTATCAATGCTTTAACTCGAAAAGTTTTTGAGCTACGAGCCGATATCTATGTGTAAGCTGGTGACACGTGTCTCTGGCTGACACATGGTGAATTGCTGTAACTGTATATGTTAGAGTTTCGTTTTAAAGATCAAATAATACGTTATAATTGCAGCACACACGAGGCATAATTTCAAATCTCTGGGCCTCTTAGTTTCAAAATTATAAGCCAAAAACCGTTTTCCCGCCAAAAAATTCAAAATAATGGCTCGGAAGCGCCTAATCGCGCCGTTGCCGTTCCGTGCGCTACACTATTGCAATCGAATTTGAACCTAAGAGCTAGTATTATTTTGGTTCATTTTAATTTACGCTCTCGATCGTTTTAATTTCTGTACTGAGAATTTTAGTCTAGGAGGTAGAAGCCGTCTGATATAACTGGTTACCTAATTTTAAAGAAAATCAAAGTCTATTTATTTAGGAATGTTTATATCGCTATGCTTAGTTATTATACAAATTTTGTCTGTCTGTCTGTATGTTTGTTACTCTTTCACGCCGAAATTTGGCATACTAAAATAAAAAGTCAAATTTAAAATGGCGGCCATTCCAACAGGAGTGGAGATAGACCCCAACATGTGTGTGTTTTTGTCGATAAAATTAGGTGTATTTCACGTCTTTAAATTATCGTTTAGAAAAACAGGTGCAAGCTATTTTCGACCTTATTGACATTTGAAATTCGGTTGGTTTTTTTTTTGTATTCTCATTAACTAACTTTGATCTTTCATTAAAAACCGTGATTTTGATAAATGTCAATAAGGTCGAAAATCGCTTGCACTCATTTTTCTAACTTGTGATCACTAGACAATGTTTTCTAGTAAGAAAAAACAGGTGCAAGCGATTTTCCACCTTATTGACGTTTAAAATTTGGTTGATTTTTTGCCGTATTCTCGTTTACTAACTTTGATCTTTCATTAAAAACCGTGATTTTGATAAATGTCAATAAGGTCGAAAATCGCTTGCACTCATTTTTCTAACTTGTGATCACTAGACAAGGTTTTCTAGTTAAAAAAAAACAGGTGCAAGAAATTTTGACCTTATTGACGTTTGAAATACGGTTGTTTTACCATATCTCGCGTTCACTAACTTTGCTTAGCTAAATAGCTTTTACATAATACTTACTAATTGACTTCGTTGTGTCATAAAAGTCCTAATCGAACTAACACAATATAAGGTCGCGAGCGATATTATACTCATACCTAGCGTGCTACGAGAGAAACGCGCGTAACGCGTCCGGTAGCAACAGCGCGCACGCGATGAATGCCCGCGCACCCGTCCGGCCAACGATGCTACTTGTTGCCACGCGCGATATTCATAGCGCCATAGCGTCTACTTACATAGCGCGCTATGTAAATATAGCGGGCTATAATATAGCGCTAGATGCTATATTAACCACCTCTAGTGCTAATGATAAAACAGAGCGCGCGCACACTGATATATTTACACGGCTATAATAATAATTCCTTGGTGCGCGAACAGATGGCGTGATTTTGTTTATAACTGTTTATAGGATTATTTTTATTTTTTGATTGTGTTAATCCCGATTCCAGTCCAGGCCATATTTATATCTGTCTGTATGCCAAATTTCGGCGTGCAAGAGTAACAAACATACAGACAGACGAACAAATGTTCGAAGTTTTAATGTAAGTGAGATTAAAAAAATTGTATAATAACTAAGCATAGCGATATAAATATTCCTAAATAAATAGACTTTGTTTTTCTTTAAAATTAGGTAACCAGTTATATCAGACGGCTTCTACCTCCTAGACTAAAATTCTCAGTACAGAAATTAAAACGATCGAGAGCGTAAATTAAAATGAACCAAAATAATACTAGCTCTTAGGTTCAAATTCGATTGCAATAGTGTAGCGCACGGAACGGCAACGGCGCGATTAGGCGCTTCCGAGCCATTATTTTGAATTTTTTGGCGGGAAAACGGTTTTTGGCTTATAATTTTGAAACTAAGAGGCCCAGAGATTTGAAATTATGCCTCGTGTGTGCTGCAATTATAACGTATTATTTGATCTTTAAAACGAAACTCTAACTTATACAGTTACAGCAATTCACCATGTGTCAGCCAGAGACACGTGTCACCAGCTTACACATAGATATCGGCTCGTAGCTCAAAAACTTTTCGAGTTAAAGCTTTGATAAATTTGGAGCCTAATGCTCCAATTCGGCTGAGAATTTTGAGGTATATAACATAATCGTAGCTTAAGTAATTACGAAAATACAGATGTGCAAGCCAGTGACACGTGTCTCCAGCTCGCACACAGTTTTATGCTCGTAGTTACAACAGTATTTGAGTGTGATGGTTAGTTTTTTTGGATCTTATTGCTGCAATTAGGCTCTAAATTTTTGACTATAGTCTAAAACCGTAACCTCACTGGTTTGCCTTAACGGGATGTGTAAGCTGCAGACACGTGTCGCCAGCTCACACACATAAAACAACTCATGGTAACGAACTTATGGTGGCTGCTATTATTTTGTCTGGAAGTTTGATTGCTGCTATTATGCTTTAAAATATGGCAAGCTTAGAATTTCTCTATAGCCTATGAGGAAGCTGGAGACCCACACATCAAATCTCTGCAAACTTGCATTGTAATTATTTGCAATGTAATCAAATATAATTACAACGCAAACTTTACATAGTTTTATTTACTCATGGTTATTGGCACGCAACACATAAATGATTCGAAGAATTCTTTTATTTCATTAGCTTAATTAAAGCAAAAGTTTATAAATAAAATATCATCCTATCCTTTATTTCAGTACCGGTGAAGAAAATTCCATAAAACCTGAACCAGTTTATTCAACAGATACTAATATTAATGATTTCGGATTCAAACTATTGAAAGAGATGATGGTGCAAAATGAAAATAGTAATATTGTGATTTCACCTACTGGCATTGCAGGTAATTTTGTAGTCAAAGTCAAAGCTAAGTTTGGCCTAAGTAGGTATTTTTTACCTAAGTATTTGTGTTATTTATCCTCACGGTTAACGTATGAGTTAAATAAATATGAGTATGAGATAAATTAACTGGACTCCTGGTTTCCAGAGGATCTAAATATTTAGTTATTGCGGCTTTTGCCACAGATTTTCCAAAAATCCAAAATCCTCCATGCTAGGCACTAGGTTCTGCCTACCCCTTGTTTGCAAAATATTATAATTATTCTATTACTCTACTCACTACTATAATGGAAGGCGACAGTTGTTCCGCGTTACATTAGCAGCCGTTAACACCATCAAGCAATCCGGATTGGGCCCGCGGGCCGCGTGGTGGGTATGTATGTATGGCCAATCTTCCTTATACATTTATATGCAAGGCCATGCCCCAGCAGTAGGGAAAATAAACCGGCTGATGATAAATGAATCTTTAAAAAATATACGAATTCACTGGTTATTAAGTCAATTACTTATTCGGGTTGGTAAAACCAGATTAGTTTAAAATCAATAGAAGATAGGTAATTCCACAAGCGTTGATGCCTGATGCGTATTAAAAAAAACTCGGCAATTTTTCACTTTGCTGTTACTTTTGGCAGGTGTACTCGCAATGACGCTTTTGGGAAGCACCGGGTTGACTTACGAAGAGCTCGCACGAGTGATTGGGTTTTCCCAAGGTGAGTAATATTGAATAGACAACACTTTGTCGACAATCCGCATCCAAGAATTGCACGTTACTAAAGAAACCGGAAAACAATGGTCGCTTACTTACTGATGTTTTCCGGGTAATGTAGGTGTAGGACGAACGTAAATTATTTGCATCATCTTTATCAAACTTATCTGACCCAGTGACAGCGTCGCTGTCGTCTATGCGTCTTATTAAACCATCCTTCAATTCAGCGCACTGCCCTGTTGAACAGTAGGATGTATTACAGTCTGTTTTTGCAAAATTTACCTCCGGAAACAATACTCAATTTTGGTGTTGAACGCGAGGATGATTTTCGAGCGCTTATCATCTAAAGTGCCTAGTAAATCATCCTTCAGTTCAACATGCCCGCGTAGTTAAGTTGATAAATACCAAACTCCGGTATGTCCACCTAACTCATTTGGTTTGTTTTTGTTTTTTTTCCGACGTTTTAGCACCTTTGCAGCTGCCGTGGTCAAAGGTTAAAAATACATTCTGAAGCGTGCTGGGAAGAATTAACGGTCTTAAACCGTTTTGTTAATATTGAACAGCTTTAAGGCCACTTGGTGTAGAATTTTTCTCGTTTAAATCAATGAGCCTGTTGAACTCTGACTGCAGATTTCGAATAGATTTAAATTCATGTAAGAATTCGTCGTTGCTAAACACTAGTTTTTTTTTACATTCTCTTTGGTTGCGATGTTATAGGTTCTTTTAAAGTGTGAAAAGTTGATTCAGAGTCAGCTGGCAGCCGAGATCATCGGGTTGTATCATGTTATCACCCGTGGTTTGTGTTATATTTTCACCTGTAGCTAAATGAGCGTATGTTATTCTATCATTAGCATATATTTTTCTCCATGCAAGAGACAGAGACCGAATACGAGCTATAGTTCAACACGTCACAGTCAGGTGTTGACATCGAGGATTATTTCTGCGTTACTACTATTTTACTTATTTACTGAATCCATCCTACTGTTCAACACGAGTAGCAATTCCGGACGTGCGAATTAAAATATCGCGGTTGAAACCATACTGCATTTTAGTGTTGACACGAAGTATGGATTCCGTAACACAGCAGCGTTGTAAAAGAGAATCATAATACATCCTACTGTTCAACAGGGCCGCGTGCTGAGTTGAAGGAAGGTTTAATAAGACGCGTCGTCTATGGCCTCATCTCCTGTCCTGGGCAAAAAGGCTTTTTCCCATTTCTCAACAGTTTTTCATGAAATTTTGTGAGCAGAGGGCCTAGCCAAAGTAACATTGGCAAATCTTCATTATCGCTTCGTTTTCGAAACATGTATGGGATTGACATAAGGTTTCGTTAACAATCGAATTTTAAGACGTCAAATCCATACATGTTTCGAAGCGAAGCGATAGCGAAGATTTGCCAATGTTACTTTGGCTAGGCCCTCAGGTTCGATAATTAATTACCTATATAAAAAAATGTCGTTTTAAAAACAGCATCTCAATTATGATCACGCGATAGCGCTCGACGTTGAGAGGGGTTTATAAATACGGGCCTTAGTTACAGTTTTGGCCACCGGCTCAGCGGGGCTACTCAAATGGCCACTTTTCTATTCGTTCGCTAACTTAAAAATTAAAAATAAGCCATAAGCACCAAAATAACGTGTCGTAGGCTTGTCAATTCTGTACAATACAACAATGTCTGTGATTTACATAAACTTGCGACGTCTGACTTGATCATTAATTGCTTATTTTTAAGATTTAAGTTAGCGAACGAATAGAAAAGTGGCCATTTGAGTAGCCCCCCAGATGTTAAGTAACTTATTTATTGTTAAAGTTAAATCAAGATGTTGCAACCGAGCCTTAGTCATATTTAGTCAGGCTTTTTCTGTTATATTTTCGTTTACTAACAACATAGATAGCACACGGTGAAAGACCGACTTGGCGATACGACTATGAGGGGTTCAACTACTTAGTGCATTCCTGTCAGCTCATCTTACCTGTAAATATGCTGTAACCCCTGTAAATATGCTGTAAAAACCTACATAGACAATATACATACTAACAAATTACATACATAGATATGTGATGTGAACGAATACTCAGTGTACGGCGCAACTTCGTCCTTGCCATAAACCGCGAGAAGTTAAAAAAATAACATTACTGCTGGAATGATGAATATTTTTTGTACCCTACCTAGGTACTTTGACACAAGGAAACATTTAATACAAACAAGAGACGAAAACTTTTTGCGACATCGCCATTCGCCACATATTAGATTAAACCAACATTTTGTGGTTTTGACTCTAAACAACAGGATGCAAACATCCAAACGTTGAAATCTACGGCGTATGCTAGAAAAGATAACGCATAATCACTGCCCCTTTTTAAGTTGAAAATTACGTAATTCCATTTGAACTGTTAGTCGTTTTGAAGCCGTGATTAATACCATAAAATGACCTTATAAGTAAAACTTGTCTGCACTTGTCCAGATATCCTCAAAAATCGAGAGTACCATGAAGATTTTGGAACTCGTTTGCAAGCTCTGAACAGTAACGACACGCAGTCTTTATACGCGAATGCAATATTCGTGGACCGCCACAGCAAGCTGCGCCAGGCGTACCACTCCTACCTCGAGCGAGTGTACAGAGGCGAGGCGATCGCAGCCGACTTCGGGGACACCGACGAGGTTAAGGACATGATTAACGAGTGAGTAACGGTCTCGAGTATTTTTATTTGATTAGTTTGAAAGATATAATAATGGGAAGGTATTCTTAGGAGTCCACTGAATATGGTGACTGGAAGGCAAAGCGGATCCCTGTTCTATATTTCAGATTTTTCTTCTTTTAACTTTTCTTTAACTTTTTTTTAGCTTCGTCAACGGTCAAATCAATCCAACATTTTTTTATTTGAAATCAATAAGTAAGTAGGTACCTAAGTATACCCAGAAAATATATTGAGGATACCTTTAAAGTTTAAAAAACCCCTTTTAAGTTGGAACCAATACTTTAGGGGAAGGTCAGGTCAAATGTTTAGAACACACCTCCTGGCACAGCTCCTGGCTGAAGTCTTCACACATAATTTAGTTCCACCTTATATTTATAATATCCTTATAGGTAATATCATTCAACTTTTTGCAGATGGGTCAAGAATCACACTAATAGTAAGATAGAAAATTTTCTACAGCAGCCACTGCCGGTCAACACAAAGGCGGTGTTGTTGAGTGCTCTCTACTTTAGCGGTCAATGGACACATCCTTTTGTACCTGAGTACACAAAGATGTAAGCATGAAAGCTACTTAAAGAAGTAGGCCCACTATTTCGCCAATTAGTGTGTTAATGATTTTTGTTCATTACTTTCAGATGGCCATTTAAAACCCCGACAAAAGAAGTTTTTGTCGCCATGATGGCAAATTTTGGGCAGTTCAATTATATTCTCTCCGTTGAAAATGGTGAGTTCACTAAGCAAACTGATGAAATCGTTCTAAAATAATAATTAAAGGTTTACATTTGTCTGATTTAAGTACGTGTTAACACGCTGTATTTTTTTACGGATGTGTTATAAGATAAGCGTGTTTCTTGTTCATACATTTACTATGAAAACCGATGTCATCACGGGCGGGGGCGTGTTAACACGTAAAGTCAGACAAATAAGCCAGGTTTTTTTAATATCAATAGATACATTAATTTGCAGGGCTGCATATGATTCAATTACCATACAACGATAGTGTCACAAGCATGTATGTTATAAAACCAAGATTTCCTAAAATTATGAACTTAACAGAATTGTTAGATAGACTGGATCACAAGAAAATAGAGACTTTGATAAGTCAAATGTCAATGAAAAAATGTGTTGTACGATTTCCTAAAATGCAACTGAAAAGTAAAGTGGATTTGAAAGATGCTTTGAAGGCTCTCGGGGTCCAAACAATGTTTACTCCTGGTTTGGCAAATTTTGCGATAATGTTAGAAGCAGGAGAATTTGTAAATGACACAGAAGACAATTTAATAACAAGAATAAATTCTGGCGAAGGCGAGTCGAGGGATTTAAAGGCATTGGTGGATCGGCTTGCAAACCCAGGTGTGCACGTGGACTCAGTAATGCACGAAGTTAAACTGACTGTCGACGGTGAGTGGACTGTTTTATTTCAAGCGACTGCATTAAACACATTGCTACTAAACATGAACTAAATGAGTCATTTTATCGCATCCTCGAAATAAGTGTAATCATCTGTCTGACGGATCAACAAGGTCGGTACAGTCGAGTTCATTAATATGTATTATGTTTAAGTTGTGTGGGCTGATCAATCAACTGGGAATTATTTATAAAAAATAGCCAATAAGACTATCAATGGTATGATAAGGACTATTCTATTGTGCTCATGTTGAACTAATGGAAGGTCGAATTCAAGCCATGTTGAACGCGTAGTGTATAAGTAGTAAAGTAAGTAATAGAATATAACTACCATGGTTAGCTATAGAAAATATTCCAAGCGATTGTGACGATCTTTAGCACAAAACAGTATGAACATCATTATTTATTATTTAACACTGGTCATTCATAGATTTTTGACGTGTACCCGTAAGAGAATTGAAATAATAAACAGTTACACTTTTTGGGCCATTGGCCATTGTCCAACGAACACAGTTAGGTATTTCTCACGCTAAATTTATTTAATTGTTCGGTCGCAAAACAATAGAAAGAAAAGGCGCTGCGTGGTAGGCTGTAAGGTAAATCACAAAACAGAAAATACAGTTCGTGTTGTAATTTATTTAACGGAAGTGCCTGTTTTTAACCTAGTTTATGTAAACTATACATATTGTTATTTAAACAAACCCCTATTATATACCACAAAGCTGTGCCTATACCCTTGATGAAATCATAAGGTCAGCGCATTGGTTTTTAGATCAAGGATGACATATACACGATGACGTTATTTGACTTCAGTCATGCTTTCAGTTTAGTAGATTTTGAAATCCTCCTGGGTGTTTTATAATTTAAAACCTCCGACTGAACATATCTCTAGGTCTAGATGCAATTGAGTTTCCTGCTAGGTAGCCTAGGAAGTAGTGGCAAATGGTCAAAATTTTTCATTAGATGAATTCACTTGGCAGATATTTAGCTTAGGTAAAACTGAGCTGATTTAGCCCGGTAGCCATCCTCCCCCCCTTGGCAGGTAGTGGGGGGTGATATTCAAAGTTTCACGCCGCCGCACTTCAGACAAAAAATCATATCTCCTTCAATATACCTATAACCTCGAGTGTGGTATCATTTTATGATAAATTAGGGATAGGGGACTCATTTTTGAGACATTTCATGTACAGTTTCATAGAAAAAAGGTAAAATATAACGGATAGTATCAAAATCTCTTTGCTATTTTTTTTATTTAAGAGCCGGTATCTTCGAAAATACTAATTTTGTGCAAAGAAAAAAAATATTGTATTAAAGCAAATTTATCCAGCTTTTAAAAAATATATACTTTATATATAGGTATCGTACAATGTCTATCTGAAAAAAAATCGAACATGGTATGCGACGGTGTTTCCCAACGTTTCCAAGAGCCAGTATTAGATGTTTTATTTCATGCAAAATGTATAGAACACAAACTTAACTCTGTAGCAAGCATAAAGAAATTCATTTTTGAGTCATTTAATTTTATAGACATTGAAAAAATATATATATTGCTAAAAGTATCAAAAAATGTTTTGCTATTATTTTTATTCAACAGTCAGTATCTTTGAAAATACTAATTTTGTGCAAAGAAAAAAAATTTAGACTTAAAGTACACTTATTCAGCTTTAAAAATATGTATACTTTATATATAGTTATCTTACAATGTCTCTCTGAAAAAAATCAAACACAGTATGTGACAGTGTTGCCAAGAATTTCCAACTGCAAATATAAGTTGGTTTTTTCATACAAAATGTATAGAATACAAACTTAACTTTGGTATATTTTGTCGCTTATGTTCTTACGGTCTTACAATCTCTCTCAACTATCCTACGGTCTAATACATACTTAGATCTTTTTGTGGAAGTCATAACGACTATAGAAAAAATTAGACATACTTGTTCTCAGTACGAGCAAGTCATAAAACGACGACGCGACGTGGCGTCAAAAGATTAGATCTCAAAACGACCCAGGTAGGAAAATATTCTACCAAATTAAGTCTAAAGTGCAAATAATGTTTAAATTATAATTATTAGGTACCCCAAGGACCTAGGCATATAAATGTATCGTAAAAATGAAACTATTGTTGCATTAAGTATTTTTATACACTTGTGAGCTGAAAAAAATGATTAACAGGCTTATTTTCATACAAACGAGGTAACTTTAAAGCTTTGGTTCTCCGCTCAGGATTAAACGAGGTGTTATCTGATGATGGCAGTTTAAAGAATGGATGGCGGAAACTTATAATGCTAAAGAAATGGAACGGATTAGATAAGTCATTTAGCTCAGGGTTGAACTTAAAAAAATAACAAGCGAAAATTTTAAAGTATGGAAAATGTAACACTCAACACTCTAGACGGTCTCTGGTGTAAACGACTCTTCTGATCCGTTGGGTTTCTTTTGCGATCTGTGCCTTCTCCATTCATTCTTTAAATTGCCATCATCACATAATACCCCGTTTAATCTTGGGCGGAGAACCAAAGCTTTAAAGTTACCTTGTTTGTATGAAATAGGGCTGTTGTTCCATTTTTCTGCTCACGAGTGTATAAAAATACTCAATGCAACAGTAGTTTTATCTTTACGATATATTAGTATACCTAGGTTCTTAGGGTACCTACCTATTATGATTTAAACACTTTTTGCACTGTAAACTTAATATGGTAGGATAGGACGTTTTCCTACCTGATCGTTTTGAGCTGATCTTTTGACGCCACGTCGCGTCGACGTTTTGTGACTTTCTCATTCTGAGATGAAGTCTGTCTATTTTTTTCCATTGTCGTTATGACTTCCACAAAAAAATTTAAGTATAAATTAGACTGTACGATAGCTGAGAGAGACTATAAGACCGTAAAAACATAAACATCAATTGGCCGCAAAGTTAAGTTTGTACTTTATACAATTTGTATGAAAAACCAACTTAACTTGAAATTAAAGACGTTTGGAAACACCTTCGCATACAATGTTCGATTTTTTGTCAGATAGATATTGTATGATAACTATATATAAGTTTGTATGTATTTAAAGCTGAATAAATGTACTTTAAGATAGTATTTTTTTCCTTTGCATAAAATTTGAATTTTCAAAGATACCAACTGTTGAATAAAAAAATAGCAAACTGATTTTGATAATGTCGTCAATATAGTAAAATATATCACTTTTTTTCTATGAAACTGTACATTAAATGTCTCAAAAATGGCTTCCTCATCCTTGATTTATCACAAAATGATACCACACTCAAGGTGGTAGGTATATTGAAGGAGATATGATTTTTTTTCTGAAGTGCGGCGGCGCGAAACCTTGAATGCCACCCCCCCTTACCTGCCAAGGGGGGGCGGATGGCTACCGGGCTAAATCAGATCAGTTTTACCTAAGCTACATATGTGCCAAGTGAATTCATCTAATGACAAATTTTGACCTTGCCATACATGAGTGCCACTACTGACCCAACTAAGGGCGACGACGGTAACACATCTCTGCTTTGGAGATTACTATGCGTGGTGTTGGTGTGACACCGTCGTCGGACTGCCTCAGGGCGGCGTTTTATGTCCACTTTTCTTCTGTCTTTATAAAGTTAATTAATTAGGAATGGTACTTAACTTAATCAGTTAGTACATAACTTTTAAGTTCCTATATTTATACAGTTTAGAACTTTGTCACTTTGTTGTAGTTGTCATTTGATTTGTGCTCAAAAAATAATAGCTTTTAGAGTGATAGTTCTAAACCAGGGGTATTCAAAGTAGGGGCGTAGAGACTTTCCAAGGGGGGCGCGGGCTACCTGTGTCTTTGTAGTTAAGGACCTTAAAGCCTGGAATAGACATGCTACTAAAAAAGCACGCTTGTTTGCTACTAGATAGTTTGCTCATTTATAGCATGCTCTCCGAGTGTGTTCATTTGCTCATGAAAACACAGACCTGAGAAGCATACTTATTACGAGCATACTTCTTTCTAGCACGTCTGAGATACACATGCTTATATTAGAGCATTCAAAATGGACGTTTTTTTGCGGAATCGTGTGCGAAATAAATTAAATTCAGTTATATTACCACTTTCAACATAATTAACAAATAAACTTTAATGAAATGGAACAATAGACGAAGGAAAAGTAAGGAAGGTGCGGAACGGGTTTAGCAGTAGAGTGCTATACTTTACAGGAAAAAAATTACAAGTTCATGTAAATTATTTCTCCCTCAGAAATACTCATGATTTTCTATTGAGTTTTTTACAAGTTGTAAGTTTTTTTACAAGTTTTGATTTTTCGATTAACGAAATCACTAATACAAGAGTGAAAAAATATTAGTTAAATAATCAAAAACATTTGTAGTCTTTAATTTAATGTGTTTTGAAAAAACGGATTTGTGGAATAACTATTATCAAGAAAATGCTTGTTTTTAAAAAGTACAAGACTTGTAAGTTTTGATAAACAGGCCACAGGTCTTCCAGAAACATTCATCATTTCGGTAAAGAACTATAAAATTTAAAAAATTATCATTGCACCATCGCGAACTGCCTACACAAACAAATCAAGTAGCAAAACAATCTAGTAGCATGCTCGCATAGAACGCGTTCAGATTTGCTTTGGAGCCACCCCTCTCTCACCCCCACCTTACACCGTGTGCTAATTAGCACGAAAAATAGACCGGCTTGCGATTAAGTAGCGTGCTTAATCACAAGCATGCTCTTTTCGAATACACATGCTAATTTTATGCTACTAAGTAGCATCTGCTCGAAACTAGCATGCTTTTGTGCTACTACGTAGCATGTGTATTCCAGCCTTAATACACATACACCGGGATTCACCAATTCTCTAATTTGCACACTGTCGTTGTCCTCTTCCTTGTTACCTACTTCTCCTGACAAGAATGTCTAGAAGAGATTTCTACTTAGCAATATTGTTCATTGTTATTTTTGTATGTTTATTTTTTGACCTGTGTTTTATCGTGAACATCAGAATAGCCGGTCAAATAATATCATTAGGTATCATTAATGCAAGTTGTTTTGCAGAGTTCGGCACCGAAGCAGTGGCAGCGACGAGCGCCCTGATGGCGCGATCGGCCGAGATGTTCTACGCTGACTCGCCATTCTACATGTTCATCCGGAACGACAGGACCAAACTAGTCACGTTTAGTGCAGTACTTAACGACCCCACAGAGTAAAATATTCACTTGCTGGACTTTTTGGACTTTTACAGCATCTGTTGCTCAGTGGTTGTATGTTACATACGTATTACATTATCATAGCAGGTTGTTTTGCTAATGCTATATGTTATTTCAATCTTTGTTTAATCTAATGGGAACTCATACATGAGAACCAAAGATATCTGCCAGTTACTTTAGCATAAACTACTTCCTCTTCTAATGATGTACAATATTAATCACTCCATCTATATTTCGTGCGAGTTAACATAATGTTGATGCAATGTTGGTCTAAATATTTTTTTAATACATTGCACTCTAGTATTTAATTCAGAGTACATGTAAAAGTCACTTTTTTATGGCAAAGTAATACCACTTAATAAAATTCAGCACCTCGCTTAGAACAATATAATGTTATGTAGATGTTTATGAATGTTAATACTAAGATGCATCAATATTATTTGAAATCAAATATACATAATTATGTTAAATAATTTCTGCTATCATTTATTAATTCAACTTATAAATATACCTTTACACTCAGACCAAATAAAAAAGGGAAGACGGAGTCTTCATAGAACGAAGCAGTGAAGCCGATAAAACTATGCCTTGGCATGTACATACACAGTTGCACGCACACACATGTAACGAAACTATGCCTTTTCTTAACAGCCACCGTGCGAAGCGGACGTACCAAGGACGTACTAATAAAATATAATTTCACCAACGAAAATGCCGAATTGTGTAGTGAAAGGGTGTAAAAGTCAATCTTCAACACATAAAAAGCAGGATGGAATCACATTTCACACGGAAGTAAAATTCGAAACTATTATTTTCACTAATTTCTAAATACACATTAAGGTATTACTTGAAACACAAAACCTCAACAAGTGTTGCCATGCCAGACGTTATAGTTTAAACCTATTATTGGGTAACATGGAACGTAACATAACGTTATTTGTTTCTTGTTAAAAATAGCGCGTTAATTATTTCTGTTTCTGGACGTTTTTACCCACGACACGGACGGAACGGAACGGAGGCGGTATATGCGATCAGGGTTAGGCGACGGCTACACGCGTGGTAAATACTGTAATCCATCAGTATTTAATCAGGGGCCTATTTCATAAAAAATAGTAAATTTACTACAACAATTTACCATTGTTCTTATTAGGGTAGAATGATTTCTTAATAATGATAAAACATAATTCTACCCCAATAAACTACTACAATGGTATATTACCACTTGTACTTTTTCATTCTTTTTTTATTTTATTTTTTATTTATTTAATAAATTTTTAGTTATTAGGGCAGAATTATTTCTTAATAATGATAAAACATAATGAGCGGTTTTCAAAAGGCAGTTTAAAAAACAAAAGTAGTACCTAAAAGACGGCTAGATGTCGTTGTTCAACTAAGTACGTAACTTTTTAAGAAAAAAGCAAAGGATTTTGTCAATTTGACAGTTAATCTTCTTCTTCTTATTTTTGTTTGGCAATCTACTCCTCTTAGCGCGTCTACCACCTAACTCCATCGCTTTGACTCTGGCTTTGGTTTATGACGTCAGTGCACTCTCCGTCCTTGTCATCGTGTTATGATATGACAAGGACGGATAGAGCATAGCTTTCGCTTTGGCTATCGCTTTGAGTTAGGCGGTAGGGCCCCTGGGAGTAAAATTAAAAAAACCTCCCTAATTGAATAGCGCCATCTATCAACATAAAACTAAACTAAAATTATTAGCCTCTGTTACCCATAGTACAGGCTTCGCCTAGCTTGTACTTCAGATGACCGTGTGTGTGAAATAGTACATTTTTGTAAATGTTAAATGTAAATGACCTCCAGGGGCCTATTGCATAACAAAATACAAGGTGATATTAGTATTTTTCCATAGAAAATCACTAATAATAGAAGATTGTAATTTGTTATGTAATAGGCCCCAGCTTGTTCGTGTCGTGCGTGTCTAGGACAAAGTGGCATGCGACTACGGCTATCCTTTTTATTGAATTTTGGACTTCCCTCGTGTATCTCGTAATCAGTTGGTGTATCTAAAAATGCTGACAAAAATCCGGATTTTTACTAAAAAGTCTTGACATTTTGCTAAAGCAACCACACGGAGCGACGTAATCACGACAACACATTTTTTTAATAAATAAGTATTTTATTGTTGTTTTCTTTTATAATGACGTGTCAAATTAAAATTTCAAGTACTTAGACAAAAATAAAGTTTTAGTTTTCGTATTTTAAGCTTTAGTTGTTCAGTTGATTATTTAAAATTTTAAATGTTAATTAGTTTAAAATTGATTATTTATTACAAAATTTGTTGATTGTTTTACTGAAAATTTTCTAGTTGATTGTTAGGTACAAAAAAGAAAAATAATTATATTAAAGCTAATTTATAAGATTTGTTTTCTATAATGTGAATAAGCCAAAAGAGCCTGACATTTTCTATGTCCGGCCGGAATGCTGACACAAAAAGCCTAACATGTCAGGACAAACATCTCGCTTTAAATACACGAAACTTTAGTTATTCTGTAGTTTTATTTTTTACATTTTTCCTATTTCCTTGCTACTTCCGCCACTATTTTTAAAGCGGGCTACTCACAGCCCTGCATGCAGGGCTTTGAGAAGCTCACCTTATCTATCTATCATTAGGTGAATGACGGCTACACGCGTAGTGAATACTGTGATCCATCAGTATTATTTTATCAGGCGTCTATTTCATAAAAGAATGAAAAAGTACAGTAATTTACCATAGTAGTAGTTTATTGGGGTAAAATTATGTTTTATAATTAATAAGAAACATAATTCTAATCTGTAATAATTCTAAACTAATCTTTTATGAAATAGGCCCTGATTTAATACTGATGGATCACAGTAGTACCAGGCGTGTAGCCGTCGCCTCACAAGTCCACACCTCGAGTCAGAATGGCTGAATGGCTATCATCGTCTGCGTCTCTTTTATCAGTAATAAAAGAGACGCATTGATAGCCATTCAGAAAACTGACAAGTTTTAAGAGCTTGTACACCCCTCTTGGGGCCGTATTATGATCTCTTGAATCCAGCCTAGCATGACTGATTTATATCGCGTGAAATAGCGTTTTGATTCTAATATGTGATATAACGTTATTATTTCATAACGCGTTATTCTTATTACATGGGGTAATATGAATTACTATGGCAACACCGGCTCACACACTAATGCATAAAAAAACTGGCTTCAGTGCATTGCTTGGAAGACTCCGTCTTCCCTTTTTTATAGTTTGGTCTGAGCCTTTACATAAATCCCATAATCAAAAATATAAAGATCCTCATAATAATTTATTGCTTTACATCTTTGTTAAACTGAAATTAGGCGATGCAACTTAAAGGTTCCTGCATATGTAACGGGAAAACCCTTTGTTGCCCATGGCCCAACTGCATAGTCCTACTAGTAGAACCACAGACAATTTAATTTGTTCATGGTTCTATCAGTAGGTCCATGGGCAAAGCAGCATTGCCTGTATTTCAACAGTAGTACTACGGGCATTATACCAACCACTGACAAAATAAATTGCCCGTGGTTCTACTAGTAGGACTAACCAGTAGGAACACAACAGGCAACAAAGGGAGAAACACCCTGGATAGGACGAGGATGTGCTGTGCACCATACCTTTTTTTCCATCCTGTCCTCTGTGTGTTCTCACATACATTTTGTTACTATATATATTTTATATGCAATAATGTCAAGCAATCATCCCGTTCTGTCCAACATGTGAAAAACCCATCACATATGAAACCAGATGGGAAAAAATACCACATCCCCGCCCTGTCCAAGATATTTCCCCGTCCTGAATGCAGCAGCCTTTACATTGATAGACTTCCACTTTTCCCATAAGTCTCAAGAAGTACCAAATAAAGGCAGGATATTACCTATTTTCTCTTAGTTTGTCTAACCTATCCATAAGGGTTTGTTTCCACTGCTCTTCAGTAATACTTTGTGCCCATTCCGGTATAGATGCTTGAGGAAGAGCAAAATTGGCCATTGCAGACATCACCTGCAATAAATACATAAAATGTATAGCTATCAAAATAAATGTGGTAATAAAAGCATGTTAATCACAAAAACCAGGCATGCATGAATGGCTAAACAAAATAATACTAATGGAGTTTGAGATGATTGAACATCATTAAAGTTAAAGGTTTTTTGGTGGTAGCTTATTTCAAGTCTGCCTACCTAAGTCTGACTCCATAATACCAATTTAAAAAAAAATTGTGTTCCGGCAGTTAGAGGTAAGATAGCCAGTTCCTTAGTGATGAGGATTCCGGGTAGTGACTCTGACAGAAATCGCAGTTACATTGCTGCTTAGTTAGAACCAGTATGAGAACTATCTTACTTAAAGCAGCAATGTAACTGCGGTTTCAATCGATTTCAATCGAGAATTGTTAGCAAGACTTACGTAATCAATCGAGGTAAAAGCCAAGCACTAACCCGTTGTGCAGAAAAAAAGGAGAGAAGAAATAAGAAAGATAGTTCATTTAATAAAACTTTAATAACCTGTTGTGCATGTTCGGGATCCATTTCAATGGATTGTGAACTGCGTGGTGCATTCCATACTTCTCTGGTCAGAACAGTGTCCATCGTTTCTATTGGCGGCACGTTATTCTGGGGTGGTTGTGAGCTAGAATTCTAAAATAAAAGGGATGGGTGAAACCAATATCAATTTAGGACTGTCAATTTTATTTCGAACTTTTGGATAAAATGTAAATCAATACAATACATGTCATGAAGCACCTATCTCTGCAATACTTTGCACATGTAAAGATCACAGTGATATCCAATAGTAAACTACAATATCTACCTGGCCGTCTTTTTTTGTTTATTAGGGAAACAAACAGCAATTTTACAATAAATGTGGGTACTACAATTGAATCACACATTTGCCAAAACAGTTTCCACAAATAGCTTACACATTGGTATCTAAAGTTGAATAAACAAATAACACCTTGAGTAAGAAAAATAAAACCAAAGACATTGGACACAAATTTAAATAAGGCAGCAAGCCAGTGCTATTAAGGAAAACTATTGATTTAACAAACTTTTGAATTTCTTAGGCTTTTTACAGAAAATATCGATGTGACAATACTTCAAGTTATAAAGTCTCATGGATCTTAGTATAAAACGGTTACTTGCATAGTTAGTACAACAAAAAGATATAGAAAATGTATCACATGATCTCATGTTGAACCTTGGACATCGTAACAAAACTTTACTTAATAGATAAGGCGAATCGACATAATTATTAACAATTTTGAATAATAAATATTGATCATGATGTTCTCTTCGCAGAGTAAGGGGAACAATATCCTCAGGGTTGAAGTTTCTAAATTTGTATTTCATTCTTTTAATGAACTTGTTCTGTATCCTTTCAATAGAATTAATATATACTGAATACTGTGGATTCCAGACACTCGATGCATATTCTAACTGAGATCTAACGAGAGTATTATACAAAAGCATTAAGTAATGTATGGAACAGCTGATTTTTTTTGTTCAAATTAAGTAGGTCAATAGACAAAGTTGTTCAGTTTGAGCCACACTACAAAATTTGGCGATCTTTAATAGTTTATTCCTCGAAAACTACTAGGTTGCTTCAAAAAAGGACTTCACTGAGAAACTTCTTGCATTGTGTAGTTTCTATCAAAAAATTATGAATCTCCAGACCAGCGGCGCTTAATGTACAGTTAAGCCCTCTTATAAATACATACCTCTTCTTCATCATCACTATCATGATCTGACTGAATAGCGTCAAGTCCTTGCGGCAAAGGCTGGTAACCGAAGTTCTCATGACGCTCTTCATCGCTGTCATCTCCATGTCCATTAAATAGGTCATGTCTCGGAGGCGGTATCAGATCATTTGGATTGTTTTCAGGAGGGTCTGGACCACAAACCATATTCAGTCAGATCGGTCTCCGAAAATATTTCGTCGTTGTTGCTGTTCTTGTACCTACTTTGCTCCAGGCACTCACTGATTTTTAGTTAGATTGTAGAAAGAGATATGGCTTAGGGTGTACGGTGGAAGAGCAGTCTGCATTATATTAGAACTACGAACTAAGTTTAAGCACCTACTAGATTTCTACAAACTGAGAACACAAACACAAGCACACGATTGTAATTTGTAGTACTCTCTCTCAACCTTACTGTTACTTCCCTCCTCTAAGCTCTCTACTACACTTGTACTATTATGTATTCTGTGCTACTACTACAGAATAAAACAAGCGCAGCAGTTTGCATTGCAGTCATTGCACAGCACACAACATAGAAAAAAAATACTCTTTCTTGCCTTGCACACAACCATAGCCTTCTTTAATTGCAAGCCGTGAACATAAGTTTGGCAACGTCTGTTACTGTCAGTTCGTGGTCATGTCGTCGGCCAGTCTCCATACTAAATGTATGGGAATATTTCAATTTTAAAAGGTCGATATTTTTTTCCGTAGTAATTGTGTGAGGTTTAAAATATGAAAATAATTTAGTTCTTTTATTGAAATGCTTTGTATATTAAACAATAAAAAAAATTTCAATGTTAACCAGGAAAAAATGGCTGTCAAAGATGTCATCTTTTTTGTTGATTTTCTTCAGCAGGGAGTTGATTAACACGCCCTCTAGCAATAAATGATATATCATTAGAAAGGTCTTGTAAAGACAAATATTTGCTGTTGATATACTTTATATCAATTGTTAATACTTTTGGAGTTAAAGGTTATTAAAGTATAAAAGTGGTTTATTGTCTATGGGAGTTGATCTACCACACCTATAGAAATGAATGATATATCATAAGAAAGGTTTTTATATGACAAATATTTGCTGCAAACATACTTTCTATTAATTGTTAGTATTTTCGAAGTTTTAGGTCATTAATGTTAAAAAAATTGGTCAAGTTTAGAGCGTTATAACTCTCAAACTACTAATAGTTGACGTTTATAGTAATACAATAAAGTGTTTCAAATTTAAATACCTTTCCAATGATGTAAGATTTGTTGCTAGAGGAGGCTTAGATCAAAATGCTCATCGTACTAAAGGACCCCCGAAAAGTTCAAATAATTTGGCTCAAACCTTATGTTCTAATAAATAAATAATAATAATAAATATAAAACTTTATTGAAACAATCTTTCATCACAATTTACAACTAGTTTAAACATAGATAATATAGGAAAAACAAATAATAAATAATTTTAAAATAATTTTATACTATGTGCTTGACCACATGCGATGTTGCCGTTCTGCTCAACTTCAGGGCTTGGAAGATATAGAAGGCTATGGCTCAGCGTATTCTACCAAAGCACTGTGAAGCGTTGCTGCACGGCTAGCACAAAATAAAGTGACATAGACCGCGACTCCACAAAATTTCTCGCGACTCGACATAGGTTTGTCACTTTTCGTAGCACAACTTTACAGAGTGAGAAAATCACCGTTGCTATGCGACGGTGATGCTACGCAAATGCTACGCGACATGGCTATCTCGACGGCGACATACATGTGTTACCATTGGAACAAAATAAATAATTTCTATCATATTATTCTCATACGAAAACACTTTGTTTACATGGGTCAAGTGATTGAGTAATAGCTAAATGGGCAACTTAATTTTAAGTTAAAATTTAGTGAAAAGTCATTCACACGGTCTTAAAAAGTAGCGTCATCTCTGTATTTAACCATCAACTTTCACAACCAAGTCTTGAACTTTGCCAAAAGATGTATCTGCAATCGTACTTATAGAATATTCAAAATAAATTAAAATGTAAATAAAGAAGACAGAACAAATTAAGGTACTTAGTCTTTTTAAAAACTATTTTGTTTTAAATTACTTTATACCCAGTATAAAGTGATTTAAAAATACATTTATCTACACTCACAACGTAATGTTCCAAATATGAATTCAAAAAAGGTAATATAAATACGTACTTTATTTTCGTGGATAGGTAAAATTAAAAAATAAACTCATTACGATGCAGTCAACTGCATCATAAAATAACTTTTTTTCTCATTACGATACAGGGCAAATCCAAAAAGAAGGCAGTGCCGTAACATTAAAAAAAAACAACGATATTTTCCCACATATTTTTCATGATTAAAATGAACTCTATGGTAATCGATGACTTTAGTGCGATTAGTTCTTTTGTTGAAATGCACTGATCTTTTTTTTCTAATGGAATGCGCGCCAAGCATTTCCGATAAAGTTTTGATTTCAATTTTTACATTTTGTTATACTTACTGAATTTTGTAGGTTTTTTATTCTTGCTTTAAAATGTGAAAAAATATTTACTCTGCCCGATATTTTAGTTTAGATGCAGCTAAGGAATTGACTTATTACAAGGTAGGTACCTTGCTAATACAAACAAAGTCTCTCTCTCTTTTCTAACGTTGATCGTTTATTTAGTAGGTTCAATCCCAAATGTATGAGTGTAGATAAAGTAGTGTATGAAACTGCACATAACTAGGTATAAACACTCGTGTGATACTATTAAAAACCTCGCCTACGGCTCGGTTTTTAAACACACACTCGTGTTTTAATACCCCTCTTTATGTGTCAGTTTCATAAACTACTATTTTTTTTAGTATGGTCATGGTACAAATACAATATAATCATAAAATTTGACACTTGAACTAAAAACCCCGTAGCTTATCGGTTACCACTCCTTCGCCGGCCGAAATATTACTCTACTAATGATCGGTGAACACCATGTTCAAATCAACCAAAGGGTCATATTTTTGTTTTAGGTGTTTTTTACTTTGATTTATCCTTTTTATTAATATTATTAAAGAATATAAAAAAACGACAAGAATGTATATTATAAGAAAAAAAAAACACATTTTAGTGATTATAATTTTACGTTAGTAGTTCCGCACTGAGTTAGTAGCATAAAAAGTTGTTAGTAGTTTAAATCGGTGTTTCAAAAAAATTGCCACGAGTGGGCGCTCTTTTCCCTATGTATTATTTTACTCTTTGAGTGGAGGTATCTATTTTTTGGTAATATCAAAAAATGAACGTGTTTACGGAAATTAAATGAACAATATATTGTATCTTTTTATCGCTTATTCCAGCCTTGTTCTATTTTTATTGCGTCATAAATGTAGATTTTTCTCTTATATGTCGGCGCTGTATCTTCCTATTTTATATTTCCTCATTAGTTATAAAGAAATAGGCCATTTTGCCGGTGATAATAACATATTAATTGATTTTACTGTTACGTCGCGTCAGTCGCATGCCTGAATACCTCGACGACAAACTGTCGTCTTTTAATGTCAAAAAGTGACAAGTGATGTCGCTTTTCGTAAAGTTGTGCTAAATACGGCGACAAAAAGATAAACTGTCGTCTTTTTATGTCAAAAAGTGACACGGATATCGCTTTTCGTATAGTTGTGCTAACCATAGCGACAAAAATCGAGATAATGTCAATGACTCACATTATGTCACACGAGTAGTTGTGTTAGCTGCACGCGACATAGGCTTATGTCGCGCCCGCGACTCTTTCTCACTCGAGTCGCGCTAAGTTGTGCTAGCCGTGCTGGACCGGTGTACAATTGACGTCACACGCTGTGAGCACTGTTGGCGTGAATCGGAACGCGGCCTTGGAATCACGTCAGCTAAAGCCTCGATTACATACGCCGATTTAGCTTCCTTAAGGCTCAATTACATTATACAATTTTAAGCACGCGATTTCAAGACTAAGCATGGTGTAAACGGACTAAGGCTCGTATTATAGAACGAGACTCAAGCACAGTTTGAACTCTAATCACCTGATCTCTGCTTAATTACTGAATCTAGTCTCAAGCACCCTGTTGATTCCAAAACTATGCTTGAGTCTAGACTCAGCTGATCTCTACTTAAATGGAGATTTGCGACTATCTATGGTTGTAGTCTGTTTCCTATTACGAAATTTGTTTTTAGCAGAATGAGTTTCATTTTACGCATATTTAGGCCAAGTAAATGTTGCGTCACAACGTGATTTATACATTTTTATGAGTGACATAGGCCAATTAAACGTTAATTTTAATAAATAAGGTATTTGTAATTAGAATTAAAGGAATATTGCGAAGATTATAACGGGTGGTTTTGTCACTGAAGTAAGTTTTTCGTAAAACGGAATAGAATGAAATCGACCTCATCAATTCAACAAACTAAACTCAACTCAGATCATGCTAATTTTCAAACGATACTCGAGCAATGCTCGACTAATTTTAGAACTAAAATCTCTGCTTAGAAAGAATTTGATCTCTGTTTACGTAAGTATGGTCGAGACCACGCTTGAGCTTTGATTTGGGTTCATATTTACATTAGATAAGGTCGAATTTAAGGGAGCGGATGGTTAGGAAAGCCCCCATGCCCTTTATCAAAGCATTTTGATTTTTTTAAATGAATTTTGAAATTTTACTAACCTAACCTCAAAATGTATAAAAGCTAAAAAACATTTAAGGGAGGCGAGTGAGGGGAAAAAAAAGAGTAGAGTAAAAAGGGGGACTCTCCCATCCCCCCTTAATTTTTTCAAGTGATGTACAGTTTGACCATAAAGAGTTGAAATTAAATAAAATGGAACTAAAATTTTTCAGTACAAAATTTAGTAAGTGTTGCCAATTTATTCGTGATTTTGACGTGTTTACATAGAAAGTGGCGCCCTCAATTTTTGTCAACTCTTTATGGTCAAGCTGTATGTATAGATAAGAAATTTAGTTCGTGTTTTTTTTAACAGACAACACAAAATATCATTCTTAACTTACAAGTTCCCCTCAAAGCTTATGAAAGGAGTCCCTCTCTGCTCTATTCTTTCCCTTGCCCCCTTAAAGACTTTTACATACATTTTGAGGTTAGGTTTAGTAAAATTTCAATATTCATTTAAACAAAAACTGTGCATTGCCGCACAAAATGCTGGTGGTGTGAGGTCCCCTCTCTCCCTCCCATCCACCTTTCTTTAAAAAATTCAACCTTAATAAATAAACCCTGGCAACACTAGTGAAAAACATAAACCTAACCTAAGTCAAGCATCGTTCTAAAATAAGCTTTAATCTGAGTCGCGTACTCAATCATCGTTTTAAAATTAGCATGATCTGAGTTTGAGTTTAGTTTGCTGAATCTCTGCTCAAGCACAGTTCTAGAATTAATGCTCGACTTAAAACTAGTTTTAAGTAGAGATCAAAGCTTGGGTCTCGTTCTGTAATACGAGCCTAAGAATCTTAAAATCGTGCGGCCTAGCCCGCTCGGTAAGGCACGTCAGACGTAACAGTTGTACTACAAAACCAACTTTATACCTAAGGCATAAAGGCGTTCTCAAGGTCAACGTGTAGAGGTAATGTGACAGACAGAGACAGACTCTGTCTGACTCGCGACAGATAGACGATACTGCCACAGTGCAAGATAAGTTCAAAAAGTTGGTTTTTTAACACGTTTTCATATAGACGTTTTCTTGTTTATTTATTTATTTATACTATTAATATTTATAAGTAGGTTCGTTTATTTGTTTGTCCGTAATTTTAGAAAAGAGTATTTTATACTAGGTAAGTACCTACCTACCTAGCTTCCCGATGAGCTAGAGACTTGAAACTTATAGGTAGGTAGGTTGTTTTTAACACGCTTTTATTAGGTTGCTTTCTCGTTTGCTTGTGTGTTTGTTTGTTTGTTTCTCCACAAAGTTTGCGAACAATTTAAACTAGCTTTCGGATGAGCTAGAGACTTGAAACTTTGAACATAGGTCAGAAATGGAAGGCAATGCAATATTATGGTATCATTGGGCTGATCTGATGATGGAGCCGGAAGAAGGCCACAGGAACTCTATGATGGAACCATACAACCCCAAAGTGCTTGGGCTCGTTAGAATCGTCTTGATGAGTACTTTAAAGGGAGATGAGGTCCAGGCTCTGATGATTTAGCTGGAAGGCCATGCCATAGGAACTTAATATTGAAATCGTGCAACCCCATTGAATTTGGGCTCCTTTGAATCGTCTTGACGAGTGCTTTGTTGGGAAATAGTGTCCAGGGTCTGATGATGGAGCCGGAAGAAGGACACTGCAACTCTTTAATAAAACCACGCTACCCCATTGAGTTTTGGCTCGTTTGAATCGTCTTGGCGAGTACTCTAATGGGAAATAGTGTCCAAGGATCTGATGATGGAGCCGAAAGAAGGCCATAGGAACTCTATAATAAAACCATGCAACCCCATCGAGTTTGGGCTCGTTTGAATCGTCTTGACGAGTACTTTGTTGGGAAATAGTGTAACGTATAATAACGCGATATCTAGGTAGATCGATACGTGCGCGACCGACAACAACGACGATGTGCACCTTCTGAGCCGGACGCCGTGGGCGGGCGTGGTGCGGGGTGGGTCACGCCGAGGGGCGGGCGGGTGCCGCTGCCGCGACCCGTGCGCGAGCCGTCGCGTTCGCGTTGGTGTGCGGTGTGGTGCGGTGCGGCGTGTGTGTCCGTCGAGTTATTCACAAGAGCGACAGTCTTGTTTTGTTTGATACGATTCTTGCAATTTGCATTAATTAAGTACCTACACATTAGAGGTTTTTATCTACTTAAATAAAATGATACTAGGTAAATATACCTACTATTAAGATGAATAAATAATGAAAAATATTAGAAAAAATCGGCTCACCCGTAGCAACTTAGACGGAGCAACTTAGACGGGTCCCGTCTAAGTTGCTACGGGTGAGCCGATTTTTTCTAATATTTTTCATTATTTATTCATCTTAATATAAAAATAGCATTGTGAATGCAAAAATCTAAAAAGTTTATACCTACTACTACTTCATACCTACTTGGTAAAATATTTCTATTCGTGAGCCTTTCGAATTTTTAACCTAGTCAGATATTAATGTTATGTAGGTTTCTAATAGGTAGATAATAGTTGAAAAAAATAATTGATAAGTATATAAGTAAGGAGATAGGTACCTAACATTTTATTTGACACGACGACTGCAAATTGAAAATATTTATAATTAACCTCTTAACAAACAATGATTAAAGAAAAGGAATTTGGTATTAGGTAGGTGCTTAAAGAACTAAAACAAATACAAAAACTACAATGTAAATAACTCCAATACTACGTTGATTGAAAAAGACATTAGAGACTTACTGCCTTCTCTTTTACTATGACAGTAAGCACGGCCGAGCGTGCTAGAAATTGTGTGGTGTAAATGCGCGCATTCTTAGTCGTTATCTAGACAGTCTTAAAATCGCTTGCATTAAATTGTATAGTGTAATTGAGCCTTTACTGGGGATCCAATTTCAGATTGGAAACGATGCCCCGAATTGGATCCTAGTTGGGGAATTTAAGGGTTGCCTCCCTAGCCAAGGCTATATAGGTAAGGCAAATGAAACTTTGATCATGCAGCCAAGTCTTCAGTCATATTTTTTTCTTTAGTTTGCATTTCTGCGGGTGTATTACTACGGGCACGTAATTTGGCAAGACAAAGATGAGACAAAAGATGCGCAGCAGCTACAAACACTAAACTCGGCGCATCTTTTGTCTCATCTTTGTTTTGCCAAGTTATATGCCGGTACCTATATCACATTATAAGTAACCCCTAGATGATCAAGCATGGCTTGTCAATAATTTACATTGCATTACCACCACCACTACCATTTGAGTGCGTACCAAAAATTCAAGATGAAGGCCAACTTTTTTGTTTTTGGCCTGATTTCGATGAAACTCGGTTTTTGGTACTATTTTGGCAAGAAAATAACAACTAAATTTTTCAAATAATAAAAATCCAAGATGGCGGCCATCTTTTTTGTTTGTGGGCTGATTTCGATGAAACTCAGTTTTTGCTACTATTTTGACAAGAAAATAACAACACAATTTTTCAAATACTAAAAATCCAAGATGGCAGCCAAATTTTTCGTTTTTGGGCCGATTTCAAAGAAACTCGGTTTTGTTACTACTTTGACGAAAAAATAACAACGAAATGTTGAAAATAATAATAAATTCAATATACCAGCCAACTCTTTTATTTATGGGCCGATTTCTCAATTTTTCGATTTCGATGATGATGATTATTGTTACTATTTAAGTAGTTAGTACCAAAACCCAAGTTTTATTAAAATCGGACCATACACAAAAAAAAAGGCCACCTTCTTGGATTTTTAATATTTTTAACATTGCCTTGTTATTTTCTTGTCAAAATAGTACCAACAACCGAGTTTTATCGAAATCGGCCCAATAGCAAAAAAGTTGGCCGTCATCTTGGATTTTTGAATATTTTTAACATTGCGTTGTTATTTTCTTGTCAAAATAGGACCAAAAACCGAGTTTTATCAAAATCGGTCCAAAAACAAAAAAGTATACGGCAATCTTGGATTTTTAGTATTTAAAAAATTGTGTTGTTATTTTCATGTTAAAATAGTACCAAAAACCGAGTTTCATCGAAATCGGCCCACAGAAAAAAAATTTGGCCGCCATCTTGGATTTCTTAATATTTTCAATATTGCGTTGTTATTTTCTTGACAAAATAGGACCAAAAACCGAGTTTTATCGAAATCGGCCCAAAACCAAAAAAGTTGACCGCCATCTTTTTTATTACAGAGTTCTAGTGGCCTTTTTCCGACCGGCTTCATCATCAAACCATTTCCTATCAGAGTACTCATCAAAACCTACTTTTACATTTCCGTTAATAGTGAAAACTCATTGTTTAATCTATGTACAATAATGTTATTGTCAAGTACTGGTGACAACCCTAATCAGTGAAATCATGTCCTAATTGGGGCATAGTGTGATCACTACATCCAATTTGGGTTCCTAGATTGGATCCCCAGTAAGGAAGCTAAATCGGCGTATGTAATCGAGGCTTAAAGCTGTCAATGCCAAATTAAAGTCTGTCAAGTTGACATTTCGCTTTCTTAATTTCAAAACAAGTAAAGAAATAATGATTTATGCAGCCATCATGTTTTTACATTTCATAGGCCGCGTTCCGAATCACGCTTACAGCACTGTGAGCGCGCTAACGCCCGGTCCAAATCATGCTTACAACGCTCACGTAAGTTAAAGTGACGTCACAGATGACGTCATCGCATGTGCTAACGACGCTCAGCGTATTCCACCAAAGCACTGTGAGCGTAGTCGGTGTAGCTGTCAAACTTCCTTGTCAAAGTTTATTGTTGACAAAAAATGATGTTGTGGTCATTATTTGTGATTTTGACAAAATATGGCTGAATTTATTGACCTGCAGGTGTTTTGTAAAGATACGAACGAAATAATTATATTAAACTGATGTTGAAAGAGCTTGCAGTGGTAATAAGTATTTTGAAGCTTTGAGAGTTTAAAATTGGTTAGTAAATAATTGGTCTCAGTGAAGGAACTTAATTCGTATTCATTAGTGCCTTTTTATATACCTATCCCTTAGAATAAATATTTACTTTACCGAGATTAACCCATTTGAGGTTATGTTGTTCTATACAATCCAACGTTAGCGGTGTTAGCGCTCTCACAAGCGGTCCAAATCAATAATATCGTGAGCGTGCTGACAGCGTGCTAATGATTCGGTCCGGCACAGAATGACGTCACACGCTGTGAGCACTGTTGGCGTGATTCGGAACTAGGGTTGCCAACTTTTTTTGGATCAAATATAGTACAGCTTGACCATAAAGAGTTGACAAAAATTGAGGGCGCCACTTTCTATGTAAACACGTCAAAATCACGAATAAATTGGCAACACTTACTAAATTTTGTACTGAAAAATTTTAGTTCCATTTTATTTCATTTCAACTCTTTATGGTCAAACTGTAGTTTCAAGATTTTTAGTGTAAAAATATAGTAGATGGCGAAAAAATCCAAAAAATATAGTAGGTTGCCGTTTTGTATAGAGGATTTTAAAGAAGTTGCATTTTCCATACGTAACTAAAATTTTCATAATTTATTCAACAACCATAAAGACAAGTGTTAAATCACAAAAAATATTATGCAATTACTTATGTGCATATAAGTAATATTTTTTCTTGCTTTTGTATAACTCTTTCACTTGAAAAAATATACAGTAGTTTTGCCTACTATCCGCGTCAATTGGTAATGCGCTGGAACCTTGTCAAATTAACATACACATCAACGTCATCCGCAACTTAAAATGACAAAAAACTGTTAAATTCTAATAGGTAATTAGGTAATATAATATATTAATTCTTATTTTCAATAAGAAAGGGTCTAGGTATATGAAAAAATTACAATTGTTTTTCGTTTTTGAGGTTAAAATCATGGCCGCCAGGCGCATTACCAATTGACGCGGATAGTACTATATATTTTTTCAAAAAATATAGTATGCGAGCCTTCAATATAGTATGATACTATATTATACAAGGTGTTTGGTAAAAGCCTTATAAAGCCGAATAGGGTAGATAGGGACCATCCAACTGAACAACTTTTACTATGGAACCAACTCTGAAATCGCGAAAAAAAAATCAGCTGTTTCATACAAAAATTTATAACGAAAATTTCAAAATGTATGAAACAGCTGATTTTTTTTTCGCGATTTCAGAGTTGGTCCCATAGTAAAAGTTGTTCAGTTTGATGGTCCCTATCTACCCTATTCGGCTTTATAAGGCTTTTACCAAACACCTTGTATACGTCCACAAAACTCTCAATAAGAATATCCATACTAACATAACGTTCACCAAAAGGCTCAATTACACTATACAATTTTAAGCAAGCGATTTTAAGACTGTCTTGAAAACGACTAAGAATGCGCGCATTTACACCACACAATTTCTAGCACGCTCGGCCGTGCTTACTATTATAGTAAAAGAGAAGGCAGTAAGTCTCTAATGTCTTTTTCAATCAACGTAGTATTGGAGTTATTTACATTGTAGTTTTTGTATTTCTTTTATTTTCTGTTTTAGTTCTTTAAGCACCTACCTAATACCAAATTCATTTTCTTTAATCATGGTTTGTTAAGAGGTTAATTATAAATATTTTCAATTTGCAGTCGTCGTGTTAAATAAAATTTTAGGTACCTATCTCCTTACTTATATATTAATCAATCATTTTTTTCAACTATTATCTACCTATTAGAAACCTACATAACATTAATATCTGACTAGGTTGAAAATTCGAAAGGCTCACGAATAGAAATATTTTACCTAGTAGGTATGAAGTAGCAGTAGGTATATTTACCTAGTATCATTTTATTTAAATAGATAAAAACCTCTAATGTGTAGGTACTTACTTAATGCAAATTGCAAGAATTGTATCAAACAAAACAAGACTGTCGCTCTTGTGAATAACTCGACGGACACACACGCCGCACCGCACCGCACCGCACACCAACGCAAACGCGACGGCTCGCGCGCGGGCCGCGGCAGCGGCACCCGCCCGGCCCTCGGCGTGACCCGCCCGCCTCTCGGCATGACCCACCCCGCGCCACGCCCGCCCACGGCATCCGGCTCAGAAGGTGCACATCGTCGTTGTTGTCGGTCACGGACGTATCGACCTACCTAGATATCGCGTTATTATACGTTACACTATTTCCCAACAAAGTACTCGTCAAGACGATTCAAACGAGCCCAAACTCGATGGGGTTGCATGGTTTTATTATAGAGTTCCTATGGCCTTCTTTCGGCTCCATCATCAGATCCTTGGACACTATTTCCCATTAGAATACTCGCCAAGACGATTCAAACGAGCCTAAACTCAATGGGGTAGCGTGGTTTTATTAAAGAGTTCCAGTGTCCTTCTTCCGGCTCCATCATCAGACCCTGGACACTATTTCCCAACAAAGCACTCGTCAAGACGATTCAAAGGAGCCCAAATTCAATGGGGTTGCACGATTTTAATATTAAGTTCCTATGGCATGGCCTTCCAGCTAAATCATCAGAGCCTGGACCTCATCTCCCTTTAAAGTACTCATCAAGACGATTCTAACGAGCCCAAGCACGATGGGGTTGTATGGTTCCATTATAGAGTTCCTGTGGCCTTCTTCCGGCTCCATCACCAGATCAGCCCAATGATACCATAATATTGCATTGCCTTCCATTTCTGACCTATGTTCAAAGTTTCAAGTCTCTAGCTCATCCGAAAGCTAGTTTAAATTGTTCGCAAACTTTGTGGAGAAACAAACAAACAGACACACAAGCAAACGAGAAAGCAACCTAATAAAAGCGTGTTAAAAACAACATACCTACCTATAAGTTTCAAGTCTCTAGCTCATCGGGAAGCTAGGTAGGTAGGTACTTACCTAGTATAAAATACTCTTTTCTAAAATTACGGACAAACAAATAAACGAACCTACTTATAAATATTAATAGTATAAATAAATAAATAAACAAGAAAACGTCCATATGAAAACGTGTTAAAAAACCAACATTCCTTTTTGAACTTATCTTGTACTGTGGCAGTATCGTCTATCTGTCGCGAGTCAGACAGAGTCTGTCTCTGTCTGTCACATTACCTCTACACGTTGACCTTGAGAACGCCTTTATGCCTTAGGTATAAAGTATGTTTTTGTAGTACAACTGTTACGTCTGACGTGCCGTCGTAGGTACAGTTAGCCTGTCTTGAAATCGTGCGTGCATTTAGACGACACAATTTTAAGAATCTTATTACCGAGCGGGCTAGGCCGCACGATTTTAAGATTCTTACTGTCTTAGTCCGTTTACACCATGCTTAGTCTTGAAATCGCGTGCTTAAAATTGTGTAATGTAATTGAGCCTTAACTAAAATCTATGACTGCACGCAGCAATCGCCGCGCTAGTTTTCTTGTACTACCCAAACATCGCACGAATTACGGCAAAGAATAGAATAGAATAGAATTAATTTATTTGCTTTTGAATAGGGTAGAATAGGATTATAAATGGTTTACAAAAACCTTATACTTAACAATATTTTCACCTACTCAGCTACTGACAATAGCATGCAAATAATAATTAATATTGAAGGTAATTTAAAACATTGATATAGCAGCATCATTGAAAATTCACAATTAATAAAATTAAAACATAAAAAAATTAAGTAAAACTATGATTACATTTGAAGGAGCACAACTTTATAATAAAATACCCGCACCTATAAAAAGTGAAGACTCATTTAACGTATTTAAGAAAAAACTTGCTCAGTATATTATCAGTACTCAATAATTATTAAAATAGTGCGTAAAACGGGACTGTGCATTGAATTGTTGGATTCTACTGTGATTTAATTGACTTTTACTCAGCTTTGTTAGTAAGTACCTACTATCTGTTTTGCTTTTGCGACCTGTTTAGTCTTTTTATTTATAATGTTCTCATGTAAGTGATGTTATGTCTTTATGAGAATAAAGTTCTATAAACCTATAGTAGGGTTGGCAACCCTATTCGGAACGTGGCCATAGTTACCACAAAACAAATATATAGTGACTTTTCTTCCCTTCGAATATTTAATGTGGATCGAACATTATTGAACGACTCGTTGTTCCCGTAGTTTTCATATAAAAAACCAGTACTCACTCATATTCGCGCAAATAAGCGAACCCACATGGCCACAAGGTGTAGGACGACCTTCGCAAATGATTATGCGAAGTTTTCGAGACATTCATTCATGGTTTTCCAAGCTGTATCGATGTCGGTCTTTTGTCGCACATCAAAGCGCACGAACCTTGAACCTTTGCGTAGTCTTCCACACATTCATTGAATGCTCTAAGCATTCATGCGACCCGCAGGCTGATTAATGATTAAGTACTTTTCTAATGAGCGGTTTTCAAAAGGCAGTTTAAGGCCGGCTACACACAGATGGAATCCCGTAACGGAATTCCATACATACGTGATTTCGAACGCAGCAGCTGCATACGAAATCAATGGGTAAAACTGAAAACTCTGAGCATTAAATAAATATCTAAAAGTAGTTATTTTCCAGTTTTGAAACGTTATAATGAATTGACACATAAAACCAAAAACTCAACCAATTTGAAACATTTCAAAAAATATATCTTTTTTCATACAGAACAAAAAGATTACAACATCCTCCCACCGCGGAGTTGCGCACGCGCATATACATAAAATACATTTAAAAACTTAACCTATCAGGCAACTTAACCTGTCGCCCAGAACGTGTGGTAATGCCGATAGCCTTTTTAGCCACGTCTTGCGATGCGGCACGTATCTCTGCGTTTCCAGTTTTGAAACGTTATAATGAATTGACACATAAAACCAAAAACTCAACCAATTTGAAACATTTCAAAATATATATCTTTTTTCATACAGAACAAAAAGATTACAACAATGGGCCTGCCATACACATGCGGGATTTTTCCGTACGGAATCTTCATACATTATCGAAATTCCGTTTCGGAATTGTTACGTCTGTGTGTGGCTGGCCTAAGGCTAAGGCAGCCTAAGGCTGGCCATACATAGACGGAATCCCGTTATTTGATAATGAATGAAGATTCCGTACGGAAAAATCCCGCATGTGTATGACAAGCCCATAGATTTTGTATGCAGTTCTTGGACGAATTAACCACTGGACGCGAAATGACAGCCATATTCGCCTTTACCCCTTAGGCACTTACTGTGACCGATAGCCTCAGTAAACGATATTGCGTTGTCAGTGTGATGCTAGAGCTCGTGGCGAAACATTGGTACAAAAATGGGCGAAATGCTCCGTCTTGTTCAGCAAAAAAAATAGCGGGCAATCAAGAAATCTTTCTTTTCACGCATAAGCACAATTTCAACCTATTATAGTAGCTATTTTCCGTAAAATAAATAAAATTTGGTATATAAACAAAGTAGGGTGACTGAAGGTGCAAACAAATTATCGGACGCGGCTTACTGCCGCGGCTGATCTGAGGTGTGCAAACTATCGGATACGTCCGCGACCTACTACATCCGATAGTTTGCACACCTCAGATCAGCCGCGGCAGTAAGCCGCGTCCGATAATTTGTTTGCACCTTTAGCCGGTTTGCCGGCCCCCTTTGGTTTTCGGCCATTTCGGAAACATAACCAGGCCTCCTTCACTTGCTCAAGGTCGCGCCACAGTACATATATAAGTTTTTTCAAACAGTATGAGAGCTCCATAGAAACGTTCGAATTTGACGGCTGACGTCACTCTAAGGGCCTGGCCACGTCTGCCGCGGCAAAACTGGCGGCAGAGGCAGGAGGCGCGGCAGGAGGCGCGGTGCGCGGTGGTATGTCACGGCTCTAAGAGCTCTAAGCAAAGTTCGCAGTACTTTGGTCAGGGATGTGACATCGCGTCACAGTTGTTTCCATAGCGTTCGCGCGTAGCATTCCACGAGACGGCCGGAAAATGCCAACCCTAGCAATCCGACGGAGTGCAATGACAAAGGGGCCTAAGTGACGTTAGCTCCTCTACTGTTTGAAAAACTTATATATGTACTGTGGTCGCGCGGATAAGGACCAACAATTTATTATGTTTAAGAATGTTGACCTCCTCTAAATCTATGCTACCCTGGTACTTTGATAATGTGATTTAAAGAAGTTAATTAAGTTTATAATGGTAGTGTGTCGTGGGGAATGCATATATTTATTTACCTACGATACTACTGGGCCGGTAGTGTAGAAGGGGAAAAAAATACCCACGACACTACCAGTAGTGCACCTTGGTAGTGTCGTGGGTAAGAAGGGCGAAAATTGAACGGTAGGTGTGTCGTTAAAGTAGCAAAAAAATTGTGCATGTGAGTTTTTTGGAAGGTAAGTTAAAATATTGTTTACGGTTTGATACACATAATTTTTATTACTGACACTCAATTGCAAGAAAGATTTTTATCTTTTTAGTGCAACTTTAAATCCTAATGTTTCATTAAAGTATTGTAGGAAAGAAAAGAGGTATCATTTTTAATGGGTCGATGACGGGCCATTAAACCAATTTCACATCGTGTTTACTTTGTATTTTCGCTAAATACGTCGTTGACCGACCAGCCTATCGTCATTATCGGATCCAGAAGATGTTCCTTGTCGCCACCAATAAATTTATTCGAAAAACATGACAGAGATAAATTCCGGCTGCCCGAATTTCAAAGGAGGCAGCGCTGCTGCTTCGAGACCGCCTCAATATGGAGCCACAAACCCTGAGGAGTAAGGCCGTTTGTGGTATTATCCAGCTTCTGATCGCTTTGCAGTTCTTCGCGACAGGGTCCTTCCAGAAGGGACTAGCTGATTTGGTGAACAAAGACAGTTCTACTGCCCCTGGTACATCACATCAAAATGACACATCTGTGCGATCAGCCCTTGTAAACTCAATATCGTGACAATATTCTCCTAGTATGTAGATGTTGATTTTTCTCTTATATGTAGGTATACTAAGAAATAAAAAAACATTCAGTTTTAAATATTGAGTTTTTATTCAAAGGTTAGGTAAATAAGTTGTCAAACCATACTATGTGTCAAACGCGTTTTTTTGGCCATTTTGTATACAAACTTCGAATACTTTTCAAAACAAAACTCAACCATTCGGTCATCCCATTCATTTTTTAACTGTATTATTGGCAACAATGTTTAAGGCTCTCATTAGTAAAAGGATTAAGTTTTTAGCCTAAAGTAGTTTGATGCAACAAACTAATGAAATCATTATGTTGATGATTTCATTAGCGATAAAGTGGCATTAGCTAAAGAAGATATAAAGTGAAGCTTCTTGCAATTAAGTGTGAGTATGGTTAATTAGTTTTAGTACTGTTATTTTGACTTAAACGCGTAAAGTATTCGGTGTGATACATTTAAATTTGATGGCCGGGTGACGAAATGCATTTCTGGGAGGTCATTTGCTTTTCGGCCGCCTGGCCGAGAATTAATGTACGAGTTTCACAATCCATAATATTTGGCCGGCAATTATGGCCGAAAACCGGCTAAATCACCCTATAACATTATAACATTGTCATTATTTGACAAGTGTAATCCCCCCTCGCCCCGCAAAAATTGGTTGAACGTGATTTCATACATTTTTCTTACGTTACGTGTCCAGTGGTTGATTCGTCCAAGATGCAGTTGCTGCGTTCGGAATCACGTATGTACGGAATTCCGTAACGGGATTCCGCCTGTGTCTGTGTGTGGCCGGCCTTAGGCTGGCTATATACACCGTCATTTTGTAGTCGTTTTAATTAACTTAAGGGAGTGTTCTACTAACGGAACTAAACATTTTTGCCAAAGAAACATGGGTCGAAAAACGACAAAAAAATTTGACTTTCCCATACTAATAAAATGTTTTAGCTGTCTACTTAGTATGGGAGACCCAAAAATTTTTGTCGTTTTTCGACCCATGTTTCTTGGGCAAAAATTATTATTTTCATTGATACAACACACCCTTAAGTTAATTAAAACGACTACAAAATGACGGTGTAGAATCTTAAAAAGTCCCATGAAAACAGGGTGATGGATGGATAATGATGACACACCTGGGAGAGGGATACTCAACTCATATGCGAACCTCTTTTCATATCCGCTGAGTTTGCGAATGAATGTCTGGCTGGCAGCCTTTCATATACGTGCAAACATAAAGTCTGTCCATCCACTTGTCTTATATGATAGATAAACCTCAGACCAAATACTGAGAGATAAACAATCTTCACTCAACTCTTTATTGAAATAACCATTTATAAAGTACAACAAATGGTTTTCCACACATAGAATAAATTACAAATATAACAATTTCATAAAGTTACTTACATATTTATAATTTACGATTTAAGTATAAAAGACGTATGACAACTTGACAACTATCACTTGTTTACTAAATAAGACAATACTAAATAAATACCTACTACTAGAAAAAATACGACTCGCACCAGATCAATTCTCGGATGTAAATTGAATCCGCGACCCTTGGATATCCGGTCCAATGCTCTGACCGCTGAGCTACCGAGTCACTAGTGGCATCGTCGAATTTATTCTAGTATATCCTGTTCTTAAGGCTCAATTACATTACACAATTTTAAGCACGCGATTTCAAGACAAAGCATGGTGTAAACGGACTAAGACAGTAAGAATCTTAAAATCGTGCGGCCTAGCCCGCTCGGTAATAAGATTCTTAAAATTGTGTCGTCTAAATGCACGCACGATTTCAAGACAGTCTAACTGTACCTACGACGGCACGTCAGACGTAACAGTTGTACTACAAAAACCAACTTTATACCTAAGGCATAAAGGCGTTCTCAAGGTCAACGTGTAGAGGTAATGTGACAGACAGAGACAGACTCTGTCTGACTCGCGACAGATAGACGATACTGCCACAGTACAAGATAAGTTCAAAAAGGAATGTTGGTTTTTTAACACGTTTTCATATGGACGTTTTCTTGTTTATTTATTTATTTATACTATTAATATTTATAAGTAGGTTCGTTTATTTGTTTGTCCGTAATTTTAGAAAAGAGTATTTTATACTAGGTAAGTACCTACCTACCTAGCTTCCCGATGAGCTAGAGACTTGAAACTTATAGGTAGGTGGGTTGTTTTTTTATTAGGTTGTTTTCTCGTTTGCTTGTGTGTTTGTTTGTTTGTTTCTCCACAAAGTTTGCGAACAATTTAAACTAGCTTTCGGATGAGCTAGATACTTGAAACTTTGAAAATAGGTCAGAAATGGAAGGCAATGCAAAATTATGGTATCATTGGGCTGATCTGATGATGGAGCCGGAAGAGGGCCACAGGAACTCTATAATGGAACCATACAACCCCATCGTGCTTGGGCTCGTTAGAATCGCCTTGATGAGTACTTTAAAGGGAGATGAGGTCCAGGCTCTGATGATTTAGCTGGAAGGCCATGCCATAGGAACTTTATATTGAAATCGTGCAACCCCATTGAATTTGGGCTCCTTTGAATCGTCTTGACGAGTGCTTTGTTGGGAAATAGTGTCCAGGGTCTGATGACGGAGCCGGAAGAAGGACACTGGAACTCTTTAATAAAACCACGCTACCCCATTGAGTTTAGGCTCGTTTGAATCGTCTTGGCGAGTACTCTAATGGGAAATAGTGTCCAAGGATCTGATGATGGAGCCGAAAGAAGGCCATAGGAACTCTATAATAAAACTATGCAACCCCATCGAGTTTGGGCTCGTTTGAATCGTCTTGACGAGTACTTTGTAGGGAAATAGTGTAACGTATAATAACGCGATATCTAGGTAGGTCGATACGTGCGCGACCGACAACAACGACGATGTGCACCTTCTGAGCCGGACGCCGTGGGCGGGCGCGGCGCGGGGTGGGTCACGCCGAGAGGCGGGCGGGTCGCGCCGAGGGGCGGGTGGGTGCCGCTGCCGCGGCCCGCACGCGAGCCGTCGCGTTCGCGTTGGTGTGCGGTGCGGTGCGGTGCGGCGTGTGTGTCCGTCGAGTTATTCACAAGAGCGACAGTCTTGTTTTGTTTGATACGATTCTTGTAATTTGCATTAAGTAAGTACCTACACATTAGAGGTTTTTATCTACTTAAATAAAATGATACTAGGTAAATATACCTACTACTACTTCATACCTACTAGGTAAAATATTTCTATTCGTGAGCCTTTCGAATTTTCAACCTAGTCAGATATTAATGTTATGTAGGTTTCTAATAGGTAGATAATAGTTTAAAAAAAATGATTGATTAATATATAAGTAAGGAGATAGGTACCTAAAATTTTATTTGACAAGACGACTGCAAATTGAAAATATTTATAATTAACCTCTTAACAAACAATGATTAAAGAAAAGGAATTTGGTATTAGGTAGGTGCTTAAAGAACTAAAACAGAAAATAAAACAAATACAAAAACTACAATGTAAATAACTCCAATACTACGTTGATTGAAAAAGACATTAGAGACTTACTGCCTTCTCTTATACTATGACAGTAAGCACGGCCGAGCGTGCTAGAAATTGTGTGGTGTAAATGCGCGCATTCTTAGTCGTTTTCAAGACAGTCTTAAAATCGCTTGCTTAAAATTGTGTAATGTAATTGAGCCTTTACGCTGTAAGCCAGGGCACAGATTACATAATACTATAGTGCCAGGGTTATTTCACCAATGTGAGGCATTCAATTCAAATATCTTTCCCAAGAAGCTTATACCTCCCTCAAATGGAGGTTGCACGGCCATATGTCATAGTGAAGATTGACGGCTTATTGCGCAACCTCTTTTTTTAGTGTTACAATACGTGTTCGTTGTTCGTCGTTCGTTTGTTCGTGAGAAACGAAAACGTATTGTAAAACGAAAAAGAAAGAGATAGCAATAAGCCTTCAATCTTCACTTACTTACTAGGCGTGCAACCTCCATTGTGTATATAAGCTTCTTGATCTTTCCAAATATTTTGACAATCGATAGACATGAATATGTATTTAACATAAAAATAAAAGATTAAGGGGGGCTCCCCATACATGGAATTGAAATTTAAAAAAAAAAATCTTCAAACCAACACGTGCGGGGTGTCTATAGATAGGTCTTTAAAAATTACATACAGGAACCTCTCCTAAGACATTTTTTTCTCAAAGTCAACCATTTTAAAGATATACAACGATTACAACGCCAAAGTGGTAAAATGTGTGACCCGCCCCCTTTAACTTTTGAAATAAGGCTGGCCCCAGACCTACCGGTTTCATTTCTTTGCTTTGCTGTTCTACCTTGCTTTCAAGCAACCGCCGGCCAACCAGGGTAATTTTCAATCTATCGCATTTTAGGACTAGACCAAATTAGCAAGATAGCCATTAGCTTGGTGTTATCAAATATCATCGCCTGGATTGCGAAGTAGGAAGCTTTTAGGAGATATGCCACCCTGAACATGGACTCCGATCGTTAAAAATAAATGAATAGTTACGCAAGATGTTTGGTAAAGACTTATAGAGCTGAATATGGTAGATAGGGACCATAAAACTGAACAACTTTTACTATGGGACCAAATCTGAAATCGCGAAAAAAAAATGAGCTGTTTCATACATTTTGATAATTTCGTTATTAATTTTTGTATGAAACAGCAGTTTTTTTTTTAAACTAAAATTAAAACTTCGCGTTGCATTGCAACCCAGACGATGATATTTGATAACACCAAACTAATGGCTATCTTGCCAATGTGGTCTGGTCAAAATATGCGATAGATTGAAAATGAGCCTCTTGGCCGGCGGTCCATGGTAGAACAGCAAAGCAAAGAAATGAAACCGGTAGGTCTGGGGCCAGCCTAAGAGAGTGAAAAATCTAAAAAAAAAAACATATGCTGTAGATTTTAATAAACACTTTCAACGAAAATTGGTGTGAACGAGATCATGGACGAAAAAATATAAGGACCGACAATCACATATCATAAAAACGTAGGCCAAAATTCCGCCTTAAACCTAGATGGCGTTCGTAATCGAGCTCCTTATAGGTTTCCTTGCATTTTCCGCATGGATCGCTGCCGTCGCAAAAAGCTTACGTCTGCTCGTTGTTCTACCGTGTTCTAATAGTTCGAAGAAAAATGGGTAGATGGCGTTCAAAACTACAAAACGTATTTTAAATTTGGAATAGGTTTAGCATTCACAATACTATTTTTATATAGGTACTAATAAAATATTAAATAATATACTTACGAGTAGGTAAAAGAAAAGATCGGAAAAGCAAAAATGCAATCCTTCAAATCCTTAGCAAAAATGTTTAGTTTCATTGATATAATATGTAGAACATTTTTTTTAGGTAGAACATTAAAATGTAATGGTAGGTAGGTAGGTATTATATCGGCATGGTAATCGGCATGGACGAAATTTATACTTTTTAGCATCGAAATGTATTAACATTTCGATGCTTTTTAGTCTGCTTTTACTAGTCCGTTTTAATGTTTTTAGTCTGTTTTTTATAATTTTTTGTCCGTTTTAAAAACGTGTTAAAAAAATATTTTTTTCAGTAAAATTTCTTATTATTTTCTGCTTATTAGTTAACGAGCTAGCTAGGACTATAAAAATACCATCTTCTATCGGAGCACTCGTCAAGACGATTCAAACGAGCTCTAACTCGATGGGGTTGCATGGTTTTATTTATCACGGAGTTACAGTGGAATTCTTCCGGCTCCATCATCAGACTCTGGAAACTATCTCCCAATAAAGTACAGTCAGTGGCACGAATCATGAAATCGGGTGGGGATTGCGCGGAACGCGTATTTTGGGTATGCGTTGCGGTGAGGGGCGCGGGCGGCGGGAGAGGGGCGCGCGCTATTGGTCGCTCACAAGAGCACATGCGCGAACTTATCCCCACTCTGTCGAAAAATATTCAAGATACATGCCTCGCACTGTACTCGTCAAGACGATTCAAACGAGCCCAATTGAACCATGTTGAATACCTACCACTCACATTTTTCGTCTGCAGAAAACGTTTGTTTTTTTCTGCCGAGAACGAGGACCGAGAACGAGATCGAGAATGCCGACATAATATATGAACGTCGACGAACGAAATCTTACAACAAAGTGGCGAAAACTGATGAAAAAACACATTTTATTCAACCAATATAATATTTATTTTACAAGACATAATAAAATGTAACATTCAACCATTGAAATGTATTTTCAATGCATTCAACCAACAAAAAATAATTAATAAATTATAATGTTTACATTAAGTAGGTAACAGAATAATCAACATGGAAAAAGCGACTGTTATTTACAAAAAAAACTACTCATTATTGAATACTCCAGGTATTACTGCAAAGCTTTTATTACCTACGTAGTTGTACAATCTATCACGTGTTTTACAAATGCGATTAATTTGACTTTGTCCAACAAATGTGACCAAATTCAGAAACACCATACATTATCGAGTGAAGTTGCCGCGGATCACTGTTCATTGACAATTTAATAGTGACCGACCGAAGTTTCGGTTTCGGTTACGGCCAGTTTCGGCCAAAAAACTAGTATCGACCAAATATTGGCCAAAACTTTCGGCTCAGCCGAAACTTGGTCTTCGTGAATTGTCGTGTGTCAATCGGCTAACTTCGGAGTTCGCCAGCCAACTAGGGTTGCCAACTATACTGTTAAAAACAGTATTATACTGTTTTTCACTACATTATACTTTTTACTGTCGAACATATAAAAAGTATACAAAAATACTGTTTTCAGCGGGCATCACTGGTATTCATAGATCGGTTTAATATGTAAACGCCCAACACTAGGTTTTAAGCGCACGATGCAGTGCAGACCGCGTTTCTAGACACAGAACACAAAAAATATACTACTACTGTTCATTATTCTAAAATACTATTTATTTTTCTTTTCCGACCTTAGTCTACTTGTATCTTGTAAAAAAAGTTGGCAACTCTAGGTATTACGTGGTTGAATGTGTATGTATACCTTCAGTTAATCGATTGATTTTAGTTGTGAAAAACATCTAAGTATATAACTCGTCAATATTAACTAACTATAACAGTAACTAGTAATTTCAAAACTTTTCTTCTGATTGCGCGAGGGCGTTAAAAGTTTAGTCAAATCGGACAGCTGGGGCCCTATTTTTGAATCGCTCAGCTGGCGTCGAGCGCTCGTTTCTACAGATTTTCGTTCGACAGCTCATACATTTGAGTTTATTTGTCGAACGAAAATCAGTAGAAACGAGCGCTCGATACTAGTCGATCGATTCAAAAATAGGGCCCCTGGTAGTACGCTTACGGTAAAACAACAAATAACTAATCATACTTTATTGTAAAACATAAATACCATTGATTATTAAAAAAAGTTGACTTACAAAAGTAAGTTTTATATTGATTATTATGATATATTTTTTGTTGACTAAGTATTTTTATTACATACTTACTTTATTTATTGTTTTTTATTCAATTTAATTGGCGGATAGATAATTAGAAACTCCAGTTGAATTCATACAAATGGGATTCTCCGCCCACCAGGGGTTGACTGATTGAAGGAAATCCAAATAGCTATTTTAAACTTATCCAAACAGCTCTTAGAAAAGGTACTGATCAGATCAGATCAGTTGGATGAATACATCGATCTGGATCTTCTCCATTCGCTCTCTGGATAGCCATCATCAGATCACAGCTCAATCAATCCCTATCGGAGAACCAAGGCTTCAAAGTTATCTTGTTTGTTTTAAATTTCCATGGTTATTGACGTTAATAGAATAAACTATGTCGGGATTTACACCATGTACCTGTTTATTTTTGAGACTCCGATATTTCGGCGCAGTTGCATGCGCCATGATCACGGAAGAACTGTCGATTGTTGCGTGCGAGTAGATGTTATTGGCAGACGAATCGGTCTACCCTCCGTCTAGTTCTTTTATTACTACGTTCGATACCGGTACCACTGTCGGCAAACTCACTATTCACTCGAATTTGTTCTCGACACGCGACACTCACTGTATCTGTACGCGAAACGGCACTTTTACACGACTGCCCAAAGCAAAAAGAGTGTTATGTGTTCAGGATTCATGTATGTTTGTGGGTATGTGAGTTTCTTTATTCCACCATAACTTCTAAATGCCTGAACTGTTTTGGATAAATGAGGTATCGTTTGAATCCTTACAGCATTCCGAGTGATACTGGCTATATTTTTTTTAGAAAAAATCAATATGGCGACTGTACGACGCCATTTTCAAATGTGAAAAAAAAATTTTTTTCTTCTATTATTACAATATGGGCATCAAATGAAAGGCCTTGATGAGCACATTCCAAAACCATATAATATATCACTAAAATGTGTGAAATAAAATTAAATAAATTAAAAAAATATTAAAAACACGACTGCCCTGCCAAAAACGAACTAAAAAGTTAAACAACAAGTGTCATTGCAGTCGGGGGACCTCCTTGATAAAAAATTGTTCCATAATAAGGTCCCCCGACTGCAATGACACTTGTTGTTTAACTTTTTAGTTCGTTTTTGGCAGGGCAGTCGTGTTTTTAATATTTTTTTAATTTATTTAATTTTTTTATTTTTGTTGTTTTTACACAACCGGACTACTGGATTCCAGACACTCGACAATTTAAACCCATCCTCACGATTGAAATTTTTGTATTTGGTTATTTCAATCGCTTCCCTGACCATTCTTGGTATGTAGTGGCGTTCTGTTGAAATAATCTGGGGGTTATGTAACTCGATCCAGTGATTTGTGTCCGAATGAATTAAATGTTCAGCAATGGCCGATTTTTGCGTATCGTTGTTTTGGACCGCTTTTATGTGCTCCTTTATACGGCATGCTATTGTGCGTTTAGTTTGGCCGATATATGAGCTACCACAACTGCAGTCGATCTTATAAACGCCAGGTTTCTCCAAAGGAAAACTATCTTTCGGGGACCGTAGACATTGCGATACCTTTTTCTCAAAAATAAACAGGTACATGGTGTAAATCCCGACATAGTTTATTCTATTATCTTGTTTGTATAAAAATCGACTAGTGTTTCTAATTATCCGTCCACCCCTAACGTGCTTGAAACAAGCCCTACCAGTTACCACCAACCATGTACATAGATGTGTAAAAAAACACGTCTACTTAATGTAAAAATATGTTTCGGTTTCAGTTTCGGCCAAAATTGGAACCAGGGCCAAAAGTTCGGTTTCGGTTTCGGCCGGAATTCCAGTTTCGGTCAGACACTAATTAAAATTAAGATAATGAGAAGCTTTATTTTATTTATTCAAGCTCTCTTTCGTAGTATGCGCGCCAACACGACACGAATCTTTGTGTGCTAATGTAGCCGTAGGAACTATAACGGCGCGCGCGGCGTGCAAATGATTTAAACTCTGACCAGTGACAGTTAAACATTTCATATCGGTTTTTCGGTGATCATGCTAGGGGAGCTGGAGTGGTAAAACGCCTGTGTGGTCGATTGTGCTGCCCATCCGACTTGGATTCGATAAGAGATCTCTTTCTCGAAGTTGGACTTACATATCTGGGGGCCTAATCAAATGGCCATTGTACTAAAATTAACGCTAGTAGAATAGAATGACAACAATGGGATTGACGTAATGTCACATGATCAAGCGTAACGAATTGTTGATTGGTTTGGTACCCAAATGTACAATGTTTCTATTTGATCAAATAAAACTATGATCTTACCTTAAACGAAACGTCCGTCGGGTGCAAGTGACTATTTAGCAGATATAACATTTACTATTATTATTGACCGAGCGAGCGCGAAACGCGAGCGAAGCGTCTCTGCTTCAGCTTGGGCAAAAAATCTTTCGTATGTCCTTCCGAATGTCCGTTTGTTCTCCTCTACAGGTCGCATTTCTTAACCGATTCTCGTGAAATTTTGTGAGCAACTTTGAAACTTATATAGAATTTTTTTGTCAAGCCAATGTTTCGAAATTTTTCAAAGTGGTGGAGATATGTAAAAAAAACATATTTCAGACCATTTTTCCGGCGCTGGCTGTTTTTCTCTACAGGTCGCATTTCTCAACCGATTCTCGTGAAATTTTGTGAACAGGTTTGATAATTTTATAAATTTTTTTGTCAGGCCAGTTTGTCGAAAATTTGCGAAATAACGGAGATATGTTAAGAATAGACATATTACAATCATATCGAAAAATAATCATAAATGTAACAAAACTTTTTTGTTAGCGGTGCAAAGTAAATTTTGTAAAGCAATATTTGAAATTCGAAAATAAATAAGGTTGTGATGACAGAACCTGCGTATATTATTTGCATAGTAGGTATAGATAGATACTTATCAGTCCGGCGCAGCACTGTGTCGAGTAAACACGTCTAATCGCTTGAGCGTACCACCTTGCCAGTTGATTTGCAAGTCATTCTCGTAGTCAGAGGTTCTCAAAATGTTTACGACTAAATGTGCTACATGCAGTGATACTGTTGGTCATGGTTCGGAGTGTTTTAAGTGCAAAAGTAAATATCATTTCGGAAACTGCAGCGGTATATCTGAAAGAGGTTTCAGCAGGCTGGGATCTGGAAGAGACACGTGGATATGCCATTCTTGTCGTGACGCTGGTGGATCACAGCCAGTAGATGCGTCTCCATCTCTTTCGTGTAGCGGCACTCCAGTTACCGCCAGAGTCTCGTCGGGTCTCGGTATTGAGCGTCATCCAGTCATGGAGCAGCCAGGACGAGATGATGTCCTCAAAGAAATTTTGGAGAAAATCACAGACCTCCAAACGCAGTTTAAATCATTTCAGCGGATTGAATCTGATTTGAAACACGTAAAAGCCGACTTAGCAGATCTAAAAGCATCTTTTGACAGCAAACTAGATGGTGTATCAAGTCGTATCGCAGAAATAGAATCACGTATATCGCCCCTAGAGGATACCAAATCAGAAATAGATAAACTTAAAGGAGAAGTTAAGACTCTACTGGAAGATAACAACAAAAATGAACAGTGGGTGCGGCGATCCAACATACAGATTAATGGGATCCCTTATAAAAATGGAGAAAATCTAATTAATTTAATAAAACGCCTAGCCGATCGTTGTTCATTTCCACTAAAAGAAACGGACATCGATTTCGTGACCCGAGTTGCAGTAAAGGACAGTAATGATAAAAGACCTAAACCTGTTATATTAAAGATGCAATCCAGATACAGAAAGGACGACTTTTTGGCGGCCCTACGCAACTTAAAGGACATCAAAGCTAGTGACCTTGGTTTTGCATCATCAGATAATCGGATCTACGCTAATGATCACCTGTCAACAAAAAACAAGTACCTTCTTCATCAGGCTAAAATAAAGGCAAAAGAAAAGAATTATGCGTACTGTTGGGTGAGAAACTGCACTATTATGGTCAGAAAAAATGAAAAGTCTCCTGTGCTTCACATAAATTCCGAGGATTCTTTAAAGAAGATTACATAAGTGCTATATCTATTTTATTCTATCTTTTGTTTTTACTGGTAATCTTACATTTCCATTTCAATCTTGTTATAAATTTGGTATCATTACTATACGTCAATAATAGTTGTTATCTTTTTAAATTTGAATTAGATATTAAGTTAAATAACAGCACCAAAAGTTTGACAAACGCAGACTTTTTATCCGTTCTATTGTTTTGCACCATTGGTCCGGCACGTATGAGGCTTGTTGTCGTATCGTTGCTAGTAGTATGCATCGCGCGCTTTGTTTGCGCGTCACGAGCGTCGCTCGCTTTGAACCATTCATTGTACTTGATGCGCGGCAGAATTTGTTGCGCATGGTTAAAAAGTAATACCTTTTTTATATTACCGTCCATCCCTTTTTATAGCGAAGTTGGTTTCTTTTATTCATGTTTTAAAGTCGATTTTTGTAATTATTTGATAGTTTTTCTTAATATTTTAAATGTGGAAAGTGGCAGGTACAAGTATTTTGTACTTGTAATGTGTTTGGTACGGCGGATTCCCACTAAATATTGCAACTGTGACAGTGTTTGTACAAGTAAGTATTTGTTGGTAAAAAGTGTTATTTTATTCTATAGAAATCTTTAATGGTAATTAGCGTTTATTATCAAAATGTTCGGGGTTTACGTAGCAAAACAAAATTATTCCTAACAAATTTGTTAAATGTTAATTACGACATAGTGTGCTTATCCGAAACTTGGTTGCTGCCCGGTATTTTCGATGCGGAAATTTTTGATGGTCGCTACAGCGTATATAGAAATGATAGGGATTATGATAATTTGCCGGTTAAGAGAGGTGGTGGTACTCTCATTGGAGTTCGTCAGGGTTTGTCAGTGGATGTGAGATTTATGCAGCCTTTACCTCGCCTTGTTGATGCCGAAATTACCCGTGTGAATATTCTATTGAAAGATGGGCGCAACACGAAAAAACTTTCAATCTTTTGTTGCTATTTTCTCCAAGGCCCCAACCAAGAGTTAACGGAACAATCATTTTTTGAATATGTTTCTGACCTTAGCATAAACGAACCGGAAAATGAGTTTATGCTGATAGGCGATTTTAACATTCGAGATGCTATTTGGACTAAGGACTTACATTCCGGTGTTAATTTAATAAATCCATATTTTAACTCACTTACATCACAGCTACACATGTTTTTAAGTTTTACAAATTGGTCTCAAAATAATCACATAGCTAACTTGAATGATAGGTGCCTTGATCTCGTTGTGAGTAGCTTTAAGTGTAATGTATCGCGTGCTGAACCACTATCTCTCCCGGAGGACGCCCATCATCCCGCGCTTACCGTAGACTGTGAGGTTGTTAATGAAAATTTACTTGTTCCCCTACCCAGGACTGTTCAGTGCTACTACGCAGCTGACTATGAAGCTATTAAGCGCGATATCGAAGAAGTTGATTGGGAGAGTTGTTTTAACGGCCTAGAACTTGAATTTGCAGTAGAAATGTTTTATAAAACTATCAATAAAATCATAGAAATTCATGTTCCAAAAAAGGAACTCAAACACTCAATGCGCTATCCCGCTTGGTATACGCGACCTTTAATTCGACTCGAAAATAAAAAATTGAAAAAACATCGAAAATGGAAAACCTATAACAGACAGTGTGATTACCTTGAATTTTCTAGATTGCGTAAAGAGACTAAATTATTGGAACAGTCATGCTATAACACTTATATTTCTAACACTGAAGTAAAATTAAACAAAAACACCAAGCACTTCTTCGCATTTGTAAGGTCTAAAAAAGACAATAACTCCATTCCTGACACACTTTACTGGGAAAACTCTAGTTTGATTGAGGGCTCTGAAATTGCGCATACTTTCAACGCTTTTTTTCAGTCAGTTTTTGAGAAAGACGATTCCGAAGTTCCGCCATCCTACCCCCCAAGTGAAAAAAACCAATGTTTAATTAGTTCTATTCAAATTTCTGTTGATATTGTTAAAAAATATTTGTCAAGAGTGGACGCAAGTAAGGGTTCTGGGCCGGATGGTATTCATCCTCATTTCATTAAAATGTGCAGTAAACAATTAGCTTTCCCAATCGCCTATCTTTTCCATCTCTCTTTGGTTAAAGGAGTTATGCCGACGATATGGAAGCAATCACTGGTTGTTCCGATATATAAAAGCGGTGACAAACATGATATTCGAAATTATAGGGGAATATCAAAGCTGTCCGTTATACCTAAACTATTCGAAAAAATTATATATGATTCGCTGTATGCGGCTGTAAGGCCGTTGCTCATGCCGCAACAGCACGGGTTTGTAAAAGGGCGCTCCACTGAAACAAACCTATGCGAGTTTTTGGACCAAGTGCTGTGTGGTATGAATGAAGGTCTTCAGGTGGATGCCGTGTATACCGACTACTCAAAATGTTTTGATAAAATTTCACATCGCATATTAGTTAAGAAATTGGAGTACATCGGTATACACGGTGACCTATTGAGATGGTTGCAATCGTATCTTCAGAATAGATCACAGGCGGTAACAGTTAAGGGCTATAAATCCAGCTTTATACCAATAACATCAGGTGTACCCCAGGGCTCTCACCTCGGACCGTTATTATTCAATATTTTCATAAATGACGTAAAAGAATGTTTTCGACACTCTAAATTTCTACTATTCGCAGACGACACGAAAATATTTTTACCTGTCAAAACTATTAATGATTGCTTAAAACTACAGGAAGATCTGAACCGTTTATGCGATTACTGTGTTACAAATAAATTGTCACTGAATATTGACAAGTGTTGCTTCATTACGTTTGGTAGAAAGAAAAACAATATTGAATATAACTATCAGCTATTCGGTACAAATCTTTCAAGTCGGTCTGAGGTTAAAGACTTGGGCGTAATGCTGGACCAAGAATTACTACTTTCTTCTCATTACAGCCATATTGCAGCCAAAGCATACAAAATGTTGGGTTTTATATTTCGCCAAAGTAGAGACTTTAAAAAGGTACAATCACTAATACTACTATATAACAGCTATGTACGATCTCAACTCGAATACGCATCGACAGCTTGGAATCCGCAGTACTCGGTACATACAAGTACAATAGAAAGAATCCAAAACAAATTTATTAAAAAAATGAAGTATAAATTTGCTGATTTTTGTGAAGATGACGTCATATCTCTTACACGCAGAAGAGAACGCAGGGACTTGACCTTATTGTACAAGATTATTAATAATTATGTTGATTCATCATATCTTTTAAGTAAAATTTTATTGAAATGCCCCCGACCAAACATGCGATCTCGTGACACTTTTTGCATTCCTGCGAGCCGGACTAATTATGCTAGAAACCGTTTTATAGTTAGAGCGATGAAATTATATAACGTTAAATTTAGTCACATTGATTTGTTTAGTCTTAAGCCCGCTAAATTCAAAGTTGCACTTAATAGTACCAATTAATTAATGTTTGGCCTCTCATTTTTTATAAGTAAACAAAATTTAGTAAGCAAAATTTAGTTGTTTAAGTAAGTTACAGTGTTATTGTTACTCGACACTTTATTGTCATTACTTAGTAGTGGAAACTGTTTAGGCTAATGTAATTTGATGTATGTTGTAACTATATGTAAAAATTTATGCTGTATGTTTCCCAAGAAATAAATAAAATAAATAAATAAATAAGTTAAACCAACTAATGATTATTATCTATTCAGTGTCACTGACGTCCATTATACCACATTCAGTGTCACTGACGTCCTCCATTATACCACAGAGGAAATAATCACTATTTTACTCATGTGATTATACAAAGTACGCTGGAATAGTGAACGTCACCAATCGTTTGTGCCGATTTGAAAATCGCCATATTGGTGCTGAGAGCAGTACATTCTACTATGGCAGTGGTGAGTGTACTTGGAACTAATTAGTTCCAAGTACACTCACTCCTCCTGAGAGCAGAATCTACTGCTCTCAGCGCTAATATGACAATTTTCAAATTGACACAAAAAATTGCTGTCTTTTCACGACAATAGCCTGTCCAGCGTACTTGTATAATGGACGTCAGTGATTCTATGTTATTCGTTTTTAAAAACATGTAATTTGAGTTACTTTTTAACGCAAGGTCTACAGCTCACGAAGCCACTAGTTTTAGACCCCTACTTAATCCAAAATAAGTCAAATCAACTGCCTGTTTTAAAGCGTAGGTAATTACACAAAAAATATTCCAGACCTTCAAGTGTAGTGATCCCAACATGAACTGGAGCGGGCACAACATGGACATTCGACATGATTTTCGTCTTATCCATGTTCATCCTGAGACCCATTCTTTGGGAAGCACTACGGAGATCTTCGAGCATTGTGTTTAGGACTTCCAAGGTGTCAGCTATAAGAACTATATCATCGACAAAACGAAGGTGTGGTAATGGCCATTAATGTTGATGCCGAGTCCTTTCTAGTCTAATAGTTTAAAGATATCCTCACAAGTTCACGAAGTTCACAGCTGGTGCACAGTTTCGGAGAAATAACATCTCCCTGTTTAGCAAAGGGTTTTGGTGAATTTCTAAGGATGAATTTTGAAGAACAAGGTATGGGCTATTCTGTTCAAAAAATTTTTTTATTAAACCATGCATAGTTATCAATATACTAAATGTCAAAGGCAGTACGTATAAAATTTCGAAAAAAAAAGTTTGATGAGGCTGTTTGATTTTACTTTCCGCTACTTTCCGTGACCAAATATTTTTTTAATTAAAGAACACTTCTTCGTCCTTAGAATATGTAAAAAAATGTTGCGCAAATTTGCGCATTTGCTAATTATTGTTTTTCGTAAGGTGTGATTTCGAAATTACACGGAAGGAGCTTGTAGAGGCTCTTTTTGATGATCCTGTGAAAAATTTGCCTTTCTTTCTTGGAGGGGCTTCCCAATTTTGTGAAATTGTGGTAGTTTCAGTAGATTATCTTTTTTTAGCATTAATTAATTCACAAAATTTAATTATAAATTACCTTAAACGAATATTTTTTTGTTAAATATTATTTTCTAAACATCTTCAAAAAATTCATCGCTTGAGGGTAGGCTCTTGAGTAATTTCAGTCCCCCGTGATCACGGCAGCTGCAAAGGTGCCGAAACGTCGGAAAAATAAAAAAAAAAACAAATCAAATACAAACTAATTACCAAAGTACTTTCAATAAAACCATGCTCATATCCGTTAAAAAGTGTTTTATTTCATGTCTAGTGAACGCGTAAGCTTGAGAAGTGAATTGGGAATATTTTTTTTTATTTCTTTATTTTGATTTAGATTTGATTGATTAAAAGATTTTGGTCCAGATATTTAATCTTTAATTTCTCCATTACATCTACATCTCCTCTCATTTAACTATGTTTATAATAACGTGGTAGATTTTTTTCGAATAAAAACTATACAACGGCAACACTGTGCCGCGGCCGCGCGTCGTCGTTCATTCGTACGCTTTGCGGGACTTAAGTTAGTAAACATCGAAGGCAAAAATAAAACCTACCGTATAATTATTCACTAAGCAATTGCTTAAACTCACTTAAAATATTGAATATATTGTTTTTTCGATACCAGTGGACCCAGAAAATTTCACGATTATCGGTTGAGTAGTTAAGACGTGACAAACAAACGGGCTTTTGCATTCATAATATTAAGTAAAGATAAAGATCGCGAAAATAAAATCAGCTGTTTCATACACTTTTATATTTTTGTTATTAAGTTTTGTATGTACCTATACAATTGAAAAATGTGAAACATTATAACGTTTTATTTTATAAAATCATCGCTTACCTACATACCTACCACAAGAAAGTTAAAAATAAAAAACTTTTTAAAAAAGCAAAACCTCCTTCAAAAACTTAATAAAAACAGCTCTATAAAAAGCAAGAAATAATGTTTAAATCTATTAATTAAAACGCGTCTATTGAAGTCGGGGGGGGTGGGGTGGGGATTTTAGAATATAAACAATACAATAAGTAAGAAAAATACTTCCAGCTCCACTCCACCCGACTTCAATAGAGGTGTTTTAATTAATAGATTTGTACCTACATAATTTCTTGCTTTTTATAGAGCTGTTTTTTTAAGGTTTTTGAAGGAGGTTTTGCTTTTTTTTTAAAGCTTTTTACTGTGACAGCAAATAAAACAAAGACGAAAACTGCAATGTGGATAACTCCGACACTCCGACTCCTTAAAAATATACTTATTAAAGACCTACTTTCTTTCCTTTTACTATGACAGTAAGCGCGGTCGAGCGTGCGAGAAATTGTGTGGTGTAAATGCGCGCAGTAGGTACCTACCTATTTCAAGACAGTCTTGAAATGGCATGCTTAAAATTGTGTAATGTAGGTATGTACCTAATTGAGTAATAAATTAATATGGTACCTAGGTAAGTTTGTACTCTATCTACTAGACACAGAATACATAATAGTTCATGTCTCTAGAGGCATTTTTAATTCATATTTTTATCTATATTTTTTGACGTAGGTATCTACTTTTGTGTTAGGTACCTACCTATTTCATTTTGTTAATTTTCGTCCATATCATGTAGGTAGGTACTAAATCTATTGAAATTTCCGACTGTCGTCATTTTTTATTTTATATTACTGTAAAACCACCTTTTAATACATTTTATTATTTACTAACGTAGTACTTACGTACTTTTTTAATTTCATTTTGTTATCTATCATTTACTAAATATCAAAATAAAAAAAAACTATCATTCATTACACAGCGCCATCTAGTGAAATACTTAAGGTGTGGTTTACGATCGAATAGCATGCTCGGTTTGTGCTGCAAGGGTATGCTTGCGTGCGGTAAAAAAGTCACGATTTTGCTCCAAACGGAACACGCGGGGACATCTGTCACAACTTTTGGTACTAAAAATCAGTTTACGTTTTGAAGTATGAGATTGTCGGTCCTTATATTTTTTCGTCCATGACGAGATATATTAATTAGTTTTCGAGATATAGCACATTTTCTAAAACCGCAAATATATCTTTGTCGTTCATACCAACACTGTGAAAAACAAAGACATTTTTAACCGACTTCATCAAAAGGAGGAGGTTCTCAATTCGATTGTATACTTTTTTTTTATCGTTATTCGCGCATATCTTCGTCATTTATGGACTGATTTTGATGATTCTTTTTTCAGAATAAACTGTGTCGGGATTTACACCATGTAGGTACATGTTTATTTTTGAGACTCCGATTTTTCGGCGCAGTTGCATGCGCCATGATCACGGAAGAACTGTCGATTGTTGCGTGCGGGTAGATGTTATTGGCAGACAAATAGGTCTACCCTCCGTCTAGTTCTTTTATTACGTTCGATACCGGTACACTGTCTGCAAACTCACTATTCACTCGAATTTGTTCTCGACACACGACACTCACTGTATCTGTAGGTACGCGAAACGGCACTTTTTTATTTTTGTTGTTTTTACACAACCGGACTACTGGATTCCAAACACTCGACAATTTAAACCCATCATCACGATTGAATTTTTTTCAATTCATCATCATCATTAATCAACTTGAGTTGATTAATGAATATAAAAAGAAATAAATATCTATAATTTTCATTTTCGCATACGCTGTAGTAATAGTTATCAGTTTATTGACAATTTTACTTAGAGGCGCGGTTTTATCAGATCCACCGTGAAGTACCGACCGACCGAAGCACGATATTATCAGACCAGTTTGATAATATCGCGTTTTCCCATTTTTTTGTAATTTGCTCATATTTTTGTTTTGTGTTTTATTTTGATGATTTTGAAGATTTGTTAGCGTAGCTAGATAAATTCCCCACCTCTAGTCATATTTAGTTTTTATTTTAACCCAACCTGAGGTTAGTTATATATTAATATCCTTAGGGGCTCGGTAATACCCTACTCTCCCCTACGTACGGTACGTAAAACAATTTTTTTGCAGACGATAAATGATAGTCGTATTCAATATGGTAGGTATGGTATAAATAAGGTAACTACGGAACCCTACTACGGCGCGTGGCCCGACATGCACTTGGCCAGTTTTATCTGCTTGAACCCACGACTGGTTGAACCACGGATAAGATCAGACCCTGGGAGCCTATTTTTGAATCGCTCGATTGGCGTCGAGCGCTCGTTTCTACTGATTTTCGTTCGACATATGACTCTATTTCGAACGTTTGAGCCATATGTCGAACGAAAATCAGTAGAAACGAGCGCTCGACGCCAGCCGAGCGATTCAAAAATAGAGCCCCTGGATGAAATCGAAAATCGTAGTGTAGGACTTCCGATTCCTGAATAATTAAGATCGGTCAGATGTCGGACTGTCCTACACATTATGGCCGGTATACATTTTGATTAGTGATTAGTGCGAGTGGCTCATTTAGCAAAAAACACGTTCGGACAGTCTCTGATTAGTGTTAAGTAATTGTTCTTTGCTAAACACTAAACGAGCCACTCACACTAATCATTAATCGAAATGCTCACCACGATCACATTATTCTGTTGGGAGATTTCAATGTTGACATAAGTAAGCCAAATGAAAACAAGACAAAACTGTTACTTAGTTTCTTTGAATCTTTTAATCTTACCCAATTGGTCAACTCACCTACTCATTTTACGGAACACAGCGAAACATCAATAGATTTGGTATGCACTGACATTAGGGTGCTGAAGGTTGATGTCTTCCATATTCCTGATCTGGGCAAACACGCCGTTGTCGCTGTTGACCTGTGCATTAGAAAACCTAAACCTAGCCCTTTTTATAAAAGATATAATAATTGATCTGTTTAACAGGGACCTGTGTGAGATAGATTGGCACGATATTCAGAGTCAAACTGATCTTGACACAATGATATCTGTATTTAATTTTAGTATAACACTTTTATTTGATCTGCATGCCCCTTTTAAAACAGTTCGTATTAGGGAACATTCATATCCCTGGATAACTGATACAGTGAAACAGATGATGTATATTAGGGATGAGGCTCACACCAAATGGAAGAAAACCAAATGCGAGTCCCACAGGATTTTTTATAAGGAAATGAAATCTATAGTTTTCATCGGATTAATTCAGGAAAAGAAATGTTACTTTGAACACAATATTAATAATCAAATCAACAATCCTAAAAAAATATGGAAAAATCTGAAAGAAAATATAAATATAAAGAACAGTAATGATTACACAATTCAACAATCTGATCCTGACTCTATTAACTCACATTTCTTAAATATTCCTAGTACTAGTGCAATATCTCTCTCTGAACTTACTTTTTACGAACACCATCGTTACTGCGACCAAACCTTTTCACTTACTCCAGTGTCTGAGGAGACTGTGGCAAATGTTATGAAAGGCTTGCATTCTAATGCTATAGGTGTTGATGGCATCTCTCTCCAAATGTTGCTTATGACTCTGCCGCAGTCACTTTCTACCATAACAGCCATTGTTAACAAATCTATATGTGGCTCTGATTTTCCAACTCTATGGAAATCAGCTCTTATTAAACCAATCCCTAAAAAACCGAACCCAAGTGATGTCGGTGATCTGCGTCCCATTAGCATCTTGTCGTGTATGTCCAAAATAGTTGAGAGGGTGGTTTACGATCAGGTGGTCAAATATCTCGAGCACAACTCCATACTACCTCAGTTTCAATCAGGATTTCGTAAAAGGCATAACACGTCTACCGCACTCCTAAATATAGTAGATGATGTTCTGTCTGCGCAAGATAAGGGTATGGGTACGCTGCTGGTGCTCCTTGATTTTTCACGCGCTTTCGATTCTTTAAGTGTACCACTGTTGCTATCAAAGCTAACTTACTATGGTTTCGACGTAGCCACTGTGCGCTGGTTCCACAGTTACTTGCTTCATCGTACACAAATGGTGGAGCTGAAGAGGGAGGATGGTACTCTGTCTCATTCTCAACCCCTGGTCTTGTCCAGAGGAGTCCCACAAGGGTCCATTCTGGGCCCTGTCCTGTTCATCCTCTACACTGCTAACATAACTGAATGTTTCAAACACTCAGTATCACATGTACGCAGACGACATTCAACTTTATCTTAGTTTCCACCCTAGTGATACAACTAATGCAGCGGAAAAGATAAATAAAGATCTTGATAGCATCTCAAAATGGTCTCACTCTAATGGTCTCATCTTGAATCCTGCAAAATCCAAATTCATGATTTTGGGTTCGAGGAAGCAGGTTGCTACTATTGGAGATTATTGCCCACGAATACATATTGCCAACAAGCACATTGAGTTAGTCACTGAGGCTCGCAGCTTGGGGGTTTTACTTGACTCTAACCTGCATTTCGAGAAACATTTGACAGAAGTAGTTCGCAACTGTTTCTATCGACTCAAGGTTTTATATAAAATACGTCCTTTCCTGAGCGAAGACATCAGAATCAGACTCTGTGAAACTCTTGTCCTGTCTAAATTAAATTATGCGGATACGCTCATTGGTCCCTGCTTGCTTGCACGAACTGAACGTCTCATCCAACGTGTACAAAATGCGTGTGCTCGCTTCTGCTTTTCTGTACCACCTAGAGCGCACATCACACCTTTCTTAAATCAGCCAAATCTAATGAAGATGGAGGCTCGTCGTAGGCTGCATTTTGCTTCTTTGTTGTTTGATATAATACATACCAAAGTCCCTCAGTATCTCTTTAACAAACTTAAATGGGCCAAGGACAATAGTGCATGCCGCTCACGGGCCTCCTCCTACATGATACTCATGCATTCTCACAAAACGGCTGCTTTTCGAGGTTCCTTCAGGTATTCGGCTTCCAAGTGTTGGAACAATTTGCCGCCTCCCATCCGCACTATGAATACCCGTGGCTCATTTAGTAGACATCTTAAAAATCACTTGTTAACGCTACAGATAAATATGAAATGAACATACACTAATTACTTAATGATTATTGTAACCAGCAAACTAATTTATTTATTTTTATTGCTTACCGCTCTTGTTATTGTACTGTCTTTTAAGGTCAGTTTTTGTATGTGCTACACTTATATTTATTATGCCGTTACCTGTTTTGTATGTGTTCGGTTTTTGCTTCTAGTTTTTATATAAGTTTAATGTAATATATATGTAGTATTTTGTAAAATCTTTCTGTTTGAGCAAGTTTGGGCATGACATGGCAGGCCATTTTCATGTCGGTGCCACCGTGGCATGATGACTTTTGTTTTCTTTCAATCAAAGGGGTTTTTGTTCATTCAGCCTAGTTTTCTTGTATGTGCTTTTATTTTTTAATTTTTGTAACTGTTATGGTAGGATAGGATTAATAATTTGTATTAGTAGTAATTGTTATAATGGTAATAAGTAAGTAATTAATCGTATTTTTTTTCTCTTTATATGTATTTTTTTTTGGTCGCATTCGCACGCTTGTGGTTTTGTTTATATAATTTTTTCTATCATTCTGTTACATTGTTCAGTGATGTCACTACTGGGCCTCGGCAGAATACCAGTTGCAGTAGATGTTCTTTCTCGTCTGCTGCTTATACTGAGCCGAGGTCAGTCTTGGCATCACATAGCACTGCACAGTGTGACTGCTTTTCTTTCCTTGTAAGTTTTGTGCTGTCCTAATATTTTTTTGTTACGCTTTGTGTATGTGATATGTGCTGCCAATAAAATGCTATTCTATTCTATTCTAAATGTATACCGGCCATTACCGATTTAATCCAAGGCCTTAAATTTTAATCCGACAAAATTAGAATAGGATGATCGGATCGAAAGGTGTGGATACCCCTACAATGATTGTTGAAATAATGATGTGTGGGTCTCCAGCTTCCTCATAGGCTATAGAGAAATTCTAAGCTTGCCATATTTTAAAGCATAATAGCAGCAATCAAACTTCCAGACAAAATAATAGCAGCCACCATAAGTTCGTTACCATGACTTGTTTTATGTGTGTGAGCTGGCGACACGTGTCTGCAGCTTACACATCCCGTTAAGGCAAACCAGTGAGGTTACGGTTTTAGACTATAGTCAAAAATTTAGAGCCTAATTGCAGCAATAAGATCCAAAAAAACTAACCATCACACTCAAATACTGTTGTAACTACGAGCATAAAACTGTGTGCGAGCTGGAGACACGTGTCACTGGCTTGCACATCTGTATTTTCGTAATTACTTAAGGTACGATTATGTTATATACCTCAAAATTCTCAGCCGAATTGGAGCATTAGGCTCCAAATTTATCAAAGCTTTAACTCGAAAAGTTTTTGAGCTACGAGCCGATATCTATGTGTAAGCTGATGACACGTGTCTCTGGCTGACACATGGTGAATTGCTGTAACTGTATATGTTAGAGTTTCGTTTTAAAGATCAAATAATACGTTATAATTGCAGCACACACGAGGCATAATTTCAAATCTCTGGGCCTCTTAGTTTCAAAATTATAAGCCAAAAACCGTTTTCCCGCCAAAAAATTCAAAATAATGGCTCGGAAGCGCCTAATCGCGCCGTTGCCGTTCCGTGCGCTACACTATTGCAATCGAATTTGAACCTAAGAGCTAGTATTATTTTGGTTCATTTTAATTTACGCTCTCGATCGTTTTAATTTCTGTACTGAGAATTTTAGTCTAGGAGGTAGAAGCCGTCTGATATAACTGGTTACCTAATTTTAAAGAAAAACAAAGTCTATTTATTTAGGAATATTTATATCGCTATGCTTAGTTATTATACAATGTTTTTACACTAATCTCACTTACATTAAAACTTCGAACATTTGTTTGTCTGTCTGTATGTTTGTTACTCTTGCACGCCGAAATTTGGCATACAGACAGATATAAATATGGCCTGGACTGGAATCGGGATTAACACAATCAAAAAATAAAAATAATCCTATAAACAGTTATAAACAAAATCACGCCATCTGTTCGCGCACCAAGGAATTATTATTATAGCCGTGTAAATATATCAGTGTGCGCGCGCTCTGTTTTATCATTAGCACTAGAGGTGGTTAATATAGCATCTAGCGCCATATTTTAGCCCGCTATATTTACATAGCGCACATAGCGCGCTATGTAAGTAGACGCTATGGCGCTAGAATATCGCGCGTGGCAACAAGTAGCATCCTTGGCCGGACAGGTGCGCGGGCATTCATCGCGTGCGCGCTGTTGTTACTGGACGCGTTACGCGCGTTTCTCTCGCAGCACGCTAGGTATGAGTATAATATCGCGCGCGACCTTATATTGTGTTAGTTCGATTAGGACTTTTATGACACAACGAAGTCAATTAGTAAGTATTATGTAAAAGCTATTTAGCTAAGCAAAGTTAGTGAACGCGAGATATGGTAAAACAACCGTATTTCAAACGTCAATAAGGTCAAAATCTCTTGCACCTGTTTTTTTTTTAACTAGAAAACCTTGTCTAGTGATCACAAGTTAGAAAAATGAGTGCAAGCGATTTTCGACCTTATTGACATTTATCAAAATCACGGTTTTTAATGAAAGATCAAAGTTAGTAAACGAGAATACGGCAAAAAATCAACCAAATTTTAAACGTCAATAAGGGCGAAAATCGCTTGCACCTGTTTTTTCTTACTAGAAAACATTGTCTAGTGATCACAAGTTAGAAAAATGAGTGCAAGCGATTTTCGACCTTATTGACATTTATCAAAATCACTGTTTTTAATGAAAGATCAAAGTTAGTTAATGAGAATACGCCAAAAAACCAACCGAATTTCAAATGTCAATAAGGTCGAAAATAGCTTGCACCTGTTTTTCTTAACGATAATTTAAAGACGTGAAATACACCTAATTTTATCGACAAAAACACCCACATGTTGGGGTCTATCCCCACTCCTGTTGGAATGGCCGCCATTTTAAATTCGACTTTTTATTTTAGTATGCCAAATTTCGGCGTGAAAGAGTAACAAACATACAGACAGACAGACAAAATTTGTATAATAACTAAGCAAAGCGATATAAACATTCCTAAATAAATAGACTTTGATTTTCTTTAAAATTAGGTACTTAACCAGTTCGGCTTCTACCTCCTAGACTAAAATTCTCAGTACAGAAATTAAAACGATCGAGAGCGTAAATTAAAATGAACCAAAATAATACTAGCTCTTAGGTTCAAATTCGATTGCAATAGTGTAGCGCACGGAACGGCAACGGCGCGATTAGGCGCTTCCGAGACATTATTTTGAATTTTTTGGCGGGAAAACGGTTTTTGGCTTATAATTTTGAAACTAAGAGGCCCAGAGATTTGAAATTATGCCTCGTGTGTGCTGCAATTATAACGTATTATTTGATCTTTAAAACGAAACTCTAACATATACAGTTACAGCAATTCACCATGTGTCAGCCAGAGACACGTGTCATCAGCTTACACATAGATATCGGCTCGTAGCTCAAAAACTTTTCGAGTTAAAGCTTTGATAAATTTGGAGCCTAATGCTCCAATTCGGCTGAGAATTTTGAGGTATATAACATAATCGTACCTTAAGTAATTACGAAAATACAGATGTGCAAGCCAGTGACACGTGTCTCCAGCTCGCACACAGTTTTATGCTCGTAGTTACAACAGTATTTGAGTGTGATGGTTAGTTTTTTTGGATCTTATTGCTGCAATTAGGCTCTAAATTTTTGACTATAGTCTAAAACCGTAACCTCACTGGTTTGCCTTAACGGGATGTGTAAGCTGCAGACACGTGTCGCCAGCTCACACACATAAAACAAGTCATGGTAACGAACTTATGGTGGCTGCTATTATTTTGTCTGGAAGTTTGATTGCTGCTATTATGCTTTAAAATATGGCAAGCTTAGAATTTCTCTATAGCCTATGAGGAAGCTGGAGACCCACACATGAAATAATGTTGGTCGAATTTTATAAACATCTTCCTGCTGTAACAATGGAAGAAATGATTTTGCGTACATAATCCCTTAAGAAAATAATACACACCGTTTCAGTTAGTTGTTTTGTGTTTCGGTAACCTTTCACTTATTCTGAGTTCTGACCATTCAGGAACATGGGTTTGAGAATCATCGTATTTCTAAGTTTAGTTTTGTCTTCAAAGTCTCTGACAAACAGTAATGCAGGATTGGTCAGGTATTTAAAAGGTAAGCTGGCTGTAACTAACCACAAAATAGAGAGAGGACAGTAGGCATAATTATGAGTTTATGCAATATTATGCTCAATAGCGACTTAACGCTGCCTGTCCATTGGCACGGAGCGAGGTGGCGATGCTGCCGAAGCGGAGAAACGAGAAAATATTAACCAAAAGGATTGCGGAGCGGAGATTTTATGCAATCCTATTGGTTAATATTTCCTCGCTTCTTTGCTCCGCAGTCTCGCTCCGTCAGACAGACAGCCTTAGTTTAGCTAGTTTGACGACGCGGAAGCCGGAACATACTCTGTCGTGTTATGTTGTGTCGCCACAGAAGCGTATTGGTTTCATACATTCTGGATCGTGTGCGTTACCCCAGCAAAAAGTTCTGCTTTAGAGAGATGAGACCTTATCAGATAATTAGTGTGTCATGAGGAGAAATTTGTTTACTAATAGCAAAATTTGTGTGAGTTGTAGTTTTTAAGATATATGAGAAAAACGGATTCTGCTGGGGTCACGTTTTAAACATTACCCTGGCAAAAAAAGTTGTTTCAGCCTGGAACCAAATACATGAATAGATAGCTTTTGTTGCATAGTAAATGTTAGCAAATAGCAAAAATTGTGTGTGTTATGGTTCTCGAGTTATTTAAGTTTTTGCTGGGGTAACGTTTTGGGTTTTCCCAGATCTCGAAAACGGTTCAACGCAGAAGTTTGAAAAAAATACCACTAAGAGACCTTAATTTGTTTAAATTTGTTTAATTGTTAGTTTTTGATTTGGTTGTCACAAACCAACGTAATTAAATGGTTTCGAAAAACAGAAAAAACGAATTTACAAGTAAACTAGTACACTTATAATCAAATAAACAGCTGTTAAAAATAGCCGTGGTAGACACTTATTACATCAAGAATTTTAGGCTTTGTAACTTTACACGATATAAAGATATAAACAAATTTAATAAATTTTAGACCGGTCGTACTTTAGCGATCGAATACACAGTTTCCATAACATTAAGACACATGGCATACATTAAACAAATTTAAGTAATTCATTAACATTACTTCCCGTTAATTTCAGCTTTCAATTACGCCTATCATGAAAGTTTTAACAAAAACAAGATTACGACAGCAATTCTTGAATAAGCCGACCAAATTGTAAAGGTCACTAAAAAGCGACCGCACCATACATAAGCGTAACCATCTTAAATGAACGGGATGTTATGGATCTTTTGTTAGTACAGTTGCGTACAAAACTTTGCTGGTCAGATTATCTTTAAATATATAATGTACGTTAGTCTCGTGAAAACTCAAGATTGGCTTGGCCGATTTTGGTTTTAAAATGTTTGTCGTATTCCAGGGGAAGGTTTAAATGGTGAGAAATATATATGGAAAAAATGCGAGGTAGTTTCCGTAAAAACTGTTCCTAGGTAGGAACAGTTTTTATGGTTAAATGTTTTTACCTGTCAAACATAGTGGTCACTGGATTGACATGAGAGGTTTGGTATTAAAATAAAACATTTGGTTTGATCAAACAGAAGCAACAAATTACTATAAATGTATATATTGATACTGACAAATAAATCACACTATAAATTGCTTAGCGAGATTATTTCCTACTTAGGTTTAGATTATTATTTACCTTTATTTATGTAATGTTGAGTGCATTCAAACTTTTAACTTTCGTGAATCATTACATTTTTTTAAAATACTATTAATCGCGTAAGTGTATTATTTGATATTAATAAACACGATATTAATTTATAAAATAGAAAACTAGTAGAATCTTAAGCTATATGAATAAAATTTTTCTTCATAACTGTACAAAACATCGGATACTAAGCTGCTAATTTGCGAAGATAACCCGTACGTATGGTGCGGTCGCTTTTTAGTGACCTTTACAATTTGGTCGGCTTATTCAAGAATTGCTGTCGTAATCTTGATTTTGTTAAAACTTTCATAATAGGCGTAATTGAAAGCTGAAATTAACAGGAAGTAATGTTAATGAATTACTTAAATTTGTTTAATGTATGCCATGTGTCTTAATGTTATGGAAACTGTGTATTCGATCGCTAAAGTACGACCGGCCTAAAATTTATTAAATTTGTTTATATCTTTATATCGTGTAAAGTTACAAAGCCTAAAATTCTTGGAGTAATAAGTGTCTACCACGGCTATTTTTAACAGCTGTTTATTTGATTATAAGTGTACTAGTTTACTTGCAAATTCGTTTTTTCTGTTTTTCGAAACCATTTAATTACGTTGGTTTGCGACAACCAAATCAAAAACTAACGATTAAACAAATTTAAACAAATTAAGGTCTCTAAGTGGTATTTTTTTCAAACTTCTGCGTTGAACCGTTTTCGAGATCTGGGAAAACCCAAAACGTTACCCCAGCAAAAACTTAAATAACTCGAGAACCATAACACACACAATTTTTGCTATTTGCTAACATTTACTATGCAACAAAAGCTATCTATTCATGTATTTGGTTCCAGGCTGAAACAACTTTTTTTGCCAGGGTAATGTTTAAAACGTGACCCCAGCAAAATCTGTTTTTCTCATATATCTTCAAAACTACAACTCACACAAATTTTGCTATTAGTAAACAAATTTCTCCTCATGACACACTAATTATCTGATAAGGTCTCATCTCTCTAAAGCACAACTTTTTGCTGGGGTAACGCACACTTCTGGATCTCAATTTTACCAACTCTGACTGTACGAATGTTTGCGCGGTTTCCTTCCAGACTGACACTAGCCAGACTGATACATGGCTGCCAAAGATCTCGATATAATAAATTAAAAAATGTTTTAAGATAAACAAACATTTTATTTACCTCGAATATTATGTGGATTAATAATGTATTTTAAAATGTAAGTATACTTCTTAACTTGATGATCATATTTGGCTCTGGATTTTTCTTGATTTAATCTTAAATACCGTGTTACAAACATTGTTTGTATAAACCTAGGTACATTCCTATATCTAAACTCTCTCGCGGTATAACAAAAAATATTAGAAAACCTCGCGGTGATATCTATTAGATTAATTTGTAAACAGCATATAATTTTAGCTCTCTGAGCCACCAGTAAGTATGGATTTACTCTATCTCGAGTATGTACAATACTATAGAATTTTATTTAGAGTAGAGGTGGCAGCCCTACTATACAGTAACTGTCGCGACTGTAGGGTGACAAGATCAGGGGGCCTACAACGAGCTCTTAAAGCAATGTCTTTTAGGTCTTACATTGACTTTTCGTACCACGACGTCCTATAAAGAAGGTTGTTTCTACCTAAATTTCTTAGCAATTTTGTTGCGATCATCTTTAACTTGTTCACTCTTTGTCAAAAAATATCTAAGGTTGCCAACTTAATGCAAGTTTAAATAAGTTACTATTTTTTACAAGTTCTGTAACATTTTTTTCTGGAAGAAACTAAGTTGTCATAAGAATGTCAACTTATAGTCGATACCAAGATATAGTAAGGATAAACACACAAATCATATTTTCTTTGTTCTGCATACAGGTAGTAATTACTCAAGTAAATAATAACATGAACTTTTAGAGTTAATGGTGTAGACAACGAGTGCCCAGAATTTGAATAGTTTACACAACCGGGATTTGACCGGCTATCCTGATACATAAGAATAAGTTTTATTTATTCTTAGGCCTGATATCCGAGTGGCTGGTCATTTTGAAGTCCCTTTATTTTGTTTCAAAGTTTAGCAATTATTTGACTGTAGGTAAATCGTAAATGGTAGCAAATAGGGAGCAACTTTTGGTCTCCAGCCTGACGTGAATCGATACAGACAACCAGCCATTCTAACGCTCACAGAAATCCGTCCCATTCTTTTACCTAACATTAACATTCTTCCCATAATCGTAAGCGTTAATACGTCTAAGTAAGTCTATCTAAGTATAAAGTATTTTCGATACTTATTTTGTAACTACCCATGAAAAAGAAAAATAACATAGTAGATTCTTGTTAGTAACCCTAAGCATACATTTTAATACGTCAAATCTAGCGATCCTTTGGCGATCATAAAAGTGACAGGCAGGATGGAATCAAAATTATTAAGGCCTGTAGACACGAACGAACAAGAGCATGATGAACACGAACATTTACGAATATTTATTTGGTTCGCACAGTCACCATCAGAATTTGTAAAGGTAACTTGTAGTGCATGGAACTTATTGACATTTTAAACTGATCAGAAGTATTTGGTCACCTTGTCTGCTATGATATACTGATGGCAACTGTCCGTGTAAACATAAATCTCAGACTCCCAAGTCCTCTCAGTTTCCTCTTCTTCTGATTGACCATTTATTTATTTTATCCTTTATTTTAATTGTATTTATCTTTAGGTATAACTATTGTTTGTATTCATACAACACACTTGTTCTTCCCTTTTTTATCATTGCACCCACTTCCCTATATTTCATTTTTTCTATTTATTTTACACCCAATGGTTGCCTGGAAGAGATTGCTGATTGGCAATAAGACCGCCTCTTCTATACTTTCTTCTTTGTATTTTTGTCCCTTTTTCTGTAATATTTCTACTTGTGTGCAATAAAGCGTAATTTATTATTATTTTTAAATACTTAAATCATCAGAGTGAACACGAACACTATAAATACAACACTTTCACACTGAACAACAAAATTTTAGAAAATTTTTGACGCACACTGTGGAGGCCGTTCGTTTGTATAACAAAGACTTACTTGTGCTCGTGATGAGGAAGTCTTGATGATGAAAATTATTAATGCAAAATGTAATGTGTTATAATGACAAAGCAATAACAGCTTGTTTAAACCAGCCTTTTTCAAAACGATCTTTTTTCCAGCGATGTTGATATGAGCTCTACATAGATTCGTACCATGACATTTCTGTCAAACAAACTATGATAATATAATAACCAAGGGTCTGACATGCTTTGATAGAGCGAGATCGTCTTATTGAGATTCCTATAGGAGGAAATAAAGAAGAGTTTCATGTTTTATCTCTATCACCGACCGGACTTTTTTTCATGGTCGGGTTATAGGCACAGTTCAACTAGGCAAAACAAACAAGTGAGGTTATATCAAAAGTGCCAAAGAAATTAAAGGTTTTGTGGATTACTACCTAATTTATACATAAAATTTATTATAAATCGAATGTGTAGTGTTTGTGTCTAGCCAACAAAATAGTGGGGTGTTCAATATTTGGCTGCAAAAGCAACAAATAAAGAAAAGAAGCGGGTGTTACATTTCATGCGTAAGTACACTGTTTTCTATATATTGATCACGTATTTCTTTCTCAAACCTCACAGGAACCAAGTTTCTGAGCTAAATCATTAGTTATATCATGAAAAACCTGATAAATAGGAAAACTCTAAAAATTATTTCTAAAAATAACCTCGGAAACATTTGACATGCAAACCAGGAAAATTGCGTATTAATCTACGTAATATAAGCCAGCTTAGCATTGACGTCCACTAAAATCAGTAGGTTTATAAATCGATTTCCGGATGCCTACCCATATAGAAAATTTTCCCTAAAATTTACCCCATATTTCAGGGAATTTCAAGCGATTTGATTTTTCCAGATTTCCGACGGAAGATAAAATTCGTGAGAAATGGATAGAAGCAACTGGAAAAAAGAATTGGCATAAGTACACACGAATTGATTTGTAGAAAAAGTGTGTCTGTACATCCTTATCCTTACATATTATAAAACAGTAAAAAAAGTGTGTCTGTACATCCTTACTTATAATAAAACAGTAAAAAAGTGTGTCTGTACATTACATATATTTCAAAAAAAATATTTGGGGCGATGGATACATTAGTAGAGTAGGAATTTGAAAAAAAAAGTGTGTCTGTTTGTCTGTTTGTTTGTCTGTTTGAACACGCTAATCTCCGGAAATACTGAACGGATTCGGATGAAATTTTTTTGTTATATGGCTGTTAAGCCTGGGCATAACTTAGGGTATAATTGATTTTGGAAAATGGAACACCTGATGCAGAACCATGATGGCCCAACTAACCTATACGGAATATAAAAATGACACCTTAGCAAAAGTTGTTCAACCTAATGAGCATTTTTTGTTGAGGTATAAAAATTGGAGATCTGGAATACCTGATGCAGAACCATAATGGTCCAGCTAAACTATACAAAATATAAAAATGACACCTTAGCAAAAGTTGTTCAGCCAGATGAGTATTTTTTGTTGAGGTATAGAAATCCATGATCTGGGAACACCTGATGCAGAACCATAATGGTCCAGCTAAACTATACAAAATATAAAAATGACACCTTAGCAAAAATTGTTCAGCCTGATGAACATTTTTTGTTGATTTAGTAACTTTTAACATTATAACACTGCTACAAGTATTTTCTTATGTAACTACATAAGTTCATATGCATGCGCAAGTCAAAGTCCACGCGTACGAAGTCGCGGGCATCAGCTAGTTACATATTATATTTAAAAAAAAATTAATTGTCTGTTTGAACACGCTAATCTCCGAAAATACTGAATGGATTCGAATGAAACTTTTTCTGTTATATAGCTGTTAAGCCTGGGCATAACTTAGGGTCGGTCTGGACAAAAAGAGTGGTTGGTCGGGACCACTTATTTTCGCGATTTCGCTTGCAATACTTTGTTTAATTAGCGAGTCAAAATGTTGACTTTCACTCACTACGGAATTCAAGTACTGTAACGATTCCAAATACATTTTAGGGTATTTTTTTTGCGATCATGGCAGCCCCATATTTTGACGTCATAATATATCTATCCCTTACACCCGCGGGCTGATTATCTAATTAGAAACCGCCTAGCGACCGGTCGCAGTTCCCAGATGAACGTAATACATTGCTACTTTTCTTTAGGGTAAAAAAAAACATACCAAATAAAAGGAGCAATGTATGTCAAATGCAACCGGTCGCTAAATAGTTTCTTTTTAGATAATCAGGGTGCCGGTCGCTCGGTGGCGCATCTACCCCTTTTTAATATACTATATCTATGATAATAACCTTATATTATTCCCGCAAAGTACTGGGAAAGAACGAATAATTTTACTAATAATTTGTCTATACCTTGCTTAGCTATAGGAAAAAATACGCTATGTTGTGATTATTTATTCTGTGGTTTCAACAATAGACATGAACAAAGAGGTACCTACCTTACTTATGTCATGCGTAGCGTAAATATGTCACTCGTCTCGTGATCAAAAAAATATTTACTTAAACCACAGCCGTGACACACTCTGTACATGAGAGTTCGAGCGCCAGCGACCTTGAGCCAGAGCGTGTAAGCGCTAGGGTTGATACCGAAATGGAATTTAGACTTGTGGCAAAGGAAATTACATAGTAGGTTAGGTATGTCAGGAAATAAACTTGTGCAAGAACATGTTGATGAAAGATAGGTTTTATTTATAATAAGTTTTTGTAATCTTTTAATTATATTAGGTAGGTACACATCATATATGGCAACCCTTATACTATATTTTCTGTTATTTATCATATAATCATTTTTAGGGTTCCGTACCCAAAGGGTAAAAACGGGACCCTTTTACTAAGCCTCCGCTGTCCGTCTGTCTGTCTGTCTGTCACCAGGCTGTATCTCATGAACCGTGATAGCTAGATAGTTGAAATTTTCACAGATGATGTATTTCTGTTGCCGCTATAACAACAAATACTAAAAACAGAATAAAATGAATATTTAAGGGGGGCTCCCATACAACCAACGTGATTTTTTTGCCGTTTTTTGCTCCATATTGATAACGACTACAGTTAGACAGTTGAAATTTTTACAGATCGTGTATTTCTATTGCTGCTATAATAACATATGCTATAAACAGAATAAAATAAATATTTAGGGGGGGCTCCCATACAACAAACGTGATTTTTTGCCTTTTTTTTTGGTACTGAACCCTTCGTGCGCGAGTCCGACTCGCACTTGGCCGGTTTTTTTTAATCTCTTAACGTGTTAATGAAGGAAAGGTTTGATTTATAATCATTTTTATTAGGGTTCCGTACCCAAAGGGTAAAAAACGGGACCCTATTTACTAAGACTCCGCTGTCTGTCTGTCTGTCACCAGGCTGTATCTCATGAACCGTGATAGCTAGACAGTTGAAATTTTAACAGATGATGTATTTCTGTTGCCGATCCGATGCCGAACAACAAATACTAAAAACAGAATAAAATAAATATTTAAGGGGGCTCCCATACAAGAAAAGTCCTATTTTTTTTGCCGTTTTTTTGTACGGAACCCTTTGTGCGCGAGTCCGGCGAGCTCCGGGTTTTTTTATTTATTGTAAATTTTACCTACTTGCGAGTTTAAGAGGTTTAATCGTCTGAAATCCTTATTTTCAGAGCTTTTTGTTATAATTAAAGTCAGGCTTAAGGAAGGGTAAGGGCATGACTAATATTTCGTATATTTTAACTTATAAAATAGTCGTTAAATTTTTATTTTATTAAAATTCAAAATATGGTAAAGTTGCCATAGTAGGTACCATCAACTATGGCAACTGGGCAATACGAAGAAACTTTTATCAGGATTTTGTTTTTGGTTATTGCCACAGCCATAAACACAACAATAACGCCCGCCACCGGGCATGATTAATTATCTAACAATTAAATAATGTAAATTAAACGCGTAGTCAGTCCGTGCGAAATGCGGTACAATACGGATTGCGGTGGGACAAGCGAGCGGCGAGCGAAAGTAGAAAGAACCCTTGCCCGAGTAAGTCGGCGACTAGCGGCTGCACTCCCCGCGCGCCGCGCGCAGCCCCCGCGCGCCTCCAGACACGCACACATAGCCGCGAGCGATTTTACGAGCATACATGCGCGAGTGTCGTTTCTTTTCGCGATAGAGTATATATTCTGTGCTTAAACGCTAAACAGCTATAATCCTTCGATTGATATAATTTATAACCACGTATTAATAATTTATTGATAAATCAACACACACATGATATCTTAAAAGTGGACAATTCAATACTTTTGCAGTAAACAGGATAGGATTCTACTCCAAAGAGCTGAATATCGTCACAACGTCTTTTAAGTTCATGTAAGTAAATTGGAGTATTATATTTATTGTTTTATGGTCTTAAAAGCAAGTACCTAGTGTAAATAAGTCGTTTTATACTGAAGTGCTCGTAACCGCTTGATTAAATTATGTTAGAGTATCTAACTACCTACTTACATTATTTTTGGTTATTTGCAGGTTTGCCAGGGAATCATACGGTGATAAACCCATAAACGCCATAAGCTTCCGACTTAAAAAGGATAATTTTGTACAACAATACTGTGACAATTTTATTAGATACTTATAGAAAAGATGTTTCATTTTGAAAAGTGAATATCATAAATAATTACCCATATCAAGTAATAAAGTAATCATTTTCTTTGCTCTTATTTATTTTGTACCATTGCGCTAGCTATAGCTAGGCTTAGCAAAAGGGCCGTGACTTTATTTCTATAAATTGGTTTTGTAAAATTTGTAGTTTGGTTTTGAGCATGTTCTACGACAAAAAATCTAGGGTACCTACCTAAACATAGCTTAGCACTATCATAGGTGGGCGTGCTGTAATTAATGTTGATTTTGTTTATTTAGTAGGGACAACTTGTCTTAGTAATATGTTCCCATTAGAAGATGTTTAATAAAATGGCAATAATACAATACATGTACTGTTTTATTTTAAAAGGAAGTTATGTAGATTAATAAGAGCACAAGCTCACTCGCAGAAAGAAAACTCACGAACAAAATACCAGTAGAATTGAGATTTTTCATCACAAGCCTCCAATTGTAGCACAGGTTATGAACAAGCTGGTTCTGCTACAAATCACCCGATGGACAAATAATCATCAAGTTAAAAAAATTCACATTCTGGGCGTAGAAATACGACGCCTTTTTCTGCACAGTAAATCTTCGTGATTTCGTACCATTATTCTTTTGTCATCTAAAAATAATTGTAAAAGATAACTTATTTATTAGTCATATTTTAAAGAAAGTTCACTCAATATGCCTAGAAATATGAGTAAATTATGCATATATTGTTCACTATGAACAATCTACTTTTGGAACATTTTACTAAGGCAGCTCATGGTACGGATTTATGGTACGGATTGAGTGAACGAGTTATGAATGATGACATGAATGAAAAAGGGAATTAATTAAATGGGTGACTAGAAATAATTAAAGGCGACTGTAAATGGGATACTTAAATACTAAACTGGACAGCAGTTTTTTTTTTTGGCGACAAAATAACTACACGGGCGACTAACTTACAAAAATACTCAAAACCGGCGACTACATATGGGTGATAAATAATTTAAGTTAGCAGAGAAAACTCTAAATGGGTGACAAATATACTGAGTGGGCAACTATTATACCAAGTAGGTAACTATTATAACTGATTTAAGCTGCCCAACATGGTATTTTTAACACGTTTTTATTAGGCTGCTTTCTCGTTTGTTTGTTTTTTGTCATATTGGTTAGGATAATAGTCATCTTTTTTAAATAAAATAAATGCCAATTTTTTTATATTTTGTGTGCCCTAAGGTTGTCGTCCAAATAGTAATTTGGTCGCCCGTTACCCAATCTGTATTTTAAAGTCACCCATTTTCAATATCTGTAGTCGCCCTCGGTCCTTCACCCACTTAGTATTTCAGTACGCTATTTTCAGTATTTTTGATAACCAAAATGGGAATTTATGGTCGCCCAAATAGACGGCAAGGGGATGGGGGATGGGGGATGGGAGAGGGAGATTGAGAGTGAGAGGGAGAGGAGACATATGTGGATTCAATTCTGAACAGGATTATGGGAACGGGAACGAGCACTAAGGGGAACTGCACTGCACCTAACGGGGACGGGTCCAAACGGGAACGGGAAAGGGTAAAGAAACGGGTACGGGATATTTATATCTCTCGACCTATTTCTGTTTATTGTAATAAACTAGCTTCCGCCCGCGACTTCGTATATATTAGAGAAAATCATTTGGGAACCTTCAACCAGGACCCGACCAGCCGTTTAATATCCACGCGGACAAAGTCGCGGGCGGAAACTAGTTATACATAAAGTTTTATTCTAGGTACATAATTATTTCTTATAAAATGGTATACTATTTACAAAGCATAATTTCTTCGCTTTTTCCAAGCAATATAAATGTGTAATCATTCGTTCATTCCCAGCACAAAACAAGATTGTTATTTGATGTCATGGTACGAATTTGAGTGATATCATTTAGAGCTTGTAACAAGCTTGCTGGATATAAGCTTACTTATAAAAAAGGTGGGAGTAGGCCCCCAGAGCGTTTAAAATACGGGATTTAGGATTGAAATATGGGACAATCCATTATGTATGTTTTTTTTGGAAATCGTTTTTATCGTGCTTAACAAAATGATTTATTTTCTATAATTATATTTTTTTATTAATATATCTTTGGTGGTGAGGAGTCCACCAATATAGATGTTCTGAAGGTGTGGATGGGAAGGAAATAAACAACGACTGTTTACGCAAACGTCAGCGCGTGTGCAGATAGGTGCGGCGCAGGGTCGAGCGGCGTGCGCTCCGCGTCGAGGCTTAGTTTCGACTGGCTGTCGCGAGCGTGTGCATTCAATTAATATCGAAGGAATGCAGACAAAAAACAGGAGTACAAAAGGCTCGCATAAAGTTAACTGTACAGCGCGGTAGCTATTATTGCGCGTCGGCGATGCTATACTATATGAGATTTATATATTAAATATGAGTAGGCCACATCACTCCCCCCCAGAGACCGTCACTACGGGCGATAATAATCTGGTATGCGAACTCTCCTACCAGAACGAGTAGTTTTATGTTCGGTTTCAGCCCTAGATGATGGAGGTAATACGGTGTCAGATACTGGAGGTGATGAGTTAGTACTATATTCAACAGGGTGCTGTACGGGAGACAATATATAGGCCGGTTTTAGTCGGTCTATGGAAACTGTCACCAATTTGCCCTTAATTTCTAATTTAAAAGTTTTAGGACCTCTGTCTATGACTTTATACGGACCGGTATAAGCTGGCTGTAAGCTGCGACGAACGGTATCGTCTCGCAGAAACACGTGACTAGTGGAAGTCAAATCCTTATGGATAAAAATTTTGCCAGTGTGATGTCGTGAAGCTGGACAGGGTTGCAAATTTTGGACGAATTGCCTAAGACGTGCTATAAAATCAGTTACGTCAGTGGTGCCCTCTAGATTGGAGTGAAAGAATTCTCCTGGGAGCCTCAGTGGTTCGCCGTAGACGATCTTGGCCGAAGAACTGTTGATATCTTCCTTGAAGGTACTACGGATGCCCAGTAGGACTAATGGAAGTGATTCAGTCCAATTGACGTTTGCATGGCACATGATAGCGGCTTTCAGTTGCCTGTGAAAACGTTCTACTAGGCCGTTGCAAGCTGGGTGATACGCTGTAGTTCTGCGGTGCTCAAAACCAATCATTTGGGAGAGAAATTTGAAGAGTTCGGACTCGAACTGTCTTCCTCTATCCGTAACTATGACGGTGGGGCAACCGAAACGTGCTATCCAGTCTCGCAAAAGAGCCTTAGCAACAGTTTCTGCCGATATGTCTACTAAAGGTATTGCCTCAGGCCATCGTGAAAAACGATCGACTACCGTGAGACAATAGCGATAACCGTTGGAAATTGGAAGAGGCCCAATGAGGTCGATGTGCAAATTTTTGAATCTTGCACGGGGTAATGTGAAATTGCCTAAGGGTGCAGAGATGTGGCGATTCACTTTGGAACGTTGACAGTCCAAACAAGCTCGTGCCCATTCTCTGCAATCCTTTCGTATGCCTTCCCAAACAAAACGCTGTGAAATTAACTTAGCAGTACTATTAGCGCCTGGGTGGCTGAGTGAGTGAAGGCATTCAAAGATTTTGCGGCGCATGATTTTCGGAACGAATGGCCGCGGAGTGGGTGTGCTGATGTCACAGAACAGCTCGTACCTACTACCGGGAATCATCATTTTCGATAACCGAAGTGAAGTGCTATTTTCAATAAAATCTTTAAGTTCTGGGTCCGATTCCTGAGCTTTCGCAAGAGATTCGTAGTCGATATTGGTCTCTAATTCCTCAATACGCGATAGAGTGTCCGCGACGACATTATCCTTACCGGAGAGGTGTTGTATATCGGTAGAAAATTGAGATATAAAATCGAGATATCGATATTGCCGAGGAGAACAACTTGTCTTTCTGGAATGAAATGCAAAGCTGATCGGCTTATGATCGGTAAAGATTGTAAAATCCCTTGCTTCTAACATATGACGGAAGTATTTGATTGCCTGATAATATATGGCAAGAAGTTCACGGTCATACGGGGAATATTTACGTTGTGAAGGACTTAACTTACACGAATAAAATGCTAGCGGCTGCCAATGACCTTCTATTCGCTGTTGAAGGACTGCACCTACAGCAACATCCGATGCGTCAGTTGTGAGAGCTAATCGAGCTCGGCAATCCAATTGAGTATGCCACATATCTATTGCATTAAAATAAACCGTACTCCGCGGAGTGCTATCGCATCGCGTAAGAAGATAATATGCTCAAATACGGCAGGCGGATTATCTAATGAAAAACCACCTAGCGACCGGTTTGATTTGACAGATGAATGTTATCACATTCATACTTCTTTTTGGGTTAAAAAAATCATACCAAAGAATAGTAGCAATGTATGCCAAATGAAACCAGTCGCTAAATAGTTTCTATTTAGATCAGCCGTACTCAACCTTTTTTTTAAGGGGCCACAAACACGTTTCGATCTTGAAGCGCGGGCCGCAAAAATATTTAGGTGTTAAAAAACATATTGAAAAAAGAAAAGATGTTCACAATAAAGCCAACTATACAATACATGATTTTGTAACCTTTATAATATTAGTTATGTTGAAGCGTCATGCAATGTAGACCAAGTTGAAAGAGCTTACTTTGAAAGAACTTTACTAACAATGACTTTTAAAACTTAGTCAAAGTTTTAAAATTCCAAGTGAGCCAATCACAAAGGCCCGGCGGGCCGCATGCGGCCCGCAGGCCGCAGGTTGAGTATGGCTGATATAGATAATCAGCCTGCCGTTCATTTTATTTTCCCGTACCTATTGAAAAGAAAGAAAAGAATTGCCGCCACCTTGGATTTTTAATACTTTTAAGATTGTGTTGCTGTTTTCTTGTCAAAATAGTACCAAAACCGGAGTTTCATCGAAATCGACCCACAAACAAAATAGTTGGCCGCCATCTTGGATTTATTAATATTTTTGACACAGCGTTGTTATTTTCTTGTCAAAATAGTACCAAAAACCGAGTTTAATCGAAATCGGCCCACAAACAAAAAAGTTGGCTACCATCTTGAATTTTTTAATATTTTAAAAATTGCGTTGTTATTTTCTTGTCAAAATTGTACCAAAAACCGAGTTTCATCTAAATCGGCGCACAAACATGAATTTGTTAATATTAACTTTACCCCACGCCTGCGACTTACAGTTATTTCAATAGAACAATTTCGTTTTTTGATAATCTGAAATGGTGTAGTATTTATGGTCACCCTAGTTTTGTAAAAGAATATTTTCCTAAGGCTCAATTACATTACACAATTTTAAGCACGCGATTTTAAGACTAAGCATGGTGTAAACGGACTAAGACAGTAAGAATCTTAAAATCGTGCGGCCCAGCCCGCTCGGTAATAAGATTCTTAAAATTGTGTCGTCTAAATGCACGCACGATTTCAAGACAGTCTAACTGTACCTACGACGGCACGTCAGACGTAACAGTTGTACTACAAAAACCAACTTTATACCTAAGGCATAAAGGCGTTCTCAAGGTCAACGTGTAGAGGTAATGTGACAGACAGAGACAGACTCTGTCTGACTCGCGACAGATAGACGATACTGCCACAGTACAAGATAAGTTCAAAAAGGAATGTTGGTTTTTTAACACGTTTTCATATGGACGTTTTCTTGTTTATTTATTTATTTATACTATTAATATTTATAAGTAGGTTCGTTTATTTGTTTGTCCGTAATTTTAGAAAAGAGTATTTTATACTAGGTAAGTACCTACCTACCTAGCTTCCCGATGAGCTAGAGACTTGAAACTTATAGGTAGGTGGGTTGTTTTTTTATTAGGTTGTTTTCTCGTTTGCTTGTGTGTTTGTTTGTTTGTTTCTCCACAAAGTTTGCGAACAATTTAAACTAGCTTTCGGATGAGCTAGATACTTGAAACTTTGAAAATAGGTCAGAAATGGAAGGCAATGCAAAATTATGGTATCATTGGGCTGATCTGATGATGGAGCCGGAAGAGGGCCACAGGAACTCTATAATGGAACCATACAACCCCATCGTGCTTGGGCTCGTTAGAATCGCCTTGATGAGTACTTTAAAGGGAGATGAGGTCCAGGCTCTGATGATTTAGCTGGAAGGCCATGCCATAGGAACTTTATATTGAAATCGTGCAACCCCATTGAATTTGGGCTCCTTTGAATCGTCTTGACGAGTGCTTTGTTGGGAAATAGTGTCCAGGGTCTGATGACGGAGCCGGAAGAAGGACACTGGAACTCTTTAATAAAACCACGCTACCCCATTGAGTTTAGGCTTGTTTGAATCGTCTTGGCGAGTACTCTAATGGAAAATAGTGTCCAAGGATCTGATGATGGAGCCGAAAGTAGGCCATAGGAACTCTATAATAAAACCATGCAACCCCATCGAGTTTGGGCTCGTTTGAATCGTCTTGACGAGTACTTTGTTGGGAAATAGTGTAACGTATAATAACGCGATATCTAGGTAGGTCGATACGTGCGCGACCGACAACAACGACGATGTGCACCTTCTGAGCCGGACGCCGTGGGCGGGCGTGGCGCGGGGTGGGTCACGCCGAGGGGCGGGCGGGTGCCGCTGCCGCGGCCCGCGCGCGAGCCGTCGCGTTCGCGTTGGTGTGCGGTGCGGTGCGGTGCGGCGTGTGTGTCCGTCGAGTTATTCACAAGAGCGACAGTCTTGTTTTGTTTGATACGATTCTTGCAATTTGCATTAAGTAAGTACCTACACATTAGAGGTTTTTATCTACTTAAATAAAATTATACTAGGTAAATATACCTACTACTACTTCATACCTACTAGGTAAAATATTTCTATTCGTGAGCCTTTCGAATTTTCAACCTAGTCAGATATTAATGTTATGTAGGTTTCTAATAGGTATATAATAGTTGAAAAAATGATTGATTAATATATAAGTAAGGAGATAGGTACCTAAAATTTTATTTGACACGACGACTGCAAATTGAAAATATTTATATAATTAACCTCTTAACAAACAATGATTAAAGAAAAGGAATTTGGTATTGGGTAGGTGCTTAAAGAACTAAAACAGAAAATAAAACAAATACAAAAACTACAATGTAAATAACTCCAAACCTACGTTGATTGAAAAAGACATTAGAAACTTACTGCCTTCTCTTTTACTATAACAGTAAGCACGGCCGAGCGTGCTAGAAATTGTGTGGTGTAAATGCGCGCATTCTTAGTCGTTTTCAAGACAGTCTTAAAATCGCTTGCTTAAAATTGTATAGTGTAATTGAGCCTTAAATATTGAAATTCTAAAATTGAAATTCGGCCGGCGCCAAAGTCAAAATCGGAGTTGCCAGGATTGACACTTGAATTTAACACCACCTCACCGATGATAGCTGATTAGCATTATTGTGAAAATCTTATTAAATCAAAAGAGTAAGTTCAGTTTTCTTTCACAATAACTATGTGTTATTCTAAATTAATATTTAAGTAGTATATTTTCAATATTCTACTCCGAATCCTTAATTTTGATACACTACGTGATTGGTAACGTACATTTTTTTTCCCTACATACCGTCGTGGTATTATTGTTTAGTAATGGCAATTGTGCGAACGAGACATCCTCATCTACTTGGTGTTGTTTCATTAAGGCTCAATCACACTACACAATTTTAAGCAAGCGATATTAAGACTGTCTTGAAATCGACTAAGAATGCGCACATTTACACCACACAATTTCTAGCACGCTCGGCCGTGCTTACTGTCATAGTAAAAGAGAAGGCAGTAAGTCTCTAATGTCTTTTTCAATCAACATACATAGTATTGGAGTTATTTACATTGTAATTTTTGTATTTGTTTTATTTTCTGTTTTAATTTTTTTAGCACCTACCTAATACCAAATTCCTTTTCTTTAATCATTGTTTGTTAAGAGGTTAATAATAAATATTTTCAACTAGCTGATGCCCGCGACTTCGTACGCGTGGACTTTATGACTGCGGCGTATGCATATAAATGAACTAATGTAGTTACATAAGAAAATACGTGTAGCAGTGTTATGATTCTGCATCAGGTGTTCCAGATCTTCGATTTTTATACCTCAACAAAAAATGCTCATCAGGGTGAACAACTTTTGCTCAGGTGTCATTTTTATATTTTGTATAGTTGAGCTGGATCATTAAGGTTCTGCATCGGGTGTTCCGGATCTTCGATTTTTATACCTCAACAAAAATGCTCATCAGGCTGAACAACTTTTGCAAAGATGACATTTTTAAATTTTGTTTAGTTTAGCTGGACCATTATGGTTCTGCATCAGGTGTTCCATATCTTCGATTTTTAGTACCTCAACAAAAAATGCTCATCAGGCTAAACTACTTTTACTAAGGTGTCATTTTTATATTTTGTATAGTTTAGCTGGATCATTATGGTTCTGCATCGAGTGTTCCGGATCTTCGATTTTTATACCTCAACAAAAATGCTCATCAGGCTGAACAACTTTTGCTAATATGTCATTTATATATTTTGTAAAGTTTAGCTGGACCACTATGGTTCTGCATCAGGTGTTCCAGATCTTCGATTTTTATACCTCAACAAAAAATGCTCATCATGCTGAACAACTTTTGCAAAGGTGTCATTTTTATATTCCTTATAGTTAAGTTGGACCATTATGGTTCTGCATCAGATGTTCCATTTTCCAAAATCAATTATACTCTAAGTTATTCCCAGACTTAACAGCTATATAACAAAAAAAATTTTATTCGAATCCGTTCAGTACTTCCGGAGATTAGCGTGTTCAAACAGACACACATTTTTTTCCAAATTCTTACTCTATTAGTATGTCTCCATCGCCCCAGATATTTTTTTTTGAAGTATATGTAATGTACAGACACACTTTTTTTACTGTTTTATTATATGTATATAAGGATTTGCTGTCGTCATGTCAAATAAAATTTTAGGTACCTATCTCCTTACTTATATATTAATCAATCACATTTTTCAACTTTTATCTACCTATTAGAAACCTACATAACATTAATATCTGCCTGGGTTGAAAATTCAAAAGGCTCACCAATATAAATATTTTACCTAGTAGGTATGAAGTAGTAGTAGGTATATTTTAACTAGTATCATTTTATTTTAGTAGGTAAAAACCTCTAATGTGTAGATACTTACTTAATGTAAATTGCAAGAATCGTATCCAACAAAACAAGACTGTCGCTCTTGTGAATAACTTGACGGACGCACACGCCACACCGCACCGCAGCGCACACCAACGCGAACGTGACGGCTCGCACGCGGGCCGCGGCAGCGGCACCCACCCGCCCCTCGGCGTAACCCGCCCCGCGCCACACCCGCCCACGGCGTCTGGCTCAGAAGGTGCACATCGTCGTTGTCGTCGGTCGCGCACGTATCGACCTACCTAGATATCGCGTTATTATACGATACACTATTTCCCAACAAAGTACTCGTCAAGACGTTTCAAACGAGCCTAAACTCGATGGGGTTGCATGGTTATATTATAGAGTTCCTATGGCCTTCTTACGGCTCCATCATCAGACCCTGGACACTATTTCCCAACAAAGCATCACTCGTCAAGACGATTCAAAGGAGCCCAAATTCAATGGGGTTGCACGGTTTCAATATTAAGTTCCTATGGTATGGCCTTCCAGCTTCATCATCAGAGCCTGGATCTCATCTCCCTTTAAAGTACTCATCAAGACGATTCTAACGAGCCCAAGCACGATAGGGTTGTATGGTTTCATCATAGATTTCCTGTGGCCTTCTTCCGGCTCCATCATCAGATCAGCCCAATGATACCATAATATTGCATTGCCTTCCAGTTCTGACCTATGTTCAAAGTTTCAAGTCTCTAGCTCATCCGAAAGCTAGTTTAAATCATTCACAAATTTTGTGGACAAACAAACAAACACATAAGGTACTTACCTAGTATACTTAGTATAAAATACTCTTTTTGCGGACAAACAAATAAACGAACCAATTACTTTTAATATTAATATAAATAAATAAATAAACAAGAAAACGTCCATATGAAAACGTGTTAAAAAACCAACATTCCTATTTGAACTTATCTTTTACTGTGGCAGTATCGTCTATCTGTCGCGAGTCAGACAGAGTCTGTCTCTGTCTGTCACTTTACCTCTACACGTTGACCATGAGAAAGCCTTTATGCCTTACGTAATGAAGTTTGTTTTTTTAGTACAACTGTTACATCTGACGTGCCGTCGTAGGTATAGTTAGACTGTCTTGAAATCGTGCGTGCATTTAGACGACACAATTTTAAGAATCTTATTACCGTGCGGGCTAGGCTGCACGATTTTAAGATTCTTAACTGTCTTAGTCCGTTTACACCATGCTTAGTCTTGAAATCGCGTGCTTAAAATTGTGTAATGTAATTGAGCCTTTAATCATTACGTGTCATTACACAGTAGAGTCTTCAGTCAATGTCGTCGATAGAATTTCAACTCTACGAGAAAGAGAATAAAGTTGATTTTTTTTAAACGCATAGTGAGAATTTTAGTAGAGTACTCACTCCCTATTATGAACCTTTGACATTGACATAGGTAGGTACGTCATTATTATTCTAGGGATGTCGAAAGTGAAAAAAAATATCGATATATCGATACATCGATATTTATAAAAATATCAATATCGGCCTCGATATATCGCGAAAAAAATATCGATATATCGTACCAATTTTTAAAGAACGTTTTCGGTTTTTAAAGAACAATGTATTTATTTCTGTCAAGCTCAGTAATTACAATAAATTTTATCAGACAACACACATTACTTTAATGTATGAAAATCTCAATAAAAACGAAGATAGGTAATTTATAAAATCAGGCGCATATTTATCACATAAGATATTCTGCGTAACGCAGCACAAAAAACATACCAGTCATAGACAATATTATGTTTTAATATTAAAATAAACTAAAGTACCTACAGATAAGTTTTTCCGTTCCCAAAAAATATCGTTTTTGATACGATTTTCGATATTGGTTATTTTGTATCGATATATCGGTTAGAAATATATCGGCTAAAAATATCGATATATCGATATTTTTTCAACAAGCCTATATCACAGAATACATTGCCTATATTATTCTACTCTTTGCATTATTTTGAGAAATTTTTGCGACTGTTGTTTTGTTTGTATCAGGGATGTGACTATTAGTCAAAATTTCTCAAAATAATGCAAAGAGTAGAATAATATAGGCAATGTATTCTGTGATATAGGCTTGTTGAAAAAATATCGATATAGTTGGAATTTTGATAAATTTAATCGATTTTTTAATAATCGATTAATCCTAATAAAAAAATCGAACAATAAAAATCGATTTTTATAGAAAAATAATCGATTATTATAATAATCGATTATTTTTTCACATCCCTGGTTTGTATTGTGACTTGTGCGACCAGTGCGACGGACGACAACAATCCGGAGTTTAATTACTTTTACATACTTTCTTTATTATACAAAAACCTACACCAAAATTAGGTATACATGTTTTAAATTGTTGTTACCCATCGGGGGGATTTTCATAGCAATAATGGCTTGGAGAAGTCATGGAGTTAATAACGCTGATATGGTTCGGCATTTAAAAGGTAAAGTGGGTTAAAATTGTTTATAATAAACAAGACTAAAACAATAATGTCTCTGGTTTATTTAAATAGCACGATCTCTTGACATTCTGTCTATACTGTTTCAAGTTTACTAGTACTCGCAGAGTCTACATTTGGACTGATTTCATAAAACTTGTTTCAGCCAATGGTATAATTAAATCCGATACTGTTGCCAGTGCAATGACCGCAGTTGATAGAAAAAACTACTGTCCTTATGCACCGTATCATGATTCACCACAGTCCATAGGCTACTCCGCAACCATTAGTGCTCCCCACATGGTGAGTGAATAATTACTACTTTTCAACTCATGGCCACAATATATTTATGTTGAGAATATTGATTAATAAGTATTGATATTCTTTATAAGTATTTCTTTTTACGTTTGTCTTGTCTAGCTGCAATCAGCCCAGTAGCTTTGTTGTTGTAATTTTGTTGGGTATTTCAGGTACATATATTCACATCCTGTGGTCACCTCTTGTATGAATAAGCTTTATTACTTGTGAGATTGGTTATATTGAGGCTGTTTGTTTAAAAAAAATATTCAAATGCTTCCGACTATTATTTTCAGCATGCCCATGCATTGGAGAGATTAAAAAATCAATTAATACCTGGTGAAAAGGCATTGGACGTAGGCTCTGGATCTGGCTACTTGACAGCGTGTATGGCTATCATGCTCGGTGAAAATGGGCGAGTGGTGGGCATCGAACATATACCTGACCTTGTCACATTGGCTACTAAGAATATAAAGAATGACCACCCAGAATTGTTGTCTTCTGAAAGAATCAAACTAATCGGTAATGAGTAAAAAAATCTCTTTATATTCATGAATTTTGTTATAATTATTAAATTTGAGTTTTTTTGCATTCACAATGCTATTTTTATACAATCCTAAAATACTAGAAAAAATAATATTTTTTCCCACCAGATAATTCTCGGATGGGAATCGAACCTGCAACCTTTGGATATTTGGTCCAATTGTCTGACCTGACTCGGTAGCTTAGCCCCCCTAACATGACCACCGAATCACGATATGATATAATGATTTATCACGTTTAACTGGCAAAAGACAATGGATTTTGACAGTTGGGTGTCGATAAAACTCTGTATCATGTGATATTATGTCGTGTTTCGTCGGTCATGCCAGGCTAACAGCAGCCAGAAAGGTTGCGGGTTTTTTTTGGGGATTTGATCTGGTGGGAGTAGGGTTCCTATACCATTACAATATTTGGAAAGTCCTGACAAAAAGCCGGACATTTCAATAAAGGTCCGGACATTTTCACAGACTGATCCAGACTCCATACATTTTCGGACTTCTCTTTCGAACATTAGTGCTATGTATGCTTTTTAAGTAGTATTACACCGCCCAATCTTCTAAGCCTGACAAATTACAAAGTCGGACAGAGTCCAGACAATAGTCTAAAAGTCCGGACATATCCGGATTAATCTGGACGGATGGTAACCCTAGGTGGGAGTCATATTTTTTCTAGTATATTATTTAGTAAAGTTATTATTACTAAGTATAACACCTACTTTAAAATTTAATACTGAAATATTTTACAGTTGGTGATGGTCGTCTTGGCTACCCTTCTGAAGCACCCTACAATGCTATCCATGTTGGAGCCGCAGCTCCCACCTTACCCCAAGCTGTAAGTACCATGGGCAACGTGGTACCACTCCTAAGGTTAAATAAAATCGCTTGCACGCCGCGCCGTCACAACATACGTTTAGTTCGTGCAGGGGCGATACGCATGCACACGAATTTTTTTGCTAACTGGTTAAGCGACGCTGCTGCCTACAGTACCTAATATTATTATTGTACACAATGTGAAATAGATTATACTACTTGACCAAGATAATTAGAAGCATGCCAGCTAAATATGACTCCGTTTTGGTAATAATGCCTTATTTATCAAACTGATCATGTAGTGGCGTCAGTAGGGTGAAAAATATGGCGTTTTGTGAACCAGAGATTTCCTTTGGTAGGATTGGTCCTTAGGACCCTAGGATGGATATAAGAAGTGGAGCCACCACGATTTATGTAGTAAATTTTTTGAAGTTTTGACTTTCAGCCCAATCTCGATTGTTAGCGACGCAAGTGAATTATGAGTATTAGTGACACGTAATAGTGATAAATACTGAAAGTGATAAGTGTTAAAAATCGCAATTAGTGAAGTAAGACTTATGAATAATTAATTAAGGACTTTAACTTAGTGAATCTACGCTTTAGATGTAAGAATTTGTTAGTTAGCCTTTGTATTAGTTCTTTACGTTCTTATTAGAACCTAGTTTTTGAGATTTGTAAGTAATTTTCAGTTTTAACATAGGGAATTAAGATTTTTTCTTTGTAAAATAGGGTATACCAATAGGGCAATACCTTAAAGACAAAGCCCCAATTTTTGGAAATTAGGCATATCAAAGGGGCAATACCACATAGAAAGCCCCCGAAGGTTTTTTGTAAATATCTTTTAAAATAATTGATGTTTTGATATAAAATAGTTCGTATTCGATTGAATCTTCATAGTTATATCTGAAGAAATAAATTTTAAGTTAGTTCTATCAAAGATTTGTAAAAACGAGCGCTTATTTCGATATCAGAAAGAGATAGAGATAGTTTTACTTAGAATTAGATAAAGACAGTTGCGTGTGAACAGGACAGACATACTGTAAGACAGAGAGGTCCGAGTTCTAGAAAAACTAGAAAGTTCTAGATTGATTTTCATGAAAATTCCAATAAATCTGATTGGTTCCGAATTTTCTAGGACTAATTTTCGATCGATATATAAAGCGGAGAGGTCGAAGTAAGCGCACAGTTTTTCCGATAATGGAGATATCATTGTAAAAGGAAGAAAAATGAAGAAATAAAAGAAGAAAACAGTAAATAGTGTTTTTTCCGACCGAGTGTTCAACCGCCTTCCTCGTCCAGCCGGCAATAATCCTATGAAGACTTTTGAGTGTTTACAGTCCACTTACTGAGAGTTATCGAGTTATATTATTTGTGACGTGTGTGGTTTAGTGTGGACGATCCTTTAAGTGCTCTCGTCGTCGTCTGCCCGCCGCCGCGCCCGCCACACTCGATAGATGTATTAGTTAAGCTGCTATGCCCAGTTTGATATCATAATCATATGAATTTAGGGTGTCGAATTCATTTTTGGATTCATAATTATACGATTCAATTGTTAAACTATTAAAAAAAATAAAAACAAAAATAAAATACTCGCTTGATTAAAGAAAAAAATTGCCATTAAATACACAAATTGGAAAATTTGAAAAAAAAAATACCTCATAGGAGCTCTTTATATCCTTTTATTTTTAAAATAATAATAAAAGAAAATATTCTTGTTTTGGCTAATTAAAAAAAATAACTTCGTTACCGTTGTAAGGAAGTTATTTTTATTAAATATTAAAATTTTAAATATCAATTGGAAACTTGTTTGTGATAAGCTTAAATTGTAGCAAATTTAGTTAGCTTTATAAAAGTATAGAGTAGAGATACCTGAAAAACGCTTCCTTAAGGTAGTTTTTTCGAAAATACTGAAACAAGTGCCAAATTTTTCCAGCAGTACAGGGTTTCCAAGGGTTAAAACTTGGGTAGAACTACTCTCAAGGTACCTAACAACATCTGAAAAAAAATGTAGTTACATGCGCGATTGTGATATGAGCCTTTTTTTGTCGATATTGACTGCCATTTTTTGTTTTTCTAATAATTTACTGATATTTTTTAATGCTGCGTTATACTTTTTAAGTTTATTTCAAAACAGTTAAATAAAAGTGTTATAATATATACATATTTGGAATTGGCTATTTATTACCTTTCATTTGATACCCATATTGTTATAATAAAAAATAATAATATTTCCATAGGTGTAAAAGAAATTGACGGCACGCGACAGTGAATTTTTTGCTATTTATTGTTAATAAAGAAATTTGTAAGTTATATATTTTTTCAACTCTTCATTCTATAAGCTTTGTTATCGTATTTTTTGTTGGCAAATAAGAACATCAGTTTAATATTTACGGTGACTTAAAGTAAAAAAAATGTAGTTGAAATATTGATTATTGTGTAATGTTTAGGAAACTTCTTAATAAATTGCATTTTTTATACCAGAAATGAATTCTACGTCATTGATTTATCCGAAAATGATACCAAACTTGGCTTAGTATCTAAACTTAGGCAGTTATTAATCTTGGACTTGGTTAAGGCAGAATTCCCCCCTCCCCCCCACCTGCTTGAAAAATCCAGGTGGCTCCACTTCGTAAACCCATTTTAGGAACCCAAGGATCAATCCTACCAAAGGAAATCTTTGGTTCATGGATAGCCGTATTCTTCGTTTTTTTGCCTCCTACGACTGGAGCTAATGATACAATTTAGTTAATTATATAATTAACAGTCTAATAAATTAAATATTATTACTAAAATGGTGTCATGAACTTAGCTGTCATGTGCCTAATTATTTTCCTAACCACCCTGTATTGATTATTCTGGGTTACAGTTATTGCAGTTTTTTTTCAGTGTTCTGCACAAGCAATATATTAAAATAATATTTTTTTCAGTTAGTTGATCAATTGAAGCCTGGAGGTAGGCTTATTGTGCCGGTGGGACCTGAAGGAGGTGAACAACATTTAACACAGGTAGTGAACATTAAGCTGTTAAAGTTATCTATATTTGTAATTTATTCGATTTCAGATTGTTAAATCACATTTATGTCAGTGTGTGGTTAAATGCGCATACTTTACTTATAATTGACCATGAGGATGACTACAAATGTTGAAAATGGGAGATTGTAAGGCAGCCATTACATGGTCATGCAAGCGTCAGTCAAATTCCATCAGTCATGAATTACGTTTGACTGATTGACAGATGGAAAGAACAAATCACATCATGCAACCATCAGTCACTACATTACACGGTAGGTTAATCGTCAGTCACAGCCCGTGACTGTGGTTAAACTGACAGCAAAACCTACCGTGTAATGGGTGCCTAAAATGTCAATTGAGTAATTATTCAGAACGGGCGACCAAATTACTACTTGGGCGACAACCTTACGGCACACAAAACGTTTAAAATTTGGCATATATTTTTTATTAAAAAAATGTGATTATTATCCTAATCAAGGAACATGATCCTAATCGAGATGACAAAAATACCATGTTGGGCAGCTCAAATCAGTTATATAGTTACCTACTTGGTATAATTATTGCCCACTGAGTATTGATGTCTCATTTCACTGCTCAGTTCACTTCTAAATTAAATTATTTATCTCCCACATGTAGTCGCCCGTTTAACGTATTTTTTGTAATCCACAGTTTGTCGCCCGTTTAGTTATTTTGTCGCCCAAAAAATAAACCGCAGCCCGGATTAGTATTTTTAAGTATCCCATTAAGAGTCGTCTTAAATTATTTCCAGTCACCCAATGAATCAATTCTCTTATTATAATAGATTTCTTTTTCTATCAAGGTGGATAAAGCTTCCGATGGTACTACAACTGTAAAGAAACTTATGAGCGTGATCTACGTCCCACTGACTGACAAGGACCACCAATACCGTGAGTGATGGTGTACAAACTTCACATTACTTAGCTGTGTAGTTGTCATTCTGGTTGTGTCACTACTTTACTGGATAGCTAAAACTGTGGCAAAAGAAACAAACTGACATTTCTACTACAGGAAAAAAAGTTGATTATCAAAATATTACTATCTAAGAAAAATGTGACTTGTCCTAATTTAACATTTTATATGTTTTACTTTCGCACATATAACTAAGCTAAGCTATATTTTTATATTACATTTATGATAAGATTAATTAAAAGGTATTTATTTATTCAGGCCAATTTAAAAATGTGAATATGGTTCTACCTACCTCTCTGCTAAAATGGTCAATGGCCAAAGATGTCTTACTTATTAAAAAAAAAAGTTTTCAACTTGAAAACACACATCACCATACATGTACCTATGTAACATTGTTTACCATCATAAATATAAAGCATCATTACAAAGCCCTTTGTGCAGCTTGACTATAGAGTAGAAAAAAATTTAGGGCAGCACACTGACAAATATTTTGTATTGAATAATATTTGTTCCATTTTATTTAATTTCTACTCTTTATGGACAAATGTATTCTTGTTTTTTTTGTAGTTATTTTCAATGTTATAGCACTGTTATTGTCATTTTGCTCACATTATTATGGAACTTTATGGTGTGCGTTACCCCAGCAAAAAGTTGTGCTTTAGAGAGATGAGACCTTATCAGATAATAAGTGTCTACCAGGGCTATTTTTTACAAATGTTTATTTAATTATACAGGTACTAGTTTACTTGCAAATTCGTTTATTCTGTTTTTCGAAACCATTTAATTACGTTGGTTTGCGACAACCAAATCAAAAACTAACATTTAAACAAATTAAGGTCTCTTAGTGGTATTTTTTTCAAACTTCTGCGTTGAACCGTTTTCGAGATCTGGGAAATCCCAAAACGTTACCCCAGCAAAAACTTAAATAACTCAAGAACCATAACACACACAATTTTTGCTATTTGCTAACATTTACTATGCAACAAAAGCTATCTATTCATATATTTGGTTCCAGGCTGAAACAACTTTTTTTGCCAGGGTAATGTTTAAAACGTGACCCCAGCAAAATCAGTTTTTCTCAAATATCTTAAAAACTACAATTCACACAAATTTTGCTATTGGTAAACAAATTTCTCCTCATGACACACTAATTATCTGATAAGGTCTCATCTCTCTAAAGCACAACTTTTTGCTGGGGTAACGCACACAACTTTATGCAGTGGTGCCCTGGTGCCCAACTTCAATTGTAAATCGGATTGCGGGTTCCGAGTTCCGACAGTCCTAGGTTAACTAGGAATTGCGCGGGCGCCTAGAAAACAGGCATGTAACAGCTACGAGTTGGGCACTACTGCATTACATAATAATATGGCGGCATAAAAATAAATAAAACTGTATAGAACGGACGCAAGTCACAATATTAGCCTACACGCTAAACATAATAGGTACTCAGTTGGGGCTGTCACGGCCGTCGCTGCACGCGCGTTTGCCTGTTTGTGGGTTCCGTACGAACTTGGAAACATATTACAATGGCGTCAAGTTATTGTGGTTTGTTTGCCACACTTAAGTTTTTTTAGTTTGCAAAATGATGAGAGGTAAGTAATATTTTCTAAATATTATTTCGTTTTTGTACCTAATTAATCAAAACGACTTGAACAGTTCTTTTTGTGTAGCCAATTGTTTCGCCCAAAAGTAAAATTTAGTTAAAGTAGATATCAGTATTTTTTTTACACGTCGTCAAATCTTCCCCGCCCCATCGGTCGTTGAGCTCATATTTGTAAAACTAGAATAAAATAAGGAAAACTTATATTTTAGCAATATTATCTTTAGACGTACCTAAGCAATATTTAACAGTAAGTAACCCTGGCAACACGCCTGGACGACACAGCAGGGCGTAACGACGTGAAGGGGACTCGGGCAAAGAAGAGACCATTCTATACAATTTTATTTATTCTTATGGCAGCGGTTAAGTGTAGTTTTTGTTCTAGATTCATGGCGACTATAAACTATATCACTGTTTCGTAAACCAATATTGACAACGCAAAAATGTTGCAACTCGCGATGGTAACATTGTTTTTTAAAATTCATAAATAAGAACACGGAGATGGTAGGAGGTTCGAAGGGTTTTAAAAACCATCCGAAAGCCGTACTCTAAATTATATTTGTTTGGGAAGTACTCATTGATTAATAAAATTGAATGATAAAGATTTTTATTGATTTTATTTAAAGATTGATGTTATATGTAAATACAAAAATAAATAAATAATTTAATTTCACTTTACTACTTATTTTTACTGTAGACGGGTCTTCGTGGAAATTTCTTCTTACCAAACTTTTTATCTTCATTGGCAGCATCAGCTGGTTTTGCTTTAATGTGCAATATAGAATACAGAGTGTCTGCTTCACCATTATTTTCTATTATGCTTTCTAATTCTTTCTGTAAAACACATGTTTGTGTTATTGACATTGAAGTAAAATCAATAGTCTAAAGTTTACAGGCAATTTTGAAAACCATAAATATAAAGTACAATCAGTTATACACAATCTATTAAAAGTTAGTGGGTATGTCTGTTTATCCTTACTTGTCTTGTTTGGTAAACAATCTTCACCCAACTCTTTATTAAATAATAGTACATTATGAGACAAGTTAGCTTAGGTTGCTCATTGCACACAAGGCTGTGGGTTGCAGCCCGAGCCGTAGGCGAGGGCGTAACTCAGCCGAGTGTGCAATAAGTAAGAGCTTACGAGTTTCGTACGACGTTTTTCAACACATTTGCGAGGAAAAAACAATAGTAGTTTGTTACACAAGGGACGTTAGTGAGCTATTACAGAACAAGATCCAATTTGGCGCCCGTGCGAGCGCAGCTCGCAAAGGGCGCTAATGGATCGAGTGCACCCGAGATATTTAGACGCCCGAGCGAGCGAAGCGAGCAAGGGCGAATATAGTTCGAGGGTGTTATAGCTACTTACAACCGAGGTAAGCATACTACTTTACATCATTCATGCGAGGTAAATAAAACATTTACAAGGATATTTTTAGTTCATTAAAAACCTCTCGTGGGGATGATCAGACCATCAAACTGAACAACTTTCATTATGGGACCAACCTCGAAATCACGAAAAAAAATCTGCTGTTCCATACAAAAGTAAAATGCCTACTCCATCGAAATGTAAAACAGCTAATAATTTTCGCGCTTTTAAAATGAATCTTATCATTTGATGAAAAAATTTTTTTTGTAAAAAGTTTCGTCATTTTATAAAAAAAGAAAACGGTTCACTAAGGAGTTTGACATAGCTTGAATTGTAAAGTTACTTTACAATTAAAGCATTCACCTATGCTTGAATTGTAAAGTGATTTGAAAATGGAACGTTCTATCTAAACAATGCACTGTGTTGCACATGCCGACTTACACGGCCTCTTACTATACTAGTAAATCCTAGTTGCCGAGCAGTGTGATGTAATAGTACATTACATCCGAGAACGGGAAGCTAGCGATTGCATTGTCGAGGATGGTTTGAAGCCCGAGCCGCAGGCGAGGGCTTTAATCATTCGAGGCAATGCAAGTAGCTTCCAGTACAAGGTTTGTATAATACTTTACTCACGAAATGCGAGGAAATACAATTTTATTTGTAAAAATGTGATATTTAAATTGGTTCGCGTGGCCATGTTTACTGACCGGTCATGCAACCATAAAGTTTCATAAAAAGAATGCTAGCTGATAAGTTCTACCGATTTGAATTTGGAATACTTACTTCCCGCACTCAGTGCGGGAAGTAAGTATTGTATTTCATTTCCGCACTGAATTTCAAATTTAGAATGTGATTAACCAGACCCCCACGGAAATGTTGAACGCCCCGCATTCCTTTTTCAAATGGAATGATAACATTTCAGAGCATAAGTGAGTAAAGTAATTTACCACACAGCAACAAATACGACAAAAACAAAATATGAATTTATGATGGGAAAAGGCGCGCAGGTTTTTTTTTTGTTTTTTTCACACGCCAAATGCAAGAATATTTTGCGAACAAAGGGGTGAGTGAGCATACAGCCACTTCAAAATTATAATTTTAAGTGATAAAATGCAAATATTTTAATATTTTATAACAAAATATTGTAAATTATGAATAATTTGATAATATTAATATTTGTTTCACTTAATTAAGGACTTACACATTTATTTATTCCAAAAACGTATATGAATTTTCAGCGGCATAAAACCTCTTTGTTGTTACTAAAAAAAATAACTGTATAACCCGGTTAAATTGGGAATGCTCTGTTTACTCGCATAGAACTTGCAGTAAGGTACATATTTTACTTTGTAGGGGTAATTCTATAACCAACTAGTGTTTTATATTATTGCACGCGTTTGTTATAGCTCGGTTTATGGTCCTAAAAGCGATGTATTAGGGGTCACTTTACGAGCAAGTGTGTTGAAAAACCATTTATTATATTTAAAAAACAAACAAACAAAAACACATTAACGAAACAAATATTACTTATTATTAGCAATTTGATTTAGTAAGACAACAAAGTTTAAAATAAATTAAGTTTAAAATACGTATGACAACTGTCAAAAGCTGTTTACTAAATAGGACAAGTAAGGATAAACAGACTATAAGTTCATAAATTTTACTGAAGTGGTAACTCTTGTGCTGTGTAACGTGCACGGCGCACGCAGTTCATGCCATGCATGTGCACATGAGACTTTTAACGAAATAACAACGATTGGTACAGTAGCCGGCAAACATCTTCAAATCGAGTGGGAATTGTACAGAACATTATGTATTCTGTGACAGAACGCGTATTTTGGGTATGCGTGGCGGTGAGGTACGCGGGCGGCGGGAGAGCGGCGCGCGCTATTGGTCGCTCGCAAGTGCACATGCGCGAACTTATTCCCGCTCCGTCGAAAGAGTGTCAAGATGTTTGCCGGAATCTGTGAACTGCTTCATTTAGCTTAGTTTAAAACAAAATTTCGAAAAAGAATAGATATCTGTTATTATAGCATAAAAAAATAAATTTGACAATAAAATAATACGTACTTTCGACAATGTCAGCATATGATCTAACGAGACGCCTCTATTGAGAATGCGCGAAATATTTTTCGATGTAACGCCAGGCAACTTTTGTACGAAGTCGTGGACTAGTATATTGTATCTTTCGTAATTCATGTCATCTGCGGTATTTTCGCCACTGAGCGCGAGTGCCTCAGCTACGTTCGGATTTTTTCTTCCTTGCTAAAAATAAATAAGGAAATACATTGTTATACTAGACACAAAGGATCCCAGCAGACGGTGCCATAGATAGATCACTTTTGTAATAAAGATGCGCACCGCACGCGTAAATTCCTGGACTGTCTATAAAATGCAATATTTGTGCGTCGTCGCTGCACAAATGTGTATAGTCAGTCAACTGAATAGTTATTTTAAATTAATATTTTTTTAACCAACCTTAATGGAAGCACTTACCTTAAGTTCATAGAAAAGCTCCGCCGTGGCATAAGGACTTGGTGACCAAACCAACTTCAGTCTCGGAAAATGTATTGTGAGAAGTTGTAGTTTCTGTTGTATGTTAGCCCCAGAAATGTCTGACGAGACGACGAAATGACCCTGCGAGGTATAAATTGATTTTTATTTTTAATTAAGAAATTAAATAATAATTTTTATTTTTGTTACAGGTAAATGAAATCATAACATGTACCTACAGTTATCAATTCATAGTTTTATTACGTTGACTTGTAGTTTTTTAACTATTTCTATTCTATGTATGTGTAAAAATTAGATTTCTGGACCAATTTTAACATTGTTTATTCTAATTCCAAATAGCTCTATTTCCGGATTCCCGTTTATCACACTAGGATTCGATAAACTAGATCGCCGAAGACTAGATTGAAAGTGGGATAAGTCAAGTTCACCCGCTTTCGTACAAATTCTGCCGCAGCTTAGTGCGTTCGTTACCCTAATTCGGGATATATGATACCTACACGTGACGGAAAACAGACGACCACGGTCAATTGTTAAGAATCGATCTTGCCTGATTTGGAGCGAACATAGCTCGAAAAAGATCGAGACCCAATTCGGGTTTGCCTGTGGAAATAAGTACCTAGTCCCGAATGCGGGTAAATGAAATAGTGTAATCACAAAATAGTCCGTGGTAAATTCCGCCATTAAGTTTGACATTTGAATTGTAAACGCATGATAAAAATCATACATAATACAGCTATTTTAGTTTTGGAAAAAAAGGACTGTAATGAGGATCAGTAACAGGTTTGAATCCTATAGTTTTATTGATATAATATAAACACATATTGGTAGCTATGAAACCTAGTGAAATAATTTTCGAAATCCGTTTAGGAATGGTTGAGTTAAAAGGGTTTGAAGGAAATGCCAAGCTCAATGCAATATGTGCTTTATCACGTACGACATAATGTTCGCGTACGTCGCGATGACGTCATAAGGACCCCCAAAAAAACAGTGTTTTAGCTCTTCTAACTTCTCAGGTTTAAGAGATATCGTAAATTTTTTTTCTCAGTTAACCTTTTGGCCGCCAACCCATACCGAAAGCGGTTTGTCTTCTATCGCCAAACTATAACTGTCTTATTCAGAGATGTTTCACAAAACTGGGGTGCAAGACTGTTCTAACAAAACCTGGTTTAATGGTTGTCAACCAATCACAATCCACCTTTTAATCCTTAAACGGTGGGACTAAACGTTAAACTGTCACTCTGAATATGATTTGCGTTAACATGGCGTTAGTCCGCAGTCTAACGCCATGTTAACTTTGGCCCTAGTTTAACGAACGCACTTTGAATAACACAGTGAATGTATAAACAGTTTAGGCTAATGTAAATTGATGTATGTTGCAACTACATGTAAAAAATTATGCTGTATGTTTCCCAAGAAATAAATAAAATATAAATAACGACTCTATAGTAAAAGTTGTGATGGGATTAATTATTATATCAATAATTGTTAATTTAAATTGTCTTCTAATAAAGCCGTGGCGTTAAGGGCACGAAAAAATTTGTCTTCTATAGAAGACCGTGGCGCTCAAAAGGTTTCATGTGGTGGCATAAGGTTTCTAATTAGCCACTAAACAAAAATCGTTACTGATCTTCCCTCATTGGTATAAATTATTTTGGTGATATCGTTTTCAACAATAAAGTCTAACGTGAAAAAATACGTGTTTTAATTACAAAATCATGATATTTTTTTTTAAAAGAGATAATTATTATTTATAGCAGACTTCGATTACATTTAACCCGTAGGCTGATTATCTAATTAAAAACCACCTAGCGACCGGCCTCATTTGACAGATGAATGTAATACATTGCTACATCTTTTTGGGGTAAAAAAACATACCAAAGAAAAGTATCAATGTATCACATCTGTATCTATCTGTTTAAAAAAAATAGCTTGACCATAAAGAAAGTTGACAAAAATTGAAGGCGCCACTTTCTACGCTAACACGTCATAATCACGAATAACTTGGCAACACAGACTATTTTGTACAATGAATTGATTAAAAATGATTAATCAATTCATTGTACAAAATAGTCTTAATTTTTTTTTGTTTTTCTTAAATTTCTACTCTTTCTGGCCAAGCTGTATCTCTCTTCAGTCACTCTTCTTTATACCGCGTTGGCGATGGACTATTTGTTTGTTTTACAAAATGTCTGCACGGCACCCTGATTATCTAAAAAGAAACTATTTAGCGACCGGTTGCATTTGACATACATTGCCACTTTTCTTTGGTATGTTTTTTTTACCCAAAAAGAAGTAGCAATGGATCACGATCATCTGTGAACTGCAACCAGTCGCTAGGTGTTTTTAATTAGATAATCAGCCCGCCGGTCTGCCCCTGACCGGTCCGCCCACATGGTGCACACGGCGCGGCGGACAGGCGGCGAGGCACCAGTATATGCGGCTTCTACCTACACTACTTGCGACGTTGATCGAAGTTGGGCGAAGACGAGTGTAGAGGCACTTCGAGTAACTTCGTGCATCCTAGGCTGGCCATGGGCGACATCCGATCACTGTCGGTTTTTGTGCTCTAGTAAAAGGGACGAAGTCGGGCGAACACGAAGTGACTTACCACACTACTCGGCTAACTATTCGGTTATCTCCAAGGCTTAGTTCCAAATCACGCCAACAGCACTGTTGACGCGAATCCATTTAAATGCAGTAGGTACACAAATATAATATGCGCAAAACAACTTGGCGGCTCAGAAGTTAGCCGCAAGGCCCGCAAGTGATATTTCGCGCAGGGTCCATAGTTCCGAGTGCTTCCGCCCGCGCCCCGTCCCCGCGCACGCCTGTATTCGTCTACTGTGCAGCTTTCCGCGTGAAGTTCAGAACCGCCAAGTTATTTTGCGCATACTTTACCCTATTTTGTATAATATTTTGTGACTAGGTCGGATTCGCGCTAACAGTGAGCTGTCAACGTGATTCGGAAAGCAGGCCGAGACAGAAGAGTCACATGGGGGCCGATTCTCACGCAATAGACATAATGTCGAAATAGAGATATGTCGAAATAAAATGGCGGATTCGCCATTTTGTCTATTGAAACCAGTTTTTGGTATTCTCGCAATGTCACCATAGAGATATGTCGATGGCTGGCACTCGACATGCAACGTGTGGTCGATAGCAGTAGAGATTGAATATCTCGAACGTTACGTTAGTCGAAGTGTCGAATTGTCTCTTTCTTATGAGATGGGTGACCATTTGGGACTGCAATAACGAATGTTAAGCTACTTTTGGAGAGGCCGGGTACGGGATGGGTGAACATTTAGGACTGCAATGACGAATGTTAAGCAATTCTAAGAAATGGCCGGGTGTGAGATGGGTGACCGTTTGGAAATGCAATAACGAATGTTAAGCTACTCTTGAAGAGGCCGGTTACGAGATGGGTGATTTTGGACTGCGATGACGAATGTTAAGCAATTCTTAGAAATGGCCTGGTGTGGGATGGGTGACCGTTTGTGACTGCGATGTGACGAAAGTAAAAAAGCTTTAAATAAGGCCAGGTGTGAGATGGGTGACCATCTGGTAACCACTTTGAAAATGGTCACCCATCTCAGATGGGTGACCGTTTGGAACAGCAATAACGAATCTTAAGCTACTTTTGAAAAGGTCGGTTGCCAGTTACTAGATGGGTGACCATTTGGGACTGTGATGACGAATGTTAAGCAATTTAAGGAAATGGCCAGGTGTGGGATGGGTGACCGTCTGTGACTGAGATGCGACGAAAGTAAAAAATCTTTAAATAAGGCCGGGTGTGAGATGGGTGACCGTTTGGAATAGCAATAACGAATGTTAAGCTACTTTTGAAGAGGCCGGTTGCCAGTTACTAGAGGGGTGACCGTTTGGGAGTGTGATGAGATGACGAATGTTAAGCAATTTTAGGAAATGGCCGGGTGTGGGATGGGTGACCGTTTGCGACTGCGATGCGACGAAAGTAAAAAAAAATAAGGCCGGGTGTGAGATGGGTGACCATCTGGTAACCACTTTGAAAAAAAAGTCGGGTTTGGGATGGGTCACCGACGATTCCAGAAGTAATCAATGTTAAACAACATTTACAAAGACTGATGAGATGGGTGACCGTTTGAGACTTCGATAACGAATGTTAAACAACTTTGTAAAAAGGTCGGGTTCGGGATGGGTGACCGACTAAGCCAGCAGTAATCAATGTTAAACAGCGTTGCGTTTCTTGCAGGCAGACATCGGGCGCGTGCCATTAGTGTCAAATTCGAAATATCTCGAAAAAGTCAAGAAATTGTAGAGATTCCAAAGACTTTCGACTTGTAATGTCGAAAATTGCCGAGAATAAGTTTTTTAGCTGCAGTAGAGATTTTAGTGACATTTTCAATAGAGATTTGTGATAAGAGATGATCTCGAATTCGAGAAATGTCGCAGTGCGCGAGAATAGGCCCCATGGTCTACACTTGCTTTATTACGTCATCTCCGCTATCGGTATTGAAAATAACGTTCATTCATCTTTAACTTGAACTTTCGTTCGCAAACAAATCAGAATTAAAATGCGCTAAAAATAATTTCGTAATGAGAGTAATAGAAAAAAATCTTCATTCGTTGCTTGTTAAAGTCGCGCAACTGGATAGTGACGTAAACAAGTGTTTACTGCTGGAATGCCAGATCTTGTTTTCTTGTACCATGATACTTTCTAACGCCATGGACAACTTAGTCCGTCGAATGAACGCGGCCTTATCATGTTGTAGGCCATGTAGGCAATAATAAAATAAATAAAAAGACTGAATACCTGCAAATTAAACGGCTTATTTTGATCAAATTCAATGAGCAAGATAGGCCTGCTGTAGTTGCGACACATTTGTGTGCACTGTGTGTACAAACGTCCGGAATTTAAAGAGCCTATCAAATCCGATATAGACTTCCGTTCTACGCAGATTTCTGGAGTGAGGATGTAATCGCCAATCTGAAATAATAATGAAGAAGATATGAATATTATGAACGACATATAATTGCAACTTTAAATTTTTAAATAATTACAGAACTTCAAGATAAAGAATGGGCATCGGAAACAATCGTCTAACATAGCAAAGACAACTAACAAAAAGTAATTTAGCCCTAATGGGGAGGCGAAGGCAAAGCGAATTACAGATGGGTCTTTGGACCCTTTGTCAGTTTAAGCTTATATTGTCTTGACTGTGTATTACGTGGTTTTACTTTCTTAGATTATATATTTTTCGGTTTTGCGGACAAAAATGTATTCCATGCTAACTTTAGCTCAGATAAAAGAAGAATTACGGAAAAAAAGCCAAAACAACAGGCAAGAAAGTTTATAGCAACTTACAAAAAATTGCTAACAAGCATTACATTTCTTTAAATTTCGTGTAAGATTTACAAGCAATATTTTTATTTCAGATTAGAAGCGTATGATTTAAATTTTAACATTGCTACTAAGTGTGAATTTCCGTGTTTATAGTTGCTTCATGATGCCTGCTGAGCAATAGTAATTTCAGGTTTCTGTACTGGAATTTTTGTACCATCCAAAATTACACGAACCGTTTTATCATATTTCTTTTATTATTCTAAATTTCTTGAATGACTCTGGCATATAAAATTCTAATAATTCTCTGTTTGGCCCCAATATTGGGCTTATTCCATATTTGATATTACCTATCAAATTCATCCAAGTTATAAATATGTTAGAAACTGTTGAGGTTGAAATATTAAGGAACAAAGCTGTTATACAAATATTGTTTTATTTTGGCGAAGCTTCATTAAATTCATGAAACATTCCTTTTGATTTATAATGTTTCTCAGGCTCAGTAAAGGCGAAAATCGAGGGAATAGCATCTTTTTTAAATATTTTTTTGCTAAATATTTTTTTTGTTACTGGGAAATCGATGAACTCCAATATTTTAACAGTTACATGCACAATAATGCGGCATTTTCTAAGTATAAAGTGTAAAAGTGCAATACTCCAAGAGATTCCCATATGTTTTGACACTTTCTTTGAGGCGGCCGGGTACCAAAGACAAGACGCCACCTACCTATCGGGATAAAATTGCGCTTTTCCTCCCCATAGATTTCAGTCTGTCAATGTCATTTCTAAGAAAAGCAAAAACACGAAATTAGCCGATGCCCATTCTTTATCTTGAAGTACTGTAAGATAATTTCTTACTGCTATGGTGACAGGTTCAATATTGATGCCTTTCTTGTGGAGCAACGCAGGAAGGTCTGAGCGGAATTCTCTCATGTCAACTATGACTTGAGGCCTTTCTTTGGATTGATTTTGGCCGCCTGGAATCAATCATGAATTGATGATAGAATTAATCATGATTAAATTGATCCTTTCTGAGTCAGTTTTATGGAATCACTAAGGGCGTCTGCTGCGTTAAGCGGGACACACGCGCGGGTCGATATAGATAAGAGCTTACTCATGCGCTGCAAGCATCTGTCCGACAGAAAACCAGCAATCTATATTTCCGCGCCGTGTACCCGCGGTCCGGGATCCCGCTTAAGGCCCGTATAGTCGAGCGTCGTAGGCACTTAGCGCTACCTCCCTCCCCGCGGAGCGAGCCGCGCGAACGCATTTTCAAATGAACTCTCTGTGTTCTCTGACCCCGCAGACCAAGCCACAGAATATAGATATTTACTACGTGCAGAAAGGACACTCCCCGCCCGCGATTTCATGTGCCGAATCTAGTGCTCTGTCAACTCTCATGCACTGCGTGAACGCGCAATATTTATTTTGATAATTCGAACTAAATAATTATGTTTTTTATGTTTATGTATTGTTATCAATAATGTTGTAAATCAATAAATAAGTATGATGGGTATGGGTACTTACTAGGTAAAAAATACATTTAACACACACAATAAAATTATAGGTAGCTAGGTAGTTAATTCGAAGTAAATAATTATTTTTGTTTATTCGAATATTATAGTTCGAATAGGTACTTGTTGTATGGTCTCTGAGTTTGAATTAACTACTTGAATGTGAATAAACAATGAATTCATTGAGTAAATTCGTTAGTGGAGTGTCAACTCAACTGCCAATATAATTATCTACAAATAAGTACCTAAACATATTTTAGCACTCACAACAAGCTTTTTTTGTGTAACCGATATTTTATTTTAACTTTTTTTTTTATAATTTGCCGATGAAAAGGGACCTCCAAAAACGAGTAATCAAATATTAGGGTCAATTCATGCTGCAACCGAATCGAAGCGCATCGAATTGTTTGATGCAAAGCAAATTCACTCTTATTGTGTTATACTTCCCAGCAACACCACCATGGCGTAGAGATTTTTAGATAACCTCAAATGAAAGACCATAAAATGTACCTAATTGTACCCTAACTCAAAAAATTGTACCTCTGATAGTTTCAGAGAAAAAATCACTTGATTGTGGCGTTTCCAGGAAGTATACTTCCTGGCAACGTGACACTGTACCAGATTCTAATTGATCTTATAGTAATGGCCAGAAATTGTACTTAATTTGTACCCCATTCAATAAATGAAACATGCAGAGTTTCGATAAAAAACATTTTTAAATCTACTCTTATTTGACCTGCAATACATGCAACGGACGTTGGGAAGTATACTTCTTGGCGACGCCACGCTGTACCAGATTCCAATTGATCTCATAGTAATGGCCAGAAATTGTACTTAATTTGTACCTCATTCAATTATTAAAACAGGCAGAGTTTCGAAAAAAAAAATAAAAAAAATACTCTTACATGATTTGATCTGCAATACATGCAATGCACGTTGTTATTGATATAAATTGATGTTTGGCTAAGGAATTATTATGCATTATGCAGTAGTAAGACCATAGAGGCAACCGCATCTGTAGTCTAGTGGTTTGCCCACCCGTGTAAGACGCAGGGGTCTCGGGTTCGATTCTCAGGGAGGTACAATTTGTACTCGGTTTGGTTGGTGGTAGGGCTTAAGTCAAGGCCGCCTGAATAGCTACCACCATCTTACCTACAATTACTTACAATTAATTTGGTACAAATTAGTGACATTCATTTCCTAAGAGCGACTCGGAAAGGGTCTATAGGGGGCGTCCATTAATTACGTGAGGCATTTAGGGGGAGGGAGGGGGTCGAGCCTAATCTCACGTGGGGGAGGGGGGTCTCGGCAAATATCACGTAATTTTTTTTCTGCAGGAACAGCATCGCGAAAAAACTAGGTAAAATAAAGTTAAACATTTTTCATACCAAAATATGGCTAAATCCTAAACAATAATGTTTATTTAAATAAATGCAAAGCAAGTAAGCACAGATTAACGTAATCACACTAAAAATACACGTTTTGAAAAATCTCACGTGAGATTTATAGGGGGGGGGAGGGTCGAGCGAGCCAAATCTCACGACATCTCACCAAGGAGGGAGGGGGGGTCGAAAAATCGCCAAAATCACCTTACGTAATTAATGGACGCCCGCCCCCATAAATAATAAATAAAACTTCAAATACAGTGGCGGCCAGCTAATTAATGAGACCAGTCGATTTAATTTCATACAAACGAGGTAACTTTAAAGCCTTGGTTCTCCGCCAAGGATTGACCTAGCTGTGATCTGTGATAGCCTTGGCGGAGAACCAAAGCTTCAAAGTTTTCTCGTCTGTATGAAAATCGACTGGTGTCCTTAATTATCTCGTCCCCGTTGTGTCAAAATTAAATAACTAACAAAACCAAAGTTCACGTTTTTCTGTTTTTTTTTTTCATTAAAAATGGCGCGATAACTTTTTAAGGTGAAGATAGTTTTTTTATATGTTATACAGCAGACTTACTTTTATTTATTTAATATTTTGCAATTATGTAACTATACATTATTTTATGATAAAAAATAAAAAGAAATTTATTTAGTTTCACTAAAATTGATCCTTTCTGAGTCAGTTTCACTAAACTGAAGATATCTTTGCAGATATCTACCGAATCGCAACGAGATAAAGACCAAAATATAGCTAACACTTTCTACTTTACAAAAAACGGAAAAAATGAATTTTACCAAAAGTGTTAGTTATTTAATTTTGACACGAAGGGGACGACTGGCGACCACTGTTATGTGCATGCCCGTGTCGTAAACACTAAGTAGGTGTATCTTAAAAGAAAATGTAGTTTTTATATTAAGATTAAGATACAAAAACGATTTTTTTTAATTATTTACGAAATTAATATTAATTAATAAAATAATTATCTTAATACAAATAGCATTCTGAATGCCTCAAATCTAAAAATTCAATGAATATGTAGGTGTATGTAACATTAGGTGACCCAAACTGACTTATGGACTAAGAGCTAGCCCCGGAAATACGTGGACAATTTACAGAGCGACGAAATCCCACTTGTTAGTTTGCCATACTGCACTGGCCTGCAAAACTAAGTACTACAGAGGCCTATTTTCATACAAACGAGCTTTGGTTCTCCGCCCAGGATTAAAAGGGGTGTGATTTGATGATGGCCATCCAAGGAGTAAATGGAGAAGATTCAGATCCCCATACACACCCAGTAGATCTGATCAGCATTCTAAGAGCTGTTTGGATATGTTTAAAAAAACCACGAAAATAGCATTAAAATGTATGGAAATGCTGTAACTGATAACTCTGATCCTTACAGCTCTTAGAATGCTGATCAGATCAATTGGGTGTGTAAGGGGATCTGAATCTTCTCCATTCACTCCTTGGATGGCCATCATCAAATCACACCCCGTTTAATCCTAGGCGGAGAACCAAAGCTTCAAAGTTACCTCGTTTGCATGAAAATAGGCCTCTGTAGTACTTAGTTTTGCAGGCCAGTGTATCATTATTAACAGATCAGGGCACCTCGCAGCGTTTCATTTGTGGGGGTGGGAGTGGTTGAGCAACAAAGGGGCTGAAAAGCAATTGAAGGTATACAATTTACAGAGCTCTGGATTTGGTGTGGTATAATAGCTAATAGACAATTTGACAACATTGAAAATATACTACAAATGGTGGTCATCCTAACAGATAATGGCATAAAAAAACATATTCAACTATTATATGGACTAAATTAAGTCTATTAATTGATTAATTTCACCTAGAAAAATGCAATAATTTTTGATTTTTTTCTGTGGCGAAAACGCTCTATGACTGATGACGTCACATGCCTGTAAATAAATATGGCTTCAGGCGTTTGACACGACCATAGACTTAAGATCCGCGATTGATGGCTGTCAAATGGCTAAGGATATTACAATGTTTACAGGCTTGTGACGTCAACAAGTCACGTGTCCAGCGCCATAGCGTTTTTGGCGCGGTTTTAAAATTTTAAACTTTAACATTGATTTATTAATGAAATACATAGATTTTTCCTGATATATCAATGTGGTTCGCTTATTACGTAATAAGGAATAATTTAAAATGGTTTTCCAAAATTAGTCAAATAGTCTATTATATAATACATGATTGGCTTGCTATTATACCACACCAAATCCAGAGCTCTGTAAATTGTATAACTTCAATTGCTTTTCAGCCCCTTTGTTGCTCAACCACTCCCACCCCCACCACTGAAATTCTGCGAGGTGCCCGGGTCTGTTAATAATAATAGTATGGCAAACTAACTAGAGGAATTTCGTCGCTTTGTAAATTGTCCACCTATTTCCGGAGCCAGCTCTTAGTATATTATTTCTTCAATTGATTTCTTTAGTTAACGAGATTAAAATTTTGTTAAGACCATATTACCGGCTTTTCTAGTGTCAACAGCCTCTGCTTCTTCTTCAACATTCAAATTAAAATATTCATCTGTCTTTCCATCTTGATAATTTGGAACTACCATTGTCTAAAAAAAAGTTTTATACATTTGAAATCTCTTAATATCAGTATAAAATGTTCGGTACCTACTATTTATATACACAATATTAATACCAAAGATTATTTATATGTTTAAACAGAGGGTTGCGCTTTGACGTACCTAGAACCAAAAAGGCCAACTCTTTAGGTTGGTGTGCTTTTTTAGAGTCATCGCGTCCAAAAAGTATTGTCTATGGCTGCGTCACACTACTTAACAAGAAATTGTTTTTATAGCAACGTCACATTTAACATATCAATATAAATAAAAAAATGTAAAAAGTTTCTATAACATATAATGTGGGTTTTTATTGGGTTTAAACCCAGTGGTCGAGTTTAAAGCGGACTGCGGATCCTTTGCCCATCTCTAGTTCGGTTCCTAGCTTCGACTGTCAATATAGAAATATAAATAATCAAAGATTAATACTTACACTTTTAGTGGAAATTAATAATTCGAATGCTTGCTTCTCCCTTTTCAAAGAAGTAAGGTAAGCCTGTTCCTCTACCGTTTTATCATGGATCATGAAGTACACCTTGCTATTCGGCTCCTCGGGCTTCTTTCGGCATTCATACAGTTCTATCTGCCTGACTGCGGACACGTCCGCATGATATAATATGATGTACTCCGGCCGTAACGTTTCTAACGTCCTTTCAAGTGAGAAATGGTTTCCATTTTCTTTGAATGTTTGAATGAAAATCAACGGTTTTTCAGTTTCTATTTGTGTTATATCTAAATCTTCCATCTGCAATTAATAATTAATTTATTCTGTTTATTCTATCCTTACTAATATGTATTATTATAAATGCGTTTATTTTTTACGCCTTCACGTCTTAACTACTAAACCGATCATCATGAAATTTTGTATACACGTTGCCAAGGTTACAGAGAAGGACATAGGATATCTTTCATTCCGAAAAAAAAGTATTGTTCCCGAGGGCTAACATAAAAACTTTTAACGCAGACGAAGTCGCGGGCGGCCTCTAAAGTATTATAAACTAGCTTCCGCCCGCGACTTCGTCTGCGTGGAAAGGTTTTTTGCTATCGCTCGGGAACAGTGCTTTTTTCGGGATGAAAGGTACCCTATGTCCTTCTCGCTACCCCTGACAACGTGTATGCAAAATTTCATGATGATCGGTTCAGTAGTTAGGACGTGAAGGCGTAACAAACAAACAAACAGACTTTCGCATTTATAATATTAGTAAGGACTAGCGGCCGCCCGCGACTTCGTCTGCGTGGAAAGGTTTTTTTGCTATCCCTCGGGAACTTTACTTTTTTTCGGGATGAAAAGTACCCTATGGCCTTCTCTGTACCCCTGACAACGTATATGCAAGATTTCATGAAGATCTGTTCAGTAGTTAGGACGTGAAGGCGTAACAAACAAACAAACGGACTTTCGCATTATAATATTAGTAAGGATAATCCGGATTAAAACATAGGGTACTTTTTACCGCTAGTAAAGGTAAAATCCTTACAAACTTTATAAATGAGAAACTCCGTTTGTTTGTTTGTTTGTTACGCCTTCACGTCTTAACTACTGAAACGATTATCATGAAATTTTGCATACACGTTGTCAAGTATACAGAGAAGGACATAGAATACCTTTCATCCCGAAACAAATTCGAGGGATAGCAAAAAACGTTTCCACGCAGACGAAGTCGCGGGCGGCTAGTAAGGAATAAAAGCACATCTTACTGTTGATAAAGTACCTATCCATACCTGTGTTATTGGTTCAAACATGCTTTCCTCTAAGTCTTTGTTTTTTTGTGCCACTTGTGTCAGAGTAAGCACGTAATTGGATTTGTTCGATTCTTCTGCTTCAAAGTCACTACAAGGGTCCGATTCTTTAGTTTCCTCATTTTCCTCTCCACAATCCCTAGTATTCTTAATTTTATCCTTCTCGGACTTACTATCTTTTACTTCAGGCATAATATTTTTAAAATCTTTGTATTTTGGTGCAATTGTGTTTATGGTCAAATCTCTTCTAAAAGCTGTGTAAAAAAGGTATTTGCTCGGTCCCATTGTGAGATAGTTATTTAGTTGGAAACATGTTCTATTGTCTTGGCACAGTATTAATATTTTTGTATTTTTTAAACTTCCATCTTGCTTTTTCTTTACTTCCTCTGGAATTTCTTCAACGAGAAGCTCACTCAAGCATCTCCATTTTGGTGACGGCTCGGGGTCGAACTCTAAAACATACATCTTTATGATTTCTAAACAGTAGTTGACTTCAGCTTTTTCAGGGCTGGTTTATACGGGGTCAGTGACTGGACCTAGTGTCTCAGAATTTCGGACCCAGTAACGGGGTATGTACATGTAGACAAGATCGGCAGTAAGTCATATTGTTCCCGAAAAGCGAGAATTCAGCACACTGGGTTGAAACTAGTGTCTACTCTACACAAGCCCAGTAGCAAGTCAGCGCTGGACTGGGTTCCTGTACTGCCATGTTTGTGACCCCGTATAAATCAGGAATCATTAATATACTAAGAGCTGGCCCCGGAAATAGGTGGAAAATTTACAGAGCGACGAAATCCCTCTTGTTAGTTAGCCGCGGGATCCGGGCACCTCGCAGAGTTTCAGTTGTGGGGGTAGGAGTGGTTGAGCAACAAAGGGGCTGAAAAGCGATTGAAGGTATACAATTTACAGAGCTCTGGATTTGGTGTGGTATAATAGCAAGCCAATCATGGAATAGGTACATTTTTTTGTGGGTAAGTATCAATGAAGTATGAAAGTGTATTTTGAAATCTAGACTAAAACTATTTTATTAAAATAATAATTTAAACGCTTATCATTAAATCCATATCCATCCATAAATAGGTACTTGCCGTTTTTATGATTATAAACCCTTCCTCTTGCAAGACGAAACAACTGTTCAGCTGAATCAAGAAGAATCCAACCTGAATTTATTTGTGCATACTCAGGCGTCCGGTATTTGCTGACCAAGGCGTAGAATGATACAGAGTCGTCGTGAATTACATTTCTGAAAAATAAAAAAGGTATTCCAGAGATTCTGAATTCTGACCATCCAACAGTCCCTAGAGAAGCTCGATGGTACAGTTGGTTAGCGCCTCGCCCTGCGATTGCGGCAATTAAGCAACTTTCGCAAGGGTTGCTCTTGGGATGGGTGACCAATTATTATCTCGAGGTCCTTCTCCAGAAAGCAATATAAGCAAGTTGATCCAGGCTGCATGGGTGGTGGTTTAAGGCCCGTTATTCTTATCCATCCATTATAAGGCCTAATAACGCTAATTTTCAACAATAAATAGTTAAGTACTAGCTGCAAAGCTGCACTTTGCGTTTTAAATAGGAATATAGAACTAGGTAGCTTAGGTACTTACATGCAACAGCAAATATCTGGTCTAGTAGAGCTGAAATGGCAGGCAGCTAAATATGAGAGGCAACAGGTACTTACATTATCATACTTCTAAGTATTTTTAAATCCTGTATATATTCTTTAGTTCTAGTGCTTAACTGATGCCATACACAGTCAAGCTGTGATTGAAGAATTTTGTGGAATTTTTTCATAAAACAGTTTTCAGTTGTGATTTCCTGAAAGATAAGAAAGACAAGACTTATGCATTGCTCTAGTCTAGAGTCTAGCACATTTAGGTTTCGGCGGCACTCAGAAATAACTAGGTGGTAGGTACCTACCTAAACCGCTTATCGTGCGAGAAAATTGATCAATAATTATTACTTTCGGAAAATTAAACTCTAGAGAAAGTAGTGCCACCAGCCTGACTCTGTATCTATCAAAGGAGTTTGTCAAGTGAATTGAAAACAACCACAATGAAAACAACCAAGTCCCTAATAAATAACAAAATTACAAAAACTAGGTAATATTGACTTGGCTCACATCATTTGGCCCAAGCAATTTGGCCGGATACCAGCGGAGCGGCGGCGGCGGCACGGGAAGCGGCGCGTTCAAATGCATAGATTTGTATTGAGGTGTTCTCGATGGCAGCGGCGAGCGTTAATCAAAGCGAGCCCGCGCCACTCCCCTTTGTCATCCAGTTTACACACAAAGTCACATTCCTCACCGCCTCAGTACCGACACTGTGGTACTGAGCCTATACAAAAAAAAAAAAAACAGAAAATGTACCAAGCTGGTGAGGAAAGTGCCTTGGTGACAGAGCGATTTGTGACTGTACTATGCTATAAAATTATATAATACCTGCATATCCAGACTTCTATTGATACTTTTGAGTTCTTTGACCGTGTGATTCATAATATCTATGAGGCAGGTTTGTATATGGCTCACATTAGAGGTGAATGGTACATGTAACTCCACTACTTCAGCTGTTCTACTTTTGAGACTTTTGATAACATTCCCATGAAACCTACAATGAAAATTTCATGAAACAATGACATTAAGTATGTCATTGTTTAGTATTGATATAATTTTCTGATTTAGCTAACAATATAGTAAAGATACTAATTACTAAATAATGGACACTTTATAATCATTATTGATTTAATAATGTAATTAACTTACCTTGGCCACAAATATAATTCTGTGACAAATAATGCTCTCATGACTTTTTCCACTTGGTGATATCCAAATGTGAATGATATTGGGGAGTTTGACAATGCTTTTATAAAGCCTGTCTGAAACATAATATTTCTTAGATTAAAGAAGAAATACAGTTAGTATATTAAAATGTTCACACTTAAGCTAAAATTATAAATTTTTAATAGTAGATTATTTAACTTAGAAAAATTATTTATAGATAGATAAGTCTTCATACAAGTGCTCTGTCAAAAGTGCAATACTAAACCAACTGACACAGGCGTGATGATTACTTGCTTGAGATTGGCAGCACGCACACATACCTACACTTGTAACTTGGTAGTGCACATTGAACACTATGGCATTTGGAGTCACATTTAGCTCCGAAAATGGTGCTTCAAAATGGGCACACGTACTTAGTTTCTATTTGCAATTATTCTATGTTATTTAAGTTACCTTATTATGCTGTCTATACAGCCTTAGTGCAAATGCCTCTTGACATGATTCTAAGACAGTGTGAGCTCTTAAGACAACTATTCCTGTAATATGCGAGATGGGCACTCGATTTTTCAAGAGGTCTACCACCAAGATTCTTGTTGATACAAAATATATCCCACCCTCTAAATAAGCTTTTTCCCTGTAAAAATTAATATAATTAGCCTCTGCTGCTCCATAAAAATCCTGGCGACCTGTGTCACAGGTTTCTTTTTTGAAACCTATTTCGGGCACCAGTCCCTCACAAGTAAAGTAACCCTCCATTTGTAACCTCTAATTACCACTTAAGACCTTTATTTGTGATGGGAAAATAAACAAACATTTTTTTTTTTTTTTTTTTTTATAGTTATGTGATTTTAAGGCGTGAATTACCTTACCTTTCCACACAATTACCTTTCCAAGCCGAGAGTAGGTAGGGCTGCCAAATTAAACTTTTCCGTGAAATATTTCTCTTCATGGTCATTGCTATTCAATACCAGAACCAAGTTTGACGGATCATTGTGTACCCAAAGAAAATTTGATAATATTGTGTTATAATTCAGACCTCTAAAAAAATTATATTAGTTCACATTATTTGAATGAAGATTTTCTTCAAATTGAAAGATTAAGCTTGATTCCATCACATACTTAGCTAGAATAAGAAGAGCATCGTTTTCAAATAAATCAATAAATATTTGCTTTTCAAAAGGCAACATTGGAAACTTAATATTATGACTACTTGATGAGCTCGTATTAATTTCGTCGGTTTGCTCCATATTGAAAAAATTATAATGCTTTTCTAAATTAAAATCTAAATAGGTACCTAATTCTACACAAAACTTTAAATTCAGACTTTGTTTTGTTGCTTTGGATTGGATTTGGAAGAAACCGAAATGGCGAGCGAAATCATTGACAATGACAAGCCAAGCAAAGACAAAGGCCGCGTTCCGAATCACGCCAACAGGGGGGTAATTACGTAACTTTGTTGCATTCAACTCTGACAGAAATCGCAGTTACATTGCTGCTTTAGTTAGAACCAATGTGACAACTATCTTACTTAAAGCAGCAATGCAACCGCGCTTTCAATCGATTTCAATCGAGAATTGTTAGCAACAGCTTTACGTAATCAAGGTACAGGAGTATAATGTTCCTTGGCCAACAGTGCTCACAGCGTGTGACGTCATTCTGTGCCGGACCGAATCATTAGCACGCTGTTAGCAGTGTTAGCACGCTCACGATACTATTGATTTGGACCGCTTGTGAGAGCGCTAACATAGCTAACGTTGGATTGTATAGAACAACGTAACCTCAAATGGGTTAATCACGGTAAAGTAAATATTTATTCTCAGGGATAGGTAAATAAAAAGGCAATAATGAATACGAATTAAGTTCCTTAACTGAGACCAATTATTTACTAACCAATTTTAAACTCTCAAAGCTTCAAAATACTTATTACCACTGCTAGCTCTTTCAACATCAGTTTTATATAATTATTTCGTTCGTATCTTTACAAAACACCTGCAGGTCAATAAATTCAGTCATCTTTTGTAAAAATCACAAATAATGACCACAACATCCACAACGATTCACAATTTAACCACGTATTTTTTGTCAACAATGAACTTTGACAAAGAAGTTTGACAGCTACACCGACTACGCTCACAGTGCTTTGGTGGAATACGCTGAGCGTCGTTAGCACATGCGATGACGTCATCTGTGACGTCACTTTAACTTACGTGAGCGTTGTAAGCATGATTTGGACCGGGCGTTAGCGCGCTCACAGTGCTGTAAGCGTGATTCGGAACGCGGCCATACATTATGTACTCTTTGCTTTGGTGCAGATGCTGCTTGACACTGACAGCCAGCCAATTGACATCTGTACCTTGATTACGTAAAGCTGTTGCTAACAATTCTCGATTGAAATCGATTGAAAGCGCGGTTGCATTGCGGCTTTAGTTAAGATAGTTGTCACATTGGTTCTTACTAAAGCAGCAATGTAACTGCGATTTCTGTCAGAGTTGATTGCAACAAAGTTACGTAATTACCCCCCTGAGGACCTTGACTTTTTACTTTTATTTTAAGGTGGGGTGCGTTCCGTGGCTTCCGTTCCTTTTTATTGATATGAACAGTGTAATAAAACCATACAACCCCATCGAGTTTGGGCTCGTTTGATTTGTCTTGACCATAGATGTATGTAGCACATCCCTTCGGTATAAACCAGTAGCCCTACCGCCCAACTCAAAGCTTTAGCCAGAGCGATAGCTAGACTATATCCATCCTTGTCATATCATAACACGATGACAAGGACTGACTTTTACTCTGGCTTTGGTTGTTGACGTCAGTGCACTGTCCGTCCTTGTCATCGTGTTATGATATGACAAGGATGGATATAGTCTAGCTATCGCTCTGGCTAAAGCTTTGAGTTGGGCGGTAGGGCCCCAGATTGAGCTCTTCGCCCCAAAACGCGTCGACAGAGAGGTCAAGTAGATAATTGTCATAAACTTAATCATAGCGAAAAATTTTCTGGGGAGGCGAAGGCAAAGTGAATTACAGATGTCGCTTCAGTCTTTGGACCCTTTGTCAGTTTGAGCTTATATTGTCTTGACTGTGTATTACGTGATTTTACTTTCTTAGATTATATTTTTTTCGGTTTTCCGGTCAAACAATGTATTCCATGCTAACTTTAGCTCAGATAAAAGAAGAATTACGGAAAAGAAAAGCCAAAACAACAGGCAAGAAAGTTTATAGCAACTTACAAAAAATTGCTAACAAGCATTACATTTCTTTAAATTTCGTGTAAGATTTACAAGTAATCTTTTTATTTCAGATTAGAAGCATATGATTTAAATTTTAACATAGCAACTGAGAGTGAATTTCCGTGTTTATAGTTGCCTCATGATGCCTGCTGTGCTATAGTAATTTCAGGTTTCTGTACTGGAATTTCTGAACTTTCCAAAACTACACGAACCGTTTTATCATATTTATTTTATTATTCTAAGTTTCTTGAATGACTCTGGCATATAAAGTTCTATGAATTCTCTGTTAGGCCCCAATATTGGGCTTATTCCATATTTGATATATACCTACCAAATTCATCAGAGTTATAAATATGTTAGAAACTGCTGAGGTTGAAATATTAAAGAACAAAGCTGTTATAATTCAAATATTGTTTTATTTTGGCGAAGCTTCATTAAATTCATGAAACATTCCTTTTGATTTATAATGTTTCTCAGGCTCAGTAAAGGAGAAAATCGGGGGAATAGCATCTTTTGTTAAATATTTTTTTGCCCAATATTTTTTTTGTTACTGGGAAATCGATGAACTCCAATATTTTAACAGTTACATGCACAACAATGCGGCATTTTCTCAGTATAAAATTAAAAAGTGCAATACTCCAAGAGATTCTCATATGTTTTGACACTTTCTTTGAGGCGGCCGGGTACCAAAGACAAGACGCCACCTATCGGGATAAAATTGCGCTTTTCCTCCCCATCCAAACTGTATGGTTGGTTGGAGACATACTTATTACTTTAAACTGTTTAATATAAACTTAAGTATTTAGGTAGTTCTATATTTACAATTAATACTTTTGCCACGTTTTTATAAGGTTGCTTGCTCGTTCGTTTGTGTTTTCATTTGTTTGTTTGAGCACAAATTTTGCAAACGATTTTATACTAACTTTCCGATGAATTTTTTATTTTTTAAGTTTTTTTGAAACGGCAGCAAATATCTTTAAAAAATTCCTTGTAACTAAGCGTGCATAATATTTTAAAAACATCACTACCTATTCAGCTTTCAGTTGAGGTATAAAACTTAATAATAACTTAAATAAAAAATGAGAAATTAAGACTTAAGTAAATTGCAGTCACATTTCATGAAGCAAAAATTTCCTACTTCGAGCGCTTCGGAGGTGGCCGTATTATCCTACTTATATCATAAATGTGAAAGTTTGCTGGTTTGGATGATTTTTAATCAATCACACAAAACGCCTGAACCTATTTGGATGAAATATGGCACACAGATAGTTTAAAAGCCGGATTAAAAAATAGGAGGATACTATTATCTTGGTTAAAGGTTCCCTAGGGATTTTCTCGAATGTTAATGCGGATAAAGTCGCGGGCGGAAGCTAGTTTGCCATAAATGGTCATGCTTACTAAAAATACTTTCGTCCGAGTGAGTTTCGAGACAGGATTATTTTCCGCCAATGAGTCAAAATTTTATACAGACGGTATCAAAAATAAGCATGCATATCAGCCATTTTTCATGCCTTTATGCCAGGCCTTCCTTTTGGCTAATGGATGGATAAAGTGGACGGCCCACCACATGGGCCCAATGCGGATTTGTTGGTGTTAACATAATGTACCTTACATAGAGCCGTTGGTCCTGGCTACATTTACAGTCGTTAACACTGACCAATCCACATTGGGTCCACGTGGTGGGTTATGGCCCGTCCGCTCTATCCATCCACAAGCCAAAAGGAAGGCCTGGCATAAAGGCTTTAAAAATGGCTGATATGCATAGTTATTTTTGATGCCGTCCCTAAAAATTTTGACTCATCGGCGGAAAATAATCCTGTCCCAATTTAGTAAGCATGACCATTTATGGCAAACTAGCTTCTGCCCGCGACTTCTTTCGCATTTACGTTCGAGAAAATCCCTAGGGAACCTTTAACCAAGATAATAGTATCCTCCTATGTTTTAATCCGGCTTTTAAACTATCTGTGTGCCATATTTCATCCAAATCCGTTCAGCAGTTTTGCATGATTGATTAACAATCATCCAAACAAGCAAACTTTCACATTTATGATATAAGTAAGATAATACGGCCACCTCCAAAGCGCTCGAAGTAGAAAATTTTTGCTACATGAAATGGGACCGCAATTCACTAAAGTCTTAATTTCTCATTTTTTATTTAAGTTATTATTAAGTTTTATACCTCAACTGAAAGCTGAATAGATGGTGATGTTTTTAAAATATTATACACGCTTAGTTAATAGGAATTTTTTAAAGATATTTGCTGCCGTTTATACAAAAATATGAAAAAATAAAAATAAAAAATGCTTTTAAAGATAGTTTTTTTTATAAACACCTGTACTTTTTGTATTTTTTTTTATTTTATTTCAACACTTGAGGTGTTTTCTATCCCAAAATAACAAAAAAACCCGAATCGAATGAGTAAGTAGTTATCTTTTATTTTATTTTTTTTTGTATCTGAAAACGTACTTTTGGTAAAAAATTACTTAATTTCAATTTACTCAAAAACTATGAACTTTTTGAGAAAAAGTGATATTACAAAAAATATTTGTTTTGACCTCATCTATAACCCCTAAGCAGGAATACGTCATATTTCCAGTGACCATGTATAAACCTCCTTGGCTGGAATGCACCGATTGCGCTTTCCGCTTTCGTTCCTCAGTTCGTTTTTGCGTATTTGTCGGCCATTTTGTCGACGCTATTTCACGAAGCTTTGTGAATCGTGTGTGTTAGAAAAATTGTTGAAAAATCTGTGATTTTCACAGAGATATACGTACAGAAAGTTAAGAAATTGAAGGTAGGTATTGATTTACTTGCAAAAGGTCAAAAGCACTTTCTTCGGGCATGTTTCAATAAGGTTTCATGGCAACTTTTATTTCAGTATGCAAATGCAAGGCATGAATAATTTCGGAAACCAAAGAGGCTTTGGCGGACCACCACAGCCTCAAAGGCAAGGCGGTCGTCGCGGAATCAATAGAGGAGGAGGTTTTCGAAACTCTAGATTTGAGCCCAATAATCAGAGACCCCAAAATCAGGGCCAAGGAAATGGAGGTCAACGACCGAACATTGAGGTACGTGTCAAAGGATTTCTTACAGGGTACTATGTTTCGAATATAAATCGTTTCTGAGAGATACCTATAATGTAAGATGAGATGAGTGTATAAGAAGAGATTACCTAAGTGCGCCGCCATATCACTGGCCGAACCTGACTCTCCGACCCTGGTTTTACCGAATTTGGGTCAGTGTGTCGTATTTTTTTATTTTTAAGTAATATTAGTGCCTCTAAAGGTATGAGTCCGATCTTGGCAGCAGCAGCAAGCAGTGCACTCCAAAGTGAACCGTAATGTTATGAAAGGTGGCTCAATTTGAAGTGTCTGGAGAAGTGCTGCGGCAGCCCTATAGAGAAATGTATGGGGACCAGACTCGGCAGCACTGCTGCCGAGATCGGAATCATACCTTAAGGCTACACTAACCCAAATTTGTGTCATTTCTTAATTTTAACGTTTGTAGCCGCCTAAACCGGCCCAGCAGCCACCGCAGCAGAAACCTAGTGCACCAGCTCAAGAGTCCCAGCCGGCTGCGCAACAAAAGCCAGTGGCCGCTCAGCAAACGCCCCAGCAACAGCCAAAACCGCAACAACAGCCGAAGCCAGCACAACAGCAGCCATCGCAGCCACAAACTCCTCAACAGCAGCCCCCTAAGCAGCAGACGACACCACAAACACAAGCTAAACCTCAGAATGCTCCACCAAAGCCGGAATCCGTTGACAAAGTTGATAATGTGCAAAAGGTGGAACAGAAAAACCAAGTTCAGAATCAAAATCTGGGAAATCAAAATCTAGGAAATCAAAATCTAGGAAATCAAAATCAACAACAAAAGGTGCGTTATAATTATTATGAAAATCTACTTTTTAACTTTTTATAAATGCATTACTGCTTTTGAAAGGATGATTATTTTTAATCTTCCAAAATTTAATGAATACTTTAATTTCAGAACATGAATGGCAACTTCGGGGGCAACAAGCCAGGAGGAACTTGGTCTCAAGGAGGCCCTGGCAACAAGCCTGGTGGCAACTTTAACCAAGGTGGTAACTTTGGTCAAAGAAGGAGTTTCCAAGGTGGTGATCGTGAGCGTGATGATGGTAACTTTGGTCAAGGAAATAGACCGTTTAATCCGAAACAAGGAGGTGGCCCTGGACCAATTAGAAATCAGCAGCGGAATCCTCGTGGTCCGCCTCAAGACGGCAAACCTGTGCAGCGGGAGGAACACATGCTGGCCAATAAACTGAAAGACTTAGTGGGACCAATTATTGATTTACCAACAATTGATCAGTCGGAAGTTAAATTTAACGGCAGAAGTAGACTGTATATCGGTAATCTTACCAATGATGTATCTGAAGAAGAAATACAAAGCCTCTTTGCAGCTTTTGGAGAAACTGCCGAGCTATTTATAAATAAGGAAAAAGGCTTTGGATTCATCAAAATGGTATGTTTATTTTTTTCTGAGGATAATAGTTAAACTAAGTTGTTTGGCATAGCTAAGTTTTATTTTCATTACAGGACTACAGAGTTAATGCTGAAAGGGCGAAAAGAGAGTTGGATGGTAAAATGAGGAATGGGAGGACGCTAAGAGTGAGATTCGCCCCACACAACAGTGCCATTCGCGTCAAGAATTTACCACCATTCGTTTCAAATGAACTGCTGTACCGCGCTTTTGAAATCTTTGGTAGAATTGAGAGGGCCTATGTGAAAGTAGATGAGCGCGGAAAGACCCTTGGGGAGGGAGTGGTAGAGTATCAAAGGAAGCCTAGTGCACTAGCTGCCATTCGCAATTGTACAGAAAAGTGTTTCTTCCTTACCTCGTAAGTATTCTAAAATATGAATTCTATGTATTATTATACATAGACGTAAACATTTGTCTTTATAATGTGAATATTGTTTGTCTGTACAGGTCACTGCGACCAGTTATTGTTGAAAACTTTGAAGAGCCTGATGAGATGGATGGCTATCCTGAGAAAAATTTGCCTAAGAAGCACCCTGAATTTTTGAAAGCCCGTGAGGTAAGGAATCATTTTCTGTATTGATCTTTTTTTAGTTTATAATTTTAATTTAGTTCATAAATTAATATTGTTATTTCTTGAAATAATAACAATATTTATGTTGTCGTAGTTTGGACCACGTTTCTCTGAGTCTGGCAGTTTTGAACACGAGTATGGCACAAGGTGGAAGCAACTGCATGAACTCCATCGCCAAAAAGAAGAAGCTTTAAAGAAAGAGCTGGCTGCCGAGGAAGAGAAGCTGGAAGCACAAATGGAATATGCTAAGTATGTATTTAGATTTCAAAACAATTTACTTCAATGTTAATGATGGCATTGTGAAGTCATGTTACTTTGTGGCATTGTATTGTATATTACGTTTCCCAGTGATTTATGAAGTTCAGTTATATTTTCCGTCAAAATAAGAAAGTTAAATTTATGCTCACATCACAACACAGTACAAAGTACAATGCAATCTCTCAATGAAATCAGTAACTCTTCGCTTCAGAAAGAATTTCGAAATGTCGGATCGGAGTGTCGTTTTAACGAAATCATGACGTCGATAGGTACGAGCATGAAACTGAGCTGCTGCGCGAACAGTTGCGGCAGCGCGAGCAAGACCGCGAGAGGCAGAAGCGCACCTGGGAGATGGCCGAGCGCGCGGCCGAGGAGCGGCGCGAGGCGGAGCGCGCGCAGCTGCAGCGCCAGGAGGAGGAGCTGTCGCAGCGCATGCGCCACCAGGACGACGAGCTGCGCCGGCGGCAGCAGGAGAACACGCTGTTTGTGCAGGTACACGAGTGTAGCGGCGGCCCAGGAGCGAGCGAGGCGGAGCGCGCGCAGCTGCAGCGCCAGGAGGAGGAGCTGTCGCAGCGCATGCGCCACCAGGACGACGAGCTGCGCCGGCGGCAGCAGGAGAACACGCTGTTTGTGCAGGTACACGAGTGTAGCGGCGGCCCAGGAGCGAGCGAGGCGGAGCGCGCGCAGCTGCAGCGCCAGGAGGAGGAGCTGTCGCAGCGCATGCGCCACCAGGACGACGAGCTGCGCCGGCGGCAGCAGGAGAACACGCTGTTTGTGCAGGTACACGAGTGTAGCGGCGGCCCAGGAGCGAGCGAGGCGGAGCGCGCGCAGCTGCAGCGCCAGGAGGAGGAGCTGTCGCAGCGCATGCGCCACCAGGACGACGAGCTGCGCCGGCGGCAGCAGGAGAACACGCTGTTTGTGCAGGTACACGAGTGTAGCGGCGGCCCAGGAGCGAGCGAGGCGGAGCGCGCGCAGCTGCAGCGCCAGGAGGAGGAGCTGTCGCAGCGCATGCGCCACCAGGACGACGAGCTGCGCCGGCGGCAGCAGGAGAACACGCTGTTTGTGCAGGTACACGAGTGTAGCGGCGGCCCAGGAGCGAGCGAGGCGGAGCGCGCGCAGCTGCAGCGCCAGGAGGAGGAGCTGTCGCAGCGCATGCGCCACCAGGACGACGAGCTGCGCCGGCGGCAGCAGGAGAACACGCTGTTTGTGCAGGTACACGAGTGTAGCGGCGGCCCAGGAGCGAGCGAGGCGGAGCGCGCGCAGCTGCAGCGCCAGGAGGAGGAGCTGTCGCAGCGCATGCGCCACCAGGACGACGAGCTGCGCCGGCGGCAGCAGGAGAACACGCTGTTTGTGCAGGTACACGAGTGTAGCGGCGGCCCAGGAGCGAGCGAGGCGGAGCGCGCGCAGCTGCAGCGCCAGGAGGAGGAGCTGTCGCAGCGCATGCGCCACCAGGACGACGAGCTGCGCCGGCGGCAGCAGGAGAACACGCTGTTTGTGCAGGTACACGAGTGTAGCGGCGGCCCAGGAGCGAGCGAGGCGGAGCGCGCGCAGCTGCAGCGCCAGGAGGAGGAGCTGTCGCAGCGCATGCGCCACCAGGACGACGAGCTGCGCCGGCGGCAGCAGGAGAACACGCTGTTTGTGCAGGTACACGAGTGTAGCGGCGGCCCAGGAGCGAGCGACAGTCCAATGCCAAAAGCGAGATAGCAATTAGCACGGTAAAGAAATGTATCAGTATTCTAACTCGGTACAAACGGTCGAAATGCGAGCCATATCTATGCGCCCCGAGTTCGGTCTGCACTAGGTCTGCACTCTGCAACAGTCGCGAATGCGCCGCAATGACGAACGAACGGTGGTTTTGTATTTGTGACCAGTGAGCGTGATAGTTGTAATTACAATGGCAAATTGCAACTATAGAATAGACTCACAAGTGATTAAAATTAGGTGATGGGTAATAAATAATATTAACACCTTAACCGCTACTAGTGTTGTGAAAAAACAGTTTTTATTTCTAACGTGAAAAAAAAAACATGAAAAAACCGTGTTTTTTTTTCTGGAGCACGTTTTTTTCCAAGAGTACAGAAATCAAAATTATTAAGGAAGTTCCCGTTAAAGATTAATACTCAGTGGCGGTACCCCCATACAAGCCGAAAAGCCCGGCTTGTCCTAACAATAACTTACTTAAAGTCTGTCTCAATCCAATTTAATGAAAATGTAAACAAAGACGCCATTATTCCGACCATAGACTATTTAGTGATGTGGTGAAAATTAGATCAATTGTGAATCGATAAATTAATTGATTGCTTCGATTAAATTAATTGAATGCTATTATGTTGGATTTCCTTAGGAAGGAATACTGACAAAACAAAAATAATAACTAATAGTTGTGAAATATCGGTCAAAGTATTACCTACTAATGTAATTCAGAAATGTATCAATTCAATAAAACATTTTTATTTATTTTTATTTTTTAAAGTAAATGGCAGACAGATAGTAAATGTAAATAGCTATGTTTACTTAGGGAAAAAAGTCTCGTTTAACAAGCTCCATAATGAAGAAGAGGTGGAAAGACGTAAACGTGACATGGAAGAAATTCTGGGCGAATAAAGAAGTACTTAAGGGAGACTACAATATAAATATGAAAAAAATAGTAATGGACACCTGTCTGCTACCATGCCTAACATACGGCTGCCAAACATGGGTTTACACAAATAAAATTAGAAATCGAATAAGGACTTGCCAGAGAGGAATGGAAAGGAGCATATTATTAAAAATAAAGAAAGTTCATAAGGTCAGAAGTGAAATAATTAGAAGTAGAACAAAGGTGACCGATGCACTGAAACACGCCTTAAAAATAAAATGGCAATGGGCAGGACACATCACGTCTTTGTCGGCACCCGAAATTTTTTTAAAAATCCAATGCATCACAAGGAAAAAAATCAAAAATATGCCATCATTTACATTAGAGTACAATAGTAAATTGTATTAATTTGCATATTTTTGATTTATTCCTTGTGATGCATTGGATTTTTAACAATTTTTCGGGTGCCGACAATGACGCAGGAAGTAAGAATAAAATAACATTCTAAAATAAATAACAAAACAAAAGTAACATAACTTTGAATAGTTTAAGGACACAGAGTCAATAATAAGCAGTGCCATACAAGCCACCATAAAATAAAACCTAACCAAATAAATACTTGGTAAAAATAAAACAAAAGTCACTCTATTTTGAGAAAAGCAGTCATGAGCAGGGATTAGGGTGAGCTGATGATGAAAGAGGTAAAACTAGGAATTACCTATATGGTTTTTTTATAAATACCATATGCATGATCCATTCGTGCATATGGTATTTATAAAAACGTCATATAACTCCTAACTATTAGTTGTATTCTTTCAAGTTATTTAGGTACCTAGCTAAAGATGCAAGGCTAAACTCCGTGATTATGACGGACCCGCAGGCTGATTATCTAATTAAAAACCACCTAGCGACCGGTTTGATTTGACAGATGAATGTGATACATTGCTTCTTTTTGGGTTAAAAAAAATCATACCAAAGAAAAGTAGCAATGTATGTGAAATGAAACCGGTCGCTAAATAGTTTCTATTTAGATAATCAGCCTGCCGAGAATATAATTAATTGAGATTTTTGTGAAATTTTTATCAATAAAGATAAAGTGATATTTTTTCAATAACATAACATCGATTCATAATCGATATAAGAAATTGAACTAATAATTGAATTATCTGATAGACTTTTACGTCAAACACTATGCGATCACAGATTAGATAAGATTTTTGCTTGGATATATAACCTCACTTTTCTTCTTAAAATTTTCAACAAAATTTTAAAAATGTTAAACAAACGTCGATCTTTGGAACAAATTAGTGAGATATAAGTTGAAACCTTCTCATTACTTATGAATGTGTTTATAAATTCATTTAGTGGCCGAAAGTGTGTGAATTTTTAATGAAACAGGTTTGTTTACATTTTCATTAAATTGGATTGAGACAGACTTTACATGCACTACTAATGAATCGTAATTAATAACAACAAAACAATATTATTAACGAATGTTAATTTTCAATAATCAATAACCACAAATTCATTTTTTACAACAACTGATCGAGAGACAAGTCGCTAAACTGCGTTACTTTCCTCAATAAACCCTACAAATGCATTTCATCTCCCTCGCACTCGTTGGCTTGCAACCGGGCTTTGCGATCTGCATATATCCGCTCTCTTCTTACTTTAACAAAACTGCTACCGCATCATATGCATACTGCTGTAGGTACTATAGATTCTATGAGAAATACAGAAGCCGACTAATAAAAGTCTGGACGCTATTTTGCCCGTTCCGTACCTCCGTTCCGTACCTCCGTTCCGTACCTCCGTTCCGTACCTCCGTTCCGTACCTCCGTTCCGTACCTCCGTTCCGATCAAACCGCCGAACATACCTCCGAACGTCGCAGCGATCATTGCTTGTAGTCCAGTCAAATTAGCAAAAAGATTGGAAGTATTTCGTGTAATTGTAATTTTTTTGGAATCATTAGAAGACATGAATATAAGTTTCCTCCGAGTTTGCACCATTCCTGTTAGGAATTAACATTAAAGTCCCAATATTTTTTTAAATATAATACCTAAAACAACAGTTTCTTTGCATGTTTTGATACAATTTTAATTACCTACCAATACCATTGCATAACTAGCTTGCTTGAATCAGATTAAATGTTACCGCGATAATTTTGGGCCGATTTCGATAAAACTCAGTATTTGGTATTATTTGAACAAGAAAACAGCAACACTATGTGAAAAATATAAAAAAATCCAAGATGGCAGCCAACTTTTTTGTTTGTGTTTTTGGTACTATTTTGACAAAAAAAACAGCAACGCAATTTTAAAAATATAAAAAATCCAAAATGGCGGCCAACTTTTTTGTTTGAGAGCCGATTTGGATGAAACTCGGTTTTTAGTACTATTTTGACAAGAAAACAGCAACACTTTGTAAAAAATATAAAAAAATCCAAGATGGCGGCCAACTTTTTTGTTTGAGGTCCGATTTGGATGAAACTCGGTTTTTGGTACTATTTTGACAAGAAAACAGCTGCGCAATTTTCAAAATATAAAAAAATCCGAGATGGCGGCAAATTTTTTTGTTTGTGGGCCGATTTCGATGAAACTCGGTTTTTAGTACTATTTTGACAAGAAAACAGCAACACTATGTAAAAAATATAAAAAATCCAAGATGGCGGCCAACTTTTTTGTTTGAGGTCCGATTTGGATAAAACTCGGTTTTTGGTACTATTTTGACAAGAAAACAGCAACACTATGTGAAAAATATTAAAAAATTCAAGATGGCAGCCAACATTTTTGTTTGTGGGCCGATTTCGATGAAACTCGGTTTTTGGTACTATTTTGACAAGAAAACAGCTACGCAATTTTCAAAATATAAAAAAATTCAAGATGGCGGCAACTTTTTCGTTCGATCGTTTTTTTAGTATTTTTAAAATTGCGTTGCTGTTTTCTTGTCAAAATAGTACTAGAAACCGAGTTTCAGCGAAATCGGCCCACAAACAAAAAGTTGGCCGCCATCTTGGATTTTTTATATTTTGAAAATTGCGTAGCTGTTTTCTTGTCAAAATAGTACCAAAAACCGAGTTTCATCCAAATCGGACCTCAAACAAAAAGTTGGCCGCCATCTTGGATTTTTTTATATTTTTTACAAAGTGTTGCTGTTTCCTTGTCAAAATAGTACTAAAAACCGAGTTTCATCTAAATCGGCCCACAAACAAAAAAGTTGGCCGCCATCTTGGATTTTTTATACTTTTAAAATTGCGTTGCTGTTTTTATGTCAAAATAGTACCAATAACCGAGTTTCATCGAAATCGGTGCACAAACAAAAAAGTTGGCCGCCATCTTGGATTTTTTTTATTTTTCACATAGTGTTGCTGTTTTCTTGTCAAAATAGTACTAAAAACCGAGTTTCATCCAAATCGGCCCACAAACAAAAAAGTTGGCCGCCATCTTGGATTTTTTTATATTTTGAAAATTGCGTAGCTGTTTTCTTGTCAAAATAGTACCATAAACCGAGTTTCATCCAAATCGGCCCTCAAACAAAAAAGTTGGCCGCTATCTTGGATTATTTTATATTTTTTACAAATTGTTGCTGTTTTCTTGTCAAAATAGTACTAAAACAGAGTTTCATCCAAATCGGCCCACAAACAAAAAAGTTGGCGCCCATTTTGGATTTTTTATATTTTTAAAATTGCGTTGATGTTTTCTTGTCAAAATAGTACCAAAAGCCGAGTTTCATCCAAATCGGCCCTCAAACAAAAAAGTTGGCCGCCATATTGGATTTTTTATATTTTTTTAAATTGCGTTGCTGTTTTCTTGTCAAAAAAGTACTAAAAACCGAGTTTCATCGAAATCGGCCCACAAACAAAAAAGTTGGCCGCCATCTTGGATTTTTTTATATTTTGAAAATTGCGTAGCAGTTTTCTTGTCAAAATAGTACCAAAAACCGAGTTTCATCCAAATCGGCCCTCAAACAAAATAGTTGGCCGCCATATTGGAATTTATATTTTTTTTTCAAGAATAGAGAAAGAAAATTTCGAAGAACGAAAATTCGCTGCGCTCTCCCAGCTTGAATAATTGTCCCTAAAGATTTTTTCACGATTTCTGAGTATCCCCTATGATATGTGTATTCATGTCTTTTAATGATTTCATAAAAAAAAAAAAAAAAATACACGAATTTAATTCAATCTTTTTGCAAATTCTATCTAATTTGACTATACTATTCACTATTCACTAGTCACGACCTGCGCACGCCGCGATCACGTCCAGACTAGCGCCGTACCGTACCTCCGTTCCGTTTTTCCTTTGAACGGGGCGAAAAAACCGACTCGCGATGGATCGGAGCGTACCTGTCGGCGATCGAGACGGCGTACCTCCGCACCGTTCCGAACATGCGTCCAGACTAGCGTTCTTTGTTCGCGACCCTAAAGAGCGAGAGATATCGGTACGGGCAAAAGAGCGAGAGATTCGAGGTGGATCGGGGCGTACCTGTTCGGCGAACGGAACGGCGTACCTCCGCACCGTTCCGAACATACGTCCAGACTAGCGTTCTTTGATCGCGACGCCGATCGGAACGGAGGTACGGTACGGGCAAAAGAACATATCTGGACGCACCTAAAGGTGCGTCCAGATATGTTCTTTTGATCGCACCGTACCTCCGTTCCGTACCAGCGTTCCGATCAAATAAAGGTGCGTCCAGATATGTTCTTTTGCCCGTACCGTACCTCCGTTCCGATCGGCGTCGCGATCAAAGAACGCTAGTCTGGACGTATGTTCGGAACGGTGCGGAGGTACGCCGTTCCGTTCGCCGAACAGGTACGCCCCGATCCACCTCGAATCTCTCGCTCTTTTGCCCGTACCTGTATCTCTCGCTCTTGAGCGTCGCGAACAAAGAACGCTAGTCTGGACGCATGTTCGGAACGGTGCGGAGGTACGCCGTCTCGATCGCCGACAGGTACGCTCCGATCCATCGCGAGTCGGTTTTTTCGCCCCGTTCAAAGGAAAAACGGAACGGAGGAACGGTACGGCGCTAGTCTGGACGTGATCGCGGCGACGCCGACGTTCGGAGGTTGTAGTACAGTAGCCCGTAGTACATTTAAATTACGAAAAAGGTTAGGTACCGTTTGCCGTTGTGATATAGTTATTTATTATGAAATTATAGATACTTTAACCCAAGTTTTACAGATCGCAACTCGCCGTAACCTATATTTGTATAACTCCAAAAATGATATTTTTTATTTTTCGAGGTTAATCACATGAATCCAATATGGCGGCCAACTATTTTGTTTGAGGGCCGATTTGGATGAAACTCGGTTTTTGGTACTATTTTGACAAGAAAACTGCTACGCAATTTTCAAAATATAAAAAAATCCAAGATGGCGGCCAACTTTTTTGTTTGTGGGCCGATTTCGATGAAACTCGGTTTTTAGTACTTTTTTGACAAGAAAACAGCAACGCAATTTAAAAAAATATAAAAAATCCAAAATGGCGGCCAACTTTTTTGTTTGAGGGCCGATTTGGATGAAACTCGGTTTTTGGTACTATTTTGACAAGAAAACAGCAACGCAATTTTAAAAGTATAAAAAATCCAAGATGGCGGCCAACTTTTTTGTTTGTGGACCGATTTCGATGAAACTCGGTTATTGGTACTATTTTGACATAAAAACAGCAACGCAATTTTAAAAGTATAAAAAATCCAAGATGGCGGCCAACTTTTTTGTTTGTGGGCCGATTTGGATGAAACTCGGTTTATGGTACTATTTTGACAAGAAAACAGCTACGCAATTTTCAAAATATATAAAAATCCAAGATGGCGGCCAACTTTTTTGTTTGTGGGCCGATTTGGATGAAACTCGGTTTTTAGTACTATTTTGACAAGGAAACAGCAACACTATGTGAAAAGTATAAAAAATCCAAGATGGCGGCCAACTTTTTTGTTTGTGAGCCGATTTGGATGAAACTCGGTTTTTAGTACTATTTTGACAAGGAAACAGCAACACTTTGTAAAAAATATTAAAAAATTCAAGATGGCAGCCAACATTTTTGTTTGTGGGCCGATTTCGATGAAACTCGGTTTTTGGTACTATTTTGACAAGAAAACAGCTACGCAATTTTCAAAATATAAAAAATCCAAGATGGCGGCCAACTTTTTGTTTGTGGGCCGATTTCGCTGAAACTCGGTTTTTAGTACTATTTTGACAAGAAAACAGCAACGCAATTTTAAAAATACTAAAAAAAACGATCGAACGAAAAAGTTGGCCTCCATCTTGGATTTTTTATATTTTGAAAATTGCGTAGCTGTTTTCTTGTCAAAATAGTACCAAAAACCGAGTTTCATCGAAATCGGCCCACAAACAAAAATGTTGGCTGCCATCTTGAATTTTTTAATATTTTTTACAAAGTGTTGCTGTTTCCTTGTCAAAATAGTACTAAAAACCGAGTTTCATCCAAATCGGCTCACAAACAAAAAAGTTGGCCGCCATCTTGGATTTTTTATACTTTTAAAATTGCGTAGCTGTTTTCTTGTCAAAATAGTACCAAAAACCGAGTTTCATCCAAATCGGACCTCAAACAAAAAAGTTGGCCGCCATCTTGGATTTTTTATATTTTTCACATATTGTTGCTGTTTTCTTGTCGAAATAGCACTAAAAACCGAGTTTCATCGAAATCGGCCCACAAACAAAAAAGTTTGCCGCAATATCGGATTTTTTTATCTTTTGAAAATTGCGTAGCTGTTTTCTTGTCAAAATAGTACCAAAAACCGAGTTTCATCCAAATCGGACCTCAAACAAAAAACGGAGGTACGGAACGGAGGTACGGAACGGAGGTACGGAACGGAGGTACGGAACGGAGGTACGGAACGGAGGTACGGAACGGAGGTACGGAACGGAGGTACGGAACGGGCAAAATAGCGTCCAGACTTATTTGATCGGAACGCTGGTACGGAACGGAGGTACGGTGCGATCAAAAGAACATATCTGGACGCACCTTAAGTCTGGACGCTATTTTGCCCGTTCCGTACCTCCGTTCCGTACCTCCGTTCCGTACCTCCGTTCCGTACCTCCGTTCCGTACCTCCGTTCCGTACCTCCGTTTTTTGTTTGAGGTCCGATTTGGATGAAACTCGGTTTTTGGTACTATTTTGACAAGAAAACAGCTACGCAATTTTCAAAAGATAAAAAAATCCGATATTGCGGCAAACTTTTTTGTTTGTGGGCCGATTTCGATGAAACTCGGTTTTTAGTGCTATTTCGACAAGAAAACAGCAACAATATGTGAAAAATATAAAAAATCCAAGATGGCGGCCAACTTTTTTGTTTGTGGGCCGATTTGGATGAAACTCGGTTTATGGTACTATTTTGACAAGAAAACAGCTACGCAATTTTCAAAATATATAAAAATCCAAGATGGCGGCCAACTTTTTTGTTTGTGGGCCGATTTGGATGAAACTCGGTTTTTAGTACTATTTTGACAAGGAAACAGCAACACTATGTGAAAAATATAAAAAATCCAAGATGGCGGCCAACTTTTTTGTTTGTGGACCGATTTCGATGAAACTCGGTTATTGGTACTATTTTGACATAAAAACAGCAACGCAATTTTAAAAGTATAAAAAATCCAAGATGGCGGCCAACTTTTTTGTTTGTGAGCCGATTTGGATGAAACTCGGTTTTTAGTACTATTTTGACAAGGAAACAGCAACACTTTGTAAAAAATATTAAAAAATTCAAGATGGCAGCCAACATTTTTGTTTGTGGGCCGATTTCGATGAAACTCGGTTTTTGGTACTATTTTGACAAGAAAACAGCTACGCAATTTTCAAAATATAAAAAATCCAAGATGGCGGCCAACTTTTTGTTTGTGGGCCGATTTCGCTGAAACTCGGTTTTTAGTACTATTTTGACAAGAAAACAGCAACGCAATTTTAAAAATACTAAAAAAAACGATCGAACGAAAAAGTTGGCCTCCATCTTGGATTTTTTATATTTTGAAAATTGCGTAGCTGTTTTCTTGTCAAAATAGTACCAAAAACCGAGTTTCATCGAAATCGGCCCACAAACAAAAATGTTGGCTGCCATCTTGAATTTTTTAATATTTTTTACAAAGTGTTGCTGTTTCCTTGTCAAAATAGTACTAAAAACCGAGTTTCATCCAAATCGGCTCACAAACAAAAAAGTTGGCCGCCATCTTGGATTTTTTAAACTTTTAAAATTGCGTAGCTGTTTTCTTGTCAAAATAGTACCAAAAACCGAGTTTCATCCAAATCGGACCTCAAACAAAAAAGTTGGCCGCCATCTTGGATTTTTTATATTTTTCACATATTGTTGCTGTTTTCTTGTCGAAATAGCACTAAAAACCGAGTTTCATCGAAATCGGCCCACAAACAAAAAAGTTTGCCGCAATATCGGATTTTTTTATCTTTTGAAAATTGCGTAGCTGTTTTCTTGTCAAAATAGTACCAAAAACCGAGTTTCATCCAAATCGGACCTCAAACAAAAAACGGAGGTACGGAACGGAGGTACGGAACGGAGGTACGGAACGGAGGTACGGAACGGAGGTACGGAACGGAGGTACGGAACGGAGGTACGGAACGGAGGTACGGAACGGGCAAAATAGCGTCCAGACTTATTTGATCGGAACGCTGGTACGGAACGGAGGTACGGTGCGATCAAAAGAACATATCTGGACGCACCTTTAGGAGGTGCGTCCAGATATGTTCTTTTGATCGTACCGTACCTCCGTTCCGTACCAGCGTTCCGATCAAATTAAAGGTGCGTCCAGATATGTTCTTTTGCCCGTACCGTACCTCCGTTCCGATCGGCGTCGCGATCAAAGAACGCTAGTCTGGACGTATGTTCGGAACGGTGCGGAGGTACGCCGTTCCGTTCGCCGAACAGGTACGCCCCGATCCACCTCGAATCTCTCGCTCTTTTGCCCGTACCTGTATCTCTCGCTCTTGAGCGTCGCGAACAAAGAACGCTAGTCTGGACGCATGTTCGGAACGGTGCGGAGGTACGCCGTCTCGATCGCCGACAGGTACGCTCCGATCCATCGCGAGTCGGTTTTTTCGCCCCGTTCAAAGGAAAAACGGAACGGAGGAACGGTACGGCGCTAGTCTGGACGTGATCGCGGCGACGCCGACGTTCGGAGGTTGTAGTACAGTAGCCCGTAGTACATTTAAATTACGAAAAAGGTTAGGTACCGTTTGCCGTTGTGATATAGTTATTTATTATGAAATTATAGATACTTTAACCCAAGTTTTACAGATCGCAACTCGCCGTAACCTATATTTGTATAACTCCAAAAATGATATTTTTTATTTTTCGAGGTTAATCACATGAATCCAATATGGCGGCCAACTATTTTGTTTGAGGGCCGATTTGGATGAAACTCGGTTTTTGGTACTATTTTGACAAGAAAACTGCTACGCAATTTTCAAAATATAAAAAAATCCAAGATGGCGGCCAACTTTTTTGTTTGTGGGCCGATTTCGATGAAACTCGGTTTTTAGTACTTTTTTGACAAGAAAACAGCAACGCAATTTAAAAAAATATAAAAAATCCAAAATGGCGGCCAACTTTTTTGTTTGAGGGCCGATTTGGATGAAACTCGGTTTTTGGTACTATTTTGACAAGAAAACAGCAACGCAATTTTAAAAGTATAAAAAATCCAAGATGGCGGCCAACTTTTTTGTTTGTGGACCGATTTCGATGAAACTCGGTTATTGGTACTATTTTGACATAAAAACAGCAACGCAATTTTAAAAGTATAAAAAATCCAAGATGGCGGCCAACTTTTTTGTTTGTGGGCCGATTTGGATGAAACTCGGTTTATGGTACTATTTTGACAAGAAAACAGCTACGCAATTTTCAAAATATATAAAAATCCAAGATGGCGGCCAACTTTTTTGTTTGTGGGCCGATTTGGATGAAACTCGGTTTTTAGTACTATTTTGACAAGGAAACAGCAACACTATGTGAAAAGTATAAAAAATCCAAGATGGCGGCCAACTTTTTTGTTTGTGAGCCGATTTGGATGAAACTCGGTTTTTAGTACTATTTTGACAAGGAAACAGCAACACTTTGTAAAAAATATTAAAAAATTCAAGATGGCAGCCAACATTTTTGTTTGTGGGCCGATTTCGATGAAACTCGGTTTTTGGTACTATTTTGACAAGAAAACAGCTACGCAATTTTCAAAATATAAAAAATCCAAGATGGCGGCCAACTTTTTGTTTGTGGGCCGATTTCGCTGAAACTCGGTTTTTAGTACTATTTTGACAAGAAAACAGCAACGCAATTTTAAAAATACTAAAAAAAACGATCGAACGAAAAAGTTGGCCTCCATCTTGGATTTTTTATATTTTGAAAATTGCGTAGCTGTTTTCTTGTCAAAATAGTACCAAAAACCGAGTTTCATCGAAATCGGCCCACAAACAAAAATGTTGGCTGCCATCTTGAATTTTTTAATATTTTTTACAAAGTGTTGCTGTTTCCTTGTCAAAATAGTACTAAAAACCGAGTTTCATCCAAATCGGCTCACAAACAAAAAAGTTGGCCGCCATCTTGGATTTTTTATACTTTTAAAATTGCGTAGCTGTTTTCTTGTCAAAATAGTACCAAAAACCGAGTTTCATCCAAATCGGACCTCAAACAAAAAAGTTGGCCGCCATCTTGGATTTTTTATATTTTTCACATATTGTTGCTGTTTTCTTGTCGAAATAGCACTAAAAACCGAGTTTCATCGAAATCGGCCCACAAACAAAAAAGTTTGCCGCAATATCGGATTTTTTTATCTTTTGAAAATTGCGTAGCTGTTTTCTTGTCAAAATAGTACCAAAAACCGAGTTTCATCCAAATCGGACCTCAAACAAAAAACGGAGGTACGGAACGGAGGTACGGAACGGAGGTACGGAACGGAGGTACGGAACGGAGGTACGGAACGGAGGTACGGAACGGAGGTACGGAACGGAGGTACGGAACGGGCAAAATAGCGTCCAGACTTATTTGATCGGAACGCTGGTACGGAACGGAGGTACGGTGCGATCAAAAGAACATATCTGGACGCACCCTCCCTTGTGATGGATTGAAATGTTTATTAACTGTTGTGTGATCTATGAAAGTGTACCTACGAGTCGAGTTGATTCCAAAAGAAATACAAAATAACGTAAGTAATAAACCTTTTCATTTGAGTATTTTGCAAAGAAATATAATATTCTTCAATGTATCGTAATATTGTAGTGGACTCTTTACATTGTTGGTTGTTCTTATAAAAATCAATAAGTAAGGTTAGTTTTGCGTCTTTCATTTGAACGAAAATTTAAATGTTTGTTTGTAAATGTTTGTTTGGAATGCAGGGGATAGGATTTGAATTGCCTAGCAGGGACGCTATGATTTTGTGAAATGATTTAGATATTTATTATGAGTGACACATTTTAAACGAGAAATTTAGTTTTGATTACACAATAATTAAATTTGATAAAGCCACGCCATCTAGCATTTTGCGGCGAACTAATTTATGAATAATTAAAGTACGCTATTGGTGCTTTTTTGAGAGCTATCTATGAATTCGTTTAGATGGCGCTGGGCGGTGTCGCATCGATATTTTGGTAAAGATCATCGTATGAAAAAAATCTTAAATTAGTAATGAGAAATTGTGGGATGCATTGGTTTTTTGCTTGTATTGTGCTGATAAAAAAATTGCTTGATTTGAGGGTTCGGGCTTGCGCTACTATGTAGGCCTGGGCACGCCACTGTTAATACTTATGAACTCATATTAAAGTTTTCTGTTTATTTTTGAATAATTTTGAACCTACATTACTTTTTTGTTAAAAAGTACCAAGTTTTCAACAGTTGGCAGCATTTAAAGACGCGCACAGTAAAATCTTCATTCGGTTTATGTTTTTTTAAGTACCTATGAACATAGTAAGAACGAAGAACAGTGTCTCCAGTTTGGGGAGTTTTCCCATTGTGTGGTCAATTTTAATTATTGAGGGAAAACAGAAAATCTGTTCTTCATACAAAACGTAACATTTTGGGGAACAAAAAATCGCGTTGGGGGATTTTTTTTAATCTTCTCTTCCTACAAATGTATCATTTTGGGGAATAATTAAATGAGATCTGGGAAAAAAATTAAATTCATATCTGAAGACACTGATGAAGAATAAAAATCTAATATAATTATTAATTTTATTAAATAAAATATTTATTTTCCAAAAATTGTGTTCTAAAAAAAAACAAATTTAGAAAAAAAAACTATGGTGCTGCGGTTTTTTTCATCATTGTGAAAAAAATACAAAGTTGTTTTTAACACGTTTTTATTATTTTTCATGTTGCATCACTAAACGCCAGCGTAGAAACATATTTTTCAAAATTCATGAATCAAAAACTAAAAATAAATGAACAATAAGAAATACTAGGATTATTAATATAATTGAAAAATATTAGAAAAAATCGACTCACCCATAGAAGCTCAAACGGGACTATGGGTGAGTCGATTTTTTCTAATATTTTTCAATTATATTAATAATCCTAATATAAAAATAGCATTGTAAATGAATCAAAATCTAAAACTTTAAAAATAAGAAATACGTTTGTAGAAAATGACAGATTTCATATACAATATCAAAAATATGCGAGAACTTTCTTTGGGGAAAATAAAAATTATAAAATATTTTTTAAGCGTAAGTCACCGGTGACCTACGCTGCGGCTAAAGTGTTAATAATTAGAGTTATTTTTTCTATTTGCTTATTACCTAAATATCAAACCCTATTATACATTGTATATGTCAAAATATAATTTAAAAGCAAAATGATAACTTTTAGAATTATTAGGCAACCTATCACGGTATCACCGTTATTTCTAAAATATAACATACAATCACAAAATTAGAAACAAACTCAAGTAGGTAGAGATGGTGCCTACTGTTTTTTTTAATTTCATCTACCTACTTGAGTTTGTTTCTAGTTTTGTACATACAGATGCGGGCATCTTTATCGTATGTTGACGTACCGCGCGGCTCTGGGTACGTATTTCAAGGGCAGGGCCGAGTTGGAATACTGATACATATCTTTACCGTGAATTAGTCTCTGTTTGTTTTTACTATGTCATTTGCGCAAGCAATTTTGGATATCGCTTGAAATGTTGCCCCATTGTTGGTGAAATTTTAAGTTTCCTATTTCCTTATTACCGAAAAAGAATATCTGTTAATAGCGAAGTAGATTTAAGAAATTGTTCAGTGTAAAATAACTAAATAAAATTACTGATTTTATTGTTATTTTTCACAGGCTCAAAGACTCAATTCGCTCTTGGACCGCCAAGAACAGGGCATGTTTGACCAGCAGCAGCCAATGGTAAGTCAGTTTCGTTTTATTCAGTGCCTCAGGCGACGTACGTCTTGACGCACGGCCTATATTTTAATTTTATTCTCGACTACACTTATGTGTTTTTTAAACTACACTATCTACTGGTGTAGCGTAGCAGGAGAATTTTTCACTTAACTTATTTGATACAATTTTTAGCCTCATAATGTGAACTTTTTTATGTGGAATTATTAAGATTTATGAAATTCACTATTATAATAAAATTGAAATGCACATTGGTTCTATTTGATATATTAGACCATTATTATACTACCTACTCTCATTTACTGCATTTAATTCTTTCTAGAAATACATAGACACGTCAATGTTTTTGTATGGTTGTACTAGTGTGACAGTCTAATCAAAATGGTGTTCAAATTAATGTAGTCTTAAAATATATGACAGTTACCTTGAAAATATTTACCTAACCTGACCATGAATAGTTATGAATAATATTTTTTAATATTTTTACTTGACCTCTTTTACATAATTTCACATAAGCTGATACCAATTTCTATTAACTAAACGTCAGTGATGTTTATAGCGCTCATTATGCAGCATTGTCATTAAAAACGGTTGACACTTTATGATAAAATTTAATATCACAACAGAAACACCACAGCTTAATTGTATGGAGGCGACGACAATTTGTGTATATTATGTTTTATAACAAGTACTTATTTATTAGAACTTCAATACAACACGTACTAACCTACTGTTTGTGTTGGCCTGCCACCGTCTACGCTCTATGTGCCATAGCCAAGTATGTCACTGAAAAAAGACAATGATGTTAGCCATCTGAGATTTTCAATTTAAGTTTGCGTTTGTTTAGGTACTGACTGGCTATCGTTAGTTCATAATTATGGGTTCTATCTACAGGGTGAAATCGAAAACAGTCGACAAATTTTGTGGTGTGGATGGACCGTCAAACTGAAAAACTTTGTCAATGGGACCGACTTAATCAGAGCAAAAAAATAATGTTCCATACGTTTTCTATGGAACAGCTGATTATATTTTTGCTCTAATTATGTTGGTTCTACAGACAAAGTTGTTTAGTTTGACTGTCCAAGCCACACCACAAAATTTGTAGTGTTCGAAAAATCACCCTGTAGTCCCATGAAAGTCATGGAGAGTGCATATTTTTCCTCTACCTCCTTGTCACTATGACCCTAGTGCCCCTACGCATCAGGCGGCCGACTAATTTAATTTCATACAAAACCTCGCATTAGGCGGATCGTCCGTCTGTCCAGTGGACACACGCTGCCAACGAGAACCACCATTTTATATACAAACTAGCGTCCGCCTGCGACTCCGTTCGCGTGGATTTTCTTCCAGGCCACATGAATTTTTCCTCCTATTAAAATAAAGAAATAATTATTGAAGGAGTGTAAAATAACACTCAATACTTATTTTTTGTGACAAAAGTACAGACACGGATCTTGAGCGATGAAATTTTACACATAGGTCATGTTTTAGGTTTCATTCGTATGGCGGGGGACGTAGTGCGGGGTAACCCCTTCCAATTTCTCTCACCGCTCGCGATTCGTGCCGGCACCAGGGGCCGTACCGGCTAACGAATCGATTATCGAAATGTCTGCTGGGTTTCAAATTAAAACAGATAAATCGAGCCCCAATTGGGCCAAAATGGCGAACCCCAATTCATGTTGTCACACGAACATCGTTATCTTCCAAATTACGTCAACAGAAAGTACAAGACGAAATTCCTTACTTAGATTTTTCTGTTTTAAGTTGAAACCCAGCAGACTTTTCGATAATCGATTCGTTAGCCGGTACGGCCTCAGCTTATGTCCTCCCCCATGGTCTAATCCAAGGCCAGCTAAATCCAGGCCCGCGGGCCACCAAGTGGCCCACCAAGGCAATTGAATTTGCCCGCCAGCAATCTGCCGGCTGACCAGCGCACTGTGGCACCGCTTCCACCTGATGAAAACCTAAAAGTAAAGGATCATGGCAACATCTAAAAAAATTTGCTCACCTGTAAAATTTATTGGCCAGCCTTGGTCTAATCTATCTTTATACCAAAATCCATAATATTTTTAGTGGTTCAGATTCAGAGGTGAAAGGGCGTTACCTCAAGGACAAACAGACCGACGGAGTTACTTTCATATTACGATATAAGTATACATAACACATAACATAACACACTGCACTGCACTTTTCGCAGCGGCTACACGTTGTTTGTGTGTACAAGATGGCGTTTGATAGGAAGCGTTTCGTTTTTGAAATACAAATCAGAAAGCCAAAAAGCCTTGGATTAACAATTGGATGATTATCCGGATAAAAATAATCAGCGCAACGACGATTTTTTCTTAATTCTATTTTGGAGATTCACGTCTATTTTGGAGCACCACATTCATTCAACTGACGAATGACATCAGCGGTCGATGATCTTAAATAAATGCGCGGGAGCACTTAATCCTTGCACCTTTAGCTATTTCGACTAAATGTAAAATGTAACTATACTCCGACAACTAAACTTAGTAACTTATAATTTACTCAAGTAGTAAAGTACCTCCATGTTTACAGGAAATTATTTTCTTTACTTATAACCACCTCTTATGTTTTTTGTTATTTATTGGTGTACTTAATGAAGTATTTCACACACACATTCCGCTCATCATCAGGATCATTTTTGTCTGTAAGAATATACCTGGGAAACCAATAGCTACGAAGATATTGAAGACCAAAGCATAGAATAGATATAAGTACTACCGAATCAATTACCTAACCCCACCCAGCGACTTCGTGTGCAGTTTCGTGTGCTCGTTTAGTTGTATTTGTCAACATCAACTTATTTTGATATTCAAAGCAATGCGTCGTAACTTTTTTGTAGTGTTTGTCAACTGTCTAGGTATTTTGATATTCAAAGCAATGCGTTGTTACTTTATTTACCAAAAAGTTCAACACTCATACAGTACACGGTAACCCTAGACTTAAACACACAGTTGCGCGTGTACAAAAACGTAATCTGACGTCATCTGTTTGTAATTTGACATACATTGCCACTTTTCTTTGGTATGTTTTTTTTAACCCCTAAAAGAAGTAGCAATGGATCACGATCATCTGTAAACTGTAACCAGTCGCTAGGTGGTTTTTAATTAGATAATCAGCCCGCCGGTTGCGGCCAAAGTCAAAAAGAAAATCTTTTTTTATGAATCTTATTTTATTCGTTTTTTCCTAATTTTTGTCCGAAGAAACATTATCATAATTTTATGTATTTCGTAATAATCAATATGGCTTCAAAACGTCATCACTTAATGTATCTCATGAGCACGCACATAACGCTGCCTTTCAACTCGGCCGCACGCAGCTGTGTAGTATGCTACACAGCTGCGAGAGCCCGAGTTGAAAGGCGCGGTCTGGTGTACGCGTTATGGTAATGTATGTAATGCTTTTTTAGCACTAAAAATTAATATCGTTTCCCAATAATAATTTTGAACAGAAATGGTCCTGATGATGGGCAGAATACGTAGACCTCGGCTTAGTTGAGGGTCTTGTTACACCCGGTATCCTACCACCAAAGTTACTCACTCAAACAGGAGAATAAAAGAGAGGTGTATTGACTTAGCACATCGTTTAACAACATGACGTGAATAAAACGTTGGTTTATCATACACGAACTTGGGTATCATATTGTATGTTTACTTTGTTCTAGAGAGCGTCCACTAAGCGATGTTGACCAATAAATGCTTTATTAACGTATACTACCATAACTAAAGATTACAATATCAATTAAATCGTTTTCTAACCTCAAAATAACTATTCCTATATTTCCTATACTCAGACTCCTTTGATTTGACGCCATTTGAATAGAAAAATCTCTAGTACACAATACAATAACTGAGACATACTCTGTTTATATTTTTATTGAAACTATATTATAATAATGACTGGCACAGATTGCCAATGACTATATTGACAATGCAAAATGTAAAAATGTTTTATAGATTATATTATCCCAATATTAAACATGATTATGAATGCTATTTTTAATTTTCCAGATTTTATTGTAGCCATCTGTAGAAATTGTTTTAAGAAAGAAGATAATTCTTTTCACTATGATCATCGCATGCGCAATAAGTAGGGCTGTGTTATTTTTCTTGATTATTGCAATTATGTGCAATTAAGAGCAATGTGTTGTAGTAAATCGATTTAAGAACTGTTAATTAACATTATGAAGTAGTCCGTCATAGCAACATTTTTTAAACAAAAATAGTACATTGTTCACCGAGAGGAGAAAGAGAGAGACCGATTACCGTCGAGGGTGTCGTTTGAAGCCCGAGCCGTAGGCGAGGGCTTTAAAACACCCGAGATCGGGAATCGCACTTTCTCTCGAGTGATACATAGTGCTTTATACTACACCTACGAGGAAAATAAAAAACTAAATCTTTACTAATTGAAATTTATATTGAAATTGTTGCAGTTAGTGAAGCTTAATGTAACACATGGCGTCTGGAATTTTCACATGTTCTTTTTTCAAATTGTTTATCCTGCCGCCGCAGGGTCGCACTGCCAGCCCGACACCATCCGACACACAGCTAGTGGCCAGTGTCATTTTGCGAACTTGGAGATAAAAACTCACTGTAAAAACTTTGGCTTTTGATATTTAGGTTACCGGCGCATAGTCTTACCCAAAATTAAAAAAGAAAAACCACGTAAGAAATGGATTTTCATACACTTTTCTCTCCCGCTCAGATGCGTTTTCTCCCCGCATATTTGTTCGATATGCAATGACGTACTTTCTACCGTAAATTTGATAAAGTATCAAGGTATTTTCCGAGCAGGTGTAGTATAAAGAAAATTGTTTCGTTAATAGATATTACTTAAAAGTATGACTTAAAGTAAAATTAACAGCATCAAAGAAATGCAAAACAAAATGTGTCCTTAATGTAACAAACATCGAATTTCTTTAATAATATTACTGTTTTGTTTGATCAAAACAGAATCAAAATCACATGATAGTGATGATAGATTTTATTTGGTAAGAATCAATTATAGGCGTAAATGAGAGATATTGAAGGGTAGTAGAAAAATAATAAATATTCTTAAAGAAACTTTTCGTCGGTTCCTTAAACAGTATCAAAAATTATTTATCAATAAAAAATATATAAATTTAAAAAATATTAAAACACGTCTACCCTGCCAAAACGAACTAAAAAGTTAAATTTAACCAGTGTCAGTCTGTCATTGCAGTTGGGGGACCATTTGGTAGAACAATTTTTAGTCAAATGGGTTCCCCGACTGCAATGACTCTTGTTATTTAACTTTTATTTTAGATCGTTATTGGCAGTTTTTAGTGACAAATTATTTAAGTCGTTTTGGAATGTGCTCATAAAGGACTTTCATTTGATGTCCATATTGTTCACATTTGAAAGCGGTGTCGTAACGTAAAGCCGCCATATTGCTTTAAAAAAAATGTATTGCCGGTCACTCGGGATGATGTAAGGATTCTAATGATACCTTAAAGGCCTCTATACATTCAAATCCGTTAAGGCATTTTTTAGAAGTTATGTCGGAATAAAGAATTTCACATACCCACATACAAACATACATGAACCCTGAACACCGTTTTTTTGGGCAGTCGTGTAAAATTGGGTATTTTTTACTGATGACAAAATGTTAAAATCATTAATTATGTAATTCATATATATAAAAAAATTGCATGTTGGAATAACATTCATGCAAAAATAAGTAAAATCTGTGAAAAGACAAGAAAAATTATGTGCAGATTTATTGTATTTCTGTCTCATTTTATCGAAATTTACTATGAAACGTGAATGGCGCTACACTACACTATCGTGACATTCTTGATGTGATGTCACGATACAGTAGTACTGTTATTGACTAATTTGAAACTTATAAGACGTTTACGAACTATTTCACACTGTCGACTGGTCTGCAAAGCGTTAACGGAGATTTGCAATTTTGCAAATGTCAGTTTGGCTAGGGGTACACCCTCAAAAATGATCGACTTCACTTTACAAGGGATTTAAACAATTGAAATGTAACGATAGAAAAAATAACACTGTGCAGTAACGTGTTTTGCAGTTTGCTAAGATTTTCGACCCCGGCGTGGCAGTTTATATTACTCAATTGTATGTTTGTTTTTGATTAAATTGATTCCAGTTTGCGTATGTTTGCGATGATCATTTGGTGTGCAAAACATTTTTTAATGGGTTCCTCATTTATTATTTTTACCAAAGGCAATCCAGTTCGCTTCGTGTACATGACTGCAGAATTTATGCCAAAATGAAAGGAAAAGCATGCACTCGGTTTAATATTAATATTTGTTTATTTTATGTGTATCATTATCAGCTTACGACATAGAAACTATTAGAAAGTATTGTGGTTTATTTAGGATGGAGGCTTCAGAGACCAGTACGACATGCCGCGCGGAGGGGGGTATGACGACGTGAAGCAGAACCGCGGTTGGGAAGGGCCCCGACAAATGGACGATTTCCCAAACAAACGCCGTCGTTTCTAAATAACTAACCCATTACAATTACATTATATCATGTCAAGATAGGACCGTAATCCAGATCTTTATTGAATACATTATTTATAAGTACTCGGCCTCGATTAAGCTTAAATAACGGAGACATTTTACAGAAGCCGTACACTTCGTAATTTAATATTATCAATATGGAGGTGTTTGTGTTTCATAAATTTGGTGTAACTGACTTAATAGACTAAGAGCTAGCCCCGGAAATAGGTGGACAATTACAGAGCGACGTAATCCCTCCTATTAGTTTGCCATATTATCATTATTAACAGGTCCGGGCACCTCGCAGATTTTTAGTGGTGGGGGTGGGAGTGGTTGAGCAACAAAGGGGCCGAAAAGCGATTAAATGTATGCAGTTTACAGAGCGCTGGATTTGGTGTGGTATAATAGCAAGCCAATCATGTATCTAAATCGAATATAACATTGCCAGAAATTTTAACTGATGGGAAAGTAGTACCAGACGGCATCAAAATGCGCGAAAAAGTGGTAAAGTTTGATGCCGCCTGGCACTACTTTTCCACTAGTCAAAATTCCTGGCAACGTGTGACATACATAAATTAATTTGCACATCGAACTACTCGATAGAATATGTTGGACTATTTATACCTAAGACCGCAATGTAACCATATTCTGGCAAATAAATGATTTTATTTTATTATTATTATAACGTTATATTATTATTCGATTCAGATACATGATTGGCTTGTTAAATCCAGAGGTCTGTAAATTGTATACCTTCAATCGCTTTTCAGCCCCTTTGTCGCTCAACCACCCCCACCTCCACCCCCACCACTGAAAGATGCGTGGTGCCCGGATCTGCTAATAATGATAGTATGGCTAACTAACTAGAGGTATTTCATCGTTCTGTAAATTGTCCACCTATTTCCGGGGCCAGCTCTTAGTATAATAATTAAGATACCCGTTATTTATTCTTATACATAGGCATTGTTGAAAGACATATTGCCTTTGCAGTACCACTTTCAATGAATTGATAATTTAGGAGTAGATTTAATATTTTATATTACACAATACTTCATATTTAATTATCTGTAGATCAAGTAGATTCTATTCTTACTTACTTGTTTTATATTAAAGACCGATATAATGTTATAAAGAAAACAAAAATATTGCGAAGACATCATTTTATTTTTATATGACTTCATAAAGATTCCTTCTCTCAAACGGCGTAGGGAGATTAAGAATTCTAGATTTGCCTACCCTTTATCACAAAATATAAAGATTAATATAATATTATTGTCACAAAAAATCAAATTATTTCCAAGGCTTCCTTACTAGTAAAATTAATAATTAATTAATTATTATAATCCATATTTTCAAATAAAATTATCAAGTTTGAAATGTTGTCAATTGACTTGTGGCCGCGCAAAACGATCTGCCTAGGCCGTTTAGACAGCGGAAGTCCATTAGGATTTACTTATGCTGAGTAAACTACTATTTACTAAATTATTTTTAGAACAACTAACATAATTGATATTTAAGATAGGTACATTATCCTGGCAACCCACCGTATATCTCGGTTCGTATATATCTGGTCATAATTTCACGTTTTTCAATCATACCAGTCGGAAGCGTTTCTTGTACTTCGCTATTATTGTATAATCCTTCATATCTACCGCAGGGGAAATAAGTTTTTAATAGTACATTATGAGACGAGTTAGCTAAGGTTGCTCATTGTACACGAGGCTGTGGGTTGCAGCCCGAGCCGTAGGCGAGGACGTTACTGAGCCAAGTGTGCAATAAGCAAGACCTCACGAGTTTCATACGACGTTTTTCAACACATTTGCGAGGAAAAATCAAAGTCATTTACCACAAATACGACAAAAACAAAATATGTAAATTATGGGAAAAGGCGCGCAGGTTTTTTTTCACACGCCTAATGCAAGAATATTTTGCAAACAAAGGGGTGAGTGAGCATACAGCCTACTTCAAAATTAGAATTTTAAGTGATAAAATCCAAATATTTTTTATATTGTATAACAAAATATTGTGAACTATGAATAATTTGCTAATCCTTACTAATATTATAAAAGCGAAAGTCCGTTTGTTTGTTTATTTGTTTGTTTGTTACGCCTTCACGTCTTAACTACTGAACCGATCATCATGAAATTTTGCATACACGTTGTGAGGGGTACAGAGAAGGACATAGAATACCTTTTATCCCGAAAAAAGTATAGTTCCCGAGGGACAGCAAAAAACCTTTCCACGCAGACGAAGTCGCGGGCGGCTGCTATTAATAAATATTTGTTTGACTTCCACAAGGACTTCCACATTTATTTATTCCAAAAATGTATAAGAATTTTCAGCGGCATAAAACCTCTTTGTTGTTACTAAAAAAACTACTGTATTACCCGATTAAAATAAATTGGGAATGCTCTGCTTACTCGCATAGAACTTGTAGTAAGGTACTACTTCAACTTTGTAGGGATAATTCTATAACCCAGTAGTGTTTTATATATTATTGCACTGTGTTTGTTATAGCTCGGTTTATGGCCCTAAAAGCGATGTATTAGGACTCACTTTACGAGCAAGTGTGTTGAAAAATTAATAATTATTGATATGTACCTTTTCCGTCGTTATCATAACATAAATTTTATCATTTTAACGTAAAAACTTAATATTAGGCATTCGATATTGTTTGTCAGCAAATTTAATGATAAATAAACTAGTTTTATAAGTTATTTGTGCGCAAGGGAGGAAAAAGATAAATTTGGTACATGTATTGAGTGTGATGTGAATGGTATTTAATATTTAGTAATTCTAAATGTCTTATATTTAATAAAGTAGAATATAAAAACATTCGTTTTGATTATTGTTTTATCCACTTTTTAATAGTTTTTTTCTGCCTGATGGTTTCAAATGGATTTTTTGGGGGTGTCAATTTTCAAATACTTATTGACATTGTTTTAACTTAGAGTATCGTTTCTTTCCCAAAATATTGTTTAAACGTTGAGTCAACATACAAACAGGTTTAAAAACTTCTTGTGGTTATTACTTTTTACAATACCGGCCGGAACTGGTTTTATGTTTTACACTCGAATAGGGAATATGCATAAGTCACAGATTTTGATAAATTTGAGCTTGATCGCTGCGGACACGTAAAAAAACATCATGGAACAGAAAAAAAATGTTTTAGTTTTTATCACAAGATGAAATCAGGGGAAAATAACGATATATTTTTTTCATTTTCGGATATAATGCACTTAACAGTCAGATAGAATATTGAATAAGAAATTATTTTGTATGACACATATGTACTTAAATGCAAAATTTTGGTAGATAATTGAAAATTCTTGGCTAACTCCATGATAAACGCGCCTGAAATCGTGGTCGGTAAAGTCATAGATCGTAGATCGTTAGATGAGCCCTTGCCATACTATAGCGGCCGAAAATGTGGCATCGTTGGGAAGAGTGAGGTGAGCTCACTCTTCCCGCCTCAGTCGCTTGTAGAAAGCAGTGAGCGGTGCACGTTACGGAAACATTGATTGAACAACTTTGATTCATTAATTAGGTTCGTTAACCTACAAAAATGCCTTCCTGTGCGTTCAGAAAGTGTTCTAATAACACAAGAAACACAAACGAATCCAAGGGAATCACATTTCATGCGTAAGTACCGAATTATTAATTATTTTCACTGTTTCCAATTAAATTAACAAATTAAAATGGTGTCCGACACGTGTTTGTATGACAGAGAGCGAATGGTTACAATTTGCACTATGAGTGAGCGAGATGACGCTGTGTCTCTTTTTTCGTCGTAATAGCATTGGTTATCTGCCAGATAAGATTGAGCTCTTGAATAACTGACCGTTGTCCGTACTAGGGGTCAAGTTTATGTAGACGTAAACAAACGAGCGTAGCCGAGCCAGCGCGCGCCCGTGTGTCGTGCGTGTGAGACGTTACGCACACAGACATATAATACTACGTGGACACTATTCAGACGCACAGGGCTGATCTAACGATCTACGATCTATGGGTAAAGTCACAAAACATGACCGTTTTGTATAGAGCGTTTTCGAGAGAAAAGTTTTAATATTACAGTTGATTTTCTATCTCATTATACTTTTGGTTTTAATACAAAAAATGATGCATATTCCCTATTGAGTAAACAGTACTAGGGCAAATCCACTGAAACTGACGTTACATTTTGAGTGAAGTGGCAACATTTCATTGAGGATAGATAACAATAGTCTTCTAGAAAATAAAACAAATCCAATACAATAAAATCATCCGATGATTTTATTGTATTGGATTCTCTTGTCCCCTAATCCAAATAGGTACCTAATGTAATTATATGTGGTAGTTTTGCAAATTTTTTTTTTCTAGTTGTAAACTCGTAACTGATGTTCATACCCCGTTATCGTGCTTGCTAAAAAATCAGAAGTGAAAGACCTTTAGGGCCACCTATTTGCCTACATTTTTCTACTCAAAAAACCAATTTAAAGTGCGAAAATTTCGCCGCGTGGTGTCGGTTTTGACGGATGCCGGCAAAGGCGTACAGAAGCCGGCCGAACGCCACTCGCGCGCGTGCTGTCGTGTCGTCTTGTACTGTACCTAGGGTTACCATTGCAAAATTTGGAAAGTCCTGACAAAAAGCCGGACATTTCAATAAAAGTCCGGACATTTTCAGAGACAGATCCAGACTCCATACATTTCGGGACTTAACACTACTGCTATTTAGGTTTTTTCTAGTACTACAGCGCCTAATCTTAAAAAGCCGGACAAATAACAAAGCCGGACAAAGTCCGGACAATAGTCCAAAAGTCCGGACATGTCCGGACTAATCCGGACGGATGGTAACCCTAACTGTACCTAGTGTCGACTCACGCGCCGCGCCCTCTCCCCTTTACGGGTCATTTAGTGATCGATTGTTGTCTACAGTTTGACCATAAAGAGTTGAAATTAAATAAAATGGAACTAAAATTTTTCAGTACAAAATTTAGTAAGTGTTGCCAATTTATTCGTGATTTTGACGTGTTTACATAGAAAGTGGCGCCCTCAATTTTTGTCAACTCTTTATGGTCAAGCTGTAATTGCATATCATTTTTATATTAACCAACAATATGTCTCTGAGATAAAATCTCGACACGAATTTGTGGAGTTATGGATAAAAGATTATTCTGAAATACAGGTAAACTAAAAAAAAAATTACCTACAGATATATTCTCTCTGAGGTTGAGTGGGATTAGGCAGAATAATCAAATTAATCAAAAATAGACCTTCTGTTGTACTTTCTCTTTGGCTTCGATCATTCATGCACCCGCGATAACGGGGTATGCTGATGTTACATTGAATACACAAACTACTAAAAAGGGTCTCAGTCAGACAACGGAAGTCTCTCTGAAAATGTCAAAATAAATCGGCAAATAATAGTCCGATTAACAAATTGCTCAAAAGAGGGTATAGAGAGCGTGAGCGGGAACCTCAGCGATTTCTTCAGAAACTTATTCAGGGTGCTTAGGGAGAAAACATATTAAAAGTCCTGACGTCTAGGAGGCGAATCGGAGGGAGGAGGGGGGGACAAAGGTCCCAGTTTTAGGTTTTTCACCCATATCACAAAAATGATGCGTTGTAGGGAATAATCTTTTAGAACGAGATGAAAGCTTATAAAATTCTCTATAACTTTATTTATATACACTGTGTTCGTATTTCCAACCGTTTTTGGGCTACTCGCTCAGGAAATGTGAAAATTTGGATGATGGGCAAGATGGCCAACGAATTTTTTTTACCTTTTTTTTTACCTTTTTATTTTTTAAAACCCTTTACCAACGAATGATATATCATTAGAAAGGCCTTTATATAATTTGTTAGTATTTTTGGAGTTAAAGGTCTATTAGTTTCCGCACGCGTCTTCGTCCACGTGGACCCTAGGGAACCTTTGATCAGAATAAAAAGTATTCTATGTTTTAATTCAGGTTATAAACTATATGTATGCTAAGTTTAATCTAAATCCGTTCAGCCGTTCTTGAGTTATAAGTTGTGTAAATAACCTGACTTTGTTTTATAAGGCTCTAATTTGTCTAATAAGAAGTTGTAAAATTCATTTTTCGGAGTGTGTAGCTCGAAAATTATTGGGAAATAGGAAAAAGTGAATAGTATCAAAGTTATAGAAAATTTGATAAGCTTTCATTTATGTTACAACATTTTTCGCTACAATGCGCCATTGTTGAGATATTGGTGAAAAACCTAAAATTGGGACCTTTGTCCCTCTGCCTCACCTCCTAGACGTAAGGATTTTTAGTACATTTTCTCCTTAAGCACCTGAATACATTTCTGAAGAAATCGCTTAGGTTCCCCCTCACGCACTCTACAACTTCTTATTGATTGGCCTATAACAAAACGTTACACTTATTCTTAGGAAAATCAACAAAAAAGACGTAACTGAATTTAATTTAAAAAAATATATGTTTAAAATTAAATTCAGTAACAGAATACAACGCTAACGCTGTCACAGTAAACTACTGTAAATTTTTAACGAGTGTCTTCCAATAATTTTAAATTGTTTTAAAAAGATATTTTATATTTTCTTTCATTCCTTGTTTACGTGGATTTGCCCACAAGACTAATATGTTTTAAGTTAATAGGATTGAAAATAGCCTATTTTGGATACTTATATTCAAATAGAAAAATGTTTTCCTTTGTTCAAATGTTTTTAGGGTTCCGTAGCCAAAATGGCAAAAAACGGAACCCTTATAGATTCGTCATGTCTGTCTGTCCGTCCGTCTGTCTGTCCGTCCGTATGTCACAGCCATTTTATTCCGAAAGTATTAGGATTACACAAGTGAAACTTGGTAGGTAGATGTATTCTGTGAACCGCTTTAAAGTTTTCACATAAAAATAAAAAAATAAAAAAGATTAAGGGGGGCCCCCATACATGAAACTGAAACTGAATTTTTTTTTTCGTCATACCGATACGTGTGGGGTGTCTATAGTTAGGTCTTTAAAAATTACATTGAGGTTTCTAAGATTATTTTTTCTCAAAGTCAACCGTTTGAAAGATATACACTGCCAAAGTGGTAAAATGAGTGTCCCCCCCCCCCCTTTAACTTTTAAAATAAGAGAGTGAAAATTCAAAAAAAAATATATGCTGTAGATCGTAATAAATACTTTCAACGAAAATTAGTTTGAACGAGATATAGTGATAATTTTTAGAGATATATCACATTTTCCAAAACCGCAAACATAACTTTGTCACTCATACAAACACTATGAAAAACAAAGTTATTTTTGCATACGAAAAATGATAGTGGTATTCAATATGGTATTGTATACGGTAACTACGGAACCCTACTGCGCGTGGCCCGACACGCACAGGGCCGGTTTTTTTCAGGAAGTAATTAATTTTTCTGCCGTTATTCAATATGGTCAGCAAATATAAGCTGTTTAATTTTTTGGCCTCAAACAAAATATATAATTTGTCTGCAAAAATTCCATCTGCCTGTGTTTTGAGGTTTTTATTTTTATAGCTGAATAAAAATAAAAATTGCTTACTAAAATTAGATTACTTATACATTGCGATTAATTTAACCCTAGATCACTAACCTTAAATCGGAGTAACACTATCACTAGTAACCTTTCGACTCACAGACTACGCAGTAAAACGCACATATATTCAAAAGTCTTATTATTTATTTTATTAAAGTAACAAAAACTCAAAGTACTTTCTTTAAGGAATCAAACAAAATAATGAGAATATAAACAACACTAATTCTTACAACGATTACAAATAGGATCTGTGTGATCTCCGCAAATGGCCTTTTTACAGTATGTACAAATATATTTTATCATACGCCTTTTATGCTGGGCAAATTCCAACAATTTTTGTTTGCTTTTTAGGTAGCTCTTGAACACAGCTTTCTTGTGGCCCTTCAATATTAGGAATATCACTAATACTCCTTTTTCACATCATGCTTCAAAGTCACCGTATTGTAGCGCTCGAGTAGCCAGGGTTTCATTAGCTCATTTTACATTTGCAAGGCGAATTCTCTCCTCTTCAGCAGTTTCTTACGGTCTCGGATCAAATTGCATACGAAAACAGTATACGAGTTTATGAAACTCATGTTTACAGTGTCAAAGAAAAAGCATATAGTGGCGTCAGTAGGGTGAAAAATACGGCGTTTTGTGAACCAGAGATTTCTTTTGGTAGGATTGGTCCTTAGGACCCTAGGATGGATATACCCCACGATTTTTGTAGTAAATTTTTTGAAGTTTTGGCTTTCAGCCCAATCTCGATAGATGTATTAGTTAAGCTGCTATGCCCAGTTTGATATCATATTCGTATGAATTTAGGGTGTCGAATTCATTTTTGGATTCATATTTGTACGATTCAATTGTTAAACTACTTAAAAAAAATAAAAACAAAAATAAAATACTCGCTTGATTAAAGAAAAAAATTGCCATTAAATACACAAATTGGAATATTGAAAAAAGAAAAATACCTCGTAGGAGCTCTATTATCCTATTATTTTTAAAATAATAATTAAAGAAAATATTCTTGTTTTGGCTAATTAAAAAAAATAACTTCGTTACCGTTGTAAGGAAGTTATTATTTTTATTAAATATTAAAAATTTAAATATCAATTCGAAACTTGCTTGTGATAGGCTCAAATTGTAGCAAATTTAGGTAGCTTTATAAAAGTATAGAGTAGAGATACCTGAAAAACGCTTTCTTCAGGTAGTTTTTTCAAAAATATTGAAACAAGTGCCGAGTTTTTCCAGCAGTACAGGGTTTCCAAGGGTTAAAACTTGGGTAAAACTACTCTCAAGGTACCTAACAATATCTGAAAAAAATCGTAGTTACATGCGCGCTTGTGATATTTGCCTTTTTTTGTCGGTATTAACTGGCATTTTTTGTTTTTCTAATAATTTACTGATATTTTTCAACTCTGCGTTATACTTTTTAAGTTTATTTCAAAACGATTTCATAAAAGTGTTATAATGTATAAATATTTGGAATTGGCTATTTATTACCTTTCATTTGATACCCATATTGTTATGATAAAAAATATTAATATTTCCATAGGTGTAAAAGAAATTGACGGAAGGTGACAGTGAAATTTTTTTTCACTATTAATTGTTAATAAAAAAAATGTAAGTTATATTTTTTCAAGTCTTCATTCTATAAGCTTTGTTTACATATTTTTTGTTTGCAAATAAGAACATCAGTTTAATATTTACGGTGAATTAAAGTGAAAAAAATGAAGTTGAAAATATTGGTTATTGTGTAATGTTTAGGAAACTTCTTAATAAATTGCAATTTTTATACCAGAAATGAATTCTACGTCATTGATTTATCCGAAAATGATACCAAACTTGGCTCAGTATCTAAACTGAGGCAGTTATTAACTTCGGACTTGGTTAAGGCAGAATTCCCCCCTCCCCCCCACCTGCTTGAAAAATCCAGGTGGCTGCACTTCGTAAACCCATTTTAGGAACCCAAGGATCAATTCTACCGAAGGAAATCTTTGGTTCATGGATAGCCGTATTCGTCGTTTTTTTGCTTCCTACGACTGGGGCTAATAGACCATAGTAAAACTAAACATACACAGTCACTAACCTTTCGTCTGTCAGAAGACTCGACGGCTGTATCTCTTGCAACAAAGCGCGTGAGACCACTGCGAGTGCATACGGGTCACTTACAGGACCAATCAGGAGGGTACTGAGCGGGGGAGTGAGTGTGGGTGATGGGAACCTACTAAACTATAAAACGCGGGGGTATAGCGTAGTCTGAGAGACGAATGGTTAGTGATCTAGGGTTAACAATATACAACTGAATTGACTAACTTCAGAGCGCTTGCGGTAAAAAACAATATAAATTTTCTTTTTGCCATACATTCTCGAGTGAAGTTGCAGTAGACCACTGTCTATTGTCAATTTAATCGCATTGTACAATGTACATGTCTCACTCAATGCAGACCAGTGAACTAAAATCTATGGAACAAGCATTCCGCTTTCGTTGGTGCGGTCCTTTCCGCATACAAAAATATATTAAGCCATCATAGACACAATTTGTCTTCAGGACATTTGGAACAGTACTTATTCGTATACATTTTTAAAGGTAAATTTCAATGTCGAATAAATTTTGTAATTGATATTTTCGCAAAAACGATTGTTATTTTAAGAATTAAAAAACCTTAAAAAAAGTCTTTTTAATTATTTCATATTGCATATTTTGGCCCTTTAATGGATTTTCGTGCATATTTTAGCTATTTTTCTTGCATATTTGTATGCATAGTTTAGGGTTTTTTCTCAGACCAAATAAAAAAGTAAGACGCGAGTCTCCCGAACGAAGCGGTGAGGCCTGTAAAACTACGCCTTGGCTGTGTCCATACACAGTTCACGCACACACGTATAACTAAACTACGCCTTGGTTTTCCATATAAAACCCTGCCGCCCGGCCCCCGCCCGCCCCCTTGTGCGCCATGTACCATCAAAAACCGGCCTCACTTAATTGTTCGCAACGCTCCATCTTTCTTTTTTATTTGATCTGAGGTTTTTTTATGTTGCATATAATCCGATCTCTAATGATTAGCTTTTAGACCTTCACTTTTTCAAAATCTGGTCTCCCCAATACACAGGACGTCATTTCTAAGGAACTCTCTCTCTTTCTTTATTTTCTTTACAATACAAACTGCAGTTATTACAAAGAACACTAACGTACTGACGTGAGCTAAAATCTCGGTGACTGCACCGAGCGGGGTGGCTGGCCCGACTAAAGCTGTGCGGGTTGTAATTTTTTGGCCCGTTGTGGTGCCATTTTCTAAGCAATATTATTTTTAAATTACAATTCCATAGATTTTAGCTCACTGATGCAGAGCATACATATAAATAAGTTACTAAACAATTTTTTCCTCTTTATTGCTTTGAAATCAATTGGAAAGATTTGCTGACCAAATAGTCATTCTGGGTGACCATATACATGTTTGTATGTTTATGATCACATTGATCACCAATGGACGAATAACGGGTGTAACAAGACACTTAACGATGCTGAAGTCCACGCATTCCTCCCATCATCAGGATCCTTTTTGTCTTTTAGACTATACTTGGGAAACCAATAGCTACGACGTTATTGAAGGTCAAAGTCAATTTTTTTATGAAATATTAATTTATTCGTTATTTACAAATTTTTGTCTACAGAACATTATCAAAATTTTATGTATTTCGTAACAAACAATGGCTTCAAAACGTCATCACTCAATGTATTTCATGAGCACGCACATAACGTTGCCTTTCAACTCGGCCGCACGCAGCTAGTAGAGCATTCACTCGCAAGCGCGGTCTTTGTATGCGTTACATTGCATGGTAATATTGGTAATGTGTGCAACGCTTTTTAACACCAAAAATTAAAATGGTTTCCCAGCAATAATTTTGAACAGAAATGGTCCTGATGATGGGCAGAATACGTAGACCTCGGCTTCGTTGAGTGTCTTGTTACACCCTGTATTTTGCTAACCGTTTATATGACACAGTATGACACCCGTTTTATAATATTACACAGTTAATAAAAAAACATTATAGTATACCACAGAATAGATATAAGTACAGTAGAGCGTCGATTATCCGAACTAATTGGAGGACGGGGGTGTTCGGAAAACCGGTATTTTCGGATAATCGAACTAATGTGTGTATTGATTATGTGTGTATTGTTGATTCAGCCATACAAATTTAGTTTATCCTAGCGGTTACTAGGAAGTGACATACGAGTACGTACAGTAACAAGTGAACAAGTCGCGCCAAGTGGGCGAAAACTGAAGCGCGGGCGGCGCGCGCGAGACCCGCGTGGGAGGTGTGGCATTGACCCGCGCGTTACTACGTTCGGATAAGCGGTCGTTCGGTTGAGCGACGTTTGGATAATCGACGCTCCACTGTACTACGAATTATATATAGTATATACTCTATATCACTTCAAAGATTTACAGATGGTGCGGGGCTGGAGTACTTTAATAATAAAGTAATTAATATTTATTAATAATATATTAAGAGCTATCCCCGGAAATAGGTGGACAATTTACAGAGCGACGAAACCCCTCTTGTTAGTGTGCTATACTATCATTATTAACAGATCCAAGCGAGAATCATGTATCTTAATCGAATATAACATTGCCAGGCATTTTGGCTGGTGGGAAAGTAGTGCCAGACGGCACCAAACTTTAAAACTTTGGCGCTTCTTTGATGCCGCCTGGCACTACTTTTCCACCAGCTAAAATGCCTGGCAATGTTATATTCGATTTAGATACACGATTGGCCTGCTATTATACCACACCAAATCCAGAGCCCTGTAATTGTATACCTTCAATCGGTTTTTCAGCCCCTTTGTTGCCCAACCACTCCCACCTCACCACTGAAAAGCTGTCAGGCGCCCGGATCTTTAAATAATGATAGTATGGCACACTTACAAGAGCGGTTTCGTCGCTCTGTAAATTGTCCACCTATTTCCGGGGCTAGCTCTTAGTCCATAATGCTTAGTTCTGTGTGCGCACGTTTACATACATAGACAAAAATTGTAAGTTTATAAAAAATGTGGTAAGGCTAACCGCTTCATGTTATGTTTGAACATTGTTATAACAATATTATAATTCCATTTATTACCTAAATGCTGATACATTTCTTTGAATTTGAATGGGACTACACTAAAGCCTATTTTAAAAGATACATTAGTTTACATGCCTCCAACAATATTATAATTCCATTTATTACCGAAATGCTGATACATTTCTTTGAATTTGAATGGGACTACACTAAGCCTATTTTAAAAGATACATTAGTTTACATGCCTGTGTCTATGTTAGGCTATGCGTTTGTAAATTATAAAATAAAAAAAAGCGATATCCATATTCTGTTTGAACCTTGTTCCAACAATATTACATTAATTTCTTTGCTAAATGCTGGAGCATTTCTTTAAATTTGAATGGGATTACACTGAAGCGTATTTTAAAAGATAAATCAATTTACATTCCTGTGTGTATCTGTGGCTACGCCTAAGGCTATGCGTTTTTGAGTTTATAAAAGAAAATGTTGCGATACCCATATTCTATTTGAACCTTGTTCCAACAATATTACATTCATTTCTTTGCTAAATGCTGGAGCATTTCTTTAAATTTGAATGGGATTACACTGAAGCGTATTTTAAAAGATAAATCAATTTACATTCCTGTGTGTATCTGTGGCTATGCCTAGTCGGTAAGTCGCAGCGTAACCACAGAATAAGTAATAGCGTAACCACAGAATAGATAATGGCGTAACCTCCAGGTTCCGTCACCGGCCTATCGGGGATGTGTTCAACAACTTCACAAAATAACACTCGACCAAGGTGTTATTTGAATTTTTCCACAGCTCCATGCTATGGTAAGAGACATTTATTTCCGTTTCAACAGATTTTCGTTACGATAAGACTGATTTAATAGTAGCAGTCAAGGTCAGCACTGTGCGATAAGTATACAGCGGGGTTGCCAATTTTCATATATTTAGTTAAAGTAATTAGATGTTTTATTAACAGGAATTTGTTCTCAAAATATTTAATTTAATATTTATTTCTTCAGTTTTATGCGCAAACATCTAAAAATATATTTTTATCTATTTCAATAGTCTACCCCGTACAAAGAGGCTAAGTATGATTGGCAACCCTTATTGGAAGCAGCCAAGTTCTGTTTGGCCTCGTCCAATACAATACGAGCAGTATGTTTGCACGGGTAATACACAAAAATTACTAGGTATTTAATATTTTCAATTTGGTCAGCAACAAATATTAGTTGTTTAATTTTTATGCCACAAACTAAATACATATTTGTCTGCAATATAGCTTTCGTGTTCCATTTTTTAGCTGAACAAAATAAAAGTTTTTGCTGACTAAAATTAGATTACAAATAACTGTACAACTGAAGTGACTAACTTCAGAGCGCTTGGAGTACAAAACATTTTTAATCTTAAAGTTTTCTCTTTGCCATACGTTCTCGAGTGAAGTTGTAGAGGATCACTGTTTATTGTCAATTTAATGTGAAGTTGTAGTGGATCACTGTATTTTTAACCGCATTGTACAGTCAACAAAGTTATGACCTTAACAGTTTGGAAACAAATCCGTATGTCTCACTCAATGGAGACCATATAAATAATCAGCTAAACAAAAATTTTTAGAGTAATCCTTGACATTAATTGCTGATTGGTTTGGAAAGATTTGCTGACCAATTTGTCATTCTGGGTGACCAAATACATGTTTCTGCTCACCAAAGTACGAATATTTTGCTAACCGTTTGTATGACACAGTATGACACCCTTTTTAGGGTTCCGGACCCAAAGGGTAAAAACGGGGCCTTATTACTAAGACTCCGCTGTCCGTCTGTCTGCCTGTCTGTCTGTCTGTCACCAGGCTGTATCTCATGAACCGTGATAGCTAGACAGTTGAAATTTTCACGGATGATGTATTTCTGTTGCCGCTATAACAACAAATACTAAAAACAGAATAAAATAAATATTTAAGGGGGCTCCCATACAACAAACGTGTTTTTTTGCCGTTTTATGGTACAGAACCCTTCGTGCGCGAGTCCGACTCGCACTTGGCCGGTTTTTATATTACAGTTTATTAAAAACAATATATCAGTTCAGATATTTACAGATGGGGCGGGGCTGGAGCACTTTAAAATAATGCTTAGTTGTGTACGAACGAGTACGTACACATACCTACATATAGACAACATTTTTAAGTTTATGAAAAATGTAAGACTTAACGCTCCATATTCTGTTTGAACCTTGTTCCAAAAATATTACATTCATTTCTTTGCTTAATGCGGGAGCATTTCTTTGAATTTGAATGGGACTACACTGTAGTCTATTTTTAAAGGTAAATCAGATCACACATGCCTGTGTCTATCTGTGCCTATGTCTAGTAGTAGTGTTATATTATCTGTGCTAGTAAGTAACTTTCAGTGTAACCTCCAGGTTTGGTCACCGGCCTATTAGGGATGTGTTCAACAATTGGGTTGGTAAACTTTTCCAAAACTGTTGTGTATTATATATTTTCTGGTAGCTTTTGGCTTTGGAGTCAGGAATAACCAATTGCGGATTTTTTATAATACTTCATTTTAATTTAAATAATAATTTAAAATTTAATTTTACAGCATAGTACAATAAATCACTATTACGGCAGGCTAGGCGCACTCCGCGGTTTAGGTACGAAGCTACAAGTAGCCAGCGGGTCCGTCCGGACGGACTAATTTCAGAGGCTGCCGCGTGCCGGCTGGGTCGCACCGTCGCACGTTAGAATTTCGATTTCGATAATCACGTCACTCGCCGCGTTCGCATATTGCCGCATCGGACGTTCGTTCTCACGTTTGTGATATATTATATATAACTAAAATGAAGGCATATTACATCGCAATGGGCTGCCTTAATACTAATAATAAAAAGGATCCGAACCTCACGTTTTTCACACTTCCAAAAGTTCCAAACGACATCGAAACGTAAGAATAGTGCTTGTCTACTACCTAGTTAGGTAGTATTTAGTATTCGTTACGTAGTACTGCGTACTTGTCTTATTTGCTAAATAATCTTCACCCAACTATTTATTGAAATAATAATTTATAGATTACGAGTAGGTAGGTACTTACTTACCTACTTTCTAAATAAAGTAAATTACCGTCAACTGTGGCATCTTTACTTTCCTTGAGCAACTTTACCACAGCATACATTACGCTGCATACTATGGAATATTTTTTTATCTGTTACAGCCAGTGCAAATTTTGCCGCATTGGTAGATTTTGTGATAAATTGTGGTATCACAAAAAGTTTTTTAAGCTAGCAACATCGGTAACTGTCAAGTAGTGTGACTTCTAATTTCATGTGGTCAATTGTGCTCGCTGCGGCAACAAAGAAAAATTTGTGTTTATTACAGAAAATCGGCGTGTAGGTAAGTGATTTATGGCGAGTTGTATTGGGTATTTACTTTTTTAAGTATATTTCAATTGTATGATTCTTTAAAACTCCTTTTTTCTGAGTTACGGGAAGCGGTAATATTGCTACAGGTTAGGTCAAGTTGCCTCGCCTGGCTCGATGGCAACTTTACCTACGACTAGGGTTGTCAACTATGAAACAGTTCCCGCCTGTAAGCTACCTACTTGCAGGGCTCGTGGGTTTTTAACTTGTGCCATTCCAAAGAATTAAGTTACCTACATTATATAAGTTAGCAACTATCATGCCATACTAGGTGTTACTTTAATGTAAACATTTTTCGTAATTGTTAAACGCTTGAATTTTTACGTTTAGAAGCAATTTTTTGACAAATTTTTATATTTTTGCATTTACAATGCAAAATTTATTATTGAAAAATGTTATAATATTAGAAAAAGTCGACTCCTCTCACATCCCATCGGAGCACAGTTGTGAGAGGAGTCGACTTTTTCTAATACTATATTATTTTTCAGCAATTCTTTGTTTCAAATAGTTGATATGATTTTTGTTACTTAGATAACTATTTTGATTGATCTCTAATGAATAACATTGTACCTGCCTAATAAAAAATATCAATAAATTATATTTGTTTGAATTTATAACTTAATAAGTAAATTGACAACCCTGGCGACATCCGCTCGCTTCTATGAGAATTTCAAAAATCTAAGGTCAACTTTACCTAAGTGTTACTAGTGCTAAAATAAACAGTAGTAAAAAGCTTCTATGACAGCAATATCGATATTTTTGCTCAAAAAATAATGGTAACATTACGTTGCCTAACCTCTTCTATTGATTTTTCTAGGTAAACTGTTCATGAGGTAAAGTTGCCAAAAACGAGTCAATTTTACCTAGAGCTCAAAAATTGATATTGTAATGAACTTATGTCCGATTTAGATGAGTTCAATGGGTTAACATAAATAGACGGGTTTGCTTTACACATTGAATCAATAAAAATCAAAGTATCATGCTCTATGTATCTATAGTTTGCTAAAATGTCGAAAAATATGGTAATGTTGCCACAGTTGACGGTACTTATTAAGGACAATTTGATTTCGTAAAAAAGAAAATTGCCTCAAAGTTAGCATGTATAGTTTGACGTGGCGTTGACTGTACCTAACCTAGGTTTTTTGAAACGTATTTAAGTACCTACACATTTTATTTCACAAACACATAACTTGTAATAAATTAAGTACCTGTCTATTATTTAATTTATTATTTATATGAAGAAACCCTAAGTCGTTAGAAGAGATAAGGGCTTCGCGATAGAAAGAGAGGCAACTTCTAGGTGAATATAACTGTAGGTAAGGGAGCGGTGTGCGACTTGAATTGCACTTTGTTGTGTATGGGCTAGAGTCGCTACTTATTTAAATGACTTTGCGGAGTGGATCTTCTGTACTTGTACTATTATGTATTCTGTGATTACGGCTGTATGCGTAGGTAGTGCTTTTGCTCAAATAAAAAATTAAAAGTTTGGCATTGGCAATGTCAACTAGTTGTCATGTCAGTCACAGTCCGCTAAAATAAATAAAATAACTCTTTTGTGAGTAAATTTGTAGATATACATATATTTACGTGATCGTCACAAACGTATAAGGCTCTCTGAAGGCAATTCCTGTTTAATCCTCTGCACCACGTCTCCTACAAAGCTATGGGAATTGTACAAAATTTGTTCTGCGATGGTCACATCTACATTTCAAACAAAACGGAACAAAGCAGTGTAGTTGGATAATGGATTTCTCCAAGCTGGTCCATTTTCCATAACTGAACAAGAAAAACACTAGAAAATTATAATAAATAAGCTGAAAAACAAACAACAATATTAGGTCGTTATTAATGATAACCAAAGGGTAAAATAAATGGATTACTCTTTGTCACCGTCTGTAAAATCTGTCCTGTCAATCAGTATTTTAATCAGTAAATGCAAGGGAACTTCGTGTTCAGCCGTTCGTTTGATATTTTATCGCGATAATAATATAAAAAAATATATTTGGTTAACAAGGTAAAATAAAAAAATCATAATATTATTTTCTTTATTCTTCAAACGTGTGCTATCAAAAAATAATATAAAACAATTATCTTCGAAAAAGTTTACCAACCCAATTTCACATAATAACACTCGACCATAGTGTTATTTGAATTTTTCCACAGCTCCACACCATGGTAAGAGAACTTTATTTCCGTTTTGACAGATTTTCGTTTCGTCAGATTTAATAGAAGCAGTAAAGTTCGGCACTGCGCGACAAGTATACAGCAAAAGGGTTGCCAATTTTGACTTATTTTAGTAAAGTACCCACTTATTAGATTTATTAACAGTAATTGTTTCTCAAAATATTTAATTTATTATTTATTTCATCAGTTTTATGTGCAAACATCTAAAATATATTGGTATTTCAATAGTCTATCCCGTAACAAAGAGGCTAAGTATGGTTGGCAACCCTTATTGGAAGCATCCAAGTTCTGTTTGACCTCGTACAATACAGTCGAGCCGTATGTTTGCACGGGTAATACATAAATATACGGTATTTACATTCACATGAGATCAACGACCAACGTTCCTAGATACCTACCGCGGACTGGGGTAGCAGAGCTAGCGGGAATAAACCAAACATTAGGACTTGAGTTATTGGGAACAAGTCCTCTTGTAAATCGAGTGTTCTTTTCGCGGACGGATGCAAATTGATATCCGATAAATGGTTGTATTCAAAATCAAAACCTAAATAAAGTGTATTAAATCTTTATAAGGTTGCAATAAATACTTCCACCATACGGATTGCATGCACACCCATCCTCATTGGTCCCGCGTGGTGAATTATTGCACGATGATGTGCAGGCACAAGGAAGGCCTGTGTACCCTAAAGCAGGGGTGTCAAAGATACGGCCCGCGGGCCGCATCCGGCCCGCTAACCATCTCAATACGGCCCGCGAACAGAATCTATGTAATGAGGATTTTAGACGTTTAAAATGGCGCGCGCTTGTATTTGAATTTTTAATTTTGAGTCTGGCCCGCTAACACACCCAAAATTTTATAAATGGCCCTTTAGTAAAATGAGTTTGACACCCCTGCCCTAAAGTGCAGCAGTGGGGACATAAAATGACTGATGCCAAAAATACTTTCCAAGTATAAATAAATTATCGATAGATACTTTTCTAAGTCGATATCTTCCTTTACATCAACTATTATCGCACTATCGCCAATGTAGCCTAGCTAAAGTCATATTTTTCGCAAAACTTGATCAACATCGGTTGTTCAATTCGCGAATGGTTAAAATTATATTTATTGCAGAGATGTGAATTAATTAAAATCGTGTGAATCAATAAAAAACACTCTGTTTTTTGGGCAGTCGTGTTAAAAATTTACTGTTTCATATTAATTTATAATAAGTAGTTATCAAGTTGACTGCAACTTCTAATATTGCACTTACTCTTTTAAAATTACAGATTTATCAGCGTTATCACGAATATCCTGCGACTTGCGATCCACTCACGTGGACAATTGATTTCTGTATCATTACTATATTTTTGCTCGTTGCCGTGGTCTACTGGAGAGATTTAATTTTATTTATTTATTTATTTAGGACAGCTAACTAGAACATACACCAAAGACAAAAGGCAATGATACATTTGAAGGACTTACATGCTACAGTGTTGTCTTTTTTACAAGCTGCCACGACATGCATTATATTCAACTATTTAATATATTTATAAGTAAATCTATGTATCTTGTTTTTATATAAATAAATAAATATATTAAATAATTGTATCTACACTCACAACGTAATGGTTCAAATGTGAATTCAAATAAGATTGTATAAACGCGTACCTACTTTTTTTCGTGGATAGGTAAAATAAAGGCTTGGATTTAGAATAGATGAGCACGAATTTGCATAATAGTGAGTTCACTATCTTATTATAAAACATGCAGAGCGAAGTGAGCGTGCCGTGGCAGCGGCCGGCGAAACGCCAGAAACGACTTTTTTTACGTGCGAAATTCTGTACGTACGTCCCCTCCCCTCTCCCCACCTCTTTTTAGCCTCCCCTGCTTAATTTCCATATTTTTTGTTTTGAGGTTTTGTTTACACAAACATTTATTTCTCGAAAACTACGCATCACCGGCAGATGGGGATTGGAAGAGGGATTTGTTTCCCTTCCCCCCTCCCTCCTTTAATTGCCGAAAAATAATAGCAATTTGGCTGTTATCATTACTTTTTTGTGCTCATATATCTCTGTAAATATGTACTTTCGCGGAGTGGGAGTACCACCAGGGGGGAGGTTACCTCCCCCCTCCTCCCCCTTCCCCCAAAACCCCCAAATTCGTGCTCAACTATTCTAAATTTTTACCAAAATAAAAAAAAACCCTATTACGATGCAGTCAACTGCGTCATAAAATAACTTTATAATTTTTATAGCACACTTTTACTTTTTAATTTATTGGCGCGGCTTGGGCGCTTTGTTGTACTATGGTCTGTGGTGCGGGGTGCGGGGTGCGGGGCGCGTCATTTTTAACGCAATACAAAAAAGTTATAATTTCAATTTTCACTTTTTGTTGTACTAAATTTCGTATATTTTATTTTTATTCATGCTTAAAAATGACTGATAGCAGTGAATGTCAAAAAAAAAATTACTTCGCCCGATATTTCAGATGCAGCGACAGAAATGACTTATATCAAGGTAATACGGTAATACCAGGAAATACTCTCTCTTTGTTAACTATATTTTATTTAGTAGGTTCAATCCGAAATTGTATGAGTGTAGATAATGTAGTGTTTGAAACTGCACATAACTAGGTATTAAAACACTCGTGTGATACTATTAAAAACACACTCGTGTTTTAATACCCCTCATTATGCATCAGTTTCATTAACAATAACCGCCTCTGTGGTCTAGTGGTTCGCCCACCCGTGTAAGACACCGGGTTCGATTCCCAAGAGGGGTATAATTTGTACTCGGTTTGGTTAGTCATCATCATCATATCAGCCGCACGACACCCACTGCTAGGTATAGGCCTCCCCTAAGGATCTCCACGACGATGGGTCCTGCGCTGCCCGCATCCGGTGGCTTCCCGCAACCTTCACCAGATCGTCGGTCCACCTTGTCGGGGGCCTACCCACGGAGCGTCGTCCGGTGCGCGGTCGCCATTCCAGAACCTTTCCGCCCCAACAGCCATCGGTTCTTCTCGCTGTTTCCCGCCCATTGCCACTTCAGCTGAGCAATCCTTCGAGCAATGTCGGTTACTTTAGTTCTCCTGCGGATCTCCTCATTTCTGATTCGATCACGCAGGGAAACGCCTAGCATGGCACTCTCCATTGCAGGCTGGGTGACTTTGAGCCTCCTTATGAGACCCATAGTTAGCGACCACGTTTCACTGCCGTAAGTCATCACACACTGTTCATAGACTTTCGTCTTGAGACACTGAGGTAAGTCGGACGCGAAGATTTTTCGATGCTTCCCGAATGCTGCCCACCTGAGTTGGATCTTTTTCTCGAAGTTGGACTTACCTAACTGGACTAGGTATACGTAATGGTCAACAACTTCAAGTGTAGTGTTCCCAACATGAACTGGAGAGGGTACAACATGGGCATTTGACATAATTTTCGTCTTATCCATGTTCATTCTGAGACCCACTCTTCGGGAAGCACTACGGAGATCTTCGAGCATTGTGTTCAGGTCTTCCAGCCATAAGGACTATAAGGTTTGGTTAGTGGTAGGGCTTATTTCAAGTCCGCCTGGCTAGCTACCACCATCTTACCAAGTCTGACGCCATAACAATAATTTAAAAATTGTTGTGTTCCGGCAGTTATAGGTATCTTCCAGTGCCTCAGTGATGAGGATTCTGGGAGTAGTGCGCTTCCTTCTTCGGCCTTATCGTCCCGTTGTCCATAAAAAATTGTCATTTTCAGTTGACTTGAATTTTCGTCGAAGTACTTCTGTAAACAGATTTGATTTGAAACTTCAGCGAAGTACTTCTGTAAACAAATAAGTAAACGCATATTTTGTAATTTCCCGAAATCAACCCCTTAGGAGATAAATGGGGTAAATAAACCCAAAAAAATATAGATGTCTTTATTGGGGTTTTATGGGATGTAGATTGCGAAAATGGCATTTATTTTGAAGTCCAACCAAGGGGACATGATTCGACCCCTAAAGGGATGAAAACAATACGGGAATTGGAACGGGAATGAGATATGTGATACTATAGTGACTATACGTCTGGATGTAATTCTGAAGTACATGCAAACGAAGTTGTGGGCAGAAGCTAGTTATCATACAACTGTCGTTGGTCTGACTGATGTCGAATAAGATAAACTGCACATCTGTTATGTTTGCACATTTGTTGTCATTATCTCGAATCTAGATAGATTCGGGATTTTTTAGTCTTTATTAAGGCTCGCTAGCTATACAACAGAGGTGCCCATACGATAAGGTTTTAAGGTCGATCGCCAAGGGTAACAGATTTAACACTTTTGCACCCAATGTAGTTATCCTTTTTTTCTTGAAAATATTTGGTGGGTCAAAATATGGTCAAAATGTAGTTATACATTTTTGCCAAGTCGATCTCCTTATGAAAAAGTATGGGCACCCCTGCTATACAGGGTGGATTTTTGAGACGGTACATTAAGGGCAGGTACCTTAACCGTTATAGTTACAGGAAAACGTTCCTGGGAGACCTTCCATTACTTTTTTGAGATATTCTGAACGGCATTCACAGATTTTGCAAATAAGTTACCATTAGCAAAAAATGCTAAAATACCAAAAAAAATTTTTTTTTATGCCTATCGATCCTATTTTATGTGGGGATCTAAAGACTCTATGAGACCATTTAAGGTATGAGTACTAGAAATGACAAAAATCACCAAAAACTTTTCCCATACATTTTGCACGGAAAAACGATAAATCAGGTCGGCATATGTTTTAATTGCCAAACAATCTTATTTCTTACTGTGATCGAAATACTCTTAAAGGCCAACTGAAATTTGAGTCAAAAATCAACCCTGTATAGGTGTAAAAAGACTTCATCAGAACCGACTCCCAGAGCTCAAAGACTTCAGATCTGGAGAGCAGGAAGTCCTTCGAGTGTAATAATTAGTATTTTTTTATATAGAAAACGAGATCGAAGTTTTAGGACCCCGAATATTTCAACAATGAAGGTAATTTTTTTTTGGGAACTGCAATTGGAAAATTTAAATTATGTTTCACTTTGAAGACCTGTCCCTGTTCGGGGACAGCGGGTTTAAATGGGTTAAATAAATAGATACGACTTGAGTCAAGCTCAACTATAATTATATATATAATTATAGCACACTTTTTCATAAATCATCAGCAAAAAATACAATGGTTACTAGCGGTCAAGAGATGGCACTGCGCGTTGACCTAAAACTGCAATATTCTACACGGCAGTGTATTTAAAATATGATGGTATGCAACCCGATAAGCGAGTCCGACTCGCTCTCGACCATTTTTTTTACTTATGTGTTTATTTATAGTAAGTTCCTATCATAGTAGTAGACTGGACGAAAATCCTAAAATAATATCCGCTTCCTTTACCGTTTCAACGGCATTTTGTGAGCCATTTGGGCAACATGACTTTTCCGATGTAAAAAAGGCTGCTGAATTCGATTCTGAATGTTGCCAAGCCGAAAATCAAGCGTGTTTTGTTCTTATAATGACTTGATACAAGAAAATATCTCTATATTTCTCTACAGAATTAAAACTATGAGGATTTTCCTTAGAAATAAAACACTGGTAAATAGCCCAGTTATTTCACTATATAGAGTAATACACATGTCGAACATTTTTGTTCAGTAACTGTGTTAAAAAAAAGACTTGCGTCGCGCGGCGGAATTTTGTAATATTTTTTTGTTTCAAAAATCCTCAACTGAATTAAAACTTTTAAAATTTACCCCAGAAAAAAAATATTGGTGAATAGTCGTATAGTAGAATAGGTAATAATTTTGTGTCAGACGGCGGAATTTTCTATATTTTTTTTCAAAAATCCGATACAGAATTAAAACTATGAAAATTTATCCCAGAAAAAAAATACTGATAAATAGCCCAATTATAACACTATATACAGGGTCATTTTGCGAGCTCTTTACAAAATCAAATATAAGGTCAAGGAAGTAATATAGAAAATGTAAATGAGAAAATTATGTTTCGTTTCTTTTTAAAGGCACAGTTTTCAGACACTTTTAATATCCTAAAAATCTAGGCGCGCACGTTCACCCTCGCGCATGGAACGCGAGCGGGGGAAGGCGGGTAGCGGGAGGGGGGCTCGCGCGGGTCGACCTGTGCGTTGCGCAAACAGTGACAACAATTTCAATTTGTGTATGAAAAAGTTTGGGATAAAAATGTAAAAAAATATTTTTTTTTTACTTCATATATTGATTGTACTGCTGTTATGTGAATGAGCTGACAAAATTTGAAAAGAGATCCAAAAATTACCCTGTATAGAATAATAAACTTGTTAAACATTTTTGTCTAGTAACTGTGTTAAAAAAATGGCGGAATTTTCTCTCCTCCAGCCACATGTCATACTTCAGGTACCCGGACGGACTTCCGGTTATCAAAATTGAGTTTTGAGTTCAAAAAACTTATGCCAGAACACCTCACACCACCAGAATAGAGTTCTAATAAGATAAGGCTCCATTTTGGCTGCCATCTAAAATTTTTGGCAAAGGAGTCAAAATTGGGCCTGGCAACATTCAGAACAGAATTCAGCAGGCTTTTTTACTTCGGAAAAGTCATGTTGCCGAAATGGCTCACAAAATGCTGTTGAACTTGAAAATTTTAATTTGAACTACTATTCTATAGAAATTAATTAGGTATCCATATATTAATACGGATAAGTAAATATCAATATTATTAAATATCTTATTTTGTAATTGACCACGCGAGCGCGAAGCGACTCCGTTTCAGCTTGGAACTATTATGTATTCTGTGGCTTGGGCAAAAATACTTTCGTATGTCCAGATGTCCGTATGTCCGGCTGTTCTCCCCTATAGGCCGCATTTCTTATACGATTCTCGTGTTTTGAGCAGGTTCGATAATTTTTGGATTTTTTTTATCGATTCATTTTACGAAATTTTTCAAAATGGCTTGAGGGGTTGACAAAAACCCCTCATTATTTTCTGCTTTTAGTCAACGAGCTAAAACTAAAAATAAGTACAACATCGGCTAACGGAGTACTTGTCAAGACGAATCAGACGATCCTAAACTCAATGGGGTTGCATGGTTTCATAATATTTCCCAACAAAGTACTCATCAAGACGGATGAGCCCAAACTACGTGTATTCCCAGAAGTCCCATTAAAGTTGTTCCGTGACGGGACTTGTGGGATTTTTCTTCCCAGAGATTCCATTATGGGACTAGTGGGATTTTGATTCCCAGAAGTTCCTTGTGACGAACAATATAAATGTCAGTCAAAAATGAAATCTGTCAGAATCGTGTTGAATCATTTCAAGCAAACCCGGTTGTAGTAGTAGCTGTAAAAGTAACTGAACCTCTGGGAAGAACAGATTTGGTTTTTGACTGACATTTATATTGTTCGTCACATATCTAGATAGACGGGGGCCTTGGCTTCCAGTTTCGGGGCAGGGGGGGATTATTTTTCTGCTTTTAGTCAACGAGCTTCTTAGTCAACTTCTGGGAATACACGCCAAACTCGATGAGTTGCATGATTTCAATATTGAGTTCCTGTGGCCTTCTTTCGGCTTCATCATCAGACCCTAGCTAGACCCTCGTCTCCCGTCAGAGTACTTGTCAAGACGATTCTAATTAGCCCAAACACGACGGGGTTGTATGGTTTTATTACAGAGTTCCTGTGGCCTTCTTACGGCTCTATCATGAGATCAGCTCAATGACACCATAATATTGCATTGTCTTTCAGTTATGATCTATGTTCAAAGTTACAAGTCTCTAGCTCATTGGGAAGATAGTATTAAGTCGTTTGCTAAGTTTGTGGACAAACAAACAAACATGAAAGCAACATAATAAAAACGTGTTAACATAAGCATAAGTAATGGTTTATTAATCTAAACTTTGTGAAAAACCTGTTATTGGGAAATTCCGGGTCATTTTCTCAATTCTAGGACCCGGGATATATGCTTTCATTCCGGGACAATCCCGGTGGGTCCCAGCCACCTGGCAACCCTACCTCCAGCGGTCTCTTAAATGCGATTATTTTTCTACTAGTGTAAATAAGCTTGGGCTATATTAAACTCCTTTTAAGTTCAGTATGCCTTCTCTGAGACCAAACTCATTTCCAACTATAAAGAGTTACTGTTCTCTGTCTTTGTTTACTTATCTTATCATCAACTGTTTGTAATTTTAGCCGTCATTCGATCGAATCTTACTCATAATTTCTGCCTATTATTTATTTATGTGGTTGAGGCATTACTCAACCCTTCATCCTTGTTTTAGTTTTGGTTAAAACAAACCATGGTTTTTGTGTCCATTTTATTTTTTCTATATTACCTAGTTTATAACAGCGTCCGGGTTTGATGGAGACATAGAAGACTCGTTCATCGGAAGACTCAATCCATCAGCTTTAAATATCAGAGGATCAACCTAAATCACTACAGAAGAAGCAACGATTACGTAATATTGGGTCCCCACCTATGAAATTGACGATTTTTCCTCACAAATAGAGAACCTCGTCACTTCTATGATTTAAGATTTTCATCAATTGCTTGATCATATATCGAATAATTACCATCATAGACAACTATTATTAGTAAAACAAAATCCTTATTATAGTTTTCTAAACATAAAAAATAACTCCTGGTTTTTTTAGCAGAAATGACCACTTTATTTGTTTTAACTTAGCCAAAACTTATTTTTTTCGCTTAAACTAAGTAGCATACATTATCTTAGTGTTTAAAAACATTAGTGCATAAAGATTTAAAACATAAGCGTTTATGGTTGTTAAATAAATTAAGAAAAACGCCGATTTCATAGGTGGGGGAGACCTAATATTAATCATTAATTTTGAATGAGCGACGTTAATTTCCATGTGGTAAGTTCTGCTTAAAATGTACAGAAAAGTAACTCCGTAGTTCTCCAAAAAAATATAATTAATTTAATATACAGATTAGAAAAGTATAAAATAAGACACTATACAATGATTGATAAATCCAGTAAGCTAATCTTCATGGTGAATTTATAATGTAATTCATTTCTATTCTACGTTCATTTCAGGTTTGTCGTGTTTGACCATTTTATGTCTATCAACTTTTTAATCGTGTAAAATTTTGGTAAAAAATAATCGGAAATTACGAAACAGTTAATTTCTTACACAATCGATTATGCAGTCTGTTAGATTCATGTATTTTATTATTAATAATATTAATAAACAATTTATTAGTTAATGCATGTGATGTTAGAATTAAATTAATGTAAATGTGTATAGAAGATTTTTGCCATTTTTTAATAATTCGGATTTTATTGATCTTACAACTTTTAACTTGGAGGAGAGAAATATTGATTGGTGTTAAAATCTTTACTATGTAATATAATAAATGCGAAAGTAAGTTTGTTTGTTTGTTACGCCTGCACGTCTTAACTACTGAACCGATCATCGTGAAGTTTTGTATTCAGTTTTTCAGGGGTACAAAGAAGGACATAGGGTATCTTACATCCCAAAAAAAGGATTGTTCCCGACCCGAGGGATAGTAAAAAATTTTCCACGCAGTCTCGGGCGGCCGCTCGTAAATATTAAAGCAGTAATAACAGGATCGATTAATTCCTACATTGTGTGAACAGTAAAACGTTATTTTTGTAAATTTACTGTCAAGAAAGATCCCGCTCATTATTTTCTCTAATATTGAGAATATAAAAAAAAATGTGTAATAAAAACCTTGCGTCTTTGAAAACAATAATTGCTATTTATCAAAGTCAAATAAGCTTTATTCAAATAAACTTAATTATTAAGTACTTTTGAATCGACTATATTTTCCTACCACCCGTTCCAGACTTTTTTAGCTGACAAAAAGAACGGGCGCAAAAAACTTTCAGCTGTAACAGCCATAAGTAACGATATTTACAAACTTGAATTATAAATATGTAACTTAAAGTTTTAAACATTCTTGAGGATCCGAAAAGGCTTAACATTTGTGAACTTTTTAACAGTAGCAGATCATCACAATAATTATTATGATTATAAGGTAACCTTTTATAAAGATATTGTACAACTTGCATTAATTTGCTACCTCAAAACGTTTCCTTATTCCTAGCACATTTACTTACTGAAAACTTAATTTTGAAAAAAATCTGTCATCTAACGTAGGTACCTAGTGACCCAAAATCAAGTTGCTCAAGAATTCGTACATAATATCATTTTTTAAGATAAGTGGATCATTTCCGATTTTTATATTCTGCATCTCCGATTTATGAAATTTATTGAACAATTTATGACGAATTATAATTGTTATTTTATTAATATCGTACTCTGATATCGATTTACCATACTTTATATACTTGTGATGTTATGCACCAAACCAATAAGATATTTAGTTTAGTTTCCGCTTTGCAGGAAAATACGCCATACTAAAAATAATGAAATTTGATCCTTCAGCTTGCTATGACTTGAATGCTATGAATATGAGCCAATACTCTTCTACTAAGATATACACCCTGTATATTTTGATATTTCATAACTCTGAGGTTATATTCTATAGGTCAATTAAAAAAAATCCTGGAACATGTGGTCCAAAAATGCTTTGGAGATGTCATCAATCATTAAATTACTTCAAAAGTTGTATATTAATTAAGACGATTCTTTATATTTGCATACATTTTTATTTTCAATGTTATCACTGAACGTAAATACTTCGAACATTAAACATGCTCTAAGCGTAAATATGACGTTTAGCTTTTATTGACAAATAAGATTTTTATATGATCCGTTAATTTATATTTAGAGGTACGGATACGTTGCCATATTTGACATAAAGGTGTTTTGCGTGAATAGTCTTAACTTTATTGAATTATTCTCTATGAAAAATTAAAATTAAAAAAAAAATGTTGAAGAAATATTTCATATGCTATTCAGTTTTATTTCATGGTCTCATTAATATCCTAGAGTTATGAGATATAAAAAAAATCCGTTGTATATTTTGTTCTCAGTGATAATTCATCAGTGAATTTCGACAAAATCAATAAATTTTAATTAATCAATAAATTTTAAAAAGGGTATTTTAAAGACCCTTTGGTTACATTAGCTATTAATATTTTTTTTAATATTGTTTTCAGCATTACCTGATTCAGATGCAATTAAATTAAATAATTTAGAATTTACCATATAACAATATATTATAAGAATTTCGTTCCAATTTTTCTTCTTTTCAATTTGTTCTTGGAATTAAGAAATTATTTCATAAATACAAAATCCGATGTTTTCTTCACAAAGTAGCAAACTGTAATGATTCTCATTATGTTTACAGGTCTCAGTCTTTAGCTAGATGCGAGCAAGAGTCCTTTTGAAGGTATTTATTAATTTATCATTTAATATTCCGCAATAATTTAACGAATTTTGGTATTAGTAAAACGAAACAATACAACTCAACCTATATAATATACTTTATAATAACATAATCGATGGATGAAACAGTCGTAAACAGGATTTTACTGATTCCGAGATATTGACCATCAGTCATTTTTAATATCCCCACTGGGATACAGGCCTTATGGGTGGATAAGGAGGATGGGTCATACATAGTATAACCTACCACGCGGGCCCAATGTGGATTGGTACGTGTTAACGACTGCAAATGCAGCCGGGAACAACGGCTTAACGTACCTTCCGAAGCACGGAGGAGCGAGATAATAAATTTTGGTCACCCATCCCATGACTGACCCTTGCGAAAGTTGCTTAGCCTCCGCAATCGCTGGGCCAGGCGCTAAACAACTGCCCCACCGAGCTCTTTCTGTTCCGAGATATTGCTTTGCTTATTATTAATTAGTATTTTATTTCAGGCAATCTATAATCAAGAGAAATCAAGAGCAACAGTTTACGCCATCGAGAAGTAATATGGGGTGAGTTTAATTTTAATGCCGCAAACTATTTAAAAAAATATAACGTTCAAGCACGATACCTTTTTTACGATTTTAGTAGATGAGGGCTTTTCAAAATGTTAAAAAACTGAAGGCTCGTTATATGGCGTTGATAAACAGGCAAGTGTCAACTATGGGGTCGTCCATTAATCACGTGAGCCTCGAAAGGGGGGGGGGGGGGGGTAGTTGAAAACATGAAGTATCACAAGGGGGGACGGGGAGGGGGGTGTAGTGAGATATCACGTGTATTAATTTTTTTTGTTGAACGCGTGATTTTTAACCGAAAACTGCGTGTGATTGAAAACTGTTGAGATTTTTTTGGACCAAAAAAATACACGTGATTTAAAGTAGGGGGGGGGGGCGGGGGGGTTAACGGAAAACCCACCATGCATCACCAGGGGGGAGGGGGGTTAAAAATTAGCCAAAAAAACATCACGTGATTAATGGACGCCCCCTATAGAAAAGTAGGAAAAAGAAAACACAGTTCACATGAAAACACCGTTAGCAATCAACGAATGCTAAGAAATCAAAAGCCGTTTATTTTCAAAGCCAATCTTGATACTTTACTTGACTATCAACGCCATCTGGTGAGGCAAATAGTTGCTGTTTTTTGTTTCTAAATGACGACACTTGGAAAATCCCTTATTGCTTACATTACAACCTTACAAGAATAATTTTATAACACATTTATCTTTTACTACTTGTAGGATGGTTAGGTACCGTTTTTGAACGTTATATACCATTTATATGTACCTAAATGATGAGTATTTATTATTTTTGTCTTCTTTTCCCGACGGAATCATAATGACGCACAATATTGATCTGATAAGAGACGAACCATCTTTCCATTCAAATAATGACATAACTGCTTTCAATAATGTTAATTGTTCGTTTTTGATATTTGATAATTTATTCTACGGTTTTGCATTTTTTTTATTAAGGCTCTATTCACACTGGCACGGAGACGAAGCGTTAATCTAAAAAAAATCATAGCATATTGATGCGTATCTCCACAACATGATGCCAGGTTATCTAGAATCTAGATAATTTGACATGTATGCTGCCGCGATCTAGAACCTTATAGTGTAGTCAAATTAGGTCGAATTCGCAAAAAGATCGGAAGTAATTCGTGTAGTTGTATTTATGGAATCATTAGAAGATATGAATATAAGTTTTCTCGTGAGTTTGCACGATTCCTGTTATGTACAGAACATCGTTAAATGTTAGGCATTAACATTAAAGTTCCAATATTTTTTTAAATATTATTTCTATAACAACGGTTTCATTCCGTGTTTTGTTAAAATTTTAATTACCTATCATTGCATACCCAGCTTAGCTTGCTTAAATCAGATTAAAAGTTACGGAGATAATTGACAAAATCTTAACCTAGGAGGCGCTACCTTTGTAAATGACGTCGTAGGTACTTGTTCCCCTACTTTAGCAAGTGACAAAAAGTGATTTGATGATCAGTAACGTGCGGTGCGCGCAACGCGAAAACAACATCGTCGTCGTGGAACAAGTACCTACGACGTCACAAAGGTGGCGCCTCATAGGTTTAGATTTGTCAATTATCTCGGTAACTTTTTATCTGATTTAAGCAAGCTAAAGTAGGGCCACTTTAATAGGCCACATTTGACACTTCATCAAAATTCCTCAACGTAACCTTGTAACGGCGGGCATCAAATATAATATATTTTTTCTATGTTAGTACAGCACAATTACTTCATGTTTTTCAATTACGAATGTATATTTACGGTAAACTGACAGAAAAAAATAACTTTACGATTTATTTTCACTGAAAAACCATTCTCAACATAATAAACAATTTCTGTTTTAATAAAACTAAACGTCGTTACTTTTTCTTTTTAAACACTAGGGTTGTTACCCAAAAATCGAAAAATCGAAAGTTGAATGCAATGAGTACTTGTGAAGGAATATTCTCACCATAAATGAATAATATCAATTTTTATATAAGAAATTGGCGGCACGCGACATCAAATTTTATTTCCACTATTTATCGTAGGTAGATACTTGAAAGTCATATTATTCCAAATCTTCATTAGCTTTGTTAGCATTTTTTAGGGTTCCGTAGCCTAAATGGCAAAAAACGGAACCTTTATAGATTCGTCATGTCAATCTGTCTGTCCGTATGTCACAACCACTTTATTCCGTAGGCTGATTATCTAATTAAAAATTAATGTACGCGTACTTGTTTGTTTTATTATATTTCCTTTTACGATATAAAATAATAATGGGACAGGGATTTGACTGATGATTTTTTGATTTGATTTTCATTGCATTTTAGTTAAAATTAAATAGTATCCTCATAAGTACTTTTTCATAATAACTGAATTCATATTCCATGTTTGAAGTCTGTATCGATTCATTCACTTTAATCGATGTTTTGAAGCTATGAACATCTACGGTCACCTCACTATGAATCAAAAATTGACAAATGTCAAATGTGGCCTATTAAAATGGCCCTACTTTAGGTATGCAATGATAAGTAATTAAAATTATAACAAAACATGGAAAGAAACTGTTATTGTAGGTATTATATTAAAAAAAAAATTGGGACTTTAATTTTAATACCAAACATTAAACGATGTTCCGTACATAACAGGATTGGTGCAAACTCAGAGGAAACTTATATTCATGTCTTCTAATGATTCCATAAAAAAATACAACTACACGAAATACTTCCGATCTTTTTGCAAATTTGACTACACTATCTGTGCGTTATGTCGTGGAGATTGGGGTCATATTATGGACAACTTATTTTTAGTTAGATTATTATCTACGCTTCGACTCCAAGACAGTGTGAATAGAACCTAATTTGGATGGATGATGGTGATTCTTTTTGAGCACGAACGCTATCCTTCACTGACGTTGATTTTGTATTTAAGATTTTTTATTATTTTTTCTAGAAGACGAGCAGGTCCCAAGCAGTTCATCGGCAACACCAAAACTCGCTAGATTTAGAAAATAAGTATAGTCAGGTGGGGTAAGTGAAACATACTTTATTTTATTTTTATTTAACAAGGTGTAGTAAAGCTTCAAAACTCCCAATTAAAGTAGCTGTATAGGCAATGTACTCCTAATTAAATCAGCCTTTTTACGGTATGAATATAAATATCTAAAGACTTGCATTATTAAGCAACAAAATCACGAAAAGAATATAAAAGCTAAGAAGTGTTTCACTTACCCCTGACAAGGGGGAAGTGAAACAGTGGCCAAAATAGCTTTAAATATTGTGTCCATTTAATTAAAAACAGGACAAAAGGATCACGTTTAACCGTTAATATCCAAAATGTATCAAATTCTCATAAAATAGGGTCCAGTTTTAAAGATTTATCAGAAAAACATCGTGTTTTGCGTTTTGACATCTAATGAATTTCTTTTTGGTTTACTAGCTAGTTTAATGATCGCAGCGATATCTGTGTTGTGTCAAGGGAAGTAATTCGTCATTCCTGCTTTATCGACACATCGCTATGAGAATAAACTACGATAGTTTCTTAGATATGGTTGGGTGTTTCACTTACCCTGGTGTTTCACTTACCCCACCTGACTATAATGATTTTCAATCAAAAGTCGACACTTTTAATATCTCGTAAGTTTTGTCTAAAGTGTTTTTTCTGGAATTGTTTTCAAACTGTGTTCAGAAGGAATCTAAGGCAGCCATTACACGTTCAATCCAGCCCAGCTATTCTGAACTGAACTTGCAACTCACTTCGAAAGTCGCCTCACTTCTTACGAGTTTGTTATTAGAAATTAAGATAATGTAATGATAGACCAATTTAATTATTGCAAGAGATTTCAGTTGCTTCCGCAGCTATCTAATTTTATAATTGATAAAGTAGCCTACAATTATCTTATTTCCAAAATCTGACTTATGCGAAGTGAAGTGACTTTCGAAGTTAGTTGAGAGTTTCGTTTCAGAATAGCACGGCAAATCACGATCCTTTGATCGAGATCATTGAGCTTGACTGTGTGACGTGTTCGCGATCTGTCAATCTCTACGTTACACAGTCAATCCGGATCAAAATCGCTAATCACGATCAATCGTGTTCTGAATTGAACAAGTAATGGCTGTTTTATAGTTTTCATAGGCAGCCATTACACAGTCAATCTAGATCGTGATCAATAAAGACCCGTTGATCATGATCAGTGAGATTGTATCGTATTCGCGATGTGCCAATGGCTGCCATATCAGTTCACCAGTGCGTAATTTAAGTCGATTGTAAATTTTGCGTTGCACAGAATTTAACTGCCCGACATCGGATTCCAGAAGTCTCCATACCAGAACAGATTTTGTATGTATGAGAAATTATAGATAGTGCGTGCCTTAGGCTTATACAACGTACCTTAGAACATTGCAGAGCAAAAGCGACTGAATTGTATGGTTCTTTTATATAGGGCCCTTCTTAAATAGTGCACGAAATTTTAAGGAGTCAATGTACTCATGCATACAAACAACTTTTACTATGGTACCAACATTGAAATCGTGAAAAAAAAATCACCTACCGCATACATTTTGAACTATTCGATTTTAAATTTTCTATGGAACAGCAGATTTTTTTGGTACCATAGTAAAAGTTGTTTGTATGCATGAGTACATTGACCCCTTAAAATTTCGTGCACTATTCTATTTATGAAGGACCTTATATAAGTTATATCAACACTAACTGCCATAGACAAAACAAACTAATAGACACCGCATTAAGAAAGTTTTTTGGCTTACAAAACTTTCTTCTTCGGCAGATTCTGGCGAGTACAAAATGTCACACAAAATTCGATTGGCTATTTCATGCCACATAGTAGTTTTTATTGTCTTCCTCGTACATTACTTGATATGTGATACGCCAAAGCAATCAAGTCTTTAGAGCTATATTGTCTGTGGTCATGGTAAATAAATGTTATTTACGCAACTATTTTAACTGTTTAAGCCACCCTACATTTCATAAGCTTTCAAATTAATTTATAATTCCAAATAGTTGCATTCAAACAGTAGAGGAGCTAACGTCACTTAGGCCCTTTTGTCATTGCACTCCGTCGGATCGCTAGGGTTGGCATTTTCCGGCCGTCTCGTGGAATGCTACGCGCGAACGCTATGGAAACAACTGCGACGCGATGTCACAACCCTGACAAAAGTACTGCGAACTTTGCTTAGAGCTCTTAGAGTGACGTCAGCCGTCAAATTCGAAAGTTTCCATGGAGCTCTCTTACTGTTTGAAAAACTTATATATGTACTGTGGTAATACCTAGCCAAATAGATCACAATGGATTTCTGTATTTTAAACTATGGTTACAAAAACTCAATCAGATTACTTTACTTTTAAATTTGAGATTTTTGCAACCACAATGCTATTGTTTATACAATACTAAATAATATACTAGAAAAAATCCGCTACCGAGTCACTCGGTAGCTCAGCGGTCAGAGCATTGGACCAGATATCCAAAGGTCGCAGGTTAGATTCCCGTCTGAGAATTGATCTGGCACGAGTCGAATTTTTTCTAGTATATTATTAAGATTATTTTCATTAAATAAGCCTAATGTCTGTTTTTCATAATGTCAACAGACTGTTTGCGGTACTATGGTGCTGTTGGCTGCTTGCTTGGCAGGTCAGTTTTTTAGTACTTATTTATTTCTCACACACAAGCCTCCCTCGCATGACCACCCTAACGCGATATGATATTTTGACAGTTGAGGGTCGATAAAAAACCATAGGCCGACCGGTTAAATGAGTCCTCGCCCGCGGGGCACAGAGGCGCGGGGGGAGACAAGAACGGGGGCGATGCGGGCGACGGGCGGCGAACCCCTGCCGCCCGCACCTCTCACGACCCCCGTTCTCGTCTCCCCTCGCGCCTCTGTGCCCCGCGGGCGAGTACTCATTTATCCGGTCTGCCTATATATCACACGATATATATCGTGTTTCGATGATCATGCTAAGGGGGCAGGGGCCGTACCGGCTAACGCATCGATTATCGAAAAGTCTGCCGAGTTTCAACTTAAAACAGAAAAATCAAAGTAAGGAATTTCGTCTTGTACTTTCTGTTGACGTAATTTGGAAGATATCGATGTCCGTGTGACATCATGAATTGGGGTTCGCCCTTTTGGCCCAATTGGGGTTCGATTTATCTCTTTTAATTTGAAACCCGACAGACTTTTCGATTATCGATTCGTTAGCCGGTACGGCCCCAGGTCGATTGATCTGATAAGGTTTTACAATACCCACACACTAAAGATACAACAACACAAAATAGAGAGAGGACAGAAGTCAAGCTTAGTACATTAGAGTTCAATAATATGTACGCACCTTTATGCCTTTTGTAATAAAAGTAAAAATCCTGTCAAAAGTGCCATCATATTAATGAACTCGACTGTACTTACTACGTGCGAGCAACGCACACATTGTGTGCATAATGGTTACACATAATACACATAGTCACCCTCTCACCGACACGAATATTACCGGAATCTCAGACCAATCTCAAAACGAGTTCGAGTGCGTGACGCAGTGTCGTCCAATTAAATTCAGTTCATAATCATTTATTCAGTCTAGGCTGCACAAGCGGCAAGCACTTGTGAATGTCATAGAAGTTACGCCATCGGTTCGCAAACCCTAAGCGGGAGACCTTGTAACGAGAAGAACCGGCAAGAAACTCGTCAAGGGCTGCTTTTTTCTCCCTGTATATTTCATACATAGTCGTCAACTTTGAAAAATGACGTCCACTATTAAAGTGAGGTACGTCTCGTTGAGAGCTGTGTGTGTGTGTGTGTGTATGTGTGCACGTTGCGCGCGTAATAGGTACTAAGCTTGATTTCTGTTCTCTCTATTATGTTATTCTAGTACATTACAACACAGGTTTTATCAAATAAGTTAACATGATGATTACATTTATTTTGTCTTCTTTTCCCGACTGATGCATAATGATGCATAACATAAAATTTATCTGATTTATTTCTTTGCGATTGAAGCAATATTTGTTTTGTATCAGTACTTACATTAATATGATTTTTGTTTTGTTACAGGTTGTACGTTGCTAATATAATTAATTAGTAATGATTAGGAAGGAAAGGAAGTAATTTTATATAATTCTAAACTCCCTCCGGGTAAAAATACCTGAAGTTATTATTATATATTTTTTAACTTAACCATTGATTTTTTTAGATAAAGTTGCTAGTTAACCCCCGGTTTCGAAGGTATTTAATCGTAGGTTTAACTTCATTGGAGGGGGCTACATTATCTAGTTAAAAGTTAGTTTTATTACTTATAATGTTGGACCTCCGATTAAGTTAAACCTCCGATAAAATATCTCAGAAATCGAGGGTAAATCCATTATATTCATAACAAAATATTTGTACTCATGATCTATAGTGAAATTTTCTGTCAAGATAGTACAAGATAGTCAAGATAGTAGTAAGATAGTAGTAGTTTGATCATGAAAGGCAGTATTTTTTCATAGAAAGAAATGTAAAAATTGTTACAAATAATTTTGATGTAGTTATACAACGTGTTACAAATAAAACCCTTTAGGTTCGGCTTTAGCCGAAAATGGTAGATAGAGAGACCACCAAACTGAACAATTTTTACTATGGGACCAACTCTGAAATAGCAAAAAAAAAAATTTGCTGTTTCCTACAAAAAATAATAACGAAAATATCAAAATGGTTTTGTCGCAGATCGTCACTTTCGCAAATGGTCATCGCGAAATATTTGGTCACATTCGCAAAACGTCACTTTCGCAGAATGTCATTCACAATTTTCACATATAGGCAAAGATATTATATTACTTATATAACAAGATTGCGCACTAATGAATGGAAGCTCGAGCCGAGCGAGATAGCGCTTTTATGGTGTGCGTCCTTCTCTACTAGGCTGGCTACACGATTTGGTTCTTCGAGGACAATTTATAGTACCAGAAATTGATTGAATAAGCGAAAATTGGTGTAAAAGCCTATGTAGACCATGTAGGGTAATAAAAGTCAGTTTATTAAGCTATACATACATTGCTAAATATAATTGTTTTGCGTAACTTTTGACGCATGGTGGCTTTGTGTCCAATTAATAATAAAAAACGTTAAGCCATCTTCTTTGAATTCCTACATCTTTAGGAAACCTGTATTGTAACAAAGATTATTTAATTGATTTGGATAATTTAGAAAGAAAGTCGATTTCAGTCTGTAAATTGCAATTGACATGGACACCCCATTTTAAACAAAATGAAAACTTTACGCAGACAAGGACGCATTCCATAATAACGCCTTCTCGCTCAGCTCGTTTTTCTGTTTAGCGTAATGCTTTACGAAAGTAAACTTTATTGTAACGACATAGAATTCAGTTCGCATTGCAAAAAAATCATAGTGTGTCATCTTGTTCTAATTATAATATCTTTGCATATAGGAGAAAAAAAGAAAAAACTTCCGAATGACATTCTGCGAAAGTGACTATTTGCAAAAGTGACCATTTGCGAAAGTGACCAAATATTTCGCGATGACCATTTGCGAAAGTGACGATCTGCGTCAAAACCATCAAATGTATGAAACAGCTGGATTTTTTCCGCGGTTTCAGAGTCGGTCTCATAGTAAATAGTTGTTCAGTTCAATGGTCCCTATCTACCATATTCAGCTCTATAGGTTTATTTTTGTAGCACGTTGTTGTATATTGTTATTTTCTCATTAAGTGAAGCCATTGTAATTGTTTCTTTCTTTTACTAAAAAATTATTAGTAGGTAACCCACATTTGAATCCCCAAATGTTTACTATATTGTGTATAAATCTGGATCTTTTATTACATAAGATTAAATGAAATAAAGATTGGTACATTCTATCTAAAAGGTTTTATTTCCAAGGTTAGGTTAGGTTTCCAACCCTTTGGTGAATTATTTCAGTTTTCCATCTAAAGTGATGAAGTGGGTTTAAATGCCCCACATTAATTTTCATATTAAACAACTTAGTGGGGTGTAAAAGAATGAAAATTCTTCGTATGTAGGTAATAAAATAATGATCTTTGATGAAAACAATGTAAGTAGGTAGCTTATCAGCATTTTTAGCATGATAATAATATGACCAACGATCTCTTGAATATGACAAATAAATAAGACTGCGGTATGCAGTTGGATGTATCTACAGTGCCCACCTACCATAAAAAACAGTCTCTTGAGTTTATAGGATGCAACGAACTAAGATCTTAGTTCGTTGATAGGATGTAGTTGTCGGTTGAGGGAATCGGATGGGACGGATCAACTTTTTTTATGAATAAAATCTAGTTAAATGCAAAGTATTTTTTCTTTTGATACTCAATGGAGCCAAATGACTTTAATTTCATTCTTCACCATCGTGTATAGCATATTTTGATTCGTTCTTAGTGTACAAATAAAATTCACCATAATTTGACTCTCTAGCTGGGTATCCCATTGGCGTCCTGTTGGATTTGCAATTTCCGCTTGTGAAGCTGTCCCAACTTTCACAAGGATACGCAATGAAGCCGTTACTGGGTTCTATAGATTCTATGAAGAACTGATGGGAACGTCCGTGGCTGCAACCTTCTATTATAAGAGGAGCATGAAACAAACAAGATTAGATACTTAGCAAACGAAAGCAATATTATTGAAAAAGCCCAAGATAGGAAATTTTTTGATGTTTCTAAACATGGTTATAAATAGCCAGCATTTTTTTCCAAAACCCCTTAAAAAGTTGGCATCCATTTGAGAACATTTCGGATCAAACTAGTGATAGTGCTAGAATATATTCCTAAATATTTTTTACCCGACTACGGCGAAGCCAAAACGGAGGGTATATGATTTTGACCTGTATGTATGTATGTATCAGTGGCGAAGGGTCCATACAAGCCGATTACCATCGGCTTACCTTTTAGTAATCCCAGCCCACCCATCCACTATGCAGATCACAACATTTTTGTAGAACGGCTTACCTTCGCCACATTTTCACCCCTCGCCACTGGTATGTATGTTTGTAAATTCATCTGTTCCCTCATAACTTTCAAACTACTTGTTATAATTTGACAAATGAGGTATCGTTAGAAGCGTCTTAATTGTCCAATGAACATAGGCTATATGACGTTACATTAAATTGAGTGTGGCGCCCTCTAGAGGAGTTAAAGACACGAACTAAAAAAAAATATTTTTAATAATGCCGTGTTGGGTACCAAATGAAAGGGCTTAATGAGCACTTTTCAAAAATATATAAATTGTTAGCTTTTGCCCGTGGCTTTGCTTGCTTTCAGCCTATTGACAACTCCAAAATATTTAAAATAAAAAAGAAGTTTAAAAACTAAAACCCGACTACGGAAAAATCGTGCTCTAAAAAGTAAGAAACAAGAAAATATAAAAAGGATAACCGTAGTCGCATGCCACCTCCAGCCCGTGCCGTGCGTGTCTAGGACAAAGTGGCATGCGACTACGGTTATAGTTCAGGAAATGAACGCTCAAAAAAGGGGATAGAGGGAAAGGCGTGGAACACAATTTTTGACTTCGTAACTTTGTTTGGACCTGTTAGGAGGTGAACATATCAAAAGTCCCTGCCCGTAGCCCCTATGCCGGGGGGGAGGAGGGGGAGTTTTGTAGGTCCCATTTTTCGGTTTTTCACATATATCTCGAAAACTATACATTCCAGCGACATGAGTTTTTTTACAAAATAAAAGCTGGTTAACTTTGCTACATGTTTAATTCAGTATTTTTTTTTGATATCTTGTATAGTTTTCGAGATATTCACTATTAAAAGTCTGTAACTTTATCTTTTTAATATATAAAAGAAGAATCTGATTGGTGACTGACATATCAACGCACAGCCCAAACCGCTGGGTCTAGAGACTCCAAATTTGGCACATAGGTTCCTAATGATGTCTAGGGATGCACTAAGAAAGGATTTTTCAAAACTCACCCCCTAAAGGGTGAAACGGGGGTCCAAAAGTTGTAAGAAAGTCCGTCAGTTTCGAAGCTAGGATCTTCAAATTTTGTGTTTAGGCTGACGATAAAAAATTAATATATACGTGTTTCAGCGTTTTTGAAACTTTCACTCCCGAAGGGGTGAAAAGGGGGATGAAGTTGTGTATAGAAAATCCTTCATTTTCGAAGTAAAAATAGCTAAATTGATAATTTTGGCATATGGATGCAAATCTAACTCGACGTATATCGTTATTGTTAGTATTTCAGCCATTATGGGGATGAAATGGGGGCGAATCATCATCAATCAAAAAATATGATTTTTCCTAAATTACAGTTATTCAGGAGCGGATATCTCAAAAACTATACAAGATATCGAAAAATTTTCCACAATAAATCATGTCTCAAATTTAATCAGATTTTATTTTGTAAAAGAACTCATGTCGCTGGAATGCATAGTTTTCGAGATATATCTGAAAAACCAAAAAATGGGACCTTCAAACCCCCCCCTCCGCCCCGGCATAGGGGCTACGGGCGGGGACTTTTGATATGTTCTCCTCCTAACTAGTCCAAACAAAGTTACGAAGTCAAAAATTGTATTCCAATCATTTCCCTCTACACCTTTTCATTTACTGGGCTATTATCCTTTTTATATTTTCTTGTTTCTTACTTTTTAGAGCACGTATTTTCCGTAGTCGGGTTTTAGTTTTTAAACTTCTTTTTTTTGATGTATCTGGCTGGCTATTTTGTATATGACGCTGACTGTTATATCAACAGATGTCGTTATCAGATACATACCCATTTTCTCCTGTCTACCCTCACAACCTGGTTGACTAGGTTTCCCACTGTTGGGATAGAAATCGGCATGTCCATGACTTTTTTGGTAGCCGTACACTCCAGCACAAGTATGAATGATATCGACGAATTCTGCATCACTCTTATCCAAACGAAAATCTTTGGGCATCATAGGTAACTCGAACAGAGGTCGTGCGGGATCAAGACCTGAGAATAGTTATAATACTTAATCTTGCACAATGCACGCGCCAGGGTTCGAACCCGAAACCTTTGCCCAGCTAGCGTCGTAGCGGGACATGAGCGCCCCTGGCAAGATTTGAACTTTGCGCCCCAAGACTTAATTAAACACTTTTTTCTACCTATGGGTCAGAAAAGTGCGCCCCCCTGAGGGTTGCGCCCTTGGCAGCCGCCCCCTTGCTAGCCCCTAGCTACGACGCTGCCTTTGCCGCAGATCGCAGGATATCGCTACCGTTGCTCCAAACGGCCGCCAAAATTATAAATCAAAGAGAACTGTCAGCTTATTTTTGATTTTTATTATACAGGGTTATTTGTAAAACACCAAACAACCTCGCAGGAGCAGATTACTAACATCATAAACAACAACGTTTGTTCTACGACTTTTCCGAAAACAGAAAAAAAAACTACTTTCCATACAAATGTACGAACAGCTGATCAAGTTTTGTATGAAAAGTCGGATTTTTTTCTCTGTTTTTGGAAAAGTTGTAGAACAAAATGTTGTTACTTACATAGATTTAAATCTATGGTTACTTATGTTAGTAATCTACCTGCGAGGTTGTTGGTGTTTTACAAATAACCCTGTATAACTTAACAAATCAACCTTCTTTAACTTTTTCATTTTGTAGCAAAATGTTACACACTCTTATAGAATGTTATCGTGTAAGGCTGGCCCCAGACCTACCGGTTCCGTTTCTTTGCTTTGCTGTGCTACCTTGCTTGAAAGACCGCCGGCCAACCAGGGTAATTTTCAATCTATCGCATTTTGGGACTAGACCAAATTGGCAAGATAGCCATTAGCTTGGTTTTATCAAATATCATCGCCTGGATTGCGAAGTAGGAAGCTTTTAGGAGATATGCCACCCTGAACATGGACTCCGATCGTTAAAAATAACTCGATCGCTTATTTATACAAGATGTTTGGTAAAGCCTTATAAAACTGAATATGGTAGATAGGGACCATAATAAAACTGAACAACTTTTACTATGGGACCAAATCTGAAATCGCGAAAAAAATTAACTGTTTCATACATTTTGATAATTTCGTTATTAATTTTTGTATAAAACAGCAGTTTTTTTTTTAAAACGAAAACTAAAACTTCTCATCGCACCCCAGACGACGATATTTGATAACACCAAACTAATGGCTATCTTGCCAATGTGGTCAGGTCAAAATATGCGATAGATTGAAAATGAGCCTCTTGGCCGGCGGTCCATGGTAGAACAGCAAAGCAAAGAAACGAAACCGGTAGGTCTGGGGCCAGCCTTACACAATGTTACACAGGATGGATTTTTGAGACGGTACATTAAGGGCAGGTACCTTAACCGTTATAGTTGCAGGAAAACGTTCCTGGGAGACCTTCCACAACTTTTTAAGATATTCTGAACTGCATTCACAGATTTTGAAAAAAAGTTACCGTTAGCAAAAAAAAAAATGCGAAAATACCAAAAACATTTTTTTATGCCAATCGATCCTATTTTATGTGGGGATCAAAAGACTCTATGGGATCATTTAAGGTATGAGTAGGTACTAGAATTGACAGAAGTCGCCAAAAACGTTTCCCATACATTTTGTACGGAAAAATGAAAAATTTACTTGAAATATTTTTTATTGCCAAACGATCTTATTTCTTACTGTGATAAATACTCTGAAATTTGAGTACAGAAACTACTTTTTTGATTTAATGTTGTAAAATTAAGATTGTGCCTGCGTGTGATGTGAAGACGATGTTGTGTGTGACTTACGAACTTAGTTTCTGTAGGTACTCAAAGGAGAATGGCAAACTGGGAACCATTTTCCAAATTCATAAATACTGTGCGTGCCCAATTCGGACCTTATGAGATTTAAAGGTCATAATTTGGTGGTTACTTTTCAATTTAAAGTGTTCGTAAAGAAGGAGGCAACATTCAGAAAAACATGATCGTAATATTCTTCTTAGCTAGAAACAAAACGCAATTGATCTGAAACAAAACGCTTTAGTGAGGTTTGGTTTATTATTGTTATATTGGCCCCTCTTGAAAAAAAAAGACAGGGGACCAATCACGTCACGTAAATATATTCCAAGACAGCCAACATGACAGCAGTCTAAGAACGGCAATATTAAGCTGTGCTGCCAAAGTAGAATAATCGATTAATTACAAATCGATTATTCTAAAAGAAAACATAAATACTTTTTATTAGTTTTTTTACGGTCTATTACGGGCTAATGACTAAATATTTGTAGATTTCATGACCAGCCTCACCTAAAGCTTTTAAATAAAAACATTCTGTGTAGGTTATGTATCCAAAGTAATTGCCTACTAGGTGCTGTTTTGAGGTTAGATTTTAAAATCACCTTTTTATCCCCAGCTTTAAAGTGTATCTTACGATTACATAATTTATTAGGCTTTAATAGAGGATTAAAGTCATGCTATTTACTTCTTGGCACGCTACGCCTTTATGTGGTTCTGAAAATATATGGGCACCTGCCATTCTCCTTTTAGTTGACCTTAAAGAGTATTTTGTTCACAGTAAGAAATAGGATCATTTGGCAATAAAAACATTTCGAGAAGATTTTTCGTTTTTCCGTACATAATGTATGGGAAAAGTTTTTCGCTATTTCTGTCGTTTCTAGTACTTAGGTACTAACTTAAATGGTTCCATAGAGTCTTTAGATCCCCACATGAAATAGGATCGACTGGCATAAATTTTTTTTTGGTATTTAGCATTTTTTTCGCTAAAGGTTTTTTTTTTCCAAAATCTGTGAATGTAGTTCAGAATATCTTACAAAGTTATGGAAGGTCTCCCAAGAACGTTTTCCTGTAATTATAATGATTTAGGTACCTGCTTTTAATGTACCGTCTCAAAAATCCACCCTGTATAACGTTAATAATTACTGCTGTGTGGGAGCGATCACCCTTAGATACTTACCAGTTATTCTATTTATTTTTTGTCTTGAAAAATAACCTGTGTATCCCATAATTTGAGCTCCAAGACTATGCCCAATCAAATAGATGTGGTTTTCGCTGATGTTGTAAGTTTTTGAAAGAGATCCTAGGAGTTTGGCCATCCTTTTCCCGACGTATCTTGTGCTTAATGCTGCCCAGTGGTACAAAGGATTTTGGGCTAATTCGTGCCAGTCTATCGTCAATACGTTTAGGTCGTCAGTTTGCAAAAGCATATTTTTCATACTTTGTAACCATTCTGTAGATTCTTTGGACAGCCAGCCGTGAGTCACAGCTCTTATATCGTTTGATTCATTGAAATATTTACTTTGTATAGGTGAACCGTCTTTTGGTATTTTGAGCAGCTCCCCATTTTCAACATTCTGTCTAGTGATATAATTTTTAAATGTCTTACAACTTACAAAAACTAAAAGTGGTTGTTATTAGTAAATCGTGACACTCACTAAGTACTTATTCAAGTTTGTTATGAGTTATGATAGTAGCTAAAGCACTTGTGTTATCGAAATTAGAGTCAATGGTTGTACCACAAATTACACCCAATTGGTGTAATATTCAACTTTTTTATCAATATTAATTTTGATATGATAATAATGAATATGAACTTTTCTATCAATATTTCTAAATTTCTATATTAATGGAAAGTACGTTTTGTACATTAAGTAATAAAGCCGGGGATCGAACCCGGGCCATCAGAGATGGCTACACTACTTGTTAAACTGTGGCTACACCATGAAAACCGATGATGTGTACCTAAGGCTGGCCCCAGACCTACCGGTTTCGTTTCTTTGCTTTGCTGTTCTACCATGGACCGCCGGCCAAGAGGCTCATTTTCAATCTATCGCACATTTTGACCAGACCACATTGGTAAGATAGCCATTAGTTTGGTGTTATCAAATATCGTTGTTTGGGTTGCAATGCGAAGTTTTAGTTTTAGTTTAAAAAGAAACTGCTGTTTCATATAAAAATTAATAACGAAATTATCAAAATGTATGAAACAGCTAATTTTTTTTCGCGATTTCAGATTTGGTCCCATAGTAAAAGTTGTTCAGTTTTATGGTCCCTACCTACCATATTCAGCTTTATAAGGCTTTACCAAACATCTTGTATAAATAAGCGATCGATTTATATTTAACGATCGGAGTCCATGTTCAGGGTGGCATATCTCCTAAAAGCTTCCTACTTCGCAATCCAGGCGATGATATTTGATAACACCAAGCTAATGGCTATCTTGCCAATTTGGTCTAGTCCCAAAATGCGATAGATTGAAAATTACCCTCGTTGGCCGGCGGTCTTTTAAGCAAGGTAGAACAGCAAAGCAAAGAAGTGAAACCGGTAGGTCTGGGGCCAGCCTAAGCCACTCGACCATGGAGGACGTCAAATATTATACCTACGTAATAAATAATTAATCTGATGTTTATTTAAAAAAAAATGAGCAGTTATAAACAACGTGTTAATTAATGAAACCAAAATGGGAAAATCGTTTCTTCGGACCATCAAACTGAACAACTTTTACTTACTATATAGGACCAACCGGGACCAACTCTTAAATCGCGAAAAAAATTAGCTGTTTCATAGGTACATTTTGATATTTTCGTTATTAATTTTTGTATGAAACAGCAGTTTTTTTCACTATTTCATAGTTTGTTCAGCTTGATGGTCCGACGAAACGGTTTTCCCATTTTGGTTGGGTTCATTCATTAACACGTTGTTTATTCTCTACTCGTACCTGGTATACAAATAAAAATAAACGCGTCCGAGCCTCAAGCCCGTGGTGTCGATCGGGAGCGCGGAGAAGTTCATCTCGTGAGTGTCGCCATTGTCGCCCACGAACAAAAGCCACTTGGACCCGTACTCGGGCCCATATTCATTCTCATAGCTCGAGACATACCAACACACTGCTGAGATTGAAATAGACTTTTCGTTAATGGGTTATTCTTCAGACGTGTCTGATTCATGGCCGGGTTTTCTGTTAATTAAGTGGTGGCCCTTAAACATTTTTGAAGGTATCTACCATCATGAATCTGACCCACCCGAAGAATACCCTATTCATAGTAAAGTTTCAAGTTAGCTGTATTTTCAAAAGGACAATTTTTCTATTTAAAACTTAACTTTTTCATATTTTTTATTAAATGAAATACGTACTTAGAGAGAAAATTATCAGTTTCACTAAACAAAAAAACATTTTGTGGATGCACCTGCCTGTCTGTTAACAAAAACGACTAGTTTGTGAAATAGCTTATCATGAGAAGCATCTACAAAAATTAAACTGTCGGAAGTGCCTTTATCTGCAATAATTGACTGCATTAAAATTTGAATGCACTTAAGCGTGTGCATTAAAGCGGTACTACCGGGACTAGGGTTACCAGGTGACAGGAATTTTCCTGATAATATGTCAGGAATTTAAGGCATCTGTCAGGAAAACAGGGAAAAACTGTGTAGTTTCAGGAATTTATGATATCCCAAAAAGTTTAAAAGATTTGTTAATAATTTTGGTGTAAAAACAATTTCAAACGACAACTAATTGAAGAATGCAGATATTGTAGATGTAGGTGACAAAATGTCAGGAAATTTACTGAAAGTCAAGGAAAAAGTCAGGAAAGGAATCTCATTATTAGATCTGGTAACCCTAACCAGGGGGGTAATTACGTAACTTTGTTGCAATCAACTCTGACAGAAATCGCAGTTACATCGCTGCTTTAGTAAGAACCAATGTGACAACTATCTTAACTAAAGCAGCAATGCAACCGCGCTTTCAATCGATTTCAATCGAGAATTGTTAGCAACAGACTTACGTGATCTGGGGGCTGGACCACAGTTTTTACTGTGCCGGGACCGAATGTGGCGCCTCGCTGAAGATTTGCTGGTCGATTTTTGTCAACTAAGTACTTAGCGCTTTTTAACGACAATCGCTTGTAAAATTGAATCCCCACCTCATTAAAATAAGGTTTGCGATCATATTTTATTACAAGCGATTGTCGATTAAATGCGCTAATTGACTAAAATAGACCAATAAGTCACAAATCGACCCGTGTAAATACCACATTTAAGGTTTCTTCTTGGATAAATTCCTTTTTTCATTATCACTGTGTTAAATTGATTTCATTCATCATCCATCATCAATCAAACTTAAAACTAAAATATTTTATTAACCTATATCAAAATTAGTTTTTTTTCTTCGGCCTCGTGAGCGTAGCGTAGCTGCTGTAGCATACGTGCTTGCGTACGTAGCTACGAGTACGTAGCAGTTCAGATAGGCCTTGAATCAGAGTACGACAGCGTTAGTACTATTATCATAGAATATACTTACACGGTTAATTTTTAAGTATGTCTAAAATTAAATGAGTGTATCTCTTCCCTATTCTAATCGAGTATGTATATACCTATACAGTTAAAAGTCTCAATATTTAATAATTGGTCAAGATATTGACGTATTATCTCATTCATAGAATTAAACGCGCGTAAAAGGGGTCGTTAGACTATCTTGTATGTACTAAGTAAATAATGAAAAGAATGAATCTACGCACGTGTTTTGCTATTTTTGTGAGTTTGCCGATTAATAAAGATTTTTGCCGATATTTTCAAACTATTAATTTTTAACTTTTAACTGCACGTTCATATTCGGAAACGTGGTCTGATATCCCCATTTAATTTTTAGATAATATACAGGATGTCCCAAAACTTTGCCACATGGAGGGAAAGTACCTTAAATATTGAAGATAGGAAATTTTATTGAAAGGACTTCATTTTATTTTTAAAAATAATTGAAACTGCATTCAAAGATTTTTGAAAAATCGCCTGCCTTAACCAGGAATCGAACCCACCAAAAACGAAAAAAAATACTTATTTATTTTTACGATACTAATCGAAAGAGTTACTCATAAGGATTATTTTTTCTTAAGTGACACAGCATCTTACACAATCCATGGAATTTAACATTTAAATTTTAATTATTACAAATTGTATCAATTTTGTATCGAATCGTAAGCGATTTTTCAAAAAAAAAATCTTCAGTATTTAAGGTACTTTCCCTCCAGGTGGCAAAGTTTTGGGACACCCTGTACACTTAAAAAATTACGGTGTATAATAGTAGGGGAGACGTACCAAATACTGGATACTTTTTGAAAACCGGAAAAATATCCAACATAGTTGATAAAAACATTTGTTTGTTACACTCATAGAGATAAGTATCTAATCATCTTAGCATCCCAAAAAAAATAAACATCTAGCTCCACTAATAATCGGCAAATAATTATTTTTTCTAAAAAACGTCCGAAATCAACGACCTAATTTTATGTACCCTATATTGGACAGTAGGTATTCTTAATATTGGATATCCAAAATTGGGTACATAACACTCTATATGGGATATCCAGTATAAGGAATACACAGACACACTACAAATAAGGTAAATTAACCCGTGGGTCGTGTTCACAAACATAGTCTATTACATCTGGATCAAGACCAGCACAAACTTCATAAGCCCATCGATAAGTTGTAAGTTAAGTTCAATAACTACAAGTACATACTAATTTATATGTATCTCAATACTGGATAACCAGTATTGGGGTAGCACGGTATCCAGTATTGAACTAAGTACCTACATTTACTAAAATGTTCTCGAACTCTTTACCTACCAAAATTATCAAGAAAAGGCGTTAATTACGTCGCAATAACTATGTGCCTAGTTAATACGTATCCTTATGACAACAAATAAATGACCTTATCGTTGTTTAACACACTTTTAACACTATATCAAAATTAGTTGGATAAACGCAAGAAGCTTATACCTCCCTCCAATGGAGATTGCACGGCCAGTGTCATAGTGAAGATAGAAAAAATGTCCTTGAGTGACGTGACGGCTTATTGCAACCTCTTTCTTTAGTGTTACAATACGTGTTCGTTGTTCGTCGTTCGTTCGTTCGTGAGAAACGAAAACGTATTGTAAAACGAAAAGAAAGAGATAGCAATACGCCGTGACGTCACTAAAGAGTCTTTTTTCAATCTTCACTATGATACTAGGCGTGCAATCTCCATTGTGGGTATAAGCTTCTTGGATAAACGAAAAACACACTTTGAATTTTGACAGCCGACTGGAGCTAGTTATGGCGCTGTTGTCGGAGAAAGCATTGAGATTAAACATTGATGAAGTAGTTTTAGACTGTTACAATAGATGGCAATGGTTACTTTTCTAGATATTGATGTATCCAGTATTGGGCACGTATCCAATATTTGGTACGTCTCCCCTACTAACGTCTATTATGTATTCTGTGGTGCGACTTCAAATCCATACATAACCAAATTAAGCAAACCTTTTTCTACAACAACAAAACTCGGGATGCCCCTGCCAGGATTCGAACCCGGGGACTTTTGGCTCAACAGGTTGTCAGGTTCGCTACCGTTGCACCAAGCGGGCGTAATATTGTATCACTATTTTAGAAAAAACTGTTTGCGTTTACCGCGAAAAATTCTTTATTGCGAATGCAATTTATTAATATGCAATAGGTTTAATAACCCACGTTAAGATGGTTTGATGAGCTCAGTAGCGCCACCAATGGAAATAAATCAATTACGTTTTATAAAGGCTTAGATTAAACATTTTGATAATTTTGCGCAAATAAAAGAGTAAAATGCATTTTCTGAACATACCTAGTTTCAAGAACTCAAACTTTCAATAAGTCTTACTTCTCAATCGTGCCACAAGTGACCACATCACATTAGGAATAGGTATCGAAATTCATAACTTATTCCTTATATTTGAGGCCATGAAAATAATATTTGAAAATTGCACTTTACTCTTCTATTTGCGTAGGGAATTCGATCCCGGGATTTTACATAGGCAATGCCGGGATCAATCCCGGGATTGCCTATGTAAAAATCCCGGGATCGAATTTCCTAGCGCAAAATAACCAAAACTTTTATTCTAAGCCCTTGATAAAACGTAAATGATTTATTTCCATTGGTGGCGCTACTGAACTCATCGAACCACCTTAAAAGGATACGCGACAGGTAAATAGGTTGTTAAACAACCAAGATATTATAAAATAATACAACCTTTTAATCATAGCAACGTTATTGTATTTTTATTTCTTTGAATTGAATCCTTTTCGTGCTTACACGGTAAACACATGACCTCAACACTTATAACTAAAAATATTCTAGAAATGAAAATAATGGATATTTCAAGTTATAAAATCGTAGCTTGTGCATTTTTTTGTATCCAATCGAGGCGAACTTATAGTGGAGCTATTGGAGTTTAACGTTAAGGTGCTCGAGATGATGCTATGAATATTCGATTATTATTTATCACTTATTGTGCTCAGATTTTGTGCAATATGCCTTAAGATTTTAATATTCGGGTGCCCCTGTTTCACCGCTTTTTCTGACAATGTGCACATTACTTTGTTTACTTATTTTCCTTTATACAAACTGATATTATACGATTTAGTTACATTATTCTAATATATTGCTATCTTTTCATTTTAGTCTATAGAAAGTGTCGAGTGACTTTAGGCTATGTTTGAAAATGCTATAGATTTATTTCCATCGTGTTACAAAATAAATGTAAATTTTATGGTGTTTACGTGTGTAAAAAATAATAAATGTGCTCCGTCCGCTGACTCACCGACAAAAGTACCGACTTTTATAAAACAAAGATAAATTCAATGCACTTCGATAGATTTTGCCCTTTATGGCTAATGTAAGTTTAGTATGTAAAGGAAGGACAATTTTATATTGGAAAAAGACTAGATATCACATGGTTTGAGCTATATATTATATTATTATTTTTCATTCTTTCTTTTTCTTGTACGTCCGTAAAGTGATTAAAACAATATTCTAATAGATTGGGACCAATTAGTAAGAAATTAAAATATAAGTAGAAATAATTGGAAGTGGTGGCCATATAAAACTTACACGAACTACATAAACTGTATCGTGTCCGTATCTACAATATGGTCTATGGTCGATTATCGTTTAGCCAAATGAAGGATAAAGAATAGTTTGCTTAGGTAATATACGTATCATCGGAACCGAAGTAGGTAGGGTGGCACTGAATAACATAAAAAAGGGATACTTATTGTTTTTAAAGTCCAAGGAATCTGCGGGAAATCGACGAGTCTATTATGAAGCTATGAGACAGACGTTGGGTTTAGTTTGATGCACATTACATTCGTCAGTATTGGGTAATTGTATTAGGAGAGCACCGGAGCAGTAACGCCTAGTATCTACCTACCGCCGCCGTCGCGACCGAGCACCGACCGGCTCACTACGCCTACGCCAAAGCATCAACTCTGATAACACGGCCTTGTCACAAAATTTACTTGTACCGATACATTTTTACAGTTGGTCAGTCAAAAATATTGAGCATATGTTAAACATATTATTAATATACTGAACAGTGGCTAATTTATTGCACATGTCGTCGATCCTAATTTAATTCTACGAGTGTAACGCTATGGCGGGATTCACCTAGGGATCTTGTTATGAAATAATAAAAACAAAGTTCTATTTGTGTGTCGTTATAATGTAGCTTATTCTAGATCGTCGTCGGCAGTGTAGTCGCGCCGCCCGCCCGGCTCCGCGGACGCTCCGTGCACGCACATACATAACTACACCTTATCATACCTACCTACCTATTTTCTTTATGAGTAATTTTATTCCAAATTCTTTAAAGCGTACATTTTTATACTTATAACTTATGAGGTTCTTATATCGATATCATCAACAGAACACCGGATTACAAACAAGGTACAAAAAGTGCAACGTGCATACAGTAGATATCAGTGAGCACATTCGACGCGACAAGTAACCTAATAACAAACGTAATTCTAAACAGTCTTTCCTTTGACTGGTCAACTATTAGGTGGGATCTCTCCAGGAACCGATAAAAATAAGAATGGGAACAATAATTGAATACAGTGCTTTAGTACAAAACAAATAATCGTTGCTTCGGAAACAGCCGAGCCATAATAAAAAACAGAATTAATAATAAATTAACACGAACAGAACAATCGACAAAATGCTACGCTACGGACTCGTAGCTCGTAGCCCGTAGCCCTCGCTACGAGCGAGTCGTGCCTCACAATAAGCACTGGCAAACTGTTCTTCGGAACCTCAATCATATCGTACCTAAATAAATAAGTGTATAGATATTATCTAATATGTTTTTACATATGTACAGTTTTTAAAATTATATTAAGGTAGTATATAAACAATAAAAAATAATAAATTTGTACTTGTAAAATAATTAATTTAGATATATCAAACAAAAATCCGTTTATACGTTCATGTCTCGTTCTACTTTACCTCTAAACTCTACTTATGATTAAGTATTTTGTGTATATTATATAAAAGAGCTGCAGCGGCCGGCGATCGCGCCCCGCTGCGGGCTTATCGCTTATTGTGTGGTTCCTATATAATGTATACTGTGTGGCGGCGAGCGAGCGCCGGCCGCGGCGCTCCCGATAAGTCGTTATTTGTAATTAGTTACAATAATAACTACAATATAATGTTGGTATGAGCGGTGTCGTGGATGCTCCCCGCTCATACCTAAAGCGTTTAGGTGCACGCGGCCCCGCACTGCCCGCCCGCGCCGCATCCGCATCCGATTATGGCACACTTCGCTTGCACCGTCTAAGGCCAGTTCGACAATTTCACTATTGAATTTAGTCAGCGCCTTAACGACGGAAAGACCCTTGAACGTAGAGTCGCTGTGATATTTCGAAACGATCACAAAAGATATGAAATCGCGACGAATTTATTTAATTGACATTTAATATGTTAGAGTGGTGAGCGGGCAGTGCGAACCCGGCGTCACGGCATCCACTTTATTATTATTATTATTCATATACGTACATTATTACAGTCAAACAGATTTACGCGACTGAAGTCGTTTCTAAGTAACTTAAATTATATTCGCCGGCGCCGTTCGTCACGCAGGCGATAGAGGTGGGATCTTTATAACGCTACATCAACAGTGATAGTATCAAATGTATCATATCATATACCACGGATCTCTGCCCTCTGCCGCTGGATTGTCGGGTCTACACTTAACGCTGCTTTCCTTGCAAAAGTTTTAGGTTTTTTTTACCCATTTTTGGCGAGAGATGCATATTAATTAGACGATCCGGTGCAATTCTTCGTCGGAGAATTTCAAATTTACCGCAAATGTTAAAGGATAAACGGGGGAAAGTCTATATTTAGGAAATCGCGGCGGTGCTCGACGGTCATTTATAATCATCATGGGTTTCGATAACGATTTTATAGATGACGATCGAAGCGCCCTCACTACAAAACTATCGTTATACCGCGAAATCAGAACGAAGACAGTCGACGGGGAGCGCGAGTCAGCAGACGGTCTCGGCGGGCGGCGGCGGCGGCGGCGCGAACGCGGCCAGCGGCGACAGCGGCGGGTCCGGCGAGCGCCGCCGCAGCGCCTGCCGCTTGCGGAACTCCAGGAACTCCTCCTTCATGGCGCGGACGCGCGCCTCCACGTCGTCCCGCGACGGGCGCGCGCGCGGCCGCTCCGGCGTCGACGGCGTGGGCGTGCGCGTGGCGCGGTCCCACTCGTAGTGCACGTCCACCGAGCCGGCGTCCGCCGCCTCGCCCGAGCCCGGCCGCGGCGCCGGCGCCGGCGGCGGCGGCCGGTACGGCGGCGGCCGCCACTCCGCGAGGCTGCCCGTGCGGCTGCTGCGGTTGTGCTGAGACGACGACGCGTTCTTGCTGCCGAAGCCGCTCGACGAGCTGCGGCTCTCCGGCGAGGCTTCGTGCGGCGGCGGCAGGTCGAGCGTTGTGCGAGGCCGGGCGTGCCGCGACTGCGGGCGCGCTCGGGGCCGCGGCGCTCCGCCGCGGGTCGCCGGCTCGAGGCGCAGCGCGCGCAGCCGGAAAGGCGAAGGTGGCGTCGGAAACGATCCGTCGCCCGAGCTCGGGAACGGAACGGAGCTGAGGTCCGACACGTGGAGGGGCGACCAAGGAGTCCAGGCGGCCGCCCAAGGAGGCCACGGCGGCCATGGAGGCCAGTGCAGCGCGAGCGCGGGCGACGAGGCACGGAACAGCGGCGGCGCCGCGGCGGGGTGCAGCGGCGCGCGCACCCGCGGGAGGAACCCGCCGTCGTCGGAGGAGGAGGGCGCGAGCGAGGGCGCCGCGGAGGGCGTGGAGGACGCGAGGGAGGGCGGCGCGGGCGACACGCGCCGCACGGAGCTCCAGTAGTGCGCCTCGCCGCCGCACCGGGACGCCGGCCATATCCAATTCGCGGTGAACCGAAGACATTCCACTATACTCGATATTCCGCGTTCTCTAAATCTGTGGAATATTAAGGAACAGGTTTAAGTATGTAAATCGACGTCATCTTATTGCTTTTTTTAGTTAATTACTAACCTGATTTCCTTTTGGAAGCAATAAAAAATGTGACTTAGTTAGATAATTTTATCAAAATGGTTAATTAAATTAGATGATTATATTTTTACTTACTTCTTAAAAGGCACTTGAGTGCTGTCGGCGGCGCGAAGGTCTGTCAAACGTGCGGCTACCATGTTGTATGCTGCAATCGGATAATTTCTGGATATTAATGTGGTGTCAGCAGTCTGTCCTCTCCCCGCACCCCGATCGCCGCCCGCCACCAGCGCTATTTTCGATGACCGCCACCAACCACCATATTGTCAAAGTAAGCGACCATGCCTTAAGAAATTAGCGATATCTCAGTTGTTCAGGAAAGTATGTAAGTACTTAATTTTGCTATAGATTTGCTGCTAATTTAACTTTCCATGAAATCCAGATATCGGTATATTCTTGCATGTCAATGAAGTTAGCAAGTAAGTACATAAAATGATGATGATTAATAATTAGAAAATATTACAAGCGGCATTATTTCGAATTAATTACCTTACTTATGTATGAACTTTAAAATTTTGAGGCAGTTAAAAAAGTTACCTAAATATCAGTGACAAAAATAAAAGTTATAAGAAGGTGTAAAGAAAATACAACTTTCATCATTGTGAAAATGTATATTTAAAAACTAATTTCGACTTTATCCGACGACCAATGACAGAGCAGGATACAACGACGATGCGTACACACGTTGGACTATTTTTTTAGACTGAATAAGTCTTCTTAAGTACCTATAGTTGTATTAACTTCGTAATAAAATTGTAACAAATCAAACAAGCTGACAAAAGTAGGTACAAAAAGCTCAGCAGACACAGCACATGCTCAGATTGATAAAGGCCGTGAGTTTCTGTCCTTCTCGTGGTAATTATTAATTTAGTGCAAAACACGATGAGAAAATTTATTAAGATTTTACTGCAAAAAGTGTTGGACTGTCAACCAAGATGCCGTCAAGATAAAATGTGCAGTATGTCCTCTTTTTATCACGTTTTTTAAATGCAAACATAAAACGCTCGAAATGAAATGTGTAACGTGCTGGATTTTTCAGTTCCATCCTTAATCTATTAGTATGCATGCAAAAGCGCAACCCAGTTAAGTCTAACTACTGACAACGATGTACAAAACAAGCCAGCCGACAGACACATGAATATGCAGAGATGGTTTTGCGTCGTCCCGACAATATGGTAAGTTATGCTAAGTTTCGCCTCTTTTGCGATAAACCACGCCATTATTTTTGGAAAGGCCGCTTGCCTCAATTGTTACTTGTATTAAACCAGCTGATTGACATTATTCTTAATTGTTAATATTTATTACACCTGCCCTGCAGGTCTATCGGCTATAAACAATGAACTGTAATTTGACAGATTTATGTGATACATTGCTAAAATACTTCGTTTTGGCTTCTCTCTCTTAATCGTTCCCTCATAACTAAGGATCGTGATCACCGGCTGCTTTTATGATTTGTCTCCATCGGTCTCGGTCCATGGTTGCTCTCACTGCTTGATGGAATTTGCTTGAGGAGGTTGCTTCTCTTACTTGGTCAGACCATCTGGTTGGCGAACGACCTCGGGCTCTCTTGCCTTCTATTCCACCAACCACGACCAGCTTTTCGAGACTTTCATCTCCTCTTCGCATTATGTGGCCAAAGTATGAGAGTACGCGATGTAAGCAGAGAGTGGACAGCCGAGTCTTGACATTTAATTGTGTTAGGATAGATACATTTGTGCGTTTGGCCGTCCAGGGTATCCCAAGCATTCGCCTCCAACACCACATCTCGAATGCATCTATTCTATGTCTCTCTCTGGCTAGTATGGTCCATGTTTCCACTCCATACATAAAGATGGTTTTGGCTTAACCATCTGTCATCACATCCATCTGTCAAATCAGAGTGATCACGATAGCAATGTTAAGTTAGCCGATAGAGCCGACATGAACATGAATTAATATGAATAGGTACCTTCCTTTACCATCTTTACCATTGATAGATTTAGTAAAAGGGTATTCACATGTAAAATTATTGTCTGTTGGAATTTTAATAAAAATATATTTTTTATCGCAATGATGCGTATGCTAACATAGACAACGTTTAATTAACGCTAAATGAAGATCAGTAACGATTTTTGTTTATTGGCTTATCAGAAAGCTTATGCCACCATATGATTAACTGTGAAGAGATTTTTGCGATATGTCTTAAACTTGAGAAGATATACGAGCTATCATCATAAGTCATTTTGGGGGCTCCTTATGACGTCATCGCGACGTACGCGAACCTTATGGCGTACGTGATAAAGCACATATTGCATTGAGTTTGGCATTTCCTTCAAACCCTTAATAACTCAACCATTTCTAAACGGATTTCAAAAAATCTTTCACTAAGTTTTATAGCTATTAATATGATTTTATATTATATCAATAAAACTATAGGATTCAAACCTGTTACTGATCCTCATTATGGCCGTAATATGACGACACCGTCATTTTAAGAGACCCTAGCTTTAGAACATCGTTTGAGTGTTCAAGCAAAGTTGAAAAGTAACAATTGAGCGAGCGTAGCACACGAGCGGGCGGCGTCCTTCCGCTGCAGCGCTCACCTTTCTCCTGCTTGCGTCGTTTGCGCTTGTTGCAGATCTTGACGGCGCACACGGAGAGGATGATGGCGACGATGAAGAACAGGATGCCGCCCACCACGCCCGCCGTGATGGCCTTGTGCTTGACGCGCGCCGGCACGGGGAACTTCACCTCTTCGGAGCTCTCGTAGCTGGTGGCCGAGTTAGCCAACACTCGGAAGTAGTACGTCCGGCCACCGACAAGGTTTTTCACTGTAAAAGATGTTTTGTTCTTTTGTAAGTTCTAATAATTTTGTACAGAAAGAAACTGCTCATAGGTGCTATCGACAACACTCCCGCTTTACCACACCAGCGCCCGCGGCATGGGTTCGTATATCATATCGACCTCGATATGACTCAAATATGTATTAAACGGCGTCGAAATATATTTGACAGGACGATAAAGTTCGTCCTTCGATAAAGAATTTGATCACGACGACAGAAATCATTCATTCAGTGTGTTTTAAATTCGTTCTTTTGGCGTTGATAAGTTTTAGAAAAGGATCGCACTACACGCGCGCATACTGTACTGCGCGCGTGTCGCGCTTTTTTGTCGACCACCTTTGAGTAGTAGACTATTTATCGACTTCAACCTGTCAAAATGCGCTAATTAAACTGTGCAAGATGGCGGCTCATTGTGATCATTTGGTAGATAATCATGCACGCAGTGCGCGATAATTAGTCGCACTTGACATTTCATCGTGACATAGATAATATAATTTATCGAATGATCCATTCACTGTGTCATAATTTGGTCAGGTTTCATAATACGATCTAGGACACTTTTATGATAAAAACTCGATAAAAAGTTTATCGATTGTGCCATGCAGCGGGCGCTGCCCCCCTAGCATGACCATCAAAACACGATATATATCGCGTGATAAAGCGCGTTTATCACGTTTAACTGTCAGAAAGTCAATGGATTTTGACAGTTGAGTGTCGATAAAATGCTATATATCACGCGATATATATCGTGTTTCGTCGGTAATGCTAAGGGGGCTGGTCAAAATAACTTGCACGCCGCGCTGTCACTAACACGAATTTTTCAGCAAAGTAGTAAAGGACGTGATTTGCCATACATACCTACTTACTTTAAAATAAAATATTTGTCTTAGAATATCCGTATTGAAACCGAAGTGACTTGATTAATAATGTAGAGGAGGGATTCAACACAGGAAGAAGTGAATATGATGTTTGTTAATAATGCAAAGGCGGAATTCAACACAGGAATGTTTTCTTTGAATATGATGTTTGTTACCGAGGTAGCTGGTCTCCTCGGGTCGGATCTGCCCCCGGTTGAGCGTCTTCCACTGCGCGTCGGTGCGGTACTTGATGGTGTAGTACTGCACGAGGCTGGCGCGGTCCAGCGGCGCCTGCCACGTGATCAGGAACCCGTTGTGGACCTCAGTCACCGTCAAGTTCCGAGGCGGGCCGGACTTCGGACCTGATGCCATAATTTGGATTACAACAGAGATAATATAAGCGGGGTACCTACTACAGTTTCACCACAAGCGCTGTACCGCGCCTTGGGTAGTGGTGATAGACATACGTGCGGGAGGGAGAAAGAGGAAGAGAGGTCAGTTTGACTGCAAAAGTAGTGCCGCGCAGACAGTGGAAGAAACTTCGACCTCCTTGCTTGTATGCAATTTTTTTGGTCAGCCAATTTAGTGCATGTTTTTGTGACCATGTGGACCATGTCTGTTTTCATTCAGTGTTATGGTAAGTAGATGATTTATTTTGAATAATAAAAACTATACGACTACTCCGATACATTGAAGTGTCTGACGTGAATATAATGATACCTAATTAGCTTCTGTTAGTAAATAAAAGGGTTTGAAAAGAAAGGAGATAAGTATCTAATGAGTCTATGATAAAGAAATATCAGGATGCTACTGATGATCTAATCACGTAAATCTGACAGAAATCAATATTACAAATAGCTCTACAAGTACGCAAAAATAAAAAGCTGAAATGTGAGTTAAAATGGCAGACATGAAAACACTATACCTACCGGTACCCTATTACTTTTGGTTTCTAAGCAGGCAGATAACATGCAAAGACAAGTAAAAGCCGAAAACCAAAACTGATAAGATTAGTATCTAATGTACGGAAGTATATACCAGAGCCTTCGGGTGCGTTCTGAAATATCTTTTCGTCTACCGGGCCCGGGGGGGTGGGCGGTGCTTTCGGCTTCGCGCCTACATCTACAAAAAGCAACGAACAGTTAGCAACCACCGCTGCAACACCTGCCCTCCGACCTGGAACTTCATTTGTTAACATATCACACAAATATATTGATGGGTATAGATCAAAGACTATGTTGTACTTGTATATAGATTCGTTACTTTTATTCGATAGGTTTAAAGTCCCGTCTTATTCATAAAAAGTTATGGAAGGCCTGTAAGCTTGTTGTAAGGAATTTCTTGAAAATCATTATTCATAATGAAGTCTTTATTCATAATCCTTTCATAATCGCTCAATAGCAACAAACGCTCTATAAAACTTTTGATAAAGAGGGTGCTTGCTGCATATTTTTTTAATCCTATTTTAGTGAAGAACATAGCTGCCTACATAACAGCCATAACAGCTGTTTGAAGTGACAGCTTTTACGATAGTTTACATTTCAGATATTTTTTTTCTTTTTTGGGAAGATGTGGACATCCAGTAGATTTGCCTGTTTTGTAATGATAACATGATAATGCTAAAGTAGCCCAAAGTGAACTTTTTCTTAAAATACTTTTATGAATAATGAAAGTTACAGGTACCATCAGGCACCACTATTTTAAGGTTTTTTTTTATGAATAAGACGGTAGGAGGACTTATTAAGTTTTAAACACCTGCTATAAAGAAGTACAAATTATGATAATATTTATTTCACGTTCCTAGGTAGGCACATGTTAGTATTTTGTGACAAACTAAAACCTTCACCACTAAGTGCACTCTCCAATCAAAGTGTCATGTCTTACCTAAAGTTCTTATTGTAATTGCTTTGCTCATCATTCCTTCACCTATCGTATTCTTGCTATTCACTTGAAATTCGTATGTGGTGCCTGGCTGCAGTCGATTTATCGTAACCTGTACAAATTAATAATAGAACAATATTATTTGAAACCAAAATTAAGTGTAAATATTTTTATTAGACCGTAAGGTTGCTAAATAAAAAAAAAACTTCTAATTTTGATTACCTATACCAATTTCAATTCATGCTAATATTGTAAATGCGAAAGTAAATCTGTCTGACCTGACTATCTTCTACGTTTTAAGATCGCTAGATCGCTGGGCCAATATTGACGAAATTTCGTACGGATATACTTAGATGGGACCTCGGGGAAAGACTTATGCTACTTTTTATCCCATTGCTGGGCACGGGTCTCCACCCGGATGATATAATCTATAGTCCACGCTGGCGAAGTTGCGAACAGAATTGACATGTTTTCATTTTTTACAAGGTACCTTAAATCGAAAACCATTTCGAGGTTTTTCAGTTTCTGACACCGTACATAATTTTTCGGGGCTATTGATCAATTATTTAACGAAATATGTGGATAAAACACTGTATCATCAAGATAAAGGAATAATCAAAATTTAACTCCTTTGCATAAAAAAGTTGTGTGATTTTATCTTAAAAAAAAAATAATCATAAAAACTGTCGCTGTCAAGTTTACAATGTATGTCAAAGTCTGTGTCAAGAATCAAAATATTTTTCACTTTTATTCGTTTTGTTTTGAATGTATTCATGATATTTTTAACTTAAAGCAGTATTTTGATTAAATTTAACATCTATCAAATTATAATATCAAGTTTTCTGAAGGATTTTTGATAGCAGACAGTCGCAACCTTACCAAAGTGGACTTCATCATACTGCTGAAGCTGAATTCTTTTGCGAAACATATTATTTTTTAGAAATAAAAAGATATTGTGTACGTTTGAACTTGTTTAATAAATACAGTTTGTTTTGAAGTGCATTAATTTCAATTTCCATAAAACTTTAAAGCAACACACCACCTGTAAACGTGTAGACTTTGGTTTGGCACGTAAAACAGTGTTTGTTTGGGCATTCATCACAGTATTTTTGCAGGCAGGAACTACACATGAGATTATGGAATCTATTTTACGTATATATTTATTTATTATTGTTGAAAATAAGGTAAAAATAGCGACAATAAAGGAAAACAACCTCGAGCAAAAGATAAACAAACAAACGTCATTAGCGTCCATAGATTAGGTTGGCAGGTTGACGTCAAAATGATTTTTTTATTCATATGGGCAAAGGATAATGTCCGCCAGAAATCCTTTAAACGGCACTTACGCTCTTTTAGAATAAATAAGTTTTCAAATGAATATTATGTTGACTTAAAATAAAAATTTTGGAAAAGAAAAAAATACGTGTCTCTTGTTTTCATCAGTAATTTCTAAATAACAAATAAAAAAATAGGATAAAAATTTTGAAATGTTGTCAATTAAAGCTAGTTTTCCAAGGTTGAACTAACCGAGGTGGCGCCAGAAGGTGTGACGGGCACTTTAGTCCACTCGGAGAAGCCGGCCTCCCGGTACCAGATGGTGTAGTCCTGCTTGTAGTCGGGCCCGCCCGCGTAGCCGGGGTGCCAGCGCAGCGTCACCTGGAACTCGGTCGCCGTGCCCGACACGTTGTACGGCGCGTGCGGCTGCGTGCCCTCTATCACCAGCTGCGTGTCCGCCACTATCGTTGCCACCTGCTCAGAAGGAAAGAAGATACTATATTATATAGACAGTACGAAAAAGTAAACACAAATAAAGGCAATAAGAATCATTGTGCATAAAACTATACTCAGCTCGGTATAAGCAACAGGATAGGCCTGCTGCACTGATATTCTGCCGAACACATCAGTAATTATGACATCAGTAGGGTTATTCACGACTGTCGGAAATCTAGTCGAAAGCTTTCGATTCGAATCCGTATCCTCCGATATAACAAAAATATAGCTATTAACAAATACATTCGACTGGCATTCGATTCACTTTCCGACGGGAAAGCAAAATGTATTTATAAAGTTTGGTAGCATAAGGTAGAAAATAAGATCGAAGACTATAGACTTTCCGATTCGATTCGGAAAGTTGGTTTCCGACAATCGTGAATAACCCCCCAGGAGGGCACAATGACATGAGAAGAGCACAGTAATAATATCAGTGAGAAGTAGACCTCTTTCACCAACCATTTTTAAAAGTTAGTGCTGGTTATTCTATCAAATAGACCATTGAATAAAATTAATACTTTTAATACGAGTAGACAGTAAGCAATAAAATTGGAAAGAAAGGAATTTCTGAGGCAGATCTCTTACATAAACTTATTGTTTGACTGCTATAAGAACATCTAATAGCATTAAAATCCACCAATTAGTTATATTTAGGGTAAAGAATAACTCAGCGAATAATCCCTTACGCATATTTATATAGATTTACTTCAAGACTTTAACGATCCTAAGGTCATGTAGCTAGTGTAAAAAGACCAGGGACAGCATGGCTCTCCAATGCAAAAGAGCAGTAAAGAGCGCTCGACGCCTTTCAAACTGTCATTACAGTTCAGCGACAGAAAATTTTGTTCTAAAGATAAATGTAAAAATTTGGAAAAAAGATAGGGCCCCGTGGCTGACCTCGTTGGAGGCGACGCACTGGTAGATGCCGAAGTCCTGGCGGCGCAGCGTGTCGATGGTGATGTTGCCGCCCATGGCGCGCACCCTGTTCTTCTGCAGCGGCAGGCCGTCGCGCCGCCGCCACTGCACGCTCGGCCGCTGCGTGCCTTCCGCCTCCTGCGCTTCGCAGTGCATCTCCACCGATTCTCCCACCTGTATTTTGTTGAAAAAGAAAAAAAAATAAGCAGTCGTCTGTCTTAAAGCACGGCTTTAGCGTGGTTTCATCTTCTTGGCTTTTATGAGTAATGGGGAATGTCCGAAAAAAATCAAATTGGCTGAATATTTTTTATGGGTAAGGAATAAGCTCCCTTATTATTAGAAAAAAGTTTCAGAATTTTCCGTTGCGTAAAAAATAAAAAATAAAATGCCTCTTCGACTTCACAAATATGTATACGAAAGTAACAGCAGAATGGAAATTATACCTTTGCCACCATCTGGCACAATCACAACATGACATTAAAAAAAAGTTTCAACACCAAATGTCAAAACTTTTTTTTAATTCGTATTGTGGCTGTGGCAGGTGGTGGCAAAGGTATAATCTCCATTCTGCTGTTACTTCTGCACATTTGTAAAGTCGAAGAGACTTTTATTTTTTACGCACGGAAAATTCTGATACTTTTTTTATCACTAAGGAGCTTATTCCTACCTATAAAAAAATATTCTACCAATGGGGAATGTCCGAAAAAAATCAAATTGGCTGAATATTTTTCTATAGGTAGGAATAAGGTCCCTTAGTAATAGAATAAATTTTCATAATTTTCGGTTTCGTGAAAAAATTTCAAAAAATCAAAGTCTCTTCGACTTCACAAATGTATGAAAGTAACAGCAGAATGGAGATTGTACCTTTGCCAACACCTGCCACAACCACAACATGGTATTAAAAAAAAAGTTTCAAGACAAAATGTCAAAACTTTTTTTTAAATACGTGTTGTGTTTGTGGCAGTTAGCGGCAAAGGTATAATCTCCATTCTGCTGTTACTTTCATACATTTGTGAAGTCGAAGAGACTTGGATTTTTAAAAACTTTTTTACCCAACCGAAAATTCTGAAACTTTTTTCTATTACTAAGGGACCTTATTCCTACCCATAGAAAAATATTCAACCAATTTGATTTTTTTCGGACATTCCCTATTTGATTTTTTCGGACATATATACCCCATTATCAGCACTATCGGTAGAAAATAAAAATATGCAATTTACTCCTCATTTTTAATTGATTTGGAACTATAAACCTTAAACTACGTTTCAAGAGTGTTAATAATGGTTTAGTTAGAGGTTTAAAATGAAAATAATGTTATTTTTACCTTCCGTTGGTATAGTGGTTCTGGTTCTACTGTAAAAACGGGTGGCTTTCTCACTAGGACTTCCATTGGACCTGTAAACAATCAATCGTTTTCATTATGTATAGATATTTTTATACGGGAAAATTAATTTCTATTGGTGAGAGAAGATATTTAGGTACCTGAAGATCCTTGAGTCCCCTGCGCGTTGTATGGTGTACAAGTGTATCTCCCCTGGTGGTTTTGATTGACACGTGTGAAGAGGAGTGAGCCATTATTCATTATCACAATGTCTTTCGTTTGATACGGCTCCAACAATCGCTTGTCCTTCGTCCACGTCACATACTGCAGAGGCGGATTCGCTTTTATGTAACACTGTACCACACCCGCTAAACGGAACGGCAAGTACTGCACTGTAGGCGTGAAGGTTACTTTTGCTGGATCTGTCAAAAAAAAATAAGGCTCAGCTATGGAATGCATACTGATGCACATTAAAATGGAACTACTAGACTGCTAGTACCTAGTTCCATTTTAACCTACAGTCAACCATACCAAGGTACTAAGATTTTAAGAGAGGCAATAATGAACAGTCTCTCTTAAAATCTCGATGGAGACTAGAGGAGCTCGGTGGCGCTGTGGTATAGCACCTGGCCCAGCGATTGTGGAGGTTAAGCAAATTTCGCAAGGGTCATGAGAGGGGTGATCAAAAATTTGATATATCGAGCTACTCCGTGCTTCAGAAGGCAGGTTAAGCCGTTTATCCCGGCCGCATTTGTAGTCGCTAACACCCACCAATCCACATTGGGCCCGCGTGGTGGGTTATGGCCCATCCTCCTTATCCACCCATAAGGAAGGCCTGTGCCTCAGCAGTAGGGACATTAAAATGGCTAATGGTGATGATGAATATTGATCAAACGATATGCAGAAGAAAAGATTAAAGACCCTTAACTCACATTCAACGTTAAGGTATGCAGACGCACTCTGCGGGTCTCCTATTCCGTTGGAGACTTCACAAAGGTATTGTCCGGAGTCGTCTGCAGCCACCGGGTTGATGACGAGCGCGCCGTCGCGGCGGATGGTGACGCGCGTCTCGAGCGCCGCCACCTCCGCCACGGGCGCCCCCTCGCGGAACCACTTCACTGTGACGTTTCCTGGCAACGCCTTCGCTTCACACGAGAACTGCACCTTCTCTCCTTCTAACTTCGTCTGGTTCGTTGGCGGCATCTGAAAGACGACATTGCTTAATATTTGAACCTTCATAACAAAACTTTTCTGACCTTACTTCTAGGATTGAGTCCCCTGCGCACATAAGGGTTCAACACAACATGACGATTCATGTTTATCAGTAAAGTTATAATAATAAATTAATCAACAGGAAAAAGGAATACTTACTGTATTGTTTTTATTGTAGAGAGAAGAAAATACTTATTTTTCATACCGAGAAGAATTAACCTATTGAATACACCCTCGAGTATGTATATCGAGTTTAATTTTGTAGGCTTCAAATGAAAAAGATACGACCAACTTGGTTCTGAACTTACACAGACTATAAAAATAAGTTCCGCCTAAACTTTCTTGTGCTCACCGTAATAACGGCGCCCCCAGCGATGATAACCCTCGCCGTGTGCGACACTTGACCCTCGCCGTTGCGCGCGATGCACGTGTAGTCACCGATGTCCTCGTGCCGAATGTTGCTGATGCGCAGCTCCGTGCCGTCGTTGAAGATGCCCACCGTGCCCGACGGCTCGACAGGATTTGCATCTTTGTACCATAAGATCTCAGGCGTGGGCGTTCCATCCGCCTGGCAATTGAGTATGATGGCATCTCCTGAAACGTTAATTTGGTTCGAGTATTTTTATGTTCAGTCAACTGCAACCGACAAATTAGCCGTGGCTAACGCAATTGCTTTACCTAAATTAACGTATATAATGTCTTCCGGTGTGATGGAGAAGCGCGGTGGCGCGTGCACGTCGAGGTGGAACCAGGTGCCGTTTTTGTGCTGGTTCGGGGACCGGTTGAGGAACACCACCTTACACTCGTACCAACCCTGGTGAAGTAAACACAATGCGTTACGTTATAATGTTTACTGTCGCTCTAAAGCACAGTGAAGATAAGAGATTAATTATATTCATAAATTAATGATAGGTACCTGATCAGATTCCCGGATATTGGTGAGGTTGAGGCTAGCTGCACCGTACGGAGAGTCGGGCGCGACTCGCGACACTCTGCCCTCGTAACCCTCGCCGCTGTGCGTCGGGTAGCTTTCGTACCAGATGTAGATCGGGATGTCCTGTCCCTACCATCAACGGAACATTTGAGCATCTGGATTACATTGGTGCGAAGTATCCACCACACTGAATACACCCACGTCACATATACCACAGTATTTGAAAAAACTAATATACTTACTGTGCATTTACGCTGTCAATATTAGTCAATGTTTCTTCTTTGAAAAGAATTGCCATGTGTGTGGATTCAACGTGAAGGAGAATTTACTACGGCTTACGTTTATATATCTATCTACTAGAAACTTACGTCATGTCTCTGGTTAAGTTTCGACGCTACTATTCGTTTCGACGACTACGACTCTCACATAATTATTCACAAGTCACAACATTGTTAACATTAACTTCTATCTTGTTACAGCATTACATTTTCTTTGATTTGTCAACGAACTAAGTTATCCATAAAAATGTCGTTATTAGGTAGTTTTAATCTAGTTTGCTATAACAAGATTGAAACAAGTAGTTAAAATATAGGTAATATACGAACAACTACAAAAGCATGCAAGGATAAAAATGTGGACTGTCAATGGTCTTCTATATTATATGCCATCGTATTTGACTTATAGCCGTCATTTATAAGCAGCTTGTACTCCATGGTAAGTTAAAACTACCTCGTAGTGAATTATGAGAAAAAAAGTTGAGATGCATGCATGCAGTTAGGAAAAGTTAAAAAGAAACAACTAGGATCTACATCATGCTTGGGGTAAATTAATGTGCAGACAACGATATTCGTAAAGTTTGTCTATATGATGTATATTAAATACATATATGTTATTGTACATGAACTAATTTTGCAGACAGAGCGTGGGAGAAGCCCACAGCCACAGGAAGAGAGAAACAGACAGAACCGCCGCCAGTGCGCGAGGGAGTGCGTGCCCCTGTCAGCTGTGTAAGCAATTCAGTGCGCCCGATGCTATCTCGGAGAAACGAGGTGCACTCAAAGAAAAAATAATCTTAATTAAGTATCCAAAAAATTATACATCTTATCGTAAATGTACAGTGGCAGTGTATGTGTTATGTTCGTCTAACGGGGGTCTGCTGCTCTCTCGGACTCGCTTTGCAGGCCTTTGTCACTGTGGTGTTAAGTCGACCGGTCGTTAGGGCGACGAGCGCGGTAGGTACACGAGGCAATACGCAGAAGAGGCAAGATACACAAAAGGCGTGCGTGCGCGCGCGAGCGGGGAACCCCGGCCCGCGGCGCCGTTACCACTACCACGGGACAACAAGGTGTCGCTTGACACCGCACGTCAAGATATACTTTACAGTCTGCAGGCGCGTCGTGGGGACGAGCCGACCTCTACTGAACAGAAACACACACGGAAGATGAGCAGCGTTGTATTGTAAGAGTGGAGTGTGGGCCGTCGTACCGTTTCGCCTACCTTCTTCTCCCACTGCAACACGTACGGCACCGGGATGTCTTCGGGGAAGTCCACCTGGCAGTTGAACACCACGCTCTCGCCGAGGATCGCTGTGATGTGCACAGCATCTTGATGGTCTTGATGGCAGGTTACTGGTGCGCGACAATAAGATTTATTGATCAATGTTATGCCCAACTGTTGGTCATCGTACAATAACTTTATTCCATCCAGTAATCATAAGATAAGATCAGAGATTGCTTTGAAACTTGTAAGAGTACAGAGGGCGTATTATGACCTCTTATTTCCAGGCAGTTTTCTGACGGCTATCAATCTATCTCTTTTATTTGCTATACGACGAGAAAGAGATGTGACTACAGCAATTTATAAACCTGGCAGGATTTAAGAGCTTGTAATACGGCCACAGTAAGACGCGCGTCACCTGGCAGGTTGACTAGCAGCAGGAGGAGCAAGCCGGCGGCGATGTGCGGCGGTTGCACGGCGCGCCAGCCCATGCCTGCGCTCCCATGTCACGGCCGCGCGCGGCGACTCATCGTTGATGCATCACCTGCGCACGCGCAAATAAGCAATACTGTACTGTGGCTGTTTCTAGCCTTATAGTTTTAGTTGGTGTCGACTGTGGATATTTAAGAAACAAGGTAAGCATTAAACGTTGTATACGAGGAGTTAGAGGAAAGTCAAAGGTAACTTCACTCTACACTTATTCAAAATATAAAAAAAAAACTCATTAAAACAGTACTTTTTATCCCGTCTGAGCCTGCTACGGGTGAGTCGATTTTTTCTAGTATTTTTCAATTATATTAATAATCTTAATATAAATAAAAATAGCATTGTGAATGCCTAAAATCTAAAAAGTTCAATCATTAAAATAGTCTTCGAGAGATGCTCACAGACATTAGCATAAAAAATATTATTTTAACTTCTCAGAACAGTTTTTTTTTTATAAAAAATAGATTAATTAATTAATTACTTTTTAGATTTTTAGGCATTCACAATGCTATTTTTAACCGACTTCCAAAAAGGAGGAAGTTCTCTGTTCGTCTGTATATTTGTTTTTTTTTTTGTGTATGTCCACCGATTACTCGAAAACGGCTGGACCGATTGAAATGATTCAAACGTTATTACATTAGGTAAACTCCCAAGTTGGTCCCATTTTTTAAATTTGGAAATCGGTTCAGTACTTTTCAAGTAATCTTGAAAAAAGCACGAAATAGTATGATTTTGTGTGAATTACTTCGATGATAATGGTCGTATTACTTCTTTGTTTATGAACTGAATAAGATAAATATTTTTTTGTTGGAAGAGGGATATCTGTGTAGTTCTTTAACCGACTTAAAAAGGAGGTTCTCAGTTTGACCCGTAGTATGTACGAGTATGTTACTTCGCAATTATCTCACGTTTGGCCGAGCCGATTTTACCATCTAAATAATATACCTACAAGGAACCTACACTAAAAATAAAAAAATAAAAATTTGTTTAAAAAAAACCAAAAACCGACTTCAAAAACCTACCTCTAAAAAGTAAGAAATAATATTCTTAATAATAAAAACACGTCTATTGAAGTCGGGTGGGGCTTTTAGAATAATAAAAAAAGGAATCTGTAGGTACTATATCCAGCCCCACCCGACTTCAATAGACGTGTTTTTATTATTACGAATATTATTTCTTGCTTTTTAGAGGTAGGTTTTTGAAGTCGGTTTTTTATATTAAGATTATTAATATAATTGAAAAAATACTACAAAAAAATCGACTCACCCGTAGCGCCCGTAGCAGACTCGCAGACGGGATAAAAAGTACTGTTTTAATGAGTTTTTTTATTATTATTAAGCTTTGTTCGCGCTCGCTACCTTTTTAAAATCTCCAAGTATTTACTCATGGATGATTTTAGTATTAACATTTTCAACATAGAAGTCATTGATTTATACTAATTAAACTGGAATGGCGTGATAACCTAACCCAACATCTCCTACTACGAAGTTAAAAGATCTTCTGAAATCATAAATACTTTCAAGTAGGTTAGCTATCAAGATGGTTCACACACCAGTACCTGAGTGGCTGGCCCTTGAATTCGTCCTTGGACTATTTTCATTGCGAGTAATTGCACTGCATCACGGCATTCGGTGGCCTCCGCGCCGTGAACTGTTGCTGTAGTTAACCGTAAGCCGAAGTAATCAGCTTATCGATTAGCCTGCTTATGAATTCTCTGGGCTGGGCTTATGTTTGAATTATGGCGTTATGGATAAGCATGGGTTATTTATAATAGTGGCGTTAGGAGAACCATAACATTCACAATCACAAGTCATAACACAACAAGAATGTGCACAATGCATTTACTTATTAAGTTTTTTATGAGATATCAAAATCCCGTCAATTTGTTTGAAAGTATAACCAGTCGATAAGAATTTCTAGAATCTAGAATTCCGCCTGTATGCACAGGCGGAATTCCAGATTGTTGCAACCCATAATACTACTTTTCGTTTCGTTAACTCATTATTTAAAGAAAATCAAACCTAAGTCCGAACAAACTGTTACGAAAATAAAAAATGTTTCTATAAAATATTTTTTTGTAGGTGAATGGTGAACGTATTTCAAACCACGAGAAAATATTGATCATACGTTTACGTCATACCTAATTAAACCATCCGTGGTCATAACTCGTAAGTAAAGGTAAGTAATAGTAAGACGACCACGTGACCCTGAGGGACACTGTCTTATAATCAATCCATAAGCAATCCGTGGAAACGTTAACAATCATGTTGACGACGACATAATTTACTCATGTGACTTAAGTGACATAAAAAAAACTTTTTCAAATACATGTGCGTTTTAAAACAATATCCTACTAATATTGTAAATGTGAAAGTTTGTGGGTTTGGATGTTTAGATGTTTGGATGTTTGTTCCTCAATCACGTAAAAACTACTGAACGGATTTGGTTGGAATTTGGCACACAGATAGTAAATAGCCTAGGTTAAAACATAAGATACTTTTTATCCCGAAATTCCCACGGGAACGGGAACCACGCGGGTGAAATCGCGGGTGGCCGCTAGTAACAATATATGTTGATCTTAACAATCGACTTCAATAAGATATAAAAGGGAGAATTCTATAAATACTAACAGGAGAAATGCTTTCATGAAAATACTTATTTACAGAATACTTAGTCGTTTAGCATAAAAGTAAGAAGCCGTCAAAAAGCCTTCTACTTCGATTCATCAAGATAAAGGGAGCTGTTATACGCGCTCCTTTGAAGTTCGTTAACTTTTTAAATTGGAGATTTTTTTTGTTACTTATTACGTGTGAGTGGTAAATATTGTTTAGAACACTTTCTTTAAATTTTGCAGGCGAGGGCTAAGTGCTAGGAATCCTTAGAAACTTACAAAAATGTTAGCTATGAAATTAATTTAAAAACTTATTCGACTGATTACGAAATTGAATACTTATTTATTCGATTTTTATTTTGAACGTTTTCAAGATTTGTTTTTGATTTCATTTGAGTTTATTTTCGTATCTTAGACCAAATCCGAAAGCTTTTGGCAATTTAAGATAAGGCGGAAATCTAGAAGATCTAGGGTCATAAAATGATTTTGAAGAGCAGCGAACGAGCTCCTCACGCGCAACCTGATGGAAAACCACCCAAGATCCTTTTTGTATGCCGACACATGAACTTGCGCAATCCGAAAATGAATCTTATACATAGATTCTGTAGACGGTGCAGTTTGTCCAAATGGTTTTCATTGAGATCGCATGAAGATCATAGGAGAAAATCAACATCTAGCGTAGTCAAGAGTTGTCAAGAGGAGTGATTGCGAAAGTTCGATCGTGGTCTTCATAGGGAGTGGTTTTTCCACTTACGCAAAGAGCCAGCTGAAGCGTACACCCAATGCGACTACTTTGTACATAGCTACTAGATTTTAAAGGTTCTAGAATTGAGTAGAATAAAATAAATCAAGATAAATTTTAATTAAACAATTGTAATAAGTAATTATTTTTGGATTGATACTTACAAATAATAACTCCATTTTTTTAAAATCGAATATGAAATAATTGTAAAGAAATTAGGGGTTATACGGGGACCGACCATCGTATAACCCCTTATTTCTATAATTTCTTCTCTAACCCATAATATCTTTCCATAATGGTTTTACATAGATAATATTCGCTTGATTATGTCTTTGGTTGAATCCAAGTTGAATCGGTTCTAGTTGGCACGTGTCGGTCGGTGTGGTCGATGGAGGCGGTGCGCGCTGGGCGGCTGGGCAGCGGTCAGCGGTGGATGCTGCGGTCGTATCGATTGCCATACCTGGTCGTCGCGCGGGTCGGGGTCGCGGGGCTGGGCTCGGCGGCGGCGAGGCGGGCGGTGCAAGCGTTGCGTCCTCGTAAGGTGCGGGTGGACTCCGTCATCTGTGGAGGGCGGTCATGGGCTCGCGGCGGGCGGCGGGCGCGGCGTCGCGGCGGCTGGCGGGCGCGTGCGGTGCGTCGCGCGGCGGGCCGGGCACTGCCCGCGCCGCCCGCCGTATTGATCGCTGCGCGCGCAGGCGCCGCCCTACCACATGAATGGCCCCCGGTGCGGAGCTCACGTGCTCCGAGCTGGCCCGCTCGCCGTGACCTCCTCGCTTCGTCTCCATCATCCGTCCCGTGAACACGTCGATACTTCACGTTATCTGACTTAACATTTCATAACTCTACCCGCTTTTCCCCCAGGTCGCTGTTTCTATTTATCTTCAAATTCAAATTTCTTAATTGACATTCTAATTACGGCCGCTTAGAGTGGCTCAGAATTAATAAAATTTATATGCACGTTTATTATTCCGTTTTTAATTGATTCTGGCAATTGTTCCACGAAGCGGAATGGTTTCAATTAAGAGCCATCTATGAAGTCTGTACACGTGTGTAGTAATTAAACTGAGCCGAATGGATCGAGTAAAATTTGTATGGGAATCCTAATGTACCGGTATAACCTAAGAAAATGGCAATAGAAAACAGATATATAACAGATAGGTGTTATTAGAGCAGCGAGCGTGTCGCGTCGGTCGTGTCCGCGACTCCAAACTCCGACTTCGATTCGACTCCGCGTCTACGGACTACGCTATATGACTACGGTATTTTCGTAGCGTAGCATAATGAACATTACAATTTTTGTGCGGTGTTTTATTTTATGGTTACATTTTTGTAATTTTATTTATTAAAATTACCACTTTTCAAGTATTGTTGTGCCGTCTAATTTTTCTGTTTTTATGAAGGTGAAGTCGTTATAGATTTTCATATTTTTTACGTGTAACACAAGTAGTGATTAAAAATATTGAAAACATTTTCGTCATAGGTATTAAATTACCTAAAAGGTCAAACATCTCAACCCTTGACACATTCTCCACACGCATTATCTGTCATTGTTTTCTCCTCTTTCTCCCGATGAAAGCCCTTATAGATTGAGATTCAAGTTACATAGGTACGATAAACAGAGGAAACAAAAGACATGTGCTATAAGGGCGACGCACCTAAGCCTTTTGTATGAGCTTGTGCTGAAAAGGATTTGTGGACATAGTGAAAAGGTGAAAATCACACCTTTTATTTTTATCTTTTTAATGCGCGGAACATTGTGTTGTTTTTTTTTTACTTTTCCTGCTAACGGAAGATACGATTTTCCTAGCTGTATATTTCTGTTCGTGATAAATCTGTTTCTCTATGTATTCGAATTTGTCATTGTACTCCTCACGGTATTTTTATTAACAAATCATTATTTATATTAAGTAGTAACAATTTGTAAACATTATTGATTTGTAATCAAACGTAACATGTACGCAAAACGTAACATTGATTTTAAATCCTGTGCTTGGTGATTTACAGAGAGAGCTATTATTTCACGGTATGGTCGGCTGTATGATATTTAACTTAAGATTCTGATTGAATTAAAGATTAAGGTCTCTAATTACAAAATTGTTTGCATGAAAATATGATTTGATTTCACTGACAAAATGATAGTTTTAGTTGAAATCGTATTATGAACGAGAAGCGTTTCTATCCATTGTGGTCATATAACACGAAGCCTCATTTATTTGTCACAAAAAAGAGATTTAGTTTTCCAGTCGATATATAACTGTAGTAAACTAAAAAATACGGCGTTTTTCCTTTAAAACTAGACATAAGTGCAGTATTATTCTGTGCACGTTTTATTGATAAGCGTTCTCTGGTGTGAGGGCTCTCTCGGCTTGCGAGTCGTCGTGTGACTCCAAACGGTGTATAAAGTTGGATAGCAAAAATTGTATTTGCCGTTTCCTCGAGTATTTATCAAAATATGGAAAACTCGCGGTAGAGTATTCGAAGAAAACGACTGGCAATTTGTACGATGTTTTAGAGTATTTCCATTTATAATACGGCCATATTTTAATAAGTAACCTTTTAGTATTTTAGTAACGTGGGCGTAGAACAATCAATTATTACTAGGTTAACGATTGTTTAGTTAACGTAATTCATTATTTGAGTACAGCAACAATTTAATATAAAATAAATTGTTGAAACGATTGTCAGAAAAAATAAGCTTTTAAGTTTGATTGAGATCGCAACTTAATGATGAATAGTCTATTCTAAATTTAATAGGTACCTAACTGCCTTTTTCTGTCTTAAACATCTACTAGCTAGTTTCAAGATACGAATTAGTTACAAGCAGTTAATGAAGTTTATATTTTGAGTTACACTAAAGTTGTAAAAAAAAGTACGATGACAAAGCCATGTTTTTTTGTTTATTTCAATTAGATTTTCCTTTTATCCAAAGTCATAAACTCGAAAGCAATATTTAAGTAGCACTATAAAACCGTAATTGAAATTTTATGGATCTACTTTTCACAGTAAAGTAAAGCAAGCTTCCAGCTAGTCTCAAATGGCGGTACAGCCGTAGCATAGTTCCTTAGATTAGTTACTCTGGGGAATTGTGTTAAGCGCTTTTGTTGCCGGCGTCTACCCTATTAATATATTTGTTAGCTACTTGGCTCAGCGGATATTCTCTTAGTTTCTGTATTACTGAACATGTGTACCGACGTCACGTGCTTGCTTATAGCACAACGCCTGCGAAGTATGGGTACAGTTGCCAACACTCACGTCATAGGGCGAGCATAGGATTTAAGCCTCTCGTCACTATGATCAAAAGACTTACACAAAAAGTGTCACGTTTCACTTGTTGTCTGCTATTCAGTACTGTTATTTCATTTTCTCAGAACCCTAATAGGAAAACTCATTTTCTGTGGGACAACTAAGCGTAGAAAATTAAACGGAAGTTAACATTTTGTAGAAAAAATATGAGAGAAAGTTTTTTTTACAGTAGAGTAACATTTAATAGCTGATGGATGAATGGTGAAATTATGTAAATCTTCAAAATTGTAAGTCAAAAGGTGAACCGAGCCAAAGAACGAAGCATATCTGAACCCGATTGGTGCAGTGATGAAATGTAAATAAAAATCCTTTTGTCCTAGCTCTGCCAGTCGCAATATGGTGATAAATTACGTAAGTTTAGGTGGGTGGGTACTATACACGAGTATCTGAAGATTTGGGAACTTTGCAAACTTGGAATTTTACCAACAAGTACCACCTGGCGTTTCTGAAGGCCGTCATAAATAAAATGACACTGTAACTTTGACATTATAAAGAATTGTAGGAATTGTGCCAAGAGCTTATAATTTATATGTGAACATAATATTCAATGTTTAAACATAGCTTTTCCATTCACTAACAAATTATTGTACCTAAGGATGAAAGAAAAAAAACCTTGAACATAAATCAACACAACCTTGAAATGCACAGATCAGATAGCTTTCCACTAAACAAATTTTAAAGATTTTAAGCTCATCGCTGTTTGATGCCAAACAAACTACCCTCTCTGAGTGAACGTAACAATGTATTCAGATTACTAAAAGAGCACTTAGCGAGACGGTGCGGGGGAAATAACTTGTGCCCCTACCCACCTCGTGACCGGAATTCGCCGACGGAAATGACTTTGTACCACAAAAAATACTGCCTACGTCTCTTCTTCTATTTATTCACCTTTATTTTTATGACGTTCTTAGGCATTTTTTTAAATATTAAACGCATGTGATTACGTGATAAATAAGTAGTAAAGTTGAAAACGAAAAACTTTACACAGCTTTAATCTACAACTTTGATTATACACCAACCACCAATAAAAACCTAACACACCAAAAAAGCTCTTACGGATGCAGTCACGCGATCATAATAATTACAAACGATTCACTATTGTCTGCAATGGAGTGGCTGTTCTGCTAAATAAAGCTTATCATATTATTTAGTGCAGTGTATCAAGCTAGCCGGAGTTGCAGAATGCAGCTAAATAATGCAGACGAGGGCGCGAGCGGCGCACGATGGCTGCTTCTTAAATTTATCATACCACCTACACGGGACAGCAGTTTTGAATTAGTGTTTATTACGTACGCCACAGATTCGATTTAAGTTCAGCATTTTGTGCTGTTGTGAAATGCAATGTTAAAGGGTTCGTGATTGCATCAACTTTGGCGTGTATATCTCGTAGAGACTGTAATAGTACATTATGATATAAGTGCGGTAAGTTGAAAATTACAGCTGAGGCGATATTGCTAGCCCGAGCCGTAGGCGAGGGCTACAAGAAAGCAGAGGCTGTAATTATCAAAGCGCACGTATGTCATACGACGTTTTATAACATATTTGCGAGGAAATAAATAAAACTCGGACTTTGCATTTTTGCTTGTTTTCCATAATGATGAAATTTTGATACACTTGTACTATCTATCGGTCGATTTTTCTGCCTTTCACTTCGATTGTGAGGAAATCAAACAACAATAAAGTAAAAAACTAAAATTGAAAAAAAAAATTTTTTTTTCTTAAATTTAGTGACAAATTATATTATTTTGGATTGTGCTCATCAAGGCCTTTCATTTGATACCCATATTCAAAAATCGAAAAAAAAAAATTTTTTTTTCTTAAATTTAGTGACAAATTATATTATTTTGGAATGTGCTCATCAAGGCCTTTCATTTGATACCCATATTCAAAAATTGAACAAAAAAAATTTTTTTTTCTTAAAATTTAGTGACAAATTATGTAATTTTGGAATGTGCTCATCAAGGCCTTTCATTTGATACCCATATTCAAAAATCGAAAAAAAAATTTTTTTTTCTTAAATTTAGTGACAAATTATATTATTTTGGAATGTGCTCATCAAGGCCTTTCATTTGATACCCATACTCAAAAATTGAAAAAAAAATTTTTTTTTTCTTAAATTTAGTGACAAATTATGTAATTTTGGAATGTGCTCATCAAGGCCTTTCATTTGATACCCAAATTCAAAAATTGAAAAAAAAATTTATTGAAAAAATAAATTATATAAAGTAAATTTTATTCATAAAATGTTGACCAAGAGGTCAATCGCACATGACGCATCAGAAAAGATTCTGATATAAAAACTCTTTGCTAAGATTTAAAAAAGTACCGTTCGTTTTAGACGAAGCATCTTGATAAACCGTGCGTTTTACTTTACATTACCGCACAAGTTCGTAATGAGATACAATACGATATTGAAATTGGCGTAATAAGAGACCCTTTACGAGCAAATATGTTATAATAGTTCTATACAATGTAGATAGAATCTTAAAGTATGTAATAGCAATCTTTTTCTCATTGACTTGTTCAATCAACAATTACAGATTTTTCAGATAAACTTGGAATAATAAAATGTTGTCTTAATGTGCTTAATAAAATATTTTTAGGAATAAAATTATTTTTTACATTGTTGGTTACCTACATGTATACCTTATAAAAACTTTTCAGTAATGGTTTTTACGAGACTTTACAGCCGAATTAAAGTAGTTATTACGTTGATCCGTTTCAATGATCAGTTCAGTACAGCTGGAAATCCAGTATTGTAACTTCTTCGTAGTCTTCGTCGCCGTGTGTGAGAACAATTTTACAGACAATGTTCCTAAACTGCGTAGTGAAAACTTAAATAAAATTATATTATCCAAGCAATAGTCAGTAGTGTAGAGGTATTATTCCTACTTAACTTAATTTTAAATCGTCCGTATTTAAAACACTCACTCGGACAGAAGTCTTTTACTCGCTCACAGGAATATACAATAATATACAATGTCTTTCGTCTTGGACTAGCGATAATATAATGGCGGGAAATATACCTAATTTTATAGACAAAAACCTCCACATGTTGTCTGCGTGGACAGTTTTTTTGCTATTCCTCAGGAACTGTACGTTTTTTCTGCATGAAAGGTACCCTATGTCCTTTTCTGTAGTCCTGACAACGTGTACATGCAAGTTTCATGATGATCGGTTCAGTAGTTAGGACGTGAAGGCGTAACAAACAAACAAACGGACTTTCGCATTTATAATATTAGTAAGGATATCAAGAAAAAAATTATTTTAGTTTAATTTTTATTTTAGTATAACTTTCAACTTTAATACGTCATAAAAATTACTAAAGTCAATTTTTATCCGAAGTTTTTGTGCTCTTTTTTGATTTTTCTTACATAGGACATAGGTACCTCAAAAACTAGGACTTTATGTATTTATTTGCATTATTTTGAAATACAGAATATTATAGGTGTATAAAACCACATGAAAATCTTTGCTCTGAGTTACATATTTCGACAAATATTGTTGTTTGAATATGACATTACTAACTACCTATATCTGTAGGATTTCTTGATCCAGAGAAATTCATCTTCTTTGGCATGGTCATTTTTAAAATAACAAGTAAAATTTAAAATAGCGGTGATTCCAACAGGAGAGAGGATGGACCCTAACATGTGGGTGTTTTCGTCGATAAAATTAGGTAATATTTCACGCTAGTCCAAGTCCAAAGACATTGTATTCAATTATTGTATGACTTCCTGTTGCTAATCCTGTCTGATTTGAGAGAATAAAAGTGTGGCCGAACAAGAGGTTGCTCCATCCAGATTCATACTGATGAAAATGAGTAAATAAAAGAAGTTTTTTGGTTAAACTTATTTGATATTAAATAACATTTACTTCATAATGTGAGTGGACTGTACAATAAAAAAGACTCTGCAGCAAAGTTATTACTTAACTCGCACGTAACACCGCTGCTAGCCATCATGCCGCGAAATGGAACGCCACAATCAAGAAACACCGCGAGTCCGTCTGGAGTAGAAACTTTTATTTCTACTACCAAAAGGTATTTAAAAGAATCTTGGAGGAAAATAGGTATTTATTTAGAACGAGTAAGTTTGAACTGAAGTTTCTTATTTGAATGCAGAGTTCGATAGTCGATACCTTTGTTACGGCATTCGTTAAGTTTAAAGTCTGTCTGTAGAAGATCGACTGAGTTCAGTTCAGGCTGTGTCGCCGGCAAAGCGGATTATTTGTTCACTCTCCTCGGTTTCCGTCTTTCAGAGCAATAGCGTATTGGTAACTCGATAATTTCAGTGCCATGCCTTAAAGAACTGTTTTCAGTGATTTACTGACCGAGTTTCAAACAACACTTAAGTTCTATTCCTATTCGTTTATGTTATATGATAAATTCAACTTTTCTGGTGACTATTAAAACAAGTTCAACCCACCGATGAAGTTTCATCACGACATTATCTAATGACGAAATAATTGTCGGCTTTGGGCTTCACCGTATAGAATAAAAAACGAAATCAAAATGACGTTAAAAATGTGGCGAGGCATTCCGGATTTTTTGGAGAAAAAAGAGCACATATGTGGTTTAATTTCAAGAAGAATGTCGGACATCGGCTTAAGAGGTCTAATTTAGAATTCAATAAAGGAGGGCTTGCGGCCTCGAATGGTGGGCCCACGATGGAAGGGGCGTCTTCTGAATTACCTATGTGTGATAGGATTTAAATTTTAAGGGTGTAACCTATTTGATTTAAATAAACATGCAGCTGCAGAGGTCGCTTTAAATAGTAAATGTCGCGTGACAACCCTTGGAATAATTTTCAGCGATAGCTAGCTTGGAACAAAGAATAGGTAGGTACCACCTTGTTTTCGATAGAATTTTATTTGGTCCAAGAAAATGCTATGTAACTAAAATTCAAGTCGGCCCAGCAATCGATCTGACAGTTAACTTGTTGTGAACGCGCACTATTTCAGCAATTACCCGCCGTTAGAGATGTGGGCCGTAGTAATTTGTATACGCCACTCATTTCATTACACAAAGATAAGGGTCTTGTGAATATTTGCGCTCAATTTGGCACGCATGTTCTCAAACAACGGAGGTCTAATTTTGGAAATGTATCGTTAAAAAGTAACGATGTAGTTTAGTTTACAAGACGAAATATTTGTAACTAGAACATTATAAAACTAATTTCAGAATGCGGTAACAAAATTGGCATTACTTAATAACGAGTGTCTAAAAATTTAAGACGTCAAAAATTAGCGCAGTTCAGAGAAAAAAGCAAATAAGTGGGAGAAAAGGCTCGAGTGAGCCGGTGGAGTGGCGGGGCGGTGTCATTCCCCGTAATTAACTGGAAGGCACGGAGCCAAAGTGGGGTCACCGATGGAGGAAACAAAGTCAAGTGGGTGTCTCACCAGCGGCTCAGGCTGCATCCGGATGTCTGCAACAAACAAACAATGCCTTTTATAATTGTTCAGTCTTCAGACATTAATAATGTGGCTTGTATTTTATAAACCAATAGGTACACAGTTTTTATTAAAATGTACATGAAGTTAGAATCATTCAAATGGTAGGTAGTTAGTTATGTAGTCAAGATTTGTACTATTTATTATTATCCTGAGAGTTGATCCATTGTTTAAATCAAAATTGTCGGATCAAATTTTGATAGAAGAAGAATAATTTCCTTTAGAAACCGTTGAACCGTAGAAAACGTTGTGTTTGAGCATGTAAAGATACCCTTTACAAAAATCATGTGCCTGCATACCAACAACTTTTAAATAATATAATGAATAACGGGTGTAACAAGACACTCAACGAAGCCGAAGTCCACACATTCCGCCTATCATCAAGATCATTTTAGGCTTTACCTGGGAAACCAATACGAAGTTATTGAAGGTCAAAGTAAAAATTTTATTTTAAATTTTTATGAAATTTTATTTTATTATTATTCGTTAGTTCCTAACTTTTGTCTACACAAAAATTATCAAAAATTTATGTATTTTGTAATAAACAAAAGCAACGTTCGCAATGGTCGGTCATGGGATAGGTGACCAAAAATTTATTATCTCGAGCTCCTCCGTGCTTCGGAAGGAACGTTAAGCCGTTGGTCCCGGCTGCATTTGCAGTCGTTAACACCCACCAATCCGCATTGGGCCCGCGTGGTGGGTTATGGCCCATCCTCCTTACCACTCATAAGGAAGGCCTGTGCCCCAGCAGTGGGGACATTAAAAATGGCTGATGGACCGTAATAAACAATGGCTTCAAAACGTCATCCCTCAATGTATTTCATGCAATGCTTTTTTAACACCAAAAATTAAAATCGTTTCCCAGCAATAATTTTGAACAGAAATGGTCCTGATGATGAGCAGAATACAAAGATCTCGGCTTCGTTGAGTGTCTTGTTACACCCGGTATTGATGACAACTCCTGTGCACTAGAAATTACAAGGTGCACGAAGATGACCTTGATTACTTTGGAGGCTTGCGGCCAAATACTCAAACGATTTTTAAAGTTAGAGCCATCTTAAATTAAAAAACATTGTCAGATTTGACTGAAACTCTATCAGCTTCCTAAAGTTAAGGAGACCTTTGAGTATTGAGGGACTCAGTGCACTTTAGCAATCAACAGACTTTTACTTGTTGGGCAGTAAAAGTCTGTTGATTGCGCTACACGGGCTTCTTGAGATAATTAAAGTTTGAAAGCGACTACATTGAGCACAAGTCTTTATATCCCAGAGGACTTTATAAGTTTAAACTGTGAAGATAATTTTGAAGTTTTGGTTTTTATGTTGTAGGTACTACATTAAGACCTCTTATTCTCTCGTTTGTAGTTCACTACAATAGTCCAATCAACGGGGCTTATGCAACCCGAATAATTCTCCCGTCTATGAAATTTGGCATGAGATGAAGTTAGGTAATACAGATTATAGATGAACAATAATCCAATAAATTTTGTTAGGTATTTTTACCTAAACATGAAAATAGCTTATATCTCTCTGTGAATATTTCCTCGGGTTAAAATACTTTCTGTACACGTACTTATGTACTAGTTAGAATAAATAATGTAAAGGAATCCAATCTTTTTTCGATTTCTGAGATACCCCAAATTTAAATTTTATTATTTTTATTTAAATCTTCTATTCAAAAATGTATCTGCTGATTATTATTTTAATAGGTTTTTTAAGTTCTTAAATATAAAGCTTTGTTCAGTAAGCAACTAAATTTTCTTCTATAATCATATTTATTTATAAACGTATAAAAATGGATCGACAATTTTTCACATTACCTCTTAAGACCAAAAAATTTAAAAATATGATTAAAGAAGGAAATTTATCGGCTTACTGAACAAAGCTGTATTTTGAAGGATATAAAAATATATTAAAAATAATAATCAGCAGATTATTTCTTCAATAGAAGAAATGTTGAAAAATTTTAAAAGTTAAATTTGGGGTATCTCTGAAATCGAAAAAAGATTGGATTCCTTTACATACCTATTAGTAGGTATGAACGTCTATACAAAAAAAAGTTGGGAGTTACAAGTCATGATAAAGTTTGGCCACATGATGGAAACTGATCTGTAGACTGTTCCTAACTAATATTGAGCTGGGCCAAACTATCCTTACATACAGTTCCATACGGCGGCGGGTTGAATAGCGCTCTTTTCCTGGATTATTCTTAAAATTATATCAATTCAGGTTTAGCTAATAGGTCAAATGTGATATCATTTTCGGATAAATCAATAACGTAGAATTCATTTCTGATATAAAAAAATGCAATTTATCAAGCCGTTTCTGAAAAATTACACAATAACCAAAATTTATAAACTTCATTTTTTTATTTTAGGTATTGGCACTTGTTTCAGTATTTTCAAAAAAACTACCTTAAAGAAGCGTTTTTCAGGTTAATTTGAAATATACTTTTATTATGCTAATTATATTTTATACAACTTGAGCCTAACCCAAGTAGTTAAGGTCCATTGTTTGCGGAGACACAGCTAGTCAAAAATAGGCATTTTTTCACAAAATATAAAGAATTTCTGTTTCGTTGGGAAGCATTTTTTAAGTTTTTTGTGTATTTTCTACAATTTGAGCCTACTTTGAGTAGTCTAGGTCTATTGGTTACATTGGGTACATTAACAATTGTGGAGGTAGATTCATCGAAAAAAAAAACTGACGAAAACAGAGGACTGTTATTTTTTTGCTTCGTTTTTTTTTCGCGAAATCAGATTTGGTCCTATAGTCAAAGTTGTTCAGTTTGATGGTCCGAAGGTTTTCCCATTTTGGGATCATTCTGTACCCCCTTCCTCGTGAACTGTATTATTCGATGATGATGCGATGATGTGACGGGTACACGTAATAGTTAGTTTGCTGGGTAGGCGAATTAACACGTTGTATGATTTGCTATTGAATTTGCATACGAAGTTAACAAAAACTATATGATCTTTTAATGGTATCATGGGATACCAAGATGATTTCCTTCGGACTTTAGGTTTTCTTTTTAAATTCGGAATCAGCGTTTTCAGCCCAAGCGAAGCTTCTCTGTTTCAGTTTGGGCAAAAATGCATTTGATAGGTTGCATTTCTCAAGCGATTCTCGTGAAATTTTGTGAGCATTCTTTGGCGATTCAGTTTTTCGAAATTTTTCATAATGTTAAAGAAGAGTATTTGTAGTGAGAAGAGTACATTACAAAATGCTGAAATAATTTCAGAAATGAACTGGATAGAGTGTACATTTGCAGATGTGCAATGCATTTGCATTGCTTTTATCCACTTTATGTCGGAAGTGATTACCTAAATGGGCTGCCGTCGTCGATGCGTCTGCGCCGTCGGGCGGTGTCAGGCGGGCGGCCGACGATGCGACGGGCGAACTCTCTCGCCCACCGCCAATCAGCCGACTAATTAACTGCACTTCCCAACGCTCTGAATCCACAATTCCCTTGAAGTGGCTAACTCCCATTAAGGTAGAGCTAGTTGTCACTTGGCGAATACATTTACGCAGCCTGTTCGACAACATTTTTGTCTAAAAGTTGCATTACTTTATGTTTCTGTAAGTTGACGACGCTTTTGTTATGCAAATCATCTCCGCCCCGCCACCTAAATTGGAAAAGGGAAATTTCTTTTAACAGAGCAATATTGCTTCCGACGCACTTTGTCTAATAAATTATTTAAATGAGAATTAAAGCAAACCCTTTTGCTTTAATTAAACGCAAATAGTTGATTGTGCTGTTATAAATGGCGATACAAGCGCGTGAGTTGGCACCATCTGAGTTTGTCGCGTGTTGATTGATCGCTCGCCATCCAACCCGACCGCACTCGCGTTTGAACAAAGTGGTTACATATGAAACCCTACTTATTATATCTGAACTCCAATTATGCTTCAAGAACTGAAGTTAAACTATTTAGTTTAATAATTCAGATGCACGAGATTTCGTCGCTTTGAGAGTTAAGAGCTTATTAGATCATCCTGAATTAAGGATCCGGAATGAAGTCGCTCCTTAATTCAGAAAGTGTAATTGCATTCAGGAAGGTAGGATCCTAGTTAGGATCCTAGTTAGGATCCTAGTTAGGATAGAAAATGGTCTCCGGCGTTAAGGATGCTAAATCGGAAGCACTTAGGACAGTGTAATCGCATTCAGGACGCTCTGCTCCGATACAGTAGTACCACAGCCTAAAGAGTATATAGTCAGTCAACGCTTTTTATTTTGGTGATATAATTTTCATCTGCAAAAATAACTTTGTTTTTCATAGTGTTCGTATAAACGACAATGTTATATTTGCGGTTTTGGAAAATGTGCTATATCTCTAAAACTACTAAATGTCGCATTCAAACCAATTTTCGTAAATAGTGTTTATAAAGATCTACAACATATTTTATTGTTTTATTTTTCACTCTCTTAGTTTAAAAGTTAGAGGGGGGGCTCACACATTTTACCACTTTGAAAGTGTATATTTTCTAAACGGTTGACTTTGAGAAAAAATACTTTTAGAAACCTCAATGTCATTTTTAAAGACCTATCCATAGGCACCCCACACGTATAGGTTAAATGTTTTTTTTTTCCGTTTCAGTTCCATGTATTTCATTTCCATCCCCCCTTAATCTTTTGTACTTTTTATATTTTGTGTAAAAATCGTTTAAAAGTCGAAAAAATTGCTGTTTTAATTTTGACAGCTGTCATCTGTTGGTATTTGCTTTTAAACTTGATTTTAGGTATGTTATTAGATGAGTTGTTCGCAAATTACATACTAGTACCTACATTATTAAACCTAGTTCAGATTAGCATTGAAAATGACACGTACCTACTACCTACCTTTACCTCCTACCTACATGTATTTTTACGGTCACTGTATTTTCGCCTCCGTTGCTCTGCGCAAGTACATTCGTGTAACTACTGTATGATCGTTAAGCTGTGATATCGGATCCGTTATTCAGGACGGTCTAATTGGCGACTGAATTTCTCGTCCTAAATCGGACTCTGAATTCCGTATCCTTAATTCAGGATGATCTAATAAGCTCTTTACTCTTATCAATTTTGAATAGTTTTGCTTTGTGTAGTTGAAGTTTACAATTGAAATAGGTATACAACACAAAGTGTAAGAAACTCTATTAGTTATTCGTAGAGACTAACTTCTTACGGTTTTTATTGTAAATGGCTCTAGGATGTGAAAACTTATAAAAAATGCACCTTCCGTTTTAAAATAAGAGTAATTATTAAATTCTTTTCATAAGAGCTTTTTATAATAGAATAGATAGAATATAAATTTTGACATACCACGTAGGTACACAGTTTAGAATATATAGCACCAAAGCAAAAAACAAATAAACACTATGTAATGCTAAAACTGTCCTATCGGATCAGTATAAGCAGCAGACGAGAACATCTACCACTATACTACTAAGTACTACTACGACCAGTGGTGACATCCCGTAACAGAACAGAATTAATGATAAAAAGATAATTACCACAAATAAAAAAAAACGGATATTGCTATGTTGACTAAAAATTTGTATAAGCGTGCCCGCAGACTACAGACTTTCTATCGGCCGATAGTTGGCCCGATAGTTGGTTTTGTATGAAGAATCGGCCGATACCAAATCGTTGTAGTGTGCGCACTTGCATACTTCTTCATACTGATTAAAGGCCCGACTAAACTATCGGCCGACAGTTTAGTCTGTAGTCTGCGAGGACGCTAAGAAGGAGCGCACGCCGCCTTACAAAAATAGCCCGTCCACTTGTGCATGTCACCACCACGCCTTGGCCATGCACCGCCGCCGCCGCCCCGTTTTCTTCCTTTAGGATGCCTGTCTCGTGAACTTGACGTCAACAGAAAGATTTTGACACTTTTAATGCTCTTTTTCATTGACATCAAATTCAAGGTGCATTTGTAACCACTCCAAATTTTAAGGATGACTGAACAACTTTCTCCATGAAACATGTGTAAAAAAACGCCAAAAAATTTTGGTCATCCCATACTAAACTGATCACGTGATCTCTTTGATTTGCATGAAAAGTCTTTTTTTTCATATTTGACCATAAGTTTCTTAGAGAAAGTTAAATAATAATAATAAATTACGCTTTATTGCACACAAAACAAAATTATACAGAAAAAAGGACAAAAATACAAAGAAGAAAGTATACAAGAGGCGGCCTTATTGCTAAGCAGCAATCTCTTCCAGGCAAGCTTTGGGTGTAAAATAAATAGAAAAAAGGAAAAAATAGGGGAGTGGGTGCAATTTCATCAACAACAAATCAAACACCAGTTATATCTAAGATAAATACAAATATAAGATAAAGGAGAAAATAAATAAATAGTCAATCAGAAGAAGAGGAAAGGAAATGACTTCTAACTCTATCTCTAAAGGACTTGAGAGTCTGAGATTTTCTAATGTCCTCTGGTAGTGAGTTCCATAGACGAACAGCATGGACAGAAAACGAATATGAAAAGAAGTCGGTAGAGTGCTGTGGGATTTCTAAGGTGAGATTAGTCGAAGATCGCAATCTAGACTGCAAAGAAGAGGAGAGAAAAGAGAAACAGGCTCTAACTAAGGTAAGGTTGGAAGGAAAGTAAGTTGTAAAGTTGTTCAGTTTCATGAAGTGAACACATCCTTAAAATTTGGAGAGTGGTTACAAATGCACCCTGTATAAGCAGTTTAAAGTGTCAGCGAACATAAACTCGGCATTGTAATCAAGTTTCTAGTAAATAGGTACTTTAAACGGAAGTAACAGTTGATATTATCCTATTATAAATGGCGATGCGAGCGAGCAGCTGCGTGTGTCGCGCGCGTGATTGATGGCAGCGGGGCGCCGCAGCCAGCCAGATGCGGCCAGCTCTCGGCTGACTCGGCTCTGCTACAGGCTAATCAAAATCCTATGTCATTATAGTTGACTCGTTAGTTAGTAAATATGCACTTAGCCCAAGTGAACGAGACTTAGCAGCACTTAGCGTATTCGGCTTGCAATTTTTGGGTCAGTCACGTCACGTCATAGGGTTGAATATCTCGAGTTTCGGCGCCCAGCTTCGAAAGGTATGTTTGGCTGCATTAATAGTCGTTAACACTCACTAATCCGCATTGGGCCCGCTTTGTGGGTTATGTTATGACTTATGTAATGGCCCAATCTCCTTATCCAGTTTGTGCTCCAGCTAGGGTTGCAAGATGGTCGGGATTCGCCTGGATTCTCCCGGAATTTCAAGTGGTCTCCCGACTCCCGAAAAATCTAAAAATCTCCCGGAAAAACTGCTGTTTCGAAAGTTCTCTAGAAAACAATAATTTTCGCGTAAGAAACCACAGATCACAATATTAGTGGATGAAACTAACTAAAAATCGCGCTGCGCGGCCGTTTTATTTTACTATAGACAGGCAAGAGTATAAGATTAGTGGATGAAACGGGTGAAACTAACTAAAAATCGCACTGCGTGGCCGTTTTTTTTTCAATAGACAGGCAAGATCACAACTTACAAGATTAGTGGCTGAAACTGACTAAAAATCGCGCTGTGCGGCCGTTTTTTTTACTATTACAGGCATTTAAGTTACATTTTTCATTTTAAATATTTATTTCCCACGACAACAACCACAAATCCCCGACATTTTCAAATATTCTCCAGATATTTTGAAGTTCCGATCTGGCAAGCCTAGCTCCAGCACTAGGAAGATTAAAAATAGCGGCAAATAATGATTATAATCGAAGTAGCATTCACATTACCCGTATTATAAATGGCGTATGATATCGATCGTACCATCCATCAGTACCATCTAAGTATTTATCTGTGTCGTTATAGTTGACTTGACTTCTATCACTTGTAAGAACCTAGTACCTACTTACCATAAGAATTATTCTTATGTAGGTACTTACTTACCTACTTATTTTATTACAATATTTACGCTTTGACATACTTAGGTAATGCAATATTTTATAAGCAAATTGTAAAAAAGTAACAAGGGAAGTAAGAGTGACGTAGTCACTCAATATCGCAAGATCTTTTCTGATTTATACTTTGCGTTGAGATTGATCTTGCATATTGCCCCGAATTCTCGCGGGATTTAGATTTGTGGATCGGGATTGCATTTCTTATTAGACACTAAATTATTAGGTATACAGTGGGCTAAAGTGTGCAATTCAATAGCCAAAGTCAGTAAATTACCTTCAAAGATATAAAATGTTATGAATAAGTAACGTTTGCCTTCGAAAACCTAACAATGGACGCTATATTATTGTGAATTCGCCAATTGGCATAATTTTAAGGAGCAGTAAGTACTTAAGCGCCGGCAATTCTAGCAAAAGGGGAGCGTTCCCAAGATTTAAATATTCAAGTCAAGGAACAATTAACGCAAGTCCAATACTAACGAAATCCTGTATAAAGTAAAGCTAAAATGAATCTATTGTTATAAGACGGAACCGGCATTCAAAGTACCCGTTTCCCGATGATTTAATGAATTAATAACTTGTAAGAGGCTAAGAGTTCCACAGTTAAGCGGGACCATTTGGAGAATTCCCTGCCAGCGCTCGCCGCCCGCCCAGTGACGCAATTGAGCGCACTCCTGCTATAGACGACCGTTAAAGTATCATTAATTAACTACTGCGATCCGCTTACAGAACGCTCCACGTCAGAATCTGCGATCTCAAATCGAGTTCAGATTGGAGCCAGCCAGGGATCGGTGGAGCTAATCCGATTCAACGGACTCAAAGAACTTAGGTACAGTTTTATTAAAATTGACTACGTGCTCTGAAGTAATTTTCAATTATTATTAAAATATTAGTGTAGATATTTTATTATTAAACAATCAATAATGAGATTGGAAAAAAATTTTAGACCGACCGGTGGAGCAGGATGATGTTGAGTGGAGACCAAGGTAGGACCGGCACCAGAAGTTTTGTCTGCTATTAGATGGTTGGAGGATACCACACAAAAATTGGGGGACGAACTGGATGAAAAAGACTTAAGACTGGATGAATGGCGGGTACAAGAGGAGGCCTACAATATGAAAGATGACATTAAGTATCATCAGTGTTCAATAATTTCAAAAACCACTATTTTACGGGCTTGCAGGTTGCATTGCAGGCCACCGCGATTACTTGAGCCGGAAAGAAAAGTCAATAAAGAGAAAATTATACGTGGTTGGTTTCTCTCGGAAAAACTGTCAAAAGTAGTCAAAACTTTTAAAATAGCGTCCAATGGGTACTTTTTAATACAAGTCTATGACCACGATGTAGATTTTGCAGAAAATCTCTATAAATACCAAACTATGTTATGCTTCACACATCAATCCACTTATACCGGAATTCAGGAGTCCAGAGCCGTGTCCAATCCTGAATCCAAGCATTATAATGGCAAAGCTATCAATAAATCTAAGCAGTATTGCAAGTATGACAGGAATGCATCCAAAAACGACAACCGTGTCACGAGCGTCGTCGGCGACTGCTTATTTAATCTGTGACGCTGCGTGGAATCGCGGCGCACGAGCCTGCCGCCCCTCCCGTCCCGCGTGAAGTGATTGATGCTAAGGACCGACCGAGATCTCGGTCTCGGTCTCGGTCTCGGCCAGTCTCGGCCAAAAATTATGTCTCGGTCTCGGTCTCGGCCAAAATGGCCGAGAATCTCGGCCTATAAGTACCTATTTACGTAGGCCTGTTGGTTGATCACGTAAGTCTGTTGCTAACAATTCTCGACTGAAATCGATTGAAAGCGCAGTTGCATTGCTGCTTTTAGTAAGATAGTAGTCACATTAGTTCTTAACTGAAGCAGCAATGTCACTGCGATTTCTGTCAGAGTTGATTGCAACAAAATTATATAATTACCCCCCTGAGATTACACTCGTGCACTTTCCTTTCCTCTTCGCTGAGGCATGCGTCATTGGAATTAACGCATGTTATGCATGCCACAGGTTGGCCACAGGGCATACGCTGACGCAATCCTCACTGTAATTAATCAAATTAAATCAAAATTGTTGACTTCGGTCATTTGGTAATTTGCTGTCGACTTGTAAATAGGTATCTTTAGTTTTACAGATGTGAATGTTATTTTAATTGTCTTTTATAGTGGTCGCGTACGAGCTCAAAATCAATGGAAAACCGGAAATCGATGTACAGCATAGCTGTTTGGGACAAGTATACTTGAATTCAAAACAATATTTTGGGCCCGCATTTCTTAAACTTTCTTCCCTTAGGAGAGCAGTTATGCTGTTATATTTTTTTGTATGGGAAACTTGTTTTTGTTCTACAACCTATCATGTGTGGTATCCAATTAAAGGGCTTTTTGAGCCACATCGTTACATTTCAGCCACTTGTTTTAAATTATACCAAAAAATATTATTAAAATATTCCAAGTTTGGATTGTTCCTACAGATACGATATGGTTTAATATTTTTCATAAAATATATCTCAAACCATATGTAATTTTCTCATATCTAACCTCGAAAAACGAATTTTGTAAATATTGACATTAAATTTAGTATTTTTATTTTTAATTATTACAAAGCTTATAGGTGATTATGTATGATAAAAAAATATATTTGTTATATAACCTATCATGTATAGACTATACGAAGGCTTTTGATACTTTGAAACATAATATCCTCATTGAAAAACTCAATGATTGTGGCATAAGGGGTCCATTGAATAAATGGTGCAAAGAGTATCTTGATAACCGATCATATGTGGTAAAGATTGCTAATGTCAACAGTAAAGATATAAAGGTAACAGATGGTACAGCTCAGGGATCCGTGCTTGGCCCATTGCATTATATCACATACGTAAATGACGCTGCTAACGTAATAAAAAAATGTGAGATGTATCAGTTTGCAGATGACACTTGTCTTGTGGCATCAAACAAAAATTTAGATATTGCTTTATCGGATTTGCAAAAAGATTTCACGTCGCTATTGCAATGGACACATGATGCGGGATTAGTGCTAAATACTGAAAAAACCAAAATGATGTACATTAGTTCTAGCAAAAACCGAAAAAACCATAGTCTTAATCTTATAGCCCATAACCACAAATGCCTTCATACAAATAACCAAAACTGCTGTTGTAGTTCTATAGAGGTTGTCTGTAAACAAAAATATCTCGGCCTGATAATTGATGATCGACTTAAATGGACGGACCACGTCAGTTATGTGTGTGATAAGCTAAGAGCAATTTTGGCCAAGCTTTCCATAGTAAAGCGTAAAATTCCTTATGCCACACTCCTTAGTTTATATAAGTCTCTGGGGGAAACAATAATTCATTATGGCCTTGATAGTTACGGCCGAACGTGTAAAACACATCTCGAACCAATCTACAAACTACAACTAAGAATACTTAAAGTAATCGTACCTGCTAAAATTAAAAACAAGTATCAAGATAACTATAATGAACTTTTCCATTACTGTTCCATCATACCGATATACGATCACGTTAAATACATGTTGTTGGTAAATCACTTCTTCAACAAAGAATTACAAATAATTATCCAGCGTGATAAGCGAACTCGCAGCGCATCGCAAATAATATTAAAAACTTCTTCTTATAACAATTTGTATGGTAAACAATTACTACAGTACCAGATACCGAAACTAATAAATGACATACCTCAAGATCTAAAGCAAGAATTAAATATATTAAATATTAAAAACAAATTAAAAATGCACTTCCTTAATCTATTATTATAATTTAAAATTAAAACAATGGACTAAATTATCTACAGTTCCATAAAATTCTTACAAAAAAAATAACTGCATATTTTCCCAAATATGAACCCTCCCGTGTGAACGCGCGCGTGTGTTCTTACACAAAAACTATCGTTTGGGTTTGGTCTCGTATGCTCATTTATTTGATTGGTATGCAGGTAGTGCCGAACAGCCGCGATCGCAGTTATTACAATCTTACCCTCCGTAAATTTGTTACAAATATGATACATGGACTTTATGGACTGTTATTATGTTAATCATAATTATATTCTAATGTAGGTATATCTATGATTGGTTTATAAAATAGGTATTTTGATTGTTTTTGTAATGTTTAGATATAGATGGTGAATGGCAGTGTGCAGAAAAATCTATGCAGGTTTTTGCAATACTGTACGGTCGAAATTATGTTCTGAATCATTGTTTATTATTAAATAATAAAAAAAAAAAAAAAAAAAAATGTGCGATATTGAATGAAAGGTCTTTCTGAGCTGTTTCTAAAAATATATTTCAGCATGTTCAGAATTACATTTCAGCACTTGTTTTAAATTAAACCAAAAATCATTAAAAAAATACTATGCTACTTTTTCTAAGTTTGGGCCTAAAAAAAAAATATTCATAATTGCTTTCTTGAGGATTGATATGAGTATAATATATATCTTTTAATTAAAGGTGTATTTTACAAAAAAATAACTAAACCACATCGAATCTGATGGGGCCAAAACATTGTATGTTTTGAAAATGTTTTGTAATACAATAACCGGCTTAGCAAGCTCTTCCTTTCAATATCATACACGATAGGATTTAGGAAAAAAAATCCCCATACAAAAAAGATGACACCATAATAACTCATCTTCTAAGGAGAGATTTTTTAAGAACTGCGAGTCAAAAATATTGTTTTGAGCTCAAGTATAAGTGCCGTACCAAACAGCTTTGCTGTACATGGATTTGCGGATTTTTTTGCGTACACCTAGCACTATTATGATTAAATAAAGAATTTTAATTAAATTAAATGTGTTTTTCATCAATATTCGCCATTTTATAGTAACATTAAAAAAAAAACAAAAATCTCGGTCTCGGTCTCGGTCTCGGCCGAGACTTTTTTTTAATCTCGGTCTCGGTCTCGGTCTCGGTACTCGGCGAAAAGTGGGTTCGGTCGGTCCCTAATTGATGCGCATTCGTGACGTGCCAATGATATCGTCTATGGTCCTCCCTTTTTCTGTCAGGTGTTTGCTAACTTAATAATACACACTTCTCTGGACCTTTAAATGTTTGAGATTTAAGTACGATTCTCTGCGAGAAAGTAGAGATTTCTCAATTACTTATTGCCGTTATCTAGTGCGATGCGCTTGTCCACTGGGTCTTTCTACAACCAATTTACACTAGTGGCTCTGTGAGCTGTAGACCTCGCATTAAAAAGTAGCTATTAACTTTACTGTGCAAATAATATACGCAGTCCCAGGTTCTGTGCTCTGTCACAATGTCACAGGTTTAGTTTTTTTTTTCTCTTTATTTTGGCACAAACAGTCATTATATAAAGTAAGTACATATAAATAGTAGGTAAATTTATAGACAACGAGTGCCGAAACTTAACACATAAAATATAATAAAAAAAAAGAATAGGAAGAAGCTTGTTGAGTTTCAGTTTTTTTTTAAGATCTATTTTAAAAACATAAACATTGTAAATACACCTTTTTCTTTGTTAACTTTTTTTTTATCATTCATAATGCTATTTCTTTCTATATTATGCTAAACTTTCTAGTGTCTAGGCTAGGCGCACTCCGCGCTTTAGGTACAAAGCTACAAGTAGATAGCGGGTCCGTCCGGACGGACTAATTTCAGAGGGCTACGGCATGCCGGCTGGGCCGCACATTAGCAGTTCGATTTCGATAGTATGCCTTAATACGAATAAAAAGGATCCGAACCTCACGTTTTTCACTCTTCCAAAAGTTCCAAACGACATCAAAACGTAAGAAGTGCTTGTGTACTAGGTACCTAGTTAGTAACTAGTATCCGTTTATTCTTAGGTATTTACTTGTCTTATTTGCTAAACAATCTTCGCCCAACTATTTATTGAAATAATAATTTATAGATTAGGTGGGTACTTACTTACCTACTTTCGAAATAAAATAAATTATAATTACAATTTCATTTCGTAATAAAGCCAATTGCTTTAAAGCCAGCATGTATAGTCTGATGTGGCGTTGACTGTACCTAGCCTATGTTTTTTAAACGTATTTAACTACACATTATTTCACAAACACATAACTTGTAATAAATTAACTACCAGTTATTTAATTATTATTTAAAAGAAGAAACCCTGAAGTCGTTAAAAGAGATAAGAGCTACGCGATAGAAAGAGAGGCAACTTCTAGGTGAATATAACTGTAGGCAAGAGAGCGGCGTGCAACCTGAATTGCACTTTATTGGGTATGGAATAGAGTCGTTATTTATTTAAATGACTTTGCGGAGTGGATCTTCTGTACTTGTACTATTATGTATTCTGTGGTAGGTACCTATATTATTTAACGTTCACGTTATTACGTTATTTTTATATTATGTTATACAAAAATATTGTGTGATACAATTAACAATTATTAAAACTTATTACTAATCTTATTAAGTGCACAATTTTTCCAAAATTTCACGTTTCAGTCGTTTTAACGAAATATTAAAAAGATCAATGCAGTTGAACTCACCATTACTTAGATTAAGCGAGCGAGATAGGCAGCTGTTGCGAGTGTAATTGTTGTGAAGGGCTGGCGGCAGAAATGTATGGAGGATACGATTAGAGCGAACTGGTAGACGTCTTTTTATAATAAAGTTAATTTTATTTAGTAGTGTAGAACTATCTATGATACCATTCAGAAGTTTGTAAAGGAATACTAAGTCGAATTGTTTTCGTCTATCTTTTAAGCTTAAGAGTTTGAGGTCAATAAGACTATCATTGTATGACATTTGAATGTTTCGACGATAATTCAAAATATTAATGAATTTTCTCTGAACTTTTTCTAGCTTTTCGATGTGATTTTTATAAAGGGGGCACCAGACGACGCTGCCAAAATCTAAAATTGATCTGATATAAGAAAAATAAAGGATTTTAAGGGTTACGATATTTTTAAATGGTTTTGTAACTCTATTAATGAAACCCAAGGTTTTAAAAGCGCGCTTTTTAATTGTGTCGATATGCAAATTAAACGATAATTCAGTATCTATAATAATTCCCAGATCTTTAACGTGATTAACACGCCTTAATGTATTTTGATTGAGGCTATAGTTGTAATGAATCGGGTTTGTCTACATTTAAATAAAGTTGATTAGAAGAGCAATATCTAGAGAGTGCGTCGATATCATTTTGTAGCTTTATGCAATCTTCATTGCTGGTAACCATTCTATATAGTTTAGAGTTGTTCATAACCCCTATAAAGCAACAGTACGCTACAGACTATATGCTATTGATTTCTAGCGCGCTATTAAATACGCTATGTTTTTTATAACGCGCTATTTATCAGGTAGCATGCAGGCGGCTGGCTGGCGCGTTAGATGCAGCACAACTCATGCACTGCGCAAGCATCTGTCCGTCAAAAACCAGCAATCTATATTCCCGCGCCGTGTACCCGCGGCGGGATCCCGCTTAAGGCAGCGGAGGGCCTTAAACAGATCGCGCGTTTTACAAAAATGTTATTTATTAATACGTTACATTTTAGTCTTATATAAAATAAAGCAATAGTGTAAACTAATGAACTTTATTTCATACTTTTCGGGCTTAGAACTGTCTATAATTGAATTATACGATTTCGGAAAAACAAATTAATATCGGAATAAAAGTGTAGGTAGGAAAAAAGTTTTTTGCCGTATTCTCGTTTACTAACTTTGATCTTTCATTAAAAACAGCGATTTTGATAAATGTCAATAAGGTCGAAAATAGCTTGCACTCATTTTTCTAACTTGTGATCACTAGACAATGTTTTCTAGTTAAAAAATACAGGTGCAAGCTATTTTCGACCTTATTGACGTTTGAAATTAGGTTGATTTTTTTACTAACTTTGAACTTTCATTAAAAACCGTGATTTTGATAAATGTCAATAAGGTCGAAAATCGCTTGCACTTATTTTTCTAACTTGTGATCACTAGACAATGGTTACTAGTTAAAAAAACAGGTGGAAGCGATTTTCGACCTAATTGACGTTTGAAATTCGGTTGTTTTTACCATATCTCTCGTTCACTAACTTTGGTTAGCTAAATAAATGGCTTTTACATAATACTAACTAATTGACTTAGTTGTGTCATAAAAGTCCTAATCGAACTAACACAATATAAGGTGGCGCGCGATATTATACTCGTACCTAGCGTGCTGCGAGAGAAACGCGCATAACGTGTCCGCCCGCGCCCCCGTCCGGCCAACGATGCTACTTGTTGCCACGCGCGATATTCATAGCGCCATAACGTCTACTTACATAGCGCGCTATATGCGCCGTGTAAATATATCACGCTATAATATGGCGCTACATGCTATATTAACCACCTCTAATATAGTTTAGTATCGTCTGCATATAATAGATGTTCGGAAAAACGAAGAACGTCACCTATATCGTTAATATATAGTGTAAAGAGTAGTGGTCCAAGGTGGGATCCCTGCGGTACCCCAGACGATACCGGTAAGGTACCAGACCTATAGCCTTTCAAGCAAACAGCTTGACTCCTATTACGAATATAAGATTCAACCCATCTTAGTAGACTGCCATGCACACCGAGATCTAGAAGCTTATCTAACAGGAGATCATGGCTAATTTTATCGAAGCACTTTGAGAAATCAGTGTACACGGCATCCACTTGTACGTTTATATCTAGGGCGTGAGAGAGAAAGTCAGCAAATGTAACCAAGTTCGATTCAACACAACGATTTCATGAAGCCATGCTGGTTTTCAGAGATATGATTTCGTATAGCAAACGATAGCTGCTGAGCCACTATTTTTTCGAAAATTTTACCAAATACAATTTGGAGATGGGTCTGTACTCAGTTACGGATCCCCTCCGAGTGCTTTTAGGTATAGGCGTAATAAGAGCATGCTTCCATATATCGGGAAATACTCCTGGGGGGCTACTCAAATGGCCACTTTTCTATTCGTTCGCTAACTTAAATCTTAAAAATAAGCAATTAATGATCAAGTCAGACGTTCGCAAGTTTATGCAAATCACAGACATTGTTGTATTGTACAGAATTGACAAGCCTACGACACGTTATTTTGGTGTTTATGGCTTATTTTTAATTTTTAAGTTAGCGAACGAATAGAAAAGTGGCCATTTGAGTAGCCCCGCTGATTTCATTGACTTTCTATATATATAACTAATTGGTATAAGCAGCTCTTTGGCACATTGTGAGATAAGTAGAGGATGAATACTGTCTGAACCAGCTCCCTTATGTATGTTGACACGCTTAAGTTCCTTCAAGATAATGTCATCGCTAAGGTCCACGGAACAGATGTCTATACTAGATTCTGTGTATTTGCGTATGTGGCGGTCGGGATGTGACGCAGTGTTCTGTGTTATGAACACTGATTGAAAATATTCATTGAAACCGTTACATATATCACTACCATCAGAAAGATCCTTCCCGTTATAATTAATTGTTTGTGGTATGTCACCATTCATTAGAGAGGTAGGAAAATATAGACGATTCAAAAGTACTTAATAATTAAGTTTATTTGAATAAAGCTTATTTGACTTTGACTTTGACTTTGACATTCTTTTTGATTTTACATAGGACCAGAACAGAGATGGGTTTTGCTTGATGTTATCTTCCGCTAAAGTATTGAATTTATGATAACATTTATCCTTATTTTTTTTCAACCTTGACCTAAGTTTTGAAAAAGTACGATAGTCTGCGAGATTACCGTACTTTTTCCATTTACAATGATATTTTCGTTTCTCATTACTAAGTTTTATTAGTGAACGGTTATACCACGGAGGATATTTATTTGTATCGTAACATTTTCGAGAAGGTACATATTTTTCTATAAGTTTATTCAGAACCTCGTACAGAAATCCAACCATAGAGTTAACATTCGACATTGTAGGAAAATTTTGATCCCAGTCCATAGATCTTAGCTCACAACGAATACCAACGAAATCCGCCTGAAAAAACTTTTTTTTTGTGAACGAATTCTGTTTTGATATATCCTGTACAACGGTAGGTATTTCTATACTTATAGCCTTATGATGACTATCCTCTGAGACAAGTGGGTTAGTAGCAGCGGTTACATGAGCATGCTCGTTACAGAAAACAAGATCTAACAACCTATTATTTGTATTAAATTCCGCATTAAACTGAGACAATAAAGATAGGCTCATGAAGTCAATTGTGAGTTCGACTAATTGATTACTACTGTCTTCCAATATCATACTATCTACTAGCAAAAATGCGATAATAAGCCATCTTTTATCACTAAGTAGTGATATTAATATCGTATATAAGTAACGCTTATCACTGCTAATTGTATATCTGTGTTTGAAACACAATTTAGCTGTATAAGGATATACAGCTAAATTGTCGTATTAACCTATCACATAAACGTTTACTCAGCTGCTTTATACAACATATATAACACAGCTACAAATTGATACTCCTTAACTTGAATATGGAGCAACTATGTTGTATAGTAGGATTTATGATGCTATTAAAACACATGTGCTAAATAAATGATAAGGGGATCCTAATAGCACTCATAAGTTGTAATGAAGCTTTGTGCGCGCTCATATATCACCAAAATATAATTTATCGTAATGGCCGCCCGATGTTGTATATCGTCTGAGTAGCAGCAACACTAACACTAATTAATCATATATTGGTATCTTCACAAATAACTTGATAAATTAAATCAATTTTATTAATTAAATACTATGAATTAGAGGGGGGCACTAAAAAAACAATAACATTATGCTACTAATTTAACAATAGAATTGCAAGCGCATGTGAAATTACACTTACACCAATCTTTTTTACACACATAAATTGGATAATAAAAATGGAGACATGGTGACATTGGTGACATAAAAATATTACTTATTAACGAAATATACATATGAATATTTTTCTTTCTGATAAAAATCACCAGTAACGCGTTCAATTATTCACGTTATTCAAACAGTGTTATTATAGAAACACAATCACTAATATATCACTATATTGTGTTGCAACTGATTCGAGGTCACTGATATGTATCTGATTAGTCCTTAGTGGAGCTACAATAGATATACTGTATCACTTTATAGTGATAAAAGTGGGGCCTTTTTCCAAAGATAGAAACGTTTATGTAACACATATGCGACTCTTTATATTACCGATATACAGCTAAATTATGTGTCGTTTTGCTAGCTGGGTAAGTCACCTTGAGACCAATTTGCATAAGAGACATTAAAGTCGCCGACTACCAAGAACGTATCATCAGGATTTGAATGTGCAATATCACAAGTTTTATCATAAAAGGAGCCAAGAAGAGACTGATGGCTGGCGCCGTGAGGTATGTAAGTACATGCTATGTAAAGGTAGGTATTAGTTTTAAGAGAAGATGTGGAGTTACGGCTACGTATGGGAACGCTCACCCACAACTCTTCAGTGGGCGGTGGCGCGCACCAAGATGAACACAGTGTTGGACAAAGTTCGCGCCGTACGGCTACTACGACTCCACCACCAGTGGCCTTGCTGGTCACTGGGTCGCGATCACATCTATACACCTCATACCTGTCGTCGAAATATTCAGAGCTGAAAAAGCCGTCATTTAGCCATGATTCTGTTATACAAATGACATCATAGTTACCTTTCAAAACATTACATAAGAAAGTATGAGATTTCGTCCGCAGGCCCCTCACATTTTGATAGTATATTGATATCTTATTAGAATTAGATTTTAAAATAATATTTACTATAACTTTCGCTATCTAGGCTACCGATTTGCTCGCTATAATTAAGTTCAATTATTATGAAAATTAAAAGTTCTGAAATGTTATTTCTATATTTTTATATAGTTATTTTTATATTTCGAATATTGGCCACAAATGTTTCGATTAATGAACTTTTGAGCCTTGTAAAAATAAAAAAACAACAGGTAAGTACTTTAGGTAACAAAATAGTTTTGTTACATTTTTGATCATTTTTCGAAACTGCTGAAATATGTTTTTTTAACCATTTCCAAAATTTCAGAAAAACTGGCACGACTGAAAAAATCTATATATATAAGTAAACCTGCTCACAAATATTCACGAGAATCGGTTGAGAAATGCGACCTGTAGGTAGACGAGAACAAACGGACAGCCGGAAGGAAGGACATATTTAATGAAAGAATTTTTGCCCAAGCTGAAGCAGAGACTTCAGTGGCTGAATTGTCCAGTTTCAGTGCGTTGCACATGACAAGACAATGTGATACATTTTTAAACAGTTAACTCTGCAATGTAGGCTTCTCATAATTTATTTGTCTCAAAACAAAACAAGTCAACTAAAATATCAAATGGAAGAAAGCGATCAAAAATGGCGTCGTAGCCGACCGACGTCACGCGGGCGGCGTTGGAAACTAAGCGGCTTCCCGCTATGATTGATGTGCATCCGCGCACACTCCGGCTATACGTATAATAGGAACTTCTTATCGGGAAAGATACAGATTATGATGTCATACAGATTTATATAAGTTATTTACTCTGATAAAACTGTATCCAACTGCAAAATACATCAGCCATTTTTAATATCCCCCCTGATAGGGCATTTGGCCTTTTTATGGATAGATAAGGAGGATGGACCATCATAACTCACCATACGGGCCTAGTGCGTATTGGTAAGTGAAGTAATACCTAGTCATAATATTAACCGAAAAACCGACATAAAACAAAATTTCTCAAATTTTGCAGTCCCCGCAAGAGTCGGAGCATTGAATATGAATACAAAAATTTACGAAAAACCAAAATCAAATCAAATGCAAAATCCTATTATATTTTTAAAGTTACCTAGGTAGTAGGTACCTATTTATTTTTACGATTGTGACACGAGGCGGCCCGCTGACTGCCTCGACACCTAGCGCCTGTACTATTCCTATCTCGATCCTCCCAAAATTCTCGGAGATAAGTATGGCCAAAAATACGTCTCAGACGATTTGCATCTGATAACCATTTTCAATGGTAAAAATCTATCTGAAAAAGAGTCAAAACGTAGAAATAAAAAAACCGGTCAAGTGCGTGTCGGACTTAGCACATTTATGGTTCCGTACGAAGGACGGTGCTTATTTGTGCAACGCGTTTGACCGCAAAATTAAGTTGGTTTGTTTTAGGAAAATAGGGGAATTCAAAAGAAAAATTCAGATTTATCTAACTAAACATACTATCTCCGCCTAGGAACCTTGTCACATTAACATCCACGTTAACGTTATCCGCAACAAAAAATGACATGAAACAAGAAATTCTATTAATTATTGAATTATTATTTTTAATAAGATGGGATCTATAGGTATATAAAAAATACAATTGTTTTTCCTTTTTGATGTTAAAAAATGTCCGCAGGGCGCATTACCAATTGGCGGCGATAATAATTATATTGGTAATTGTTGGAAAATATACATGAAAATAATAATAAACATTATCACCTATTTCAAGTTCATAGGTCTATTCTATGGGAAGTTAAAAAAACCCGGCCAAATTGGTGTCAGGCCACGCGCAGCAGGGTTCCGTATTTACCTTATTTATACCATACCATATTGAATACCACTATAATTTTTCGTCTGCAAAAATAACTTTGTTTTTCATAGTATTTGTATGAATGACAAAGTTATATTTGCGGTTTTGGAAAATGTGATATATCTTACCTACCAAGTTTCAACTGTGTAATCTTAATAGTTTCGGAATAAAGTGGATGTGACTTACGGACGGATGGACAGACATGACGAAACTATTAAGGGTTCCGTTTTTGCCATTAGGCTACGGTACAAAATTTTGGAAAAAGCTGACTTTGGTGGCTACTGATGCCTTTGTTTTCTAATATTTTTTTAAATTAAAAATTAAAAACAGTCTTTGTCTACATAACGAGTTTTAAACAACGATTCCCGATACCACGCCGATACATTTGATTTTTACCCTGAAAAATTAAACAGTGTAAAAATACCCATTTGGAAATAAAAACATTTCTAAACTTTCTTTTCACGTTGCAATTTTCTTTCATGTCCTTATAGTTTTAAATAATTTGTATGAGAGTGTGTACATACATTGATATGGTTACAAAATACTCCATAAAGTGCTTAAAACACCAATGGGGGAGCAGCGCGGTAACGGCAATTAACCTTTAATTTCTTCAAAGCAATTTGGGTTTGTGTACATGTGAAATTCGACTTTTGCATAATGGTTATAATAAGTGTTATATTATGCATATCGTAAGGCTATTATTATACACTCTTTCGTTTTATGTACTTACAACATAAAATAAAAGTAATAATGTCAATTAATAAATATCAAGAAATTGTTACGGTGTAATTTGTGATTCTGTATCTTTTAAAAACAACTTTTCACTCGCTCCAACAGAACAAGTCCAGCTTCCGATTATTTTGACTACTTTCAATAGAAAAGGGTATTTTTAGACGTACGTATTCAAACCGAAATATCGCCCCTAAATACTTTAGCCTATTGGTCATTCACTGGTTCAAAGGGATAAAACATGCAACGTAATCAACTCGGCTCGTTTTAATCATCGGGGGATGTAGTGATACGCCTCCGCGTCCGATCATACGTGTGCGGACAGACTAATTCATAGAAAGTTGAATGGCACCTGTTGAAATGTACGTAGAGTTCACAATCGAACAACAGAGTCCCCTGAATTGTATTGTAATTGTAACCCGCTCGTATATAACCCGACTACACGCTACATGAGCAATGGAACATGTTAATCCTAAATATCGGATCAAAAGGTTAACAACTGCAGCCTTTTTGTTGTGTATTTGTGTATAGTTATAACTAGGTGGTTTTAAAGCCAAAAGCGAAAACGTTATGTGAAAATGCTTTTAATGTAAAACCACGTAAAACGTAAAGTTTCTGATTGTTTACTCTGTCTTTCCTTCTTCCCAGCTTTCTCGAAATGAATAATAAATCTTGTATATAATAAAAAAATTCAGTGGGTTTTTCTTATTCTCTTTTCTTCCATAAACTAAGATAAAATCAAGATAAAAATAATGTAGATAAAAAATAATAATAATATAGATATTAACTATAGCATTATGTTTTCTGTGATAATATAAACAATTTTGATTCATCATCATCATCATCATCGTCCACTGTTGGACATAGGTCTCTCCGAGTACACGCCAACAAGCACGTGATGATTTTGATTAGGTTATATAACCATTTAATCACCATGCAACAATTTAATCATTTAAGTACGAAGCAAAACATTCGTAAAGATATTGAAACAAGTCGCGGAGTTGATATGCTAAACAGGAGTCTTGGATTGCTTCATAAAATTACAGACGTAAAAGCGCAGACGAGGGCTTCAAGGTTATTAAAAGCTCACATTTCATTAATTATGACAGAGCTGTTTCGGGAACTTACGAAAGTGTGTTAGGATCTGTTATTAAAAGGTTTTCAAGGCAAATGGCTCCTAGGGGAGTGGATGCGCGTCACCAAATAGGCTTGGTTCAACGTGTTTTATTCACGGGCATATGCTTTCAGTAACTGTCCATAATCGAATTGAATACTTGGGCGAGTCAAGGCTCTTTTAATTCACGTTTCTGTGAATACGCAACTACGTAATCGCGGTAATGGAACAATAAGGGCAATTTATTCATTGATATCAGGAGTTCGGGTATAGCTACCTACAAATCTCTAATATGTACACGTTTTTTAACACGTTTTTATTAGGTTGCTTTCTCGTTTGTTTGTGTGTTTGTTTGTCCGCAAAGTTTGCGAACGATTTTAAACTAGCTTCCCGATGAGGTAGAGACTTGAAACTTTGAACATAGGTCAGAACTGGAATACAATGCAATATTATGGTGTCATTGAGCTGATCTGATGATGGAACTGGAAGAAGGCCACAGAAACTTAATGATGAAACCATACAACCCCATTGTGATTAGGCTTGTTAGAATCGTCTTGACGAATACTCTGATGGGAGATAAGGTCCAGGGTCTAATGATGAAGCTGGAAGGCCATGCCAAAGGAACTCAATATTGAAACCGTGCAATCCCATCGAGTTTGGGCTCATTTGTACGTCGTCTTGACGAGTACTTTGTTGGGAAATAGTGTCCGAGGATCTGATGATGGAGCCGGAAGAAGGCCATAGGAACTCTTTAATAAAACCACGCTACCCCATCGAGTTTGGGCTCGTTTGAATCGTCTTGACGAATACTTTGTTGGGAAATAGTGTCCGAGGATCTGATGATGGAGCCGAAAGAAGGCCATAGGACTCTATAATAAAACCACGCTACCCCATTGAGTTTGGGCTCGTTTGAATCGTCTTGACCAGTACTTTGTTGGGAAATAGTGTCCGAGGATCTGATGATGGAGCCGGAAGAAGGCCATAGGCACTCTTTGATACAACCACGCTACCCCATAGAGTTTGGGCTCGTTTGAATCGCCTTGACGAGGACTTTGTTGGGAAATAGTGTCCAGGGTCTGATGATGGAGCCGGAAGAAGGCCAATGGAACTCTATAATAAAACCATGCAACCCCATCGAGTTTGGGCTTGTTTGAATCTTCTTGACGAGTTCTTTGTTGGGAAATAGTTTCCAGGGTCTGATGATGGAGCAGGAAGAAGGGCACTGGGACTCTGTAATAAAACCATGCAACTCCATCGAGTTTGGGCTCGTTTGAATCGTGTTGACGAGTTCTTTGTTGGGAAATAGTTTCCAGGGTCTGATGATGGAGCCGGAAGAAGGGCACTGGGACTCTGTAATAAAACCATGCAACCCCATCGAGTTTGGGCTCGTTTGAATCCTTTTGACGAGTGCTCCAATAGGAGATGCTATATTTTTAGTCTTAGCTTGTTAACTAAAAAGCATAAAATAATAATTTACTGAAAAAAAATATTTTTTCAAACACGTTTTTAAAACGGACTAAATTATTACAAAAAAAATGGACTAAAAATATTAAAACGGACAAGTAAAAACAAACTAAAAAGTGAAAAATAAATTCTTCTGTAAATATTTATAAGCCTTATAACCTATACCTACAGAAATTTTAAACCTAAAAATTTTAAACCTAAAAACGTGGGGCGCGTTTTGTAAAATTTATCTCCATATTGTCTATAGCATGCGCCCCACGTTTTTTAGTAGTCCGTTTTTTTAGTTTTTCTTCAGCGAACTAACGAACAGATATTGCGCGGAGCCGCGAGCTTTTTTCTGTATCGTCGAAAGTTTGAGAATTTACTCGGGGAAGTTAGTTTAATATAATTGCTAAGGTGTTTGTTTATCATCAATACTAGCGGCCCGCCCTAGCTTGATTTGCTTCGGTGTAGTGTGAACACCATGATTATACATAAGTACATAATATCTGGGCGACCGAGCTTTGCTCGGTTATTACTATTTATTGTATTATGGTGGTGTTTAGTAGTATTGTTATTTCAAACATTACACGTTTTTTTAAACTTGTCTAAAAAAAAATAAAAAAAAATATATAAACTTGATCATAAAAAAACAAAAGTCAATCACCGAGCGGGATTCGAACCCGTAACTCGTTTCTTGCCGTCCGCATCTTAACTAGTTGGACCAGACAGACAGTGGCCGGCAGGACGAAATTAGCGACCTATTTTAAATGTATGGGTTTGTTGCCGCTGCCGTCCCTTTATATTTTCGAAGTGTGTATTTTTGTCAAAAAACATAAGGAATTATTTAAAAACGCATCGCAACAAAATTCTAGACTTCACAGAGACCCTCATAAACTTGTGCTAAAGGAAACACCGCATTCAGCTAAATATCGAAAGAGTGTTCTAATGATGTGTATACAAATATATAATAAAATACCTAAGTATATTAAAGAACTGAACATAAATTTATTTAGAAAGAAATTAAGGCAATGGTTAATTGAAAAAACATTTTATGACATAAAAGAGTTTTTTGACGAAAGAACATAAATTGACATAGATGATAATGACATGCTTAAATCAACATAATGATATATTATTTTGACATTTACTATATTAATGAATTGTATTGTGAAATTAAAAAAACTGTACTTAGTATTCTAATCTTGATAATTATGGATAATTAATTCTAAATATTGAACAATTATGTATTTGCATGCTGTATACTAAAAGCAAAACATGAGCCCTTTAAAGTGTACTAAGACCATATTACCATGTTTTTAGCAAATAAAGTGTTTTATTATTATTATTATTTATTCTGCGTCGAAAGAAAAACTAATGAAATCTCGAAAACACGCATTTTCCCCGTTTTCGAGATCTCAGAAATAAATTTAATACAAGAATTGCTCCTTTAAAGGTAACTTTTAAGATAAACCTTCCTCTTGAACATCTATCTATTAAAAAACCGTTTCAAAAACCGTTGCGTAGTTTTAAAGATCTAAGGATTCTAAGCATACATAGGGACAGGCAGCGGGAAGCGACTTTGTAGTGATGCACTGAATGCGTACTTTGAGTTTTGATTAGATAGGTTAGGTAGTCAGTCACTGTAGGTACAGACACCCTATTTTAATAACGATAAATCTAGTTAGCCAAATGTAAAGCAAATTAATTGATCCCCTCCCAAACAACGCTGAATGTTAAATCATTTTTCTCGCGCGTTTTTCGTTCGTTTTCCTCAGATAAACGTATAGGTACTTATATTTTCTCTTGCCGTGAATGTGCTAAGTACCACAAAAAGGGAATAAATCAAGTCTGATATTGCTCGGTATAAATAAATGTAATTTACGGTTACGCTTTCGCATTTCGAGAATGAAATTACGTTACAAGAACCAAAGAGGAATGAACAATGCTACATATTATTTTTAAATATTTTTAATGCTCTCCTTAGGCAGAACAGGATTGTGCCTTAGTCCTTATCCTTTGGATTTTCAGGTTAGCGTTACTTTGTCGTCTTATGGAACAAAATAATTTTTACTTGAGGATTGATTATACGTACGATTCGTACGAATGATGACGCTACTTCGATATATTTATTGGTCAAGCTTTAGTAATGGAAGTGTTCAGATAGGTGATTGCGTAAAGTCAATCGTATTCATTTGACAGTTCATATTGTATCATAATATTATAGTCAGGTGGGGTAAGTGAAACACCGGGGTAAGTGAAACACCCAACCATATCTAAGAAACTATCGTAGTTTATTCTCATAGCGATGTGTCGATAAAGCAGGAATGACGAATTACTTCCCTTAATACAACACAGATATCGCTGCGATCATTAAACTAGCTAGTAAACAAAAAAGAAATTCATTAGATGTCAAAACGCAAATCACGATGTTTTTTTGATAAATCTTTAAAACTGGACCCTATTTTATGAGAATTTTATACATTTTGGATATTAACGGTTAAACATGATTCTTTTGTCCTGTTTTTAATTAAATGGACACAATATTTAAAGCTATTTTGGCCACTGTTTCACTTCCCCCTTGTCAGGGGTAAGTGAAACACTTCTTAGCTTTTATATTCTTTTCGTGATTTTGTTGCTTAATGCAAGTCTTTAGATATTTATATTCATACCGTTAGCTACTTTAATTGCAAGTTTTATAGCTTTACTACACCTTGTTAAATAAAAATAAAAATAAAGTATGTTTCACTTACCCACCTGACTATATGTCATCCTACGTCATGTCATCATATATGTCATAATACATGTCATGTATCATAATATATTGACGACCTGAGTGGCGCAGTGGTCTAGATGTCGCCTACCACGCAGAGGTCCCGGGTTCGATACCCGGCCGGGCAGAAATTGAAATGATGGATTTTAATTTCTGTGACGGGTCTGGGTGTTACTATGTATAATAAGTATATATTTAAAAAGTATTAACGTAGTATATCAGTTGTCTAGCACCCATATTACAAGCTTTGCTTAGTTTAGGGCTAGATGGCGCTGTGTGAAATTGTCCAAGCATTTATTATTATTATTATTTATCCTATACAAATTGCAGCCGATGGAATACGATATGCACAGTCAAAATGAATACGATAACCTTACGCAATCGCACCCCTGGTCTTGCACACAGATTAAAAAGTTATTAAAGTAAGTAATTAGGAAAGTGTTGAAATTGCATCATAAATGCAGCATAACTTTCTAGCTGCATAATAAAAGAACGCTACACATGTCTAATGATCCTCATCTACGTAGATGTTGACCGAGAAAGTAGCTTTTTTAATGGAAATTTCCTAGGTATCTCTTAGCACGAAACCACACGCTTACTTTTTTAGTAAAAGTTATTTTATTTTATCGTCTAGCTAGTCCATTGGTGACGCATAAAAATTAAAAAGTAAAAATCGACCATTTTGAATCAGGTCAATGTGTTGCATTAATAATAAATTCGTAAGTTCGTAAAGCACTCTTCTATTAACTGACATTAAAAAGCACAAGTTTAATCGTTCTACATTGCTCTATAATGTTTACAAGATGTTAAATAAATCAAAGAATAAAATAGTGTAATATACACTAAATACTACATACTTACTTACATAACCCTATGTATCCTATTACAGCAAAAGTTTTAACTTTCGTTTCCTTTATATTGGTAAATTTTGTTTAAACGACACCCCGGGTGTCATATTTACGAGTTTTTTGTAACCCCGTAATGAAGTTCTAGTACTAAAATTTATGTATTTATCAAATATCAATTATTTATCATTCGTAAGATCACGATATGCATAACATAGATATATGATGGCTTTGTGCAGATTGCCCCTAGAAAAACGAAGTAAATAAGTCAGCAGCAGTGTGGTTACCAATAAAAAATTGTAAAAGACACCCCAGTGGTGTCGTCCAGTGGTGGCGTTGACAATACCTACATAGTTCCATTCGGAATACTATACATACACAGGTCCTCCTCTAAGGCGGCCATTACACACGTCAATCTGGTGTGATCTGATCAAAACCGCAGATTGATGGAATTTGATGCGGTTGGTTTGCGACGTTACACGGTCAATCCAGCGAGATCTGGATCGCAGTAGATCTTGGTAGATTGACAATCTACCAAGATCCACGGTGGGCTTTGGCAGGGTTTATTATTTATTTATTTATTTATTAAAGACACAATAACAGACATCAGACAGAAAACAAATTTACAATAAAATTCTTATATAATAGGTGCACGTCTGTGCCCAATTACAATTGTGCACAAATGTTTTAAAGAAACAGGACATAACAGTTAGGTATCTACTTGTTAATTTTAAGTTACTTATTAATTTAAACACATAAAATAAAGATTAGGTACGTATACAAAATTAAGTTGAGGAAAAAAAAAAATTACAAGATCAAAATCGAAAATCTAAATATACTAAAATCTAGATAGTACTTAAAAATAATTAAGGATTGGGATATGACATGAGAGCTCTTTTTAAAGAATTGACATGACAATTGAATATGTCGTGATCGCCGCAGATGTCATTATAGTAAGCACACATTCGGTGCACAGGATTATTTTTAGATACATTGTTTCTGTGAGGTTGTATAGAAAACAGTTGTGGGTTGCGCACAGACCGAGTGGGCACCTTAAATTTTAACAACTCCAATAAACTACCACCAGCGAAACCATTGGCAATCTGATGAAGTGTGCAGATGTCGCTTATCCACCTACGCCGTTCGAGTGAAATCATATTCAGGTACTTTAATCGATCCTCATAGTCCGGTATTTTTTTACGTAAACCGTATTTTGAGCACAACGTTCTTGCAAATCTACGCTGTATTGCCTCCAGCCTATCTCTATGAGTGCCATAAACAGGGGACCATATTGCAGAACAATACTCCAAGACGCTTCGCACCAAGGCACAATATAAAATTATCCAGGATTTAGTGTTTTTGAATGGTTTAGCGTTTCGAAATATAAATCCCAACATTTGACTTGCCTTAGCACAAACATGATCATAATGAGACCGGAATGTAAGGGACGAATCAAAATATACTCCCAGATCACGAACGGTTACAACACGAATTAAGGTAATACCGCAGATACTGTAATTGAACATGATAGGACATTTTTTTTTTGTAAAAGTAATTGTCTGACATTTATCTATATTAAGGGACATTTCATTCAGATGACACCATTTTGAAACAACATTGAGACTTTCTTGTAGTACCTCACAGTCGACACAACTATCCACGCGTTTGAAAATTTTTATATCATCAGCAAAGGCAAGACAGTCACACTCTATAATTTCGAGGAGATCGTTGATGAAAATCAGGAACAGGAGTGGACCAAGGTTTGAGCCTTGTGGAACACCAGAGCCTGGACTAAAGGACAAAGATTCATAACCACTGACTGTGACTAACTGAGATCGATTTAATAGGTATGAGCTAAGCCAGCGCAATAGACTTCCATGGATACCCATATGAAATGCTTTAGCCAGCAGTATCGGATGACTAACTCGATCAAATGCCTTGGCAAAATCAAGGTATATGGTGTCGACTTGCCCCCGGGTATCAAATGTATTACACAAAAAGTTAGTATAGGTTAGTAGGTTTGTTTTTGTTGATCTACCTTCAGTGAAACCATGCTGCCTCTGACTAAGCAAAGGTTTGATGTGGTTGTAAAGGTATTGATATAAGAGGGACTCAAAAAATTTAGCGAACCAGTTTAATATACATATAGGACGATAGTTTTTAACATCCTTTTTGTCCCCTGACTTGTGTACTGGTATAATCCTAGCCTTTTTCCAGTGTGATGGAAATACTCCCTCGCTGAGCGATTTATTATAAATTAAAGTTAATGGCTCGGCTAAGGCAGAAGCACACAGACGTATAAATATCGGTGGTATACCGTCAGGTCCTGCGCTCTTAGATAAATCAACCCTTTTAAGTGAGGCCAATACGGAGTTCATTGGTATTTGCAACTGACCCATAGAAAAGCTATTCGGGTGGAATTCGGGTGTAAAAGTTGTATTTTTTGTATTCTCATAGACAGAGGAGAAAAATTTAGCAAAAAGATTTACTATTTCATCTCCCGTGGCAGCTGCTTGATCATTTAGATACATACGATTCGGTATGCTATTGCAGCTTTTTTTGCTCCTAGTATATTGCCAGAAAGATTTGATATTCATGGTTAGATCTCTTTCAAGGTTAAAAATGTAAAGTCTGAAACAGTTTTCCATTATAGTTTTGGCACGTGATCGCAGCATTGAAAAAGTGTCGAAATCTCTAGGATTTTTGAAACGCTTATGTTTGTTATGGTATCTAGTTTTTTGTTTTAGGATTATTTTTAAACCTTTTGAAAACCAAATAGGATAATTGGTAGTGTGGACCCTTATCTTAGGAGTGTGTTCGTTAATAATAGAATATAATTGATCGTAGAAGAATTGAACTAGACTATCACAATCCAGCGTACTCGCATAATGTGCCCAATCTATTTCGTGAAGCTTAGCAATGCAACTTTCAAAGTCCGTTTTACGAAAACAAAGCTTTTCCAAAAGGGGGTTAGGTTTCAGCTGAGGTGCAAGTCCATGGAGTTCCAACTCCAGTGGAGGATGATGTGCGTCGAGGCGACTGATGGGAATTGTTCCATGTAATGAGAACGCATCAGGTTGGTTAGTAAGAATCAGATCCAAAATTCTGTTGTTATGATTAGGAATGTTATTTAATTGTGAAATGTTATTAGAATTGAATAAATCAGTAAGAGCTTCGGATTTTTCACAATTACCACTGGAAGGGGTTCCCATTTCTGACCAAACTAAGTCGCCCAAGTTGAAATCACCGATGATGCATGTGATTTGATTAGGATAAGAAGTTAGTATATTACTACATTTATCGGTGAAACTCAGAAAATCATTGACTGGTATGTAGTCAGGTAGATACACGGTACACAAATTTATAATGCAGTTTTTACCAAGCGTGATTTGTATCCATAAGTCTTCAACATAATCAGACTGCCAATTGACCCTGACGCTAGCATCGAGTTTCTTAGAAACTGCGAACAAGACCCCACCTCCGTGGTGTTTACCAAATCGCTTTAAAAACCTGTCATCTCGATCTCTGCGCATCACAACATATCTGTCATCAAACAACTCTGAAGAGAGAACCGAATTGTCGAGCCAAGTCTCGCAAATACATATGATATCGTAATTATTGTTCAATATTGAGTTATATATGTCTATAGTTTTACTTTTCATACCCCTTATATTTTGGTAATAGATGTTAATAGCCATTTATGTAATTAATGTAATATTATATAACATTGAGAAATATTTAGATTTTAGCATTAATTTATCAAATCTATACTATCGACATTTTTTATATGTATGTGTGGAGAATCTGGAGTTTTTCTAACAAAAATACGGCCTCCACGAACCCAAATAAATTGGTACTTAAGTTCCTTTGCCTTCTTCCTTGCCATTGCGTGAAGGTGTTTATTAGCCGGGGATAGGTGCTCTGACACGTAAACTGGTTTCATGTCACCCGCAAGACCCAGCAACGAAGTATTGAGCTTTCCACTAGGATTTGCTTTATTGTATCTATACACGGATGAGTAAAATTCGTCTCGGCATCCAACGCTTCTGAACTTGACTATAATTGTGCGAGGATATTTGCTCTCTTTATTCAACTTTGCGACTCTAACACAACTGACGATGTCGCCGTTCTTTGCCTTGGAACCAATGACGGTAGAGCACTGTTCTAAAAGATTTACAAGGTTTTCGTTGCGGTGTTCAGGAACGCCATGAAGTTCAAGATTATTTTCGCGCAAGTACTGTTCAGAATTATTTAAACGATCGGAGAGTTCTTTAACGGTGGTTTCTAATTTTGAAGATAACTTCTTCAAAGATGTATTTTCGTTCTTTAATATAACTATATCATTTTTCATTTCTTCGTGTTCGGTATTAAAAAAGCCAAGTGAAGTGCGAAACTCTTGAAGTTCCCTGTGAATGGGCGAAAGTTCTCGTTGAATGATTGATGTCAACATCGCTTGCATCTCAGCTTTAATCGACTTCGATACTTTTTCGCTGATAGCAGTTATGAGATCTTCATCGTAGGCTAGTTGTGGTGAGCAGCTTTCGTCCGAGCCAGGTGGCTTAGATTGCAACACTTTCGTACTGCCTCTCCGAATAGTGATGTTATCAGAACTCGTGTTAACATCATGGGGCGAACAGTCGGTCAGACTTCGAACAGGTGTATTGACGTTGTTTACTTTTGGCTGTTTACATGAGCATTCGAAACATTGCCATTGACTTTTATGGTTCTTAGTCATTGTATTACGAAACCGCTGCATGGATACGTTTGCCCAATCAAGGTCATAAAACTTCGAGCATTCAACACATTTTAGGTATTCAGTAGTAGTGCAATTCTTGCGGCATCCTCCACAAACAAACTGAGTCGGCGCCATTTAGATCTTTTAAATCTCCAAAACTGTGGAAATATTTAGATTGTAGCAACACTGAAGAACTGTCAGTATCAAATTTGAAATTGTCAAATTGAGTTTGACAAGTAACTCGGCACGGTTTGGGGGTACTTTTAACTTTCTAGGTGACAGCTTTTTAATAATGTGAAAATGAGGGTATAAAATTCGCACTTATCTGATCCTTTTTCTTGGTTTGTGGTTGGAGATAAGTGAGGATAACACTACCACAGCGTAATAAGGTGAGGCACTACACTTTCAATTACTTTAAAGTGGAAAATAAGAAGTGTTTATTAAATATTTGTAAGACACTGTTATGAGCGTAAGTTTACAGCCGGGGTTGCCAGCTTTTTGCATTAATTTTCGCGTGATATCGATCGATGACCTGAGTGGTGCAGTATTCAACATGCCAGTCTACCGCGCAAGAGATCCTGGGTTCGATTCCCGGACGTAATTGAAATGATGAATTTTAATTTCTGTGACGGTCTGCGTATAATAAGTACCTATCTATTTCGAAAAGTAAGTAAGTACCTAGTAAAATCTGTTGTCTAGCACCCATTTTATGCCTTGATTAGTTAGGGTTAGATGAATATCGATATTTAATTTTACACGCACAGGTGTGTAAAATTTCATCAAAATCAGTTCAGCCTTCTGAAGCTGAACTGATTTGGATGAAATTTGGCACTCAGTTCATAGCTTGGTAATATCGTATTATAAATTTTAATACGATTTTTTATAAATTTTAATACGATATTACCAAGCTATGAACTGAGTGCCAAATTTCATCCAAATCAGTTCAGCTTCAGAAGGCTGAACTGATTTTGATGAAATTTTACACACATCATGTATAGTTTATAGCCTGGTATAGTATAAATATCGAGGTAAAATAGTATTTTTCAAAACATTGCAAAAAATATAGTAGGTAGGTTTATGGGAAATTTATGAAAAAATATAGTCCTCATTTATTTTTAACTAGCTTCCTTTAAAAAATAAAAATAGGGTACATACATAGGGTAGGTACTTCCTAGGGTACCAAACTAACTGTGTGCCAAATTTTATCATCTTTTACTGCAATCCAATATTTTTAACCGACTTAAAAAAGGAGGAGGTTCTCTTTTCATCTGTATATTTTTTAAGGGATTCTTCAAATGCCCACGCGCATGTAGTCACGGCCGGAAAGAAAGTTAAAATAAATATGGGTTTTATTTTTTATAAATTTCCCAAATGTACTACAAATTAGTTTCAATGTTTAAAATAATTAAAATGCCTAGGGTACCTTTGATCGAGATAAAAAATATAAGTTTTAATCCAGACTATAAACTGTTTGCCAAATTTCATCCAAATCAGTTCAGCTTTCATAAAAAACAAATATACAGACGAAGAGAGAACCTCCTCTTTTTTTGAAGTCGGTTAAAAACATCAAATCGCAGTAGATTGTGCTAGATTGTCAGTCTACCATGGTAGATTGACAATCTACCACAATATGCTTGCATCGGATCGCGGTAGATTGTGGTAGATTGACAATCTACCACAATCTATATTTGTTTTTTATGAAAGCTGAACTGATTTGGATGAAATTTGGCAAACAGTTTATAGTCTGGATTAAAACTTATATTTTTTATCTCGATCAAAGGTACCCTAGGCATTTTAATTATTTTAAACATTGAAACTAATTTGTAGTACATTTGGGAAATTTATAAAAAATAAAACCCATATTTATTTTAACTTTCTTTCCGGCCGTGACTACATGCGCGTGGGCATTTGAAGAATCCCTTAAAAATATACAGATGAAAAGAGAACCTCCTCCTTTTTTAAGTCGGTTAAAAATATTGGATTGCAGTAAAAGATGATAAAATTTGGCACACAGTTAGTTTGGTACCCTAGGAAGTACCTACCCTATGTATGTACCCTATTTTTAATTTTTAAAGGAAGCTAGTTAAAAATAAATGAGGACCTAATTTTTTATAAATTTCCCATAAACCTACCTACTATATTTTTTGCAATGTTTTGAAAAATACTATTTTACCTCGATATTTATACTATACCAGGCTATAAACTATATATGATGTGTGTAAAATTTCATCAAAATCAGTTCAGCCTTCTGAAGCTGAACTGATTTGGATGAAATTTGGCACTCAGTTCATAGCTTGGTAATATCGTATTAAAATTTATAAAAAATCGTATTAAAATTTATAATACGATATTACCAAGCTATGAACTGAGTGCCAAATTTCATCCAAATCAGTTCAGCTTCAGAAGGCTGAACTGATTTTGATGAAATTTTACACACCTGTGCGTGTAAAATTAAATATCGATATTCATCTAACCCTAACTAATCAAGGCATAAAATGGGTGCTAGACAACAGATTTTACTAGTTACTTACTTACTTTTCGAAATAGACAATAAAAATAAAATAAATAAAATGTTTTTATTAACATAAATCATACATTGATAACATATAATGAAACAACCCCAGTAAGTAATTCTAAAATACTTGTGTATAGATAGGTACTTATTATACGCAGACCGTCACAGAAATTAAAATTCATCATTTCAATTACGTCCGGGAATCGAACCCAGGATCTCTTGCGCGGTAGACTGGCATGTTGAATACTGCACCACTCAGGTCATCGATCGATATCACGCGAAAATTAATGCAAAAAGTTGGCAACCCTGCCAAAGCCCACCGTGGATCGTGGTAGATTGTCAATCTACCAAGATCTACTGCGATCCAGATCTCGCTGGATTGACCGTGTAACGTCGCAAACCAACCGCATCAAATTCCATCAATCTGCGGTTTTGATCAGATCACACCAGATTGACGTGTGTAATGGCCGCCTAAGGCCTAATCTATCTGTACCGTACCTATATGTTACAAACAGAGTTAATTTCGTATTTATAATATTAGTTTACTATCCGTAAACAACAACGTAAGTAGACATAGATTCGAAACGAGATGCCAGTGAAACGAGAATTTTGACGTTGGATCGTCGTTTCTCGGATTTACTTTACACCTAGTAAATCTAAATTCAGAAATGCATTCTCGAGCGTGTCTACTTCCAAATGTGTGCCAAATCCGAGTTTTATCAGCAAACATGGTGGATGAGGAAGGAAGCCGGCATATTTGACGTGGCGCCGTCGCCGCACGAACCGCACTGCCCGCGCCGGACAACGTTCTTGTGAAATCGAGGCAGGCACTGAAAATGTTCCCGTCATTTACTTGAGTGAGAGTATGAACATTTTAATGCTATTAGACATGAACTTAATGTAAGTATTTTAAATGTCTAGTTAAGTTAGCATACATTGTCATAATACTTATTGTTTGTTAGGATGAAAATTCCAATCGGGATAAATTATTATGATCTACCTTTTAGCTCGAAAAAGTTTAAAGCCATAGAAGTGATCGAAGATGTATCTAAGTAAATGTAAAAAAAATATTTAAAAAATCGTTCGTGTAACTGGCAACAAACGCTTTAATTTGAATAACAATAGTCAGTATCGCATTAATTAGGATGTAATATAAAAGGCAGGAATGATTGAATCATTATGTAAATTGATTCGTACAATATAAACGCTGCACAAACGTTTTTAATTTTGTGTAGTGCGAAGTTGCTCTTAACTATTGAACAAAACGGAAGCAATGACGAGGTGAAAGTATTTAGAAACCCATTAGGAATGAATCCTTTACAAGAACAGGCTTAAACTAAATGTGTTTTTTTTCGCCTTATAATCGTGAAAATACCGTTCATTTTTACGAAGATACGACAAAACGTAAAAACGATTGTGGTTAATGGGTAATCTCAGCAGGTACAGATAACAGAACAAATTTCCGTTCAAAGAGTTCCTTTGCTGTAAGTATTAGATGTATAATAATGAGGGGATCATGAAACGTGAATACTTTTTGTTAACAATGTGTAGGTAGGTACTATTGTAATGATACCTCACATAGGTAGATGAATATCTATAGGATTTTTTTTACTGCCTCACGATAATAATGGATAAATAAAATGAGTACTTGCTCCATCGATATTGCCGTTTTAAGGATCTTGAGCGTCGACAGCTATGGAGTTTCAAATTTGCTTCCGTGACAAACTGGGGGCCTACAACGAGCTCTTATAGCAATGTCTTTTAGGTCTTACATTGACTTTTCGTACCACGACGTCCTATAAAGAAGGTTGTTTCCCCTTCGTCGCATAATGTACAATACGCAAAATGTGCAACTGTTGCAAAATGTACAATACGCAAAACGTACATACGCGAAATGTACAATACGCAAAATGTACAATACTCAAAATGTACATACGCAAAATGTACAAAAATTTCTTAGCAATTTTGTTGCGATCATCTTTAACTTGTTCACTCTTTGTCAAAAAATATCTAAGGTTGCCAACTTAACGCAAGTTTAAGTAAGTAACTATCTTTTACAAGTTCTATAACGAAACTAAGTTGTCATAAGAATGTCAACTTATAGTCGATACCAAGTATAGTAAGGATAAACTCACAAATCATATTTTCTTTGTTCTGCATACAGGTAGTAATTACTCAAGTAAATAATAACATGAATTTTTAGAGTTAATGGTGTAGACAACGAGTGCCCAGAATTTGAATAGTTTACACAACCGGGATTTGACCGGCTATCCTGATACATAATAATAAGTTTTATTTATTCTTATGCCTGATATCCGAATGGCTGGTAATTTTGAAGTCCCTTTATTTTGTTTCAAAGTTTAGCAATTATTTGACTGTAGGTAAATCGTAAATGGTAGCAAATAGGGAGCAACTTTTGGTGTCCAGCCTGACGTGAATCGATATAGGCAACCAGCCATTCTAACGCTCACAGAAATCCGTCCCATTCTTAACATTAACATTCTTCCCATAATCGTAAGCGTTAATACGTCTAAGTAAGTCTATCTAAGTATAAAGTATTTTCGATACTTATTTTGTAGGTATCTACCCATGAAAAAGTAAAATAACGCCGGATACAATATATCTACTATGTTGGTTAGCAACCAAGAATCTTATTAATATAAGATTCTTGTTAGCAACCCTAAGCATACATTTTAATACGTCAAATCTAGCGATCCTTTGGCGATCATGAAAGTGACAGGCAGGATGGAATCAAAATTATTAAGGCGTGTAGACACGAACGAACAAGAGCATGATGAACACGAACATTTACGAATATTTATTTGGTTCGCACAGTCACCATCAGAACTTGTAAAGGTAACTTGTAGTGCATGGAACTTATTGACATTTTAAACTGATAAGCGGGGCTACTCAAATGGCCACTTTTCTATTCGTTCGCTAACTTAAAAATTAAAAATAAGCCATAAACACCAAAATAACGTGTCGTGGGCTTGTCAATTCTGTACAATACAACAATGTCTGTGATTTACATAAACTTGCGACGTCTGACTTGATCATTAATTGCTTATTTTTAAGATTTAAGTTAGCGAACGAATAGAAAAGTGGCCATTTGAGTAGCCCCCCAGAAGTATTTGGTCACCTTGTCTGCTACGATATACTGATGGCGACTGTCCGTGTAAACACAAATCTCAGACTCCCAAGTCCTTAAGAGATAGAGTTAGAAGGCATTTCCTTTCCTCTTCTTCTGATTGACCATTTATTTATTTTCTCCTTTGTTTTAATTGTATATATCTTTAGGTATAACTATTGTTTGTATTCATATAACACACTTGTTCTTCCCTTTTTATCATTGCACCCACTCCCCTATATTTAATTTTTTCTATTTATTTTACACCCAATGGTTGCCTGGAAGAGATTGCTGATTGGCAATAAGACCGCCTCTTCTATACTTTCTTCTTTGTATTTTTGGCCCTTTTCTGTAATATTTCTACTTGTGTGCAATAAAGCGTAATTTATTATTATTATTTTTAAATAAATTATCAGAATGAACACGAACACTATAAATACAACACTTTCACACTGAACAACAAAATATTCTAGAAGATTTTTGACGCACACTGTGGAGGCCTTTCGTTTGTATAACAAAGACTTACTTGTGCTCGGGATGAGGAAGTCTTGATGATGAAAATTATTAATGCAAAATGTAATGTGTTATAATGACAAAGCAATAACAGCTTGTTTAAACCAGCCTTTTTCAAAACGATATTTTTTCCAGCGATGTTAATATGAGCTCTACATAGATTCGTACCATGACATTTCTGTCAAACAAACTATGATAATATAACAACCTTATATTATTCGCGCAAAGTACTGGGAAAGAACGAATAATTTTACTAATAATTTGTCTATACCTTGCTTAGATATAGGAAAAAATACGCTATGTTGTGATTATTTATTCTGTGGTTTCAACAATAGGCATGAACAAAGAGGTACTTACCTACCTACAGGGGGGGGACACTCTTGACACTCCTATACTAAGTGACATTATTGTAAAGGAAGTGCTTTCATCTCTCATTGGCGAAGATCATTACTTCATACAATTTTTTTTTTATAAGAACTCCCTCAACGATCAAGCAATGCTTGACAAGCACGTAAATGCTTGTCAAGCAGTTTATGGTTTGGGAATAGACAATGATTTTCTAATAGTCATTAGCGAGAGTACATTCATAAAGGTAGGTATACTCTTTTTATCAAAAACAAAATTTAATTGTCAGAATTTTCCTTTAGCAATATCACAAAAATCTTTTTCTGTGTTTATTTCGCACGTTTACTTATTTCAGTTGCTCCTTTCCACCGTTTCCCAACAAAAGAATAAGGACCCGGATAGTTTTAAAGATTGGGTAGAGATTGTTAGTGAAAATGTGTTGACAAGTTAAAAGAATGGGGTTTGCAACCAGCACCTTCGCCAGCAGGATAAGGCCTGTAGGCGTAGTACCTTCCCTTCACCTACCGGCAATTCATCGTGTAAGTTTTTTATGTAGGTACTAGGTAGGTACCATAGTAGAATCAAATTACTACCTCCTTGATTAAGGGTGCGTTTCCACTGAAGCAACATCACGTAAATTTTTTTGGGGCTTTAAAAATGGGGCGCTTGATTTTGAAATTGAAATATATATAACTTTGTAGAGTTTCGTAAGGCCTTTCAAATGATACTATAACCCCGGCGCGGAAATTTGTATTATTATTTTAGTGTTTATGAAAATATAGTTTTTTATGTTATATTTTTTCAGGCAACCAGACCCATCCCAGTTCCAGACCCATTTCAATTCCAACCCATCCCACTTCGTCTTCATATACCAGAAATATCATGTAAGTTTTGTTTACGCAAATTAAGGGTAGATATTTCTCAAAATAATTGTACCGTTACGTGCAGGTAAAACGCAGTTACTTTACGCACACGTTTTGTTATGAACATCGCTCCTCTAGAATTACAAAGACGTAACTGCAAACATCATGCATAATGCCCTCATTATGCATCAATTTCATAAGCTACAATATTTTTAATAATAAAATTACAAACATTTTTTTTTCAGATCACAGCCCACCCCCATCCCACTCTGTTGTCATCCTGATACAGGTGCAGTACGAGCTATCGAGCAGTTTAGTTGTGGCAACCGCAAATGATGAAATATTTTTTTTTTATAAAGAACAAGTATTATTACTTGTTTCAATTCCGGGACTCTTTGGCTCCATAATCGTTTTATAGACTTAAAGTAAGGGTGTAAGTAAAATGATTGTATTATATCTCGTAATAATATATAGGACTTCGTATAGGTGTCAGTTAAATTATTTTGGTTCGACCTTGCACCATCCTTCCTGTTTTTCTATGCGGAAGCATTAATTGCTTATTTACGAATAATTTTACTGGAATGGTTTTAATATTCAGTTATCAATTACTGGCTGCGCAACATGTTTTGATGAAAATGTATTTTCATTAAAACTGCTAGCAATACTTATTAAGTGTTAGTGATGTGTTCTTTAATAGGTTACATTTAACAAGATTATGTTATACTTACCTGGGAAAAATTAATAGCTGTGGCGAGGGGTGAAATTATGGCGAAGGTAAGCCGTTCAACAAAAGTGTTATAATCTGCATAGTGGATCGGTAGGGTGGGATTTCTAAAAGGTAAGCCAATGGGAATCGTCTTGTATGGACCCTTCGCCACTGTGTAGGTACATTAGTATACCTAATACTACTAGGTAGGTATACTAATGTACTACACAAACACGGTCAGGGTACCTACTACGCTAATAGGCACCCTGACCGTGTTTGTGAATGAATAAATATTAAGAAATAAGAATATGAACAATTTTGAATAAAATTATCCCTAGGCATAAACTGAGAGGAATAAATAAAAACATAATGACTCTTTCACTTAATTGTTTAATTTTGTGTCCTTTTCTTTTCTCCCTTTTGTAATTATGTTTTTAACTGTTTTGTTCTAGTTATCTCTTATAACATTTGAAACGTTTGTTCTCATGTGTTAGTTATTTTCTTCGGAAAAAATACTAATACTAGTGAACACGGCGTTTAGAATGTTATAAAAGATAATTAGAACAAAGCCGTAGGTAGGATTGCTAGATTAGGTACTAAAAAAAAAAAACAAACTAACAAGAAAATCGCCGATCAGAGATGGCGCTTCAAAATGAGTAAGTTTTAAAATCGCCAGAGGGCTCTCTACCCCTATTTTTTTTTATCTTACTCTATGCCTACCTACTTATGTCATGCGTAGCGTAAATATGTCACTCGTCTCGTGATCAAAAAAATATTTACTTAAACACTAAACAGCTATAATCCTTCGATTGATATAATTTATAACCACGAATTAATAATTTATTGATAAATCAACCACACACGTGATGTCTTAAAAGTGGACAATTTAATACTTTTGCAGTAAACAGGATAGGATTCTACTTCAAAGAGCTGAATATCGTCACAACGTCTTTTAAGTTCATGTAAGTAAATTGGTGTATTATATTTATTGTTTTATGGTCTTAAGAGCAAGTACCTAGTGTAAATAAGTCGTTTTATACTGAAGTGCTCGTAACCGCTTGATTGAATTGTGTTAGAGTATCTAACTACCTACTTACATTATTTTTGATTATTTGCAGGTTTGCCAGGGATAAACGGTAAGTATAGAGTAAGTTATCATACGGTGATAAACCCATAAACGCCATAAGCTTCCGACTTAAAAAGGATAATTTTGTACAACAATACTGTGACAATTTTATTAGATACTTATAGAAAAGATGTTTCATTTTGAAAAGTGAATATCATAAATAAATACCCATATCAAGTAATAAAGTAATCATTTTCTTTGCTCTTATTTATTTTGTACCATTGCGCTAGCTATAGCTAGGCTTAGCAAAGGGGCCGTGACTTTATTTTTATAAATTGGTTTTGTAAAATTTGTAGTTTGGTTTTGTGCATGTTCTACGAAAAAAAACTTGGGTACCTACCTTAATATAGCTTAGCACTATCATAGGTGGGCGTGCTGTAATTAATGATGATTTTGTTTATTTAGTAGGGACAACTTGTCTTAGTAATATGTTCCCATTAGAAGATGATCAATAAAAAGGCAATAATACAATACATGTACTGTTTTATTTTAAAAGGAAGTTTTGTAGATTTATAAGAGCACAAGCTCACTCACAGAAAGAGAACTCACGAACAAAATACTTGTAGAATTTAAGATTTTTCATCACAAGCCTCCAATTGTCGCACAGGTTATGAACAAGCTGGTTCTGCTACAAATGAAATCACCCGATGAACAAATAATCATCAAGTTAAAATAAATCACATTCTGGGCGTGGTTAAATACGACGCTTTTTTCTTCACAGTAAATCTTCGTGATTTCGTACCATTTTTTTGTCATCTAAAAATAATTGTAAAAGATAACTTATTTATTAGTCATATTTTAAAGAAAGTTCACTCAATATGCCTAGAAATATGAGTAAATTATGCATATATTGTTCACTATGAACAATCTACTTTTGGAACATTTTACTTTAAATCATGTTGATTGTGTCGCACAAAAACACCTTTTTTAAGATCGCTGAAAGATCGCTAGATTTGACATAATTGACGTAAAACAAGATTGCTAGTTGTCAAAAAGGCAGCTCATGGTACGGATTTATGGTACGGATTGAGTGAACGAGTTATGAAATGATGACATGAAAAAGGGAATTAATTAAATGGGTGACTGGAAATAATTAAAGGCGACTGTAAATGGGATATTCAAACACTAAACTGGACAGCAGTTTATTTTTTAGGCGACAAAATAACTAAACGGGCTACTAACTTACAAAAATACTCAAAACCGGCGACTACATATGGGTGATAAATAATTTAAGTTAGCAGAGGAAACTCTAAATGGGTGACAAAAATACTGAGTGGGCAACTATTATACCAAGTAGATAACTATTATAACGGATTTAAGCTGCCCAACATGGTATTTTTAACACGTTTTTATTAGGCTGCTTTCTCGTTTGTTTGTTTTTTGTCATATCGGTTAGGATAGTAGTCATCTTTTTTAAATAAAATAAATGCCATTTTTTTTATATTTTGTGTGCCCTAAGGTTGTCGTCCAAATAGTAATTTGGTCGCCCGTTACCCAATTTGTATTTTAAAGTCACCCATTTTCAATATCTGTAGTCGCCCTCGGTCCTTCACCCACTTAGTATTTCAGTACGCTATGTTCAGTATTTTTGATACCCAAAATGGGAATTTATTGTCGCCCAAATAGACGGGATGGGGGATGGGAGAGTGAGAGGGAGAGGAGACATAAGTGGATTCAATTCTGAACAGGATTGGGAACGGGAACGAGCACAAAGGGGAACTGCACTGCACCTAACGGGGACGGGTCCAAACGGGAACGGGAAAGGGTAAAGAAACGGGAACGGGATTTTTATATCTCTCGACCCATTTCTGTTTATTGTGATAAACTAGCTTCCGCCCGCGACTTCGTCCGCGTAGATATTAGAGAAAATCATTTGGGAACCTTCAACCAGGACCCGACCAGCCGTTTTTACGTGGTTAGGCACCCCACCAAGCCACAGAATAACTAATACCAAGCGAGTAGCTTCGTGCGAGGTCTGCCAAACGCGGCAAACGTCTTGCCTCATGAGGCAGTGCGCTTGGTGTGGACCCGCCTAATCGCGTAAAAACGGCTGGTCTGATCCTGGTTGAAGGTTCCCAAATGATTTTCTCTAATATCCACGCGGACGAAGTCGCGGGCGGAAACTAGTCCTACTAATATTATAAATGTGAAAGTTTGTGGGTTTGGATGTTTAGATGTTTGGATGTTTGTTCCTCAATCACGTAAAAAGTACTCAACGGATTTGGTTGGAATTTGGCACACAGATAGTAGATAGCTTAAATTAAAACATAGATCACTTTTTACCCCGATATTCCCACGGGAACGGGAACCATGCGGGTGAAACCGCGGGCGGCCGCTAGTTATACATAAAGTTTTATTCTAGGTAGGTACATATATTTCTTATAAAATGGTATACTATTTACAAAGCATAATTTCTTTGCTTTTTATGTGTACCTAATCATTCGTTCATTCCCAGCACAAAACAAGATTGTTATTTGATGTCGTGGTACGAATTTGAGTGATATCATTTAGAGCTTGTAACAAGCTTGCTGGATATAAGCTTACTTATAAAAAAGGTGGGAGTAGGCCCCCTGAACAGCAGGCATAGAAACCACAACACAACCGTTACTTCTTACAGGAATCCAGTAAAGTGCCAATACACTTGCAAAACTCCGGATGTGTAGTGTAAAAGTGATATTCGTTCACCTAATATGTATCGATTTCGCAGTGACCAGAAACCACAGGATCATCCGGTGGTGCCATAACAATAAGTACCTGCTTGTACGACATCCGATACGACACAAAAGAAAGTTGAAGTTGACCTTACAATTGTACAGATGTAACTTAAGCACTTTGGTATTTTATTAACTTTCAAATACTGATTGTTTTAATACAAACATATCAATAAACTAATAATGTCTCACCATCCATATAGTCCACGGATATAGGAAATTTTATATTCACTTTCGCACTTGTTTTCTAGATAGACAGAATAAGAAAAAATTGTTTAAAAAACAAAAAAACAAACTTCAAAAAACCTGCCTATAAAAAGCAATAAATAATATTCAAATCATTAGATATCTATTGAAGTCGGGTGGGGCTGGAGTACAACTTTTTCTTTTTATTTTTAAAGCCCCACCCGACTTCAATAGATATCTAATGATTTGAATATTATTTATTGCTTTTTATAGGCAGGTTTTTTGAAGTCGGTTTTTTTGTTTTTTAAACAATTTTTTATTTTTTTATTTTTTGTGTAAGTACCTTCTGCATTAGGTATATTATTTAGGTAAAAAAATCAACTCAGCCAAACGTGAGATAATCGCGGAGAAACATACATACATACGGATCAAACTGAGAACCTCCTTTTTTGAAGTCGGTTAAAAAGACTACACTAATACCTTAGAGTGTATGTCCCTTTTTTTAACAAAAAAATATCATCTAATTCGGTTCATAAATAAGAAAGTCGTCAAGGTAGTTGATGCAAAATGATAGTATTTTCAGGATTACTTGAAAACTACTTGACCGATTTGAAAAAAAATTGAATGGGACCATCTCGCAAGCAAACTCAATCGAACAAAAAAAGAATCATCAAAATCGGTCCATAAATGTCGAAGATACGCGCGAACAATGATAAAAAAAAAACATACAATCGAATTGAGAACCTCCTCCTTTTGATGAAGTCGGTTAAAAATGCTATTCAAGTATTCACTAAAAACCTTGTAAAATCTCAAAGAAAATAAAAAACCAACGTAAATATTTTGTCTCATTTCTTTTCACATTCCGCGTTGTAAATGACTTCCTGGACACCTCGCTTCGCTCCTTTGGGTGTCCCCACGGTGGAGCGAACACCGTCAACTCAAGGTGTGTACTGAAAAAATTCAATAGCGACAGGTACAATTTTTTTTCCTCCTTTGAGGGTACCATTGTGCTTTCCTATTCATTTGACTCCCTAAGGTGTTAAAGCTTTAAGCAGTTACAAGCCCCTTTTAAATACAATTTTAAAAGTTTTGGGCTCATTCACTTTGCATTCCGGCCTCAAGTGGCGTCATTATGCCAGCGCAATGTCTGGTTCTGAATCGCGCTAGCGAAATTTTTTCCGGCAAAGGTATAAGATCCGGAGTTTCTATATCCAGTTGCATTTGCCGGCTCAATTCATCGGAGTCTACGGACTCCCTGGGTCGAGGTCTCCTAACCTAACCACCTTCTTGGACCTCTTTTGTCGGTTTCGGGTCGACTCTCGAGTCAGGTTAAACTGAAACCGCGTTAAATTAAAAATAATAACACAGATTTGCAGGAAAGGAAGGTTGATAGCTGGGAGAGTTAGATAAATACTAGAAAAAACACAACTGTATCCCCCCCGTTTCCTCGTGGTTCTACTAATTTGCCCTACTAGTGGGACCACGGGGAAACCCTATGGCAATATCTACCAGCAACATTAACTGAAATTCAAATTAGGATGAATTAAATTTTGTGTTTTGAGATTGCGAACATGATGTGAATGATCTTAATAACAATATGCCCCATAGAGCATATTGTTATTAAGATTTGATGCAGCTAATATTAATTACTTAATTCTTTACAACTTATGTCATCTATTGTGTTGTTTTGTACTCCTAAATATTATCCTCTTATTTTGATTCGTTTCTATACAGAATTTATTTTTCATATTAGTTACCCACTTTGCATCTTAATAAATTAAGTTTTGTTTGAACAATTGATTTTTTACAGAATACATCATAAATATCTTCAACAGTTTTTTTTTTAAAGTCAAACGTGGGAAAAATCACAACTCTACGAATCTGTCTTTCTTTGTTAACGTAAAAAGCGAAACCCCGTGAACCAAATTCCCTCATCGAGTTGTATAGCTTTATATAAGTATATGTATTTGTACATGTGTATGTTTTTATACAATGTGTACGTTAATGTAATCCTTTTCCTGTTTTTCATTTCCAAAAAAAACAGGAGGATTTGGACCTTAATCTCTGTCAACACAATATATCTAAGGAGAGAGCAGAAAAACTGTAGATTTTTTACCGCAAAATTACTTACGTATAAATCGTAGGTAAGTCTGAAGCCTAATTCTACTTAGGTACATGTTTGTTGCTAAAGGTAAACTTAATTTGCAGTCGCATTTTACTTTTTTATTGTCAACCAAGATTCGTTCAAGGATTGATTGTAAGACTGACTTTTAGATGTTGATGTACACATAAAGCTAGGGTTTCCTAGGATGACTGTGCCGTCATATTACGGCCGTAATTTAGCGGCGTAGAACATTGTCTATGTAAACAATACGGCGCGGTTTCTGACGTTACGTTGTTGTCGCCATATTGTTTACATAGACAACATTCAACGCCGCTATATTACGGCCGTAATATGAAGGTACTGCTATCCTAGGAAACCCTAGCTTAAGCGGGATACTATTTCGAGATAATTTTGTGGCAACATTTTAACGTTAACTTGCTACTTAGTAGAAAAAATCCATGAATGAATTTTGTGATCACTATAATTATGATGTATTGAAGTTGAACGATAAAGAACTATTAGTATATCAGTAGGTCCCATGTGACATTAGCACTCCGTTTATTCTGTGTAAGCACTACCTACACTACACCTAGTCATTTGAAAGTTAAGATTGTCCACCTACGGTCACTCGACTTGCCAAGAAAGCGTGCTAGAAAGTATTAAAATAGTTCACCTTTGATATGTGAGCGATTTGTTATACTGTTTTGAATATTGATCTGTAGATTTTGTAAATAAGTTGATATACTTAATTAATTAAGATCAATAGTGCTAATTGCTATGTAAGTTTCTTTACTAAGTTTTTGTCATAATAAATTAATAGTAATATTTCGTCCATGTAAATAAAATTGATAACTGGAGATTTTGGAATTCTTGGAGATTTTGAATTCATTACTAATGATTCTTTGTAATAAAGAATCATTAGTAATAATATGAATTTCAGCCGGGCAGCTATCGATTTGGCTCAAACTCGTCATCACCACACCGAAGTTGGGCGAACGACCGAGCTGTTTATATAAGTTTTTGTTGTAAGAGAGAGAGAGTCGATTTATTTAAAGAAAAATTAATAATTCGATACGGCATATTTCAGCGGATGTTAGTGAGCTGGATTAACTGGTTATGGATTTGTCCCAATTAACTTTCTTGTGTTCAGAACAAAAGTTATTTTGTAACGACAAAAAGTTTGAAATACTTTTTGCGCCACTCAAAATTTATTCCACACATTCCATTCAAAATCTCTAAACAATTGTGATTTAATCACTGATTATAGGAATACGTGGGTAGATAGATGAGAGTCGAAGTCAGCGTCAAGTAAAACTTTTGTCAAACAACACTCAATTATTGATTTTAACATAATTATTCAGTTGTTTTAGAGTGGGTATGTATACGAGTACTTAGTTGTAGGCACATTACTTACATTATGAAAAGCTTTATTATTTGATACAGACACAATTTATACTTTCAGCAGATGTTAGCGGCAGATATACGGATTTGTCCTAACCCTGAGGGTCCCAATCCCAATTAACTACCTTGATTTTTGAACAAAGTTATTTTGTAGTTTCATAACGAAATTATTTTTGCACCACTTAAAATGTATTTGTGCGTGCGACCGTATTCCATTCACAATCTCAAACAATGAATCCGTAGCATTGATGAGGATCGAAGCCAGCGTCAAATAAAACTTTTGTCAAACAACACTCAATTATTGATTTTAGCATATTCAGTTGTTTCAGAGAGTGGGTCGTTGTAGGTACAGCGTACGTCGAGGGTACTTACATTATGTAGGTATAGCTAAAGCAGTATCTCAGTTAAGTCCTTTTCACCGAAGCGCCAGGGTTAGCAATCTCAGTGTGTGGAACAAGCGCGACACAGTACTGACCGACACGACACGACACTCGGCATACTCACGTCACGACTGGTTGCCTGCGCTGCCCCAGCAGTGCTGGGCGGGCTGTACTGCGAATCTTGCTCAAAGCTCTCGTAGCAACGTGTGTCTGAGTGAGAGCGTTTTTTATTTTTTTATTTGGAAAGTCAACCGCTTTTTTTACAATAACTGATTTGATACGCTGATTCGGAAGTTTCTATGTAGTTGCGTTACTGCTTTAGTTATTTTATTCTGTGTCGCAGGAGGGCAGGGCGGGCGGGCGAAGCAGGGCGGCAGTAAAACGGCAAGCATGCCTCCACACGTGAATATTTGATGGTGAATCTCGCTGTGGCTAGCGAGGATGCGAGCACGGGTTGTCAGCCCCATGCGGGCGCGCTGCCGACTGCCGAGACGTGTCGTGACTTTATACCTTTAGTTCAATAGCATTTTGAATGACGTGGTCATACTATTACTTATTCTGTGACGTGGTTGCATTTACTTTAAAGTGTGAAGTTTTATACTGGTGTATCAAAAAACACACGTAGTGCTGTAATATCCTAGCACGTCGCGTAGTATTAGGTATACCCAGTAATTTTTATAAAAAAAAATCTAACAATACAGAAGTCTATAGAAATACTATAATTTTTAATGATGTACCTAGATTCCTTCTACGGTTTATCATGTGCTATAATGATAGCTATCTATCGCAAATAATCAAGGAAATATAGGCCCCCTTTGCTATAGGGGGCCTATAGTATAGAACTCATCGTCGTAGATGGGAAGAGTAAGTAAGCACAATTTAAATAAATGTAATAGAATACACAATCTAAAATGTAAAATACAAAAGGTATCTTATGAATTATTCAAAAGCGTTACGTCATCAAGGGTGATAATAAAAACAGGTGTCAAGCCGTTTCCCGGATCTTCTTTTAGCAAATCATCAGCGAAATCCCTTAAAGTAAGAGGAAATGCCCAGATATGTTTACATTTTCTGGCGGGCTCTAGATTGTGTTCTGCAGCCCACCCGCGCCCTTATAATTGATTCCCACCCCACGAAACGAGATCTTACTCGGCTGTGACAATCCTTCCTCGCTCTTTTACTGATATAAAACGAAGTATCTTTAAATGTTTTAACGATCTGATTATCCATTGAGCTGCTATACTATAAAAAAATCCGAGCGACCTTTGCGTTGTTAAAATTTTCAACACTCCTCCAAAAATAGGATAGGGGTACGTAATCGGTATACGTGAAGTTAAGTAAACAAAATTGTTATGGCAGGTAATGAAAACACTATCGCGGAAACTTTCCTTTCGCGTGTTTATTATTACGACGGTGTTGTTTTAATGTCCTAGCCAGTATACCCCTAATAACGTAAACATTTTAAGGTACCTACTTACAGACTGTCGACGTAATTTTATCACCAAAAACATTTCAATGATCAGCATTCATATTACCTGAAACAAAAAAGTGTTGTCAGTAATTTTACTTATTCACAACTTTAATCTCGCGACAAAGCGCAATATGTTCGCATACGTAGCTGGTAGTTAACAGATTTCTTTTTCTTTCAGTTCAGTCTGGTGTTACCAATCAGTAAAAGGAAAAATACCCCCGCGTATTTCCAATCGGGCATTATCGCGATATCCGGAGCGCCGTCAGCGCTAAAACGTAATAAAAACCAGTAGTGAAGCGATTTGCAACGTCGATGTTCATTGGAATGACGTATTAATTGTACCTATTTGGTATCGCGCAAACGTAGGCAGCGTGAAATTAATTTTATTTACTAAACTTCTATGATGTCTGCTTTGCAAAGTTTTCAAGATCCATTTTGACAAGAAACTATACTTTTTGAAATTTGTGAGTAAGAGTCGCGAGTTCAAATGCATTACATATATATGTTACGGCTAATACCCGAAGTGCGGCTAAACCTAGTTCTAGCCGGCTAAAACTAGGTGTAGCCGATAGCTGTTGGCTAAAACTAGGTGTAACCGATCTGCTTTACTCCTGTAGGTCCCGGGTTAGGTTAGAAATTTAGAGGTTATTTTTTTTTAACAGACAACAGAAAAAACTTTCTTTATATCCCATGCTGCACCTAGTTTTAGCCGGCTACACCTAGTATTAGCCGCGAGCAAATCGGCTACACCTAGTTTTAGCCAACAGCTAGCGGCTACACCTAGTTTTAGCCGGCTAAAACTAGGTTTAGCCGCACCTCGGGTATTAGCCGTAACATATACACAATCACAAGTTGCTGTCTTACCAAAATACGTTTAAGACACAATGTTTGCGTAACTAACCCACTGAATTATTATTAATTCATTGGCGTAACCATTGTTTTCTATTTTTAACCGACTTCCAAAAAGGAGATTCGCTGTTCGTCTGTATATCTGTTTTTTTTGTGTATGTCCACCGAATACTCGAAAACAGCTGGACCGATTGAAATGATTCAAACATTATTACATTAGGTAAACTCTCAATCTGGTCCCATTTTTTTAAATTTGGAAATAGGTTCAGCACTTTTCAAGAAATCTTGAAAAAAGCACGAAAATAGTATGATTTTGTGTGAATTACCTCGATGATAATGGTCGTATATTACTTCTTTGCTTATGAACTGAATAAGATATTATTTTTTTGTTGGAAAAGGCATATCTGTGTAGTTCTTTAACTGACTTAAAAAAAGGAGGTTCTCAGTTTAACCCGTATGTGTGTATGTTTCTTCGCAATTATCTCACGTTCGGCTGAGCAGATTTTACTATCTAAATAATATACCGACAATGCACCTACACTAAAAATAAAAATATGAAAATTGTTTAAAAAAAAACAAAAAACCGACTTCAAAAAACCTACTTACCTCTAAAAAGCAAGAAATAATATTCGTAATAATAAAAACACGTCTATTGAAGTCGGGTGGCGCTTTTAGAATAAAAAAGGAATCTGTTCTCCAGCCCCACCCGACTTCAATAGACGTGTTTTTATTATTACGAATATTATTTCTTGCTTTTTAGAGGTAAGTTTTTTGAAGTCGGTTTTTTGTTTTTTTTCTAAATATTTTCTATTTATCCCTGCTTATTATTTTGCGATTCTTTTTTATTAACCTGTTACCTCTAATACAAACTTGTTTACTTAAAACTCTTAAAAGTGATTAAGAAAGTCAGTCAAGCATATCCAATTTAAATTTAAAAACACGAATCTAAAATAAGGGTGAGTTCACCAGTTTGGGGTGTAAATAAAAGTAGGGCTGTTTGTTTACAATGGTAAACCGGGTAAACCCAAAATTTGGGTGAGCATAGGGTAACGAGCTTTCCCCTCCAAAACTAGGAGGAAAAAAGGATTTGACTGTTTTCCCTTTTTAACCGACTTCAAAAATTTGAAAAGGAGGAGGTTATCTATTCGTCGCGTATATTTTTTTTTATATATGTATGTACACCGATTACTCGAAGACGGCTGAACCGATTGAAATGATTCAAACGTTATAACATGACATTTGTTTCCAAGTTGGTCCCATTTTTTGAAATTTTGAAATCGGTTCAGTAGTTTTCAAGTAATCTTGAAAAAGCTGTCGTTTTTTCAAGATTTAAGCTTTAAGAATATAAACAATACAATAAATGAAAAAATACTTCCAGCTCCACCCGACTTCAATAGACGTGTTTTAATTAATCGATTTGAACATTATTTCTTGCTTTTTATAGAGCTGTTTTTTAAGATTTTTGAAGGAGGTTGTGCTTTTTTTAAAAAGCTTTTTTTTCATAAATTAATTATTAAAATAGATATTAATATTGCTGCAAAAACAAAAAGAATGCGTTGTTTAGATATCCAGCAAGAAATTTGACGAGATTATTATAAAATGGTGGCTCCATGAGCTGTAGACCTCGCGTTAAAAAGTAGCTAAAATTTTAAATAACACAGAATAGATATTAGTTTATTAAACTAATAAGTTTAAGTTTTAAAACTAATAACTAGATTCTGTTATATAGTTTCAACCTTATTTATTTTCAAATTTCTAATATTGACCAGAAATGTTTTATACGATGAACTTTTGAGTCTTCTAAAAATAAAAATAAACAAAATTTACTTTGCACCGCTAACAAAAAAGTATTGTTACATTTTTGATATTTTTTCGTAACTACTGAAATATGTTTTTTACATATCTCCACCATTTCGAAAAATTGGATCGACTCAAAAATTCTTAGTATATAATGATCAAACATGCTCACAAAATTTCACGAGAATTTTTGCCCAAGCTGAAGAAGATATGCTTCGCTCGCGCTTCGTGCTCGCTCGGTAAAAAAGCAAAAATAGGAACACAGCCAAAGCATTTCTCTATTTGGCGATGAAAAAGTATTTAAATCGATCTAGTTTTGGAGGACGAAACAGAGGACTATACGAAAGGTTGATTTTTTCAACTTTCTATAGGAAATTTCGCTCGTTTACACTAGTCGACAACCCAGACACCATTGTGCACCGAATTCAGGTAAAATCGCGCTATATTATTATTTATTCTGTGCCATAAAGCTCATTAGTAGTTTCTGCGATTAACGAGGGACCGACTATCAGAAAGTCCATAAGGGATTATTTTTTACCTTTCAGGCTCCCATCCTAATGACGCCCTTTGGGATTATTGACGTAAACGAAGCTGTGTCTATCGCGATATCTCCATAGTTCCACAATCCTGATGGGAGATTGCCGATAGCAGGTAACGGAAGGCGCTCCCGAGACACCTACTCAATTACTTAGTGTAGTAATTGGATCTCGATTCCCGACTCGGCAGCAGTGGTTTAATTTATTATCTAGGTATAGAGATTTCATGTGTAACTGAAGCCGCCTTCGATTGCCGGTTTAGGTAATTGATGTGGCGAATGAATTTGTGCTCAGTGGTGACAGATTAGTTTCTAGTGATATTAATTACTACCTTTATATTTAAAGGTAGGTAAATTAGTCTCTAAAGTTAAAATCAAGTTATTAGCTTATAAATACTCCAAATAAGAGGAACGTTTCGTTTTAACTTCTGTTAATCTCTCCACTAAGATCCATTGTAAAAATCCATTGATGGATCTTTTTGCACTTTTACGTCCACTTTTCCTTGATCCACAAACACACACCCTTGATTCAGTATTTTTGTAAAGTGGATTTTTTAGAACTATCGGTATCTCAAAATCCATTAAAGAATGGGTGACACATGCAATCTTATTTTATCAAATATACGATTTTTGTAAAGTGAATTTTTTAGAACTAGTTAATGTGTGTCTGAAAATCCATTAAATAACTAATGACATTTATGAACTTCTTGGTAAATAAAATAATTAAGTATTACATTGAAAATAATTTTTAAAATGTAAAGTTAACCGCCTCTAGATTTATGTGACCCTGGTACTTTTTAAAAATATTGTTACCCAATCCTTGTTAGATATTCAATTTGAAATAATATCTTTTAAATCAAAATTGGCAAAAATCATGTATTTGATAAAATAACATTTCATCTGTCACCCATTCTTTAATGGATTTTCAGACACACGTTAGTTCTAAAAAATCCACTTTGCAAAAAATCTGAATCAAGGATTAAAGTGGACATAAAAGTGCAAAAAGATCCATCAATGAATCTTTACAATGGATTTTAGTGGATATAGGGAATCTCTCCATGCCTCTGGTTGTCTGGAAGAAATTTGGAAGAAACTGGAAGAAATAGTACTGGAAGAAATAGTACTGGAAGAAATAGTACTGGAAGAAATAGTACTGGAAGAAATAGTACCGGAAGAAATAGTACTGGAAGAAAACGATAGGACCGCCATGTTTAGCACTGTAAATTGATAATTATTTTTATGTATGTTTCTTGGTGTTAAAATAAAGTATTCTACAATTTAATCTAACGTTGTAGTATTAAGATGGTAGGTACAAACTATACGTGGAAATTAGAAAAAAATCGGCCAATTGCGAGTCGGACTCGCGCACGAAGGGTTCCGTACCAAAAAACAGCAAAAAAATCACGTTTGTTGTATGGGAGCCCCCCTTAGATATTTGTTTTATTCTGTTTTTAGTATTTGTTGTTATAGCGGCAATAAAAAATACATCATCTTTGAAAATTTCAACTGTCTAGCTATCACGGTTCATGAGATACAGCCTGGTGACAGACAGACAGACAGACAGACGGACAGCGGAGGCTTAGTAATAGGGTCCCGTTTTTACCCTTTGGTTACGGAACCATAAAAACATAGTACAGTATTTTTATAAGGTAACATTTAGATCAAATCTGCTAAAAGTGTCCGTTTTTGACATAATATTATCTATTTGCTTCTACGAATGACTACGAGGAAATGTAATGATACCTTCTAAAATACTAGACTATTGGGTCCTAAAAATTCCACGTTTAGTTTTATTAAAATCATTTTCTACATGGTCCTTAAGTTATGGTCGTGAAGGTAAAAGAAAGCAGTAAAATTATCAAAAACTAGCGGCCGCCCGCGGTTTCACCCGCGTGGTTCCCGTTCGCGTGGGAATATCGGGATAAAAAGTATTCTATGTTTTAATCATAGACTTAGAAAATTTTTCGCTATGCTCAAGTAGACGGACAAAGGTGCGAGTGAGAAACCGATTCTTACAGCTTATGCGATGTGCGAGAAAGAGTAAAAAAAAACTGACAGCTGAACCTGGTTTGACTTCATTTATCATCGTTTATCACCTTGGTGAAAAGCGTCAACAAGATTATTTTGTAATTTTGATCGCGATCGGGTCGGTTTGGCTCTCAAAGCTATATAAATCAATAATGGTGTCGTGTTCTGTACTGGATTGTAATGTTACTTACGACAATAACCCAAATAAACACTCATTTTACAGGTAAATATGATTGTACTATTACCATTTTCATAATTCATATTTTAGTTGAATATATTCCCAAACAAACTAAGTTATATACTAATATGATGCTATTAAACGCCTATTTCCTAAATAAAGGCTGATTTCTAAACATCATGTGTTAGATAAAAAGATATTATGTCCGTGAACTTGAGAAAATAAGGCGTAGATATTGATCAAAAATTATCGATATCGATACTCATGTCGATGATTTCCAATATAACTTTGTTTGTCTTTGTGAACACTGATAGTTTTATTTAAAGCTGCTTGTAACCTACAGTTTTCAAATGGTAAATTATACCAACTTAAGTACTAATTTAACAATTACTTCCAGGTTTTCTCTAAATCCAGTGATTAAATTAAACTGGATAAATGTCATAAATAAATAAGCAGGGAGCCTCAAAGGAGACCTTAAGAAATTATTTAAATAAAATTGTTCAAAATCTTGTTTGTGTTTTATTTATTAGAGCAATAATACATTATGGTTATCGACAACCTAAAATGGACTTCAGTTCATCTCTAAATTCACGCACACTTTTACATATTTACAAACACTGGCTCATCTCACTTTTGGTTTCGCAGCCAAGCGAACTCTGTTCGTCTATTCCAGTGGATATTAAGTTTATGGTTTTAATCTAGGCTATCTACTATCTGTGTGCCAAATTCCAACCAAATCCGTTCAGTAGTTTTTGCGTGATTGAGGAACAAACATCCAAACATCTAAACATCCAAACCCACAAACTTTCACATTTATAATATTAGTAGGATAACAATCAACTTTGACAATAAGAGAATCACCTACTCTATCAAAATAAATTCCCAAACTGGTACACATCATGGCTAACCATTATGATGTCACAAATGTTTACACAATTCTTAAAGGTATGGAGAGATAACACAATGAAATACCTTAAATGGCTATATGCAAATTAAGTGTGGATGTGTTTTCCACCGTCCACCGGCAACAATGCTGTGGGATGCTGCTGTTCACACATGGTCGCTGACCTCAACCTTCAGATCTACCAGTTAGATAACATTTACATTTTTATCACCACTTACGACATCGTTGCATCGTTTCCGTTTAATTGAATAGGGGGGTATTATTTTTTCGTTATTTGTGGTGACAGCTGTTATTTATCTGATTATGCAAGATGTCCAAGAAGCTTAAACCCACAGTATATGCTTCTTGAAGATGTTCAATGTCAATGTCATCTTACAACAAATGCAGTGATGATCTTTATCGTTACGAAACGATAAGCTATATTTTTCAATGTTGAAAAAAATTTTGAGTAGTTACTTGAATAACCATTCTCTTCAAAGTGGTGTAGTAGAAATATAAAAAAAATTGTGGGATTTATTTGCACTTTTGAAGATTTAGTCAAATCCAAAGTAAATATATTAGAAATCTTCATTAATCATAAATACTCAGCACACCTCAGCAGCATCAAAATATTCAAAAAAAAATGCGTAGTCGTACCTACTAACATTATTGCATAAATAAATAATACTTAAATACAAATATGAGCTATAATTTGTATAAAGGGCTTTATAGTCAGTTTCAAGGCGTAATAGGAAAGCGAAGGGCAAAGGGTTACAACACTTCATATATTATGTTGAATAATTTATAGATACAAACTACCTTCAAGACGCAAAGTATCTTCAAAATTATTGCCTAACGTCGACACACTTCACGTTGAATATTCAGTAAATCGTATTTATTACAACGTGTTTAGAAGAAAATGAAAAGATTCCCTTGGAAAATTGAATAAATCAATTTTATGTAGTATTGATACTAAAAATTCTCAAGTTATTAATTTTAATCTTTTTGCGAATTTTCCTATTTGAGCTAATAAGCTAAAAAAACTACTAGTTCTTTAAAACATCTACTGCCTACGGCTATTGCCTTACACATCTTGTAACACGGTAAGTCATAGAGTAAGATAAAAAAAACGGTAAGTACTTTTATTCCTATTTCTAGTTACATTAGGTACTTACATATATTTTAAATTTCAACGAATAGAAACGACATTTCTTTGCCGATAATTTTCCTGGACTGACATTTCCCTGTGAGTTGCTGTGAGTATAAATGTTCCTTGACTGACATGCAAAGAGTAAAAACCACTGACGTCCATTATATTTTCCATTCCATTTATTCTCTAAGAAGGAGGTCGAAACGATAACTCTCATTTTCAAAAATAACTGCTGGAATGTTATTATTTATTGCTTCGATGTTATTATTTATTTACATCGGTCAAACTCATTCAAGTTCAAGCGACTGCTTCCAAATTAGGGCCGCGTAGTAAAATATTTTAGGCGAATCTATCAAGTCTCTTGCGTCAGGCAGGGCGTGAATCACCTTGACCTAAATCGATTCGTTTGTAATTTATGCAAATGCAAACCACCCACACGGTAGGTACACTGAATGGATCTGTCACTTAATGTGAACAAAAATGCAAATAATGTTGCTTTTTTTAGAAACGAACGACTCACTTCACAGCCCTCTCGTCGAGTATACGGCTGTAGCAAAGAAAATATACACTAACGTGGCTGTAGTCTGTACCATATTAAATTTAACTAATTTCCTTTCACACGCAATTCGTCACACACGCATTTTGTCATTCGATTTCTTCTTTATAACTCGTTAAGGAAATAAAAGCGTCAAAATAAAAAAATAAAACATAATTTATTGCAGGAGACTGTATGTACTTCATGCTATCTATATATTTTTTTTTATTTCATAGTTAAGTAAGTATATGACGAAAATACGACGAATCGCGTTTATGTCATACAGCGTGTAACAATAGGGAATATGCATCAATTTTTTTTTAATCTTAATCAAAAGTATAATGCGTGAGAAAATTAACTGTAATATTAAAACTTTTCTCTTGCGTTTTTTTCTCGTGATATAGTTACTTGAAGTTAGCGCGCAGCAGCACCCGCCGAAAACGCTCTATACAAAACGGTGACGTCACACATCACGTTCAGGTGTGTTTCGGCGCGTTTAATATGGAGTTAGCCAATAATCTTCAATTATCTCCCTAAATTTTGCGTTTAAGTACATATGTGTCATACAAAATATTATTTCTCTTTCGATATTCTATCTGACTGTAAAGTGCATTAGGTATATCCGAAAATGAATAAAAAATATCGTTATTTTCCCCTGATTTCATCGTGTGATAAAACTAAAATAATACATTTTTTTATTTTTTTTCCTGTTCCATCATGTTTTTATAAGTGTCCGCAGCGATCAAGCTCAATTTCATCAAAATTGGTGACTTATGCATATTCCCTATTATAGAAACCGTGTAATAAGGACGTGTTGTACCGTAAGTGTAAAAGGCTCAAGTCGATGACTTCAAGTCAAGAGGCGAGTCAGATGCGGCTAGAATGTCCGTTGCGTAGGTGCGTGCGCGGGCGGTGCAGCAGCAGCAGTGACGAGTACCCCATGTACAGTTCGAATCACGAAAGATGACCACAAATGGCGCCCATCTTCGCATCATAACTCATGAAGAAATGACTTAGGACAGAATAATATTTCATATATTTAAATATAATGTAAATATCTTTAAGAATATGAAATATTATATTGTCTTAAGTCTTTTCTTCATGAGTTATTATGATGTGAAGATGGGCGCCATTTATGGTCATCTTTCGTGATACGAACTATACACATATTCCCATGCGCCTGCGCTGCGATACACATTGTTCAGTCGCAAGTTCAACCGTCGACTCTTGTTCTAATTAATGAAGCGCCGTTACTTTTTAATTTATGAAGCGACCAATATGTTGCCGTTGTAGGTAAAAATAATGCGTTGGCGTGTACTTTGTCTCTATTATTGTTTTGTTGTGACTAATCCGTAGCCTTATACATGTTAAGATGAAACGTAACCACTGGGGTCATTTTTATATCATGTGCCATTTCAATAGGACATGAGCAATATATCAACCCAAAAAAGCAGGAAAAAAAGTAATTATGACCTATGAAAATTGTGTTAGCGTGAGTGAACTCTAAAGACAATAAAAGTTTTCAAAAATGTTGGTACTAAGTTCACACCTCAAAGTACCTATTGTTATTGTCAAAATTAAAAGTCGCCCATTATAATGCTATAAAACGGTAGGTGTAACATTTACCGTTACGGCTTTATTTGTGTCATATAGTTTAAAAAATACTCAGTATTTTATTTATCGTGTTGAATCACATTTTAATGTAACTTGGAAATTCAACACTTCTGACATGTGTGGGAAAAACGCTAGTCCCGATCCTAACCTTTTCTGGGCAAAAACAATGGAGGAAATTAATTAAGATCGGTCCCAGGAGGTCTACACTAGCCGCCCGACTGCACTAGCCCGTTGTTTCGGGCCGTACGAAATGCCTAAACTTCGGGCTAAACCTAACGATTACTTTTGGACGGATTGACTAAGTTAGTACCAAAAACAATCTGCGTAGGGTATGTGTAGTGTCCGTCTAAAATCACCCTGTCCGTGTCCGTACATGGGACATCAAAGAGATTCGTGAGAAACTTTGTCCGAAACTAAAGAAAAGTGCGGCTGGGAGTAGACCCCCAGGCACAGAATACACATAGTAGTTCCCAGGTCCCCAAGCCGAGTGTCGGAGGCAGCGGCCGTCACATCACACGTCCGACCGGTCCCGGCCGTTCACCCCCGCTAGCCACGAGCCACGATAACTTCTGATCTAAGACCAAACTTTAGAGTAACCGGCAAATCTTAATCAGTCACGTACGTGACATATTGTTCATGCATCTAACGGTTATTTTGAAAGTCAGAATGCCCCTTGCAGTTCAGGGTACCTACCTAGCTAAGTATTTTAATTTAACTAAGCCACTTCCACAGCATGAATAGATGACTTTGTTTTGCATTCTACCTATAGTATGTATCTTGTTACTATAATCATATCTAGTTATCTCTAACAAATGCAATGTGACATGACATCTTCTTTTAGAAAAAGCCTTGCCTACTAAGTTTATATTTTTTTTTTCAACTTATATTTTTTATGCGTTCACAATGCTATTTTTATATTAAGATGATTAATAATTGAATAAATATTAGAAAAAAAAATCGACTCACCCGTAGCAACTCAGACGGGATCCCGTCTGAGTTGCTACGGGCGAGTCGATTTTTTCTAATATTTTTTCAATTATTAATCATCTTATATTTTTTTCTTTTAACTGACCCACCTTTATTTGAAAGCAATAATTGACGATCAAAATTGCTCTTTTCAGTCTTTTCAGTTACAGTACGTCAAGATAAAGACTGGGCATCGTGTTTTTGCTTTTCTTAAAAACGGCGTTAACATCTATTTCATTACAACAAAGTTGAAATTGTAAATGACTTTTTGTTGTTTTTGTTATGTAATATGTAAACGATTGTTTCCCATGTTTTCCGATGCACATTCTTTATCTTGAAGTACTGTAGGTACGACTGAGTACTCTTACGCTATCTGTCGAACTAAAATCCAACTACAAATAATATAATCTTGCTACGTTTTTAGTATGAAACCCGATATATATTCTATACCGTACATTTAATAAGTCGTAGGTACACTTTCACATATCGCGTAATATAGCCGTGCAACACTTTGCAGGAGTGTAAAAATTAGAGGGAAATATTCCAGGCCGCAGGTGTGCCGCTCTCCGCATATTTATCGGGAACTGTGTCACGTCCTATTTTGCTCTTATTTTCTGCATAGGCGGCGTTTTTATATTTCTTGTAACAACAGAGATTGCACGAAACGAAACAAATACTAGGAACCGAATGCAACCAGGCTATGTGTTGGTTGTGGCATAAAATCATTCGCATTTTGGAGATAGTATAGTAACAAGATTGTGAAACGAAACTTATTTTCTTCTAGAGACCGCCCGCAACTTCGTCTGCATGGACAGTTAAGTATTTCTTTATTCCTCGGGATCGGTACTATTTTTACCATTGAAAATGGTTATCAGATGCAAATCGCCTGAGACGTATTTTTGGCCATATCTCCGAGGATTTTGGGAAAATCGAAATGAAAATAGTACTAAAAGTTGAGGAGTTTATCGAGATACGTGTGAACGTTTAAATTTTGAAAATCTACTGGTAACTTTTTCTGGAATTTTGCGAAATTCCAAAAATTCTGCGTTTTTTGGGGGATGTTTGTTTGCTAAATTGTAAATATTTCGGAAAAAAACCGGCTTAAGAAAAAATGAAAAAAAAAAGGTCCTAGGGTATTAGTTTAGCTATCAAATGGCGAAATAATTTTGAAAATCGATTAATAATTTATTGTGACCTGTAGGTGGTCCCTTTAGATTTAGAATTGTAGAAAAACGGCTGTTTCCGTACATAAAAAGTGATGTAGCTTCTATGATTATTGACCGATCGTCATGGTAATAGTGTTAAAAGATGCAGAAGCAGACGAGAAGTGCATTTGTTGGAATTTTGAAAATTAGTTTATATTATTTCGGCTGCGTCGAGGCAGTCAGCGGGCGCTTTTGTGACACGAGGCGGAGCCGAGTGTCACAATCGTAAAAATAAATAGGTACTAAGTACCTAAATAACTTTAAAAATATAATAGTACTTTGCATTTGATTTGATTTTGGTTTTTCGTAAATTTTTGTGTTCATTTTCAATGCTCCGATTCTTGCGGGGACTGTAAAATCTGTGAAATTATTTGAGATGAAATGTACCTTATGTCCTTCTCTGGACCCCTGACAACGTGTATGCAAAATTTCAAGATGATTGATTTAGTGTTAAGACGTGATGGTGAAACAAACAAACGGACTTTCGCATTTATAATATTAGTCAGGATTTGTCTTCAAAATGGTTACAAAACATTTTTTAGAAATTTAGATAATCGTAGTATGTTTTGGTAAAGTTAAATTAGTATAATTTAGAATTAAATATACAAATATTTAATACTTCCCTCTTTGAATTAAAAGTATGTAAAAAGGAAAAAATATATCTATATGTAATATAAAATTTACAGAAAGGATTTTGAACTCAACACGTGTATGAAACAACGTAAAAATACACTTTTCTCGTTCTACGAATCCCAGGAAATTAAACGATCCGTTTTCCACGAAAACTACGATTCAAACAAATCATTCATATCCCAACGGAAACGGTCAACTGCAGTTATCACACGTTTTGAATGAACTTGGATGAGTGGTTCCACATACTGACGGCAATGGGTTGTGGGCTAAGTGGTCCCTTCCACATTTGAGACCAATGTTTGTGTTTCCAACTAACATAACGCAATGTCGATGGATTCTTGATGTGGTCAAACATTCGGTCGGACGCATACACTTGGCCCATAAGTTCATTGGAACTATTGCATTGGGCAATGACACAAGTGAATGTGTATGATACGGAGACGTAGCTAATTAAATATCATTATAATTAATGTAGGTATTACGGAATAAACAAATGACTACACGAATAAATACTATCGCTCTCTAGAAACATCGTTTATGTCTTTTAGCTTAGCTAATTATCGATGTTTTTTTAGCTTAGCTAATAAACGATGTTTCTACTCCAGAAGTATCTACTTACTCGTCATTTAAACTTTAACGTGATTACATTTCTCAAATCCAAAGATTATATCCCTGCTAGTTATAGCTTTTATAAAATTGCATACACCACTAATGGGTTTCCAATATTATAGCGTGTGGGAAAGATCGAAAAAACGATGAAGTAGTACGATATATTAATATATAAAGGGTTGAAGCCAGCTGCAGTGGGATGGTCGCCAATGCGGGCCCATATTTCAGCCGCCACCTGTTTTATCTCTGCCTGTTTTTGCTGCAAACACTGAATATACGACATATCGTTGTGTTCTCTGCACAAATATACGTTTCATAACTCGCCAGCTTTAAGTACTTGCGATTTGTTGACGATAAGTTTTGGTCGGAGCTGGAAAAGCTATAAAGAAATTTCTCACACAATGAGTTTATGTTAGGTACTAGAAAATATTTTTTTTTAGATTTGCTTGGCAAAAACTCAACCCCGACCAGATTCTGTAGCAGAACTCATGCTACTGAGATTGTATTCAAAATAAAGGTAAACAGAAGTTACTTTACTGGATAAACAAAAACTTTTTTGAATGATATACTGTACGTAATATAAAACTTAACAAACCCATAGGTTACGATTCGGGTAACGGGCAAAAACAACACGAAACTTTCGGCCGTGAGTCACGTTTACAGGAGAATTTGCTTAACTTTTTTCATTTGATTCCCGCTGCAGAAATCCGGGGAAGATCCCGCGCCAGGGATTGCCGACATAACGTCAACGATAAAGCACTCTCCCGAACCAATCTCTTTTACGGTTTAATCAGAACTCTTCGCTCCGTAATATTACACGGTGGGTGGTATACGCAGGCAATTTCACGCATTATCCGTGCGTGTCGCGGTACTCCTGTCCTGACCTATATACCGCTACTCTATTGTCTTCAGCTTATGCGATCTTTTTTATCGCTAGTTGAGTCATGCTCTTTGTGCTTTTTGTGTCATGAGCGTTATAGATATGTTTTTCTACTAGGGAAACTGACCTCGTTTGACGCAGCACTGGAGAAGTACCTTGCTTACTATTCAAGTGGCATTTTTCCTGCACATGTATTATGCTTTTTATGTTCTCTTCATGCGACAAACGTATATATTTTCTAAGCCTAAACCCGTTATTTAACATTTTCAAGTCAAAATCAAAATCGCAACTAAAAATGCATATATGTATATTTAAAAACACGATATTCCGCTATTTAAATTATCATTCCGCAAGTGTCATTGACATCGACCATTTGAATAATATACCACATTTTTATCCTTATCATCTTAATTTTACTGTAAATCTACCTGTCTATAATTATGATTGAATAAAATTTCGCTTAACTTTTTTTAAAGACTTACTTATCAACAATTTTTAAAACCTCTATGGTAGGAAGGTTGTCTATCTTGCGTTTAAATTTAAACAAATGAATGATAACAACAATTATTTAACTGTCGGAGTAGTTTGAGTCTGGCGTTACAATCTCGGACGAGGCAATGTGTTTTTTCTGTATTTTCTAGGTCTAGGCATATGAATAAATGAAACTGGGTCTAGCCTAATGGTAGTAATGGTACCTTCTTTTTTGTAAATTATACTTTATTTATTACTTTAAGATTAGGTAAAGCAACAATTTGATTATCTTTTTAGTTGACCGAGCGATTACGCAACGTCTCCGTTTCAGCTTGGGCAAATTTATGCTTTCGTATGTCCGCCTATCCGTCTGTTCTCATCTACAGGTCACATTTCTCAACCGATTCTCGTGAAATTTTGTAAGCAGGTTCGATAATTACATATATTTTTTTATTATAATACAGTTTTTCAAATTTATTTGAAAAAAATTGCTTTTTGAAACATTTTAAAAAATATCACAAAACGTTTAGGCTTATCAACGAACAAACTGTAAAAATAGTTTAATAACTACAAAATCACTCAGCAACTCGAGCCTCGAACGATTTGTGTTTATTCAAAACGTCGTGTCGTGGAGCTTACTTGCCTCAGTGACCCAATAAGACAAGTTGAGTTGATGCTACTTTATTTTAGTAACACTGCGGTGGTATAAGGGCCACTTAATGACCTTAAAAATGTCTCGAATATAGAGACAGGTAATTTATGCGTGACTACAAAAACATAGCTTGGACGACTTAGCTGAGTTTGTTTAACAAACGAAGTGAAACGTACCTCAGTGACCCAATAATAAAGCACATTGGTTAGGTGTTTCGACACTAATAACTGTACAATTATGCTAATAGTCTATGATTATGATTAAACGATTATGTTACGACCCTAAAAACTGGATTTAATTAAGTTTTTAGGGTTTAAAACTGATGCTGTAGCTTTTGTCTGCTAAAATGAAGAGACAGCATCAGTCATAAATGAACGTCTGTAGCATAACGAGCTCAAAAGGGTTTATTTATTTAATCGAAAATATGAAATATGATATTTAATATCTCGATGTACATTTGTAGACAAACCTTTTGTTTAGCTGCCAAAAATGTCATTCTAATGTAGACAAATTAAACATTTTATATACCACACTCCGCTAATTTAACTTAAGTCCACGTTTTTTAAAGTACCTACCTAAGGCTGGCCCCAGACCTACCGGTTTCATTTCTTTGCTTTGCTGTTCTACCATGGACCGCCGGCCAAGAGGCTCATTTTCAATCTATCGCATATTTTGACCTGACCACATTGGCAAGATAGCCATTAGTTTGGTGTTATCAAATATCGTCGTCTGGGGTGCGATGAGAAGTTTTAGTTTTCGTTTTAAAAAAAACTGCTGTTTTATACAAAAAATAATAACGGAATTATCAAAATGTATGAAACAGTTCATTTTTTTTCGCGATTTCAGATTTGGTCCCATAGTAAAAGTTATTCAGTTTTATTATGGTCCCTATCTACCATATTCAGTTTTATAAGGCTTTACCAAACATCTTGTATAAATAAGCGATCGAGTTATTTTTAACGATCGGAGTCCATGTTCAGGGTGGCACATCTCCTAAAAGCTTCCTACTTCGCAATCCAGGCGATAATATTTGATAAAACCAAGCTAATGGCTATCTTGCCAATTTGGTCTAGTCCCAAAATGCGATAGATTGAAAATTACCCTGGTTGGCCGGCGGTCTTTCAAGCAAGGTAGCACAGCAAAGCAAAGAAACGGAACCGGTAGGTCTGGGGCCAGCCTAAAGGGTCATATTTTGTTCTTCAATTGTAGTGAAACGCACCTCAGTGACCCAATAAGCCGCATTGAGTAGATATTACGCCACTAATAACTGTACGGTGGTACACGGGCCACATAATGACGGCTGGCGTGTTGTAACAACCGCGTGCTTCACTATCCAATACGAAAAACGCAAACTTTCTAACCTCGCTCCCTTTCCTACAATGACCACTAATTTGTCAAAGCTTCAAAACTACTATTTATCTACTGACACTTATAAAAATGCCTCAAGTGGCTGTAAAAACATCTGCGTGTCTAATATGATTGTGTACATATCTTTGATAGTTTAGCATTTAAACCTACTGCTTCAATTTGTTCATTTCCATAGTATTAAGTAGGTTACTAATTAAATTAAGTAGTCGCTACTATTTAAGTAGTTTATTAGCCATTACCTGAAAGTTAAGTCTAAGTTAAAGTTTTAACTCGCAGCTTAGACGCCTCTCGTATTCTCAGCAGTGAATCCTTCCTTATCTAATAAACTGTAACTTTTTCTCCAACTAGCTCCCATTAAATAAATTAAGCTCTTCAACTTTTCTGCTATCGTTACGGTCCCAATTGAAACTATAAGATCGGTTCTTACTGTTCCACTTCCGCAGGACCATTCAATAGAACGTCTTCTATAGCGGCCGCTCCATTTTCTTCGATTACGCATCCATTATGGCGCTTTTTCAACTGCTATTAACCTATTTGCGTGACCCACACCACGCTCTACCTGGCCCTGGCCGGCCAGTGCCTAAACGACAAAGAGACGAGGGTGTGAACCGTCCTTACCTTTGCGCGATATTCATTTTCAAATTCACGTAATATCTCAATTCCTTTGTTACCGACAACCTAATTTTATCAAAAAACAGTGTGCGTTGCGTGCGGTGACCATTATTTCACAACTTGGTACTTTGCTTTATAAAGGCTTTCGTGCTAGCAACTGTAATCCGCGATTACGCGCCACTGAGGCGTCATTGTGACGATTATAGCTTTTTGTATTCATAAAATCAGAAAATCGCTTATCATGATTAACGTCTCCACAAATGTGGGTCGTTTGGATGATCTGTAAACAATGCCTTGGGCTGGCCTCGAAAAATAATACAATGACACGGTTGAAATCGCATGCACCACGTAGCCATCCGAGCGTACATGTGTAATTTAACTCACAATGTCGAAGCAAGTTCGTATGCCTATACCGAGAGTCACGGCCAGATTGTTGCAACCAATAGAACTTAATATTCGCTGTGTAGATTAAAATTGAAACTATTTTACATGAAAGCAACGGAAACAAATTGTTTTTGCCTATCGTGAATCCGTTCAAGTGGTAGCGAGCAATGTAGCATTATTCCAGACGCTATTAAAGTCACCTGTCAAACTTTACCCATACTCTGGCGGCGATTGCATGGAGATTTCAAGTCGGTGTGCTCCAGGCTATTGCAGAAGTTAGCCGTACGTTATTTATAAACCGCCTCAACGGGAAAACATAGTAAATAGTTTATATGGCTTTGTTAGTTGCACTGAGTTAGGACGATGACGTGATTTGTTTTGCATTGCAGTTTCTCTTTAGCCATATAATTAGATTCTTGACGCAAATCTGACACCAATATACAACCGCTTTCTACATTTCATCGAAATGAAAATGTAGTCAAAGTAGGATTAAGGAATTAAACATCCGATAAAATACAAAAAAATATCAATTACCGAACTTTGTCGAGTTCGAGTTGAGTTGTTTGTTGACAAAATATTCATAAGACTCTCTTAAAATGAACATATTAACAAATTGACTGATCAACGTACAACCAAAACTAAATTCTAAAAAACTTAAAATACTTTATTTATAATGTAAGCATCTGCCACTGCTAAGAAAGGATTTCTGGAAGGGGGAACTTTATATGAAACTTTGAATTGATCTTTGAAGATAGAAACATGAAAATGACTTACATATTAATAAATAATGATGTGATTCAGGTTTTTTGGATATTCACATTTCGTAGCGGGAAACGGGGGGAGAAAGTTTGGGAGTTGAGTATGGTAGGAACAAAAATATTTTAAAGATTTTTACGTACCTACAAAAACTAGTCTTCACCGTAGCGAGGTCTCATTGCTAGTGTAGGTATTCATTCATAGAATTACATTATGGCGAACTAGCACAACTTTCAGATGGCGTGTTATTGCAAGCTGCCGTAGCTTTTCAGGACATGTTACCTTATCTGTGGACTAGTTAATTAACCTCGAGTTTTCCTCCGCATCCGGCATAAGTTCAAGCGAAATGAGCGGAATTGAAGATATGAGAAAAGTCCGAGAACAATGATACCGCCAACTTATCGGCAATATTGCAATAGAAAAGTTTCCGCAGCATAAGATAAGCGAGGATAAGTAACCACCGCTTATTATTTGTGGGTTTGCTCTTATAGTCTCTATCACTACGTATGCGTTAGTGTATATCTTTCACTTTCAGTAAAATTTTATAATGTTTGTTACAGAAATACTACAAATAAACCTAAAAAAACTTAGAATACCTACTTATAATTATATCAGCGGCAGTCGTAACAAAAATTTCAAAGTAGATATGAAATTACTGTAAACATAAGTCGAGGTGTCTTTCAATCTTACTTTCTTAAAGCAAAACACAAGGGTTAATTTTTACAATATTTATTAAACCTGCTCATCATTTATAACGAACATAGTTTATAGTACTACGTTGTACAAACAAATCTATTAAACCTGTTATACATGCACAGACGATGGAGCTTTTTTTATGTTCGTCGTGCGAGTAGCTTGACTTGACTGGTTGCGAAGCCTATTAACGGAGATAACGGCACATTAACGGATTTAACTAGCATCTTGCAAATGTAACTGATTTTATATGCCTATATTTTCATTTCTGAATAAAAAATTATATGTCAATGATTCTGTATCTATGAAGCTCAAAGATAGATATTAGGTAATAAAAAAATATTAAAGTACGTTTGTTTACTAATTAAACATCCAGTATTATTCCTCTGAGATAAATAAAAAGGAGAAAAAGCGACTAAAATAAGCCATTAGAGTCATAATAGGCTTCGCGAGGTGAGCGCGCGAGTCAACGGAGTGAAATATCTTAGTATGTTCAAAACAAAGAAAGGAACGAACTTTTTTTAGTCTGTAAAGAAAACGACGGCCATCCATCAGAGTGAATGTGTCGAGGGGGCTCTCTTCCGGTGACTACGCCCGGTTTGTTTGACTGCTGTGGGCTTTGTGACTGTGTTATATCTTGACACTCAACATTTTCATAGGAAAAAAAAGCTTTCTAAAAAAAAAAGAAAAACCGCCTTCATAAACCTAAAAACAGAAACATAAACAGCTTAAAAATTTAATAGCACTAAAAAGCAATAAATAATAATTCAAATCACCAACACGCATTTCAATTTTAATAAATTTTGTTTTTAGGTTTTGAAGTCATTTTTCTTTCTTTTTAAAGCCTTTTAATTTTTTTTTGTGGTACCTATGTAAATGTGTAATATTCTTTAACTTGAAATGTTTTCTAAATGCCCATAACTCAATTTTCAAAGGAGTTCCGTGGTGCCTTCATAGTCCAAGTCTAGTCCAGAACGTCGCAGGCAGACCATAGCTCGTTTTGTATTGGATTTTCATAAGCCTACACAGAAAAAAAGGATTTCTTAAAACAAGAAAAGATTCTTAAATCAAGATATTTTGTGTCTCATAATATAGGGAAACAAATATTTTCTTGGTTCAATGCAATTTACTTTCGTTCAAAGCAATTTACTCTTGAAAGAAAGTAAAATTGCATTGAACCAATAATATATTTATTTCCCAATATATGAGACAAAATATCTTGTTTTAAGAAATCCTATTTATCCGTGTACCAATATATCAATCACTATACATATCCTATTTGAGTTTAAGAAGTTCCCTTGAATATTTTTGAGGTCCAAGGTTCAATGTCAATAAAATTAAAAGAACTACACTTACGGTGGTACCTTTTTCAACAAAGATCATCAAATTTTGTTCGTAAATAGAATCATGAAGGTAATAGTTAACCTAAAATCATAGTAATTTCTGGATTTTTTGAAAACTACTGAACCGATCTGAAAAAAAATTTAGAAGGGTTTGGGACCATCTCGCAAAAAAACTTAATCGTACAAAAAAATAATCATCAAAATCGGTCCAGAAATTACGGAGATATATATGCGCGAACAACGATAAAAAAACATACAATCGAATTGAGAACCTCCTCCTTTTTTTGAAGTCGGTTAAAAATACAGGTATAAACCGTATACAAACTGGCATGCAAGAAACCAAGAAGCCTTCGATCTTTATGAGGTACACTTATTCGCAATAATTCAATAATAGATGCATTTTTGATTCAGAACATGAACTACCGATCTGAAAAGGTCAACATTACAATCTACTGCCATGTCTGCCATTCACCGAATTAAGTAAGACTTGAATACCTACAAATTTTGTAACAAAACAAATTATATATATACCTATATATTTAAGAAAAATTTCAACTTAGTGCTTAGTTGAACTTTTTCTTAAATAATTTGTTACAAGAACTTTTTAACTATTTCTTTTAGGTAATAGTTGTCGTTTTTATTTCAAAATGTATTTTCATTTTTTATACGTTACATTTTCGTTTAGAAAGCTTATTTTTAAGTATTTTTTAAGTAAAACGAGTCCGAAATATGAGCTTTGGAATGATTAATGTAGTGAGATGTATCAGTGAGCCTAGGGTCATCCCATCCGTCACAGTTGACGTATTTTGTTTGACTTTCTCGCCCGCAGTCGTCATTGGAATCCATCCAACTCTCATCTTCACTTAATATTGTTTTTGCTTACTGTCTTAGAAAAGCAGATTACTTCGTTGAGTTCGAACGTTTGGACTTAAAACTTGTGAGGTTAACCACTCTTATGTGAATAACGGTTACTCCTTTCATAATCTTGTGAGTACAGTTTCTTCCCCCAAAATCGCTCCATTTCGTGTCAAACCTTTTGTATTGAAATAGGTAGCATATTAATAGTACTAAAATAATGGTAACTTAAGTAATTCGATTACTTCCAGCGGTCTAATACAAAAAGTTTCGACGGTTAAAACTTAAGCTCTGTGAAATTATAGACAAAGAATAGATCGTCTGGGAAGACTGTTTGCTGGAGCTTATCGAGTACAAACAGAGTCCGGAGAAGGCAAACAGCGGGGCCCGGACACAGCCCGTACCGATATTATTAAATCAAACCGGATATACGGGATTTGATACAGAAAACCGGTCGGCAAACGAGCAGAGAGAATGATCACTGAATGGCGGCAGGTGGAAATTATCGTCAGCATGTGCAAGGCTGCTTTATTTACGCGCAACTCATGGCTCGCACCATATGGACGACGGCTTTAATAGTAGGTACCCCTATCTAATTTTTTTAATGCTATTATTATTTTTAATTCTATAACGGCCCTTCATGTTCAAATTCGTCCAAGTGTTCAACATTATATTATACTAGCGGACGCCCGCGGTTTCACCCGCGTGGTTCCCGTTCCCGTGGGAATATCGGGATAAAATATATTATATGTTTTAATCCACGCTATCTTCTATCTGTGTGCCAAATTTCAACCAAATCCGTTCAGTAGTTTTTGCGTGATTGAGGAACAAACATCCAAACCCACAAACTTTCACATTTATAATATTAGTACGATTATAAAGTTCAGCTTGGTATTTTTTTAAACCCAAGCGAACGTATAGGTTTCAAAACATTGACCATCAGCCATTTTAATTATTATTGGAAGGTTGTTTTGGAAAAACTACTACATGTTCCTTAGTTAGAGCATTCAACCAAGATGTTCCTTTAATTAACCAATAATAAATCAATCAACAATGTTAAAATCTCTACGTTCGCTTAGGTTTAAAAAAAATAAGTACCAAGCTAAAGCTAGTGAAGCTAGGATAGATAAAAAAAAGTATGTATTTACTTTGCTGCTAAATAAACTTACTCTGAAGAACTTGCGTCAGGTCGAGTTCCGACAGATGGCGGGGCGGTGACAAGTGAGCGTCGGGCGTCGAACCGCGACTCTCGCGCGCGCAGCAGGTTCTGCGCCGACCAGTGCATCCGTCAAATTCAATTATGCGACGACAGTTTTTTGCCGTCGCACGTCCGTGAGCGAGATGATGTGACTGACTTTTCTTTGAATGCTTTATTTTTAATATCTCTAAACTATTTGATATTCAATGCCAACTTTATAACAACTTAAATCTTTACTAAGAAACAAGTAGAGATATAAATTTTCCCGCGGTTGACGATATCAAAACATAAAGTCAAACGGCCGTTTGCACCTAAACTTAAGAATCACTTAAGAGGCATATTACATTTCGACTGTGATTTTTGCGTAAAATGGCCAATTTTGGCGTTATCGATCTCAGAAACAAAAATACATTAACACTTTTGACTTATTGAATGGTGCAGAATAGCTATTGGAATAGTTCATAGCGCCCTCGCTTTTTTGAAAAATTGCCTAACTTTATAATTAAACCCGAAATTGCAGAGAAAGATTTTCATAAAATGCGCGAAGGCACTTTTTTGAGCTCATAGATTGAACAACTGTGCTAAACAATTGAAATAAAAAAAAAATAATGTTATCTCTTATATAGTCGAATAGTTCATAGCGGCCTCGGAATTTTGAAAATATGTATAGAATATGTGAAAAAAAAATCCATTTAAAAAACCATAAAACTACTGAAAACGCTCAGAATAAACTGTGGATTTCTCCTAGATACATTATTATTATTACGTAAAAATTATATCATAATGATCTTTACTTCATAAAAAAATTAAATGTTTTTACTTTTATTTGTTGTTTGTACTTGTTTGTCTTTCTGTTTATGTTCAAAGTTGACTCTAAGAAATCGTTCACCAACTTTCATTTTCCTTTCTAACCCTTTAACTGTCCAGTGAATCATCATATTACTTTTTTTCGCGGACACATATAAATGTATTAAGTAGACCCAAAGGTTTCTCAAAATCGAAATTTCGACGAAAAAATGTGATAGGGCCCTTAAGTCTTTTCCTAAGTACAACTCGACCAAGATAAAGGCGCATAACAGCTAAGTTCATTAGTCGAGTTGTAGTTAGGAAAAGACAGGCGATCCTTAGACCCTGTCTAGAGCTACGCGCAAATTAGACACGTTTCGTTATACAATGCTCGCTTAGGACCAGCGACGTCAGCAACGTGTGCAATATTAACAGCAGTGTAACCAAAATCGCGCGTAAATTCGCAGCGAATTCGCTTTTTCTGGACACGGTCTTAAGTTTAGTGAAAAACGGACTGCAAGACTGTTGAAAAAATGTTGATGCATAAAGTTTACAATCAACATATCCGGACAAAACTACACCACACTTTTCCCTGCTTTCATTAATACCGAGCATCTCGTTACAGTGTTCAAGTGTTTGTTGAAACTAGGCAGGTAGAGGAAGGCGAAAAAGAAATAAGTGTTCGTCTCTACCCCGAGAACTATTTCCCCCAGCAAACACAGAGATTTCGTCGTTCCCCGTTACGGGTTGTTACCGACCGCACTCAAACATCAGAGCAGCCTCTTTATGGAACTTCATTGAGGTAAATTCACAGAGGATGAATTAAAAGCGGAGACGATGTTTAATAAGAACCCGACTTTGAGGATAATGAAAGGAAGTTACTTACAGATTTTTTATAAAGGAACGAAACATCTTTGATGCAAACTTTTTCAGGAAATAAATAAAACGACTGACAGTACTATCCGCGTCAATTGGTAATGCGCCTGGCGGCCATGATTTTAACCTCAAAAACGAAAAACAATTGTAATTTTCTCATATACCTAGACCCTTTCTTATTGAAAATAAGAATTCAATAATTGATATATTATATTACCTATTAGAATTTTACTGTTTTATGTCATTTTTAGTTGCGGATGACGTTGATGTGTATGTTAATTTGACAAGGTTCCAGCGCATTACCAATTGACGGGGATAGTAGTCTTTAACATTATCAATCTCTAGATATTAGACCAGTAAGAAAAGGCCTGGTCTATTCTCAAAAATTTCTCGTTAATGAGTGTTGCATGATTCCTCATGTATACCACAAACTTAATTATCCCACTCTCGATATGAAAAAAAATATCACAAAAATATATAGGTTTGGTTATAGGTTTACTAGGTAGGTCAACCTAGAAATTCATTGTCACAGAGCTTAGTATTATTAAGTTATTTAGGTCCGTCTGTTTGCGCAGGTAGCCACCAGGGGTCGCGCTGCGGTCCGCTCCCAGCCCCGCTCATTAGCGATGCCGCACCGACACTCTTCAGCAAACACTCCCCGCCTACAAATTGCTTGTAGCCCTCACATGTACACATGTCACGAACAACTTTTGCGAATTGAAACTTTCGCCTTCAGATGTTCGATTGTTCCACGCCCGTTATTACTACTATAGGCCTAATAACGCAATATACCGAATTGAAAATTTTGTTCACTAGAACAATAATAATTTTTCACTCCTCTTGCTCTAAAAGTCCGTCATTGTAAGGTACAAGAGCCAGGATAAAATAGCAAAATTACCCCTAGGGGATAAAGTTTTTTCTTTTTTAATGTTTGTCTATTACCAATGAGCCTACTAAAACGAAAAAGTCTTTATTCATAATCACGAATAAAGACTCGCTCGACTTAATACTGTTTCTCATTTTTATTTTTGAAAATGGAACTAAAAGCAGCGATCTCTTCGGTGAAATCATAGACTTATTTATACTCTGTGACTTTAAGTTTGATCGTAGAATGCGTGCATTGTGTTTCTTAGCTGCTACAGTAGAAATTAAAAAAGGCGCGAAATCTTTAGAATTTTTCTCTAATACCAAACTGATTGAATTGTCTGACTGTAAGTAAGTAATAGGAAAGAAATAATTTTAATCTTTTGCCGTCAAGCACAAATCATTTATTTAAATACTGTATGAAAAGTTTATGAAGTGGAGGATAGAAAAATAAGTGGATTCGTTTACGTAAGTATAAACTAGGTATTTAATATTGTATTTTATTTTCTCGCCTTCGTAGTGAAAAGTAGAGTGTAACACACGACGCTAAAACCCATTGTAACTCGGTTTCTATTTATTCCCTCGCTAAAGCTCGGGAATAAAACTACCTCGTATGCAATGGGTCATTTTAGCGTCTTGTATAACAATCTACTATTATTATTTACATAAAATTTGTCGGTTATAAAATTACGCTATCGTTGTAGAAATAATACATAATAACATTCAAATTTGTAACGCACGCTATCAGATTGAGATATGCGAATAGGGCGTGGCGGTGCCGCTCCATAAAGGGGTCAAGCCATAAACTTCAGCGGCACAGTCCTCCATACCGTCCGGACGGCGCTGCGAGCTGCAGCCGCCGTAGTTATTCCGCGGCTAACCGATGGCAACTCTGTTACTGACCGTACTAGGTACTCGGACAGTGTAAATTAGTTCGTTTCCCGTATGCAACAAAGCCTAAAATGGATACGCTACGTCTCAGCTGTTGTAAGTGAAGCATAAATTACAGGAGATGGTCATGTGTTCGTTGCAATTACATTAGTTGATATCATTTATGAAGACTAGAATGCTCTACTCTACCTACACATATGAGAAGCTTACTCAACTTAGAGCATTATAAATGCGTGCTAGAGAGCTCACTCTAGTTAGTGTCTAGTTACCTTGTCTCAAAGCGATCTCTATGTGTAAAACCCGTTTTCTAAATTGAAATGTAGATGTGCATTATTACGAAACTGTTACCAAGAGAATTCACATAACAAAGATGATAAAACTGTTCACAAACCTTGCAGCGTTTTTACAGTAATGTTTTTCACGTTCAGCTTGTAACAAACTTGCACGTCATTTCTCAAACGCTGTCAGATGATATCGATACTAATTTACACATCTGTTCTCAAAATAGCTTAATCAATCACATACTCGAATACGGAGTTCTCACTTCGAAACTTCGTACGAAAGCAAAATAGGCTCCATCGTTGGATACCTTCCGGTAGGATTAAGCCAAATTGCCATTTTAATTTCCGTTGTGTTTTGCTCCGTATCGTCTACATTGTGTGGATCATGGGGTTCGAACTTAGAGCATTTAGGGCTCGAATCATAAAATGACATTATAGATATTGACATTACGCAGGTCGACACAATTTGTCCGTCAATTGAATTTTACAAACTAATAACTTTACCCGAATTTTTTTGAAAGCTAAATTGGGGGGTATCAGTGGCGAACGGTAAATACAAGCTGATTCCCATCGGCTTACCTTTTAGAAATCCCACCCCACCGATCCACTTTGCAGATCATTACATTTTTATAGAACGACTTACCTTCGTCATAATTTCACTCACCCCTAGCACTATATAAAATAAAAATTCTCAATTGATATAAGTAATTATGCGTTTTCTGAGTATTTCACCTCAGTTCAATTTAAAAAATAAATACTTATTATCGCCTCAAATAGTACGGAGGAAGAAAAGTTAAACGTAAAAACCCTAAAAAATGATATGACATGAAAATTAAGGCTCTGAAAAAGTTTTTGTTTCGACGATTCCAAGATGCTTCGCATCCGACGCTGCATGATCGAAAAACTTGGTTTCGTCTTGACGTATAAATCTTGACGTTCTATAAGGTAAACAAAATACATACCTTGCCATTTAGCCACAATAAGTACTCAATTATAAATCCCCCTGCGTTGAATGTTGATCGAAGTACAATGGCTCCGTGGGAAAATACTAAATGTAACGACTTATTAATTACTTGCTTCCCACTGTTACAAAGGGCTACTCCAGATACAGAAATATAATTACTGCAACTCTCTTCATGATATCAGCTTTCTTAGTAAGATAGAGTATGAAACTTAATGATCTCAGTTAGAAAATCGACACTGTAACTTGTCTTCATGGGCGCCCGCCGCCAGGATTTTTTTAAGGATGCATCTGCGTCTACAGGTACTATTAACTTACTTTATAGAGGAGGATACTGAGTTTTTTAAAAGGTGATAAACTGAATAATTTTAGATTGTAGAATATTATTGAAGGCTTAGATTATTCGACGCTAATAATTAATTAAATATATGTTAAGATTATTAATATAATTGAAAAATATTAGAAAAAATCGACTCACCCGTAGCAGCTCAGACGTACGAGTCGCCAACGACTCGGTAGCATAATTGGTTAGTGCATTGGGCCGGAATCCTAAGGGTGCGGGTCCGAGCCCCGTCTGAGCTGTTACGGGTGAGTCGATTTTTTCTAATATTTTTCAATTATATTAATAATTTTAATATAAAAATATGATAGCATTGCGAATGCATATAATCTAAAAGTTTAAAAATTAATAAATATGTTTTTTCAATGTTGTCATTGATATTAGCTATAGCTTCAATGTTAAAAACAATTTTCCAAATTATGGAGTTAATAGTGCCATTAGTGCAGTCTACATAAGTATTAACCATAAACAGAATGAAAAACTAGCCTTTTACACAAATAGTTTTTTTTACTATTGCATATCGTTAGGCCAGTCACACACGCTACCGTTACGTGGTGGGAATCCTAATCCGCGCCCAGTGCGGTACTCAAACGCACGCAATCGGTCGTTCGCGGACGCCATAATATATTACTGTAGGACATTCGCACAAAATTAAATTCAGGTACAACAATAACTAAATAAGCTATGTAAAAATCACCCTCAATTAAATGTTCTAATTGCGATAATTACTTCTAGTTTGCATTAAAAAAATCTTCTAATCTAAATAATAGTCGGGTGATAGCGTATTTGAGAGCGTTTCACAAGAGCTACAAGCACTTATATCTCTCGCACACTGTCAGAATAAATTACTTATGAATTTAAACTAACTTAGTTCCCACTCTAAGAACATACGCATTGTTAAGGAATACTTAGTGAGACAGTTATAGGAAATGAGAACCTGTCTCCGACCTGATTGCGGATGTTACACACTCTGACGTAACATCCTATGCTTTTTGTGCTCGTATCTGGTAATAAAATGTCGATTATGCCTCGATAACGGTAAGTGATATCCTACGCGAATAAGCAATTTTTTTAAAGAAGCGTTTTGAGCTTTTAATATATATTTTTTTGTTTTACTGGCTTCAGCTCCATTAAAATATAGGTGGGTTAATTGTCTTATTGACCGAGCGAACGCGCGCAAGCAGTCTCTCCATTTCAACTTAGGCAAAAAGCTTGCATGTCTGACTGTCTTTTCTCCTCTATAGGTTGCCTTTTTCAACCGATTCTCGTGAAATTTTGTGAGCAGGTTCGATAATATACTTATAAATTTTTTGTCGAATCAGTTTTCCGAAATTTTTCGGTAAAAAATAGAATACCTATTTCAGGTGGTTTCAAAAATGTCACAAACACAAGGTCAACATCAGCCCACAGAGCCACTAGTTTTTCTTTTTTGAAAGCTTTTCATCGAACTCGCAATTATCAAACTTTGCGCATATTGTAATTTTAAGAGGGAAAGACTTAAGTTTAATGGTATTTTGATCGTGTTTTCAGCCCGTCACAGTACAAGATTGTACAAAATAGAAATAAATACTTATCAAAGCTACGTAAATAAAGCTATTGACCATAATCTACTATGGTTCTACTATACTTATATCTATATTTGAATGTTTGTTTCTCAATTACGCAAAAACGTCTGAACAGATTTGGATGAAAATTGGCACACAGATGGTTTTTTTATCTTCCGAAGTCCAGACGAAGTCGCGATCAGAGTTGTCGTCACTGTGATAGACTTTACTCGCGATAAAAACGTTTTACTTGCATTAAAAATAATAATTAGTATCACAGAATGTATATAGTGCATAACTTACTCGTACTTACATATATAATACTTTGTAGCTATTCTTATATAGGCGGTCGCGGTTCGTTAGCCGCCCGGTTCCCGGCTCCCGCTGTAAGGCCCGAGTAAAGTTTCAACCCCGGACGAAACACTGTTATTTTTTACTCCACAACTCAAAGAATATTAAATCTGCTGCGGCCATGGCTCGAATGTTTAAAAGTAAACTATCACTTTTTCTGGTTTTGAAAGATTTTTTCTCGCTATAAAAAGAAAGCCTGAAAGCACATGAGTAAATCTGAAAGTATAGCTAAAAACAACGATACTAATGTATGATGTGATAAAGAAATTAATATTTACTTTAACTATGCCACACAAGAAACAAGAAAAATATTAGTATGTTTCATTGTTTATGTTTAGAAAGTTTTTTTAGTATTATTATATAAACATAACTATAAAACTCTAAATTGATTCGCTGATTGATTGTTGGCATACGCATAGAGCCCTAACGGCTGAAAGAGAGACATAATTTTTGGAGGGCACCTTTCACGATGTAGATGAGCACTAAGAAAGGGTTTTGGAAAATTCCTGTTACACAGGGTGCCCAGATCCAGATCGTACATGAAGGTGGAACAAAAATCAGGTATACTGTTAAATAGGTATGACTTTCAAAATAAATGCACAACTCTCTTAATCACGTGAAGTTGCAGGCAAAAGCTAGTAATTTATAAGCTATTATAGCGCTGTCGAGGAAAACATACTGAAAATAAATTACAGAGGCCTTGTACTGTTGTGGCACGAAAGAGGTCCAGTTTGACTCCATAGGGACCTGAAGTTTATATTGCCCCGCAGTTGTGACCTACTTGATTGTTTTCATTAGAAATATCAATTTGTTTGGATGAAACAATCTGACACGACAACAAAACAACACATTGAAATAGAATTTTATGAAAAAAAAAACATTATTTGCACATAAGGCGATTGTATGACCGATAGTGGCGCCCTCAGAGGTTTTCATTTAATAAGTTATTAATAGAAAAAGATTTTAATAATGTTTTACATGGAGTGTCAAAAACGATCACTTTTAGCCATAGAAATAGAATGTCAAAGAACAACAATGTCAATAAACAGGTGATCCGAAATTTTACGTATACATTTTATATGAGATACGTAAAATATGACTTAGATTCATAAAATATGACTACATATGGCAAAGGAAATTAATAAACAATGTTCCAAACGAGTAAATGTACCGAAATTTGGTTTTAGAGAAATGAGTGGCAATATCTTATTTACCTGTGAAAAGTGTGATTACTTGGATTGTTTCTTTTTGTCACACCACAATTACTTAGAGCACAAGACACCATGGCTCCACGATACCTTTATTTTAAATTATAATTAAGATTAACAAATATTTTAAACACACTGTGATTGCTCATTTGCTAAACGGGTCGCTAGGGGCTCTTACTGTAAAAAATGTTGGCACATGTCACTTGATCCTTTGTCTCTTTTTAGGATTCCGTACCCAAAGGGTAAAAACCGGACCCTATTACTAAGACTCCGCTGTCCGTCTGTCTGTCTGTCTGTCACCAGGCTGTATCTTATGAACCGTGATAGCTAGACAGTTGAAATTTTCACAGATGATGTATTTCTGTTGCCGCTATAACAACAAATACTAAAAACAGAATAAAATAAATATTTAAGGAGGGCTCCCATACAACAAACGTGATTTTTGCCGTTCTTTGGTACGGAACCCTTCGTGCGTGAGTCCGACTCGTACTTGGCCGGTTTTTTACATAGACCGTGCCCGTATGATGTTAACTTCTCTTTTCCACGCTTTGTTGGTCTTCTTGAGCGCAGCGAAAATTTTTCTGTCTATGCTTTTAGCAGTTGTGCTATCTACTTCTAGCAGTGACTACGAGGGAATGGTAACGATAGCGACTAAAAATACTATACTGTGGGCCCTAAAAATTCCGAGTAATACATTATTAAAGTTATGTACTAGAATTATAATATAAAATAAAATTCACCACGGCGCCACTTTCGGTCAGGGTGCCACCTTATAGTAGCAGTAAGTACCACATCAACTATTTGGTACCTATATTTTATTTTCACTAGAAAAAAATTGTGATTTTTTAAATCAGGAATCGAACCCGCGCCGGCTAATTTACGGCATCTACAATGTCTGTGGCCAACTACGTAACCAAATTCAGTCCTATTTTATAATTCTCTTCCGCCCTAGGGTGGAAAGCAGTATTTTCCACCCACAGCTCAGTTTAAATATAAATGGGATATTTTAACTGGAATTAAATAAAGGCGACTGTTAATGGGAAACTTCAATATTAAACCCAGCAGTGATTTATTTTGTTGGCGACAAAATAACTAAACGGGCGACAAACTGTGGATTATAAAAAAATCGTAAAACGTGCAACTACATGTGGGAGATAAATAATTTAATGAGTGACAAAAATACTGAGTGAGCGACCAATTTCTGATTTCCGATTAAAATTTACTTCAGTAATTTTATGACGTACCTACTAGCGGCCGCCCGCGGTTTCACCCACGTGGTTCCCGTTCCCGTTGGAATATCGGGATAAAAAGTATCCTATGTAGGCTATCTACTATCTGTGTGCCACAACCAAATCCGTTCAGTAGTTTTTGCGTGATTGAGGAACAAAAAACCAAACATCTAAACATCCAAACCCACAAACTTTCACATTTATATAATATTAGTAGGATTAAAGTTAAAAGTTTACATAATTATTATTTTTACTTGATAGGTGATATTATTATCTTTCGAAAAGTATTTTTTTTATCTTTACTGTAGGACTTTTAAATCCGGATAAATTAAGACTGTATATCAAAATTCTGACAAGCCAAAATCTGTCAAAATTCTGCCCGATCTTGAGATCGCGTTTGTGCACATGCGCAGTGGCTACTTTAAATCACAGAGAAATATTTCATATCAAACTTTAAAATGTAGTGTTTACTATACGCTAACTTGATACTTTAATTTATGTAGGTAATTAATTAAAAACATTTTTGTAATTTTTGCTCTATAGGGCACTCCTTGACGATACAGACAATAAGTTAAAAATTATATATGAGGCGTATTCTCATTCGATAAAGCTGAAACTTTCGTGAAAAATGCCACTGACAAGCAAATTTGTAATTCCGCTTGAACAAATTGTCTTCGTATCAAAAAAACTGATCATATATAATTTTTTTCTCTCTATACAGCACTAATTTAAGATTTTTACTTCCTAAATCTAAGGTCATCATCAATAATAATGCTTTCATTCTTTAGATTTCGCGTTTGAAAAAACGCTAAATTCTGATTATTCGTTCGAAATCAGATATACCGTCTTAATATTTATCGCCAGGGCCATCTAAAACAAAAAGTCAAATTTAAAATGCCGGTCATTCCAACAGGAGAGGGGATAGACCCCAACATATGGGGGGTTTTGTCTGCCTTTAAAAGCTCTGACATCGCTCACCAAACATATTGTATATAGCTAGAGTGTGAGTGGTCATGAATACACCCTACGATGTATGCGGCGAGTTCTGGACAATGGGGATAAATAACTACCTTCTTTGCAAATATTTCGCGTTCGTAATGGCCATAACAAAGGCACTTTGGGGTACCTACGTCCACCTATTGACAATACTTTTGCAGCAGTCATACATTCAAAAGCCAGTCAATAAATTATGCATTGTCCGGGCCTTATTTATGAAACTATCCGAACTTGTAGCATCAATTTCATCCTCGAATGTTATTGTACTTATAAGCAAAATAGTTGCGTTTCAGCTATGTACGATGTCAATAAAAATATCACTTTATTTCCAAGCATAGTGTGTGCCACACACATAATATACTCGGAACACAGTGTGGATAATTTTAACTATCCTTACTAATAAGAAAGATAAATATAAAATTTTTGATGTTTAGATGCTTGGATGTTTGTTAACCAATCACGCAAAAACGGCTGAACGGATTTGGATGAAATTTGCCACACAGATAGTCTATAGTCTGTATTCAATGTTTTAATCCAGGCCAAACTGTAAAACATAGGATACTTTTTATCACAGTCAAAGGTTCCCTGACAGGGAATCCCTGTGGATTTTTTCCGAATATACACGCTGACGAAGTCGCGGGTGGAAGCTAGTAAATAATATTTTATGTTTTAATAAACATTTTGGTGAAAACTAAAAAGTTTTAAACGAAATTTTCCAATAAATTTCCATCTGAACGTTCTAAGGAATGTCTCTTTTAACAAGAAGGTACACCAAATGAAAATGAGAATTTATCTTCCCGAAAATGTTGAGGCCCACATTAAAATGTTGAGTTCACCTTTTAATTATTATTATTATACTAGAAATGTGGTGGTGGTGAGCATAATATTTTACATTTTGTGTATAAATTTAACAAACCAGTAAGTATAAAAAATGTATTTCTTAAATCTGACATTGACATAGAAAGCTGTAAAAAGCAGACGAATGATCCAATCTAATTTTTAACCGACTTCAACAAAAGGAGGAGGTTCTCAATTCGATTGTATGTTTTTTTTATCGTTGTTCGCGCGTATCTTCGACATTTATGGACCGATTTTGATGATTCTTTTTTTGTTCGATTGAGTTTGCTTGCGAGATCCCATTTATTTTCAAATCGGTCTAGTAATCGCGGAGAAACATACTATTATGTTTCTCCGCGATTATCTCACGTTTAGCTGAGCCGAAATAATATACTTACCTACACTACCTAATACAGAAGGTACTTTTGAAGTCGGTTTTTTTGTTTTCAAACAATTTTTTCATAGACTTATTATTAGGTACTAGCGTTTGAAATCATTGTTAATTTTAGAAACTCTACCGTGTTAATACCATTACCTTCTGGTTCATCTCTTATTAGCAGTATACCTAGTAGCGTGATGCAAATAAAGTAACTAATAATAAAACGTAAACAATCGTAATACACAGTAAATGTAATCTGAGGAAGACTGGCATTGCAGGCAGAACGTCAGAATCAGCACAATTCCAGTCCAGACAGACCTAACTAGAGTAGAAACAGAAATTCACACGCTTTGTTAAATTTACACTTAAGTAGTATCATATTCATATTAGGTACTTGTTCTAGGTATTTCATTGTTCAACACGTATGGTAGGTATAAGTTATCTCTAGACGTTATTTCCTAACTTCTTTTTAAGTAATTTTGTACAATCTGTTTTTAAGTAGGTATCTGGGAGAAACCTGTTAAGTCCAAAAGGATCATTTTACAGACAAGTTAGCTTATCACGAACGTACAAAACGAAATGGACTAATCCTGAAATACCAGCTTAGTTCTATCACTTCTATATAACATAAGGTAGACTAATAATAGAAAAAAACTAATATAGAAAAAATACTTATACTAGCGGCCGCCCGCGGTTTCACCCGCGTGGTTCCCGTTCCCGTGGGAATATCGGGATAAAAAGTATTCTGTTTTAATCTAGGCTAACTTCTATCTGTGTGCCAAATTCCAACCAAATCCGTTCAGTAGTTTTTGCGTGATTGAGGAACAAACATCCAAACATCTAAACATCCAAACCCACAAACTTTCATATTTATAATATTAGTAGGATAGAAAAAAGTTAAATAACTGTACCTATCACCCAACTAAAAAATGACCAAATTGGAGATAACAGGTTTCTCCCTAACACCACAGATTTGCTTGTAAACTTTCGATAAATTAGCCATCAAGAATACACCAACCACGTTAGATTTTTCATAAAAAAATTAACGACCGCAACGATATCGTTGGTTGAACCAATAAATCCGATAAATTTCATTTATATGCCAAGAGGTCGGTACAAAAATCGAATTCTTTTGTGTCTGTCGGTATCAGGCTCGCATCTTTTGATTTATTATTCGCGGACAAAAAATTGCCTCTTCTATGGGTCTGCAAAGCCAAATTTTACATTCGACCAAGTTACATAATACAAATATACTAATACACGTATGGATATTATATAAAACAACTCTGTACACTTCCGGCCTAGACCTCTCTCTCATTCGAGCTTGATTTTCTAGAATTTTAGATGTTAGCGAATTAACAATCTTGGCCTAACATTTCAATCTTGTTCTTAAAGGACATTATGTACGATGTTCTTTCAAATTACCTGAGTTGCCTATTTTTCATTTTTACAGTGATTATATAGATTGTTATAAATAACTGTAGAGCAAAGCAAACATCCAAAAGCCCGTTCCAAATAACAGCACTCATTCAACATGACATGTGTTGTGTCAATACTACTACCGTAAAGCATACCTACATGACAAAGCATGAATAACGTAAATGGAAAGAATCCGTACCAACTCGCATTAATCCCAAAAATCAATAAAAGTTGTAAAAAAATCTCACGGGAATTCCCTAAGACTCTACATATACCAAAAAGAAATATTACAGGAATTCAAAGTAGTCCAATAAAAAGTGTGGGTAAAAAAGTTACCTAGCTGTTAAAAACCACATTCACAAGACGACACCAAAGAGAAATGGATAAACGTAAATGACCGCGAAGAAATCGGATTAAAAAAGTAACTATAGATATTTGGTATTTCGTTCGCAGGCGGCGTTCGTGAGAAATCGAGAGCACCGCCGAATGGCTCTCTTCGAGTCGCAGATCGGTGACGATTTTTGAAACGACGAATATTTTGGTGCGCCTTTGCATAAATGATATCTCTGCCATCGTATTCTTTGTGGCTTCAATTTAGAAAATTTCAAATGAAAAAGGTTTTCTAAAGCACGAAAAAGATTTTTTCTAAACTCACAATAAAGATTCAAATTCTTACTAGGTATTTCATAGGTAGGTATGCTGGCATTGTTGTATGCAGTAATAGAAGATGTGCTTGTGCCTTGTGCCAGTAAAATATTGGAATAAAAGACTTTAATCGCAAATAAACCGAAAAGTTGACATTAAAAAACATGGGAAAATTTTCTGTTAATTGGTTATAATAATAGAGATGATTTTACATCAGGCTTGCTCTAACTTTACTCCGTAACTTTAATAAATATTTTTTGAGGCTTATCCTTAACTTATATATAGGATAGTTTATATAAGAGAGTTTAATATATGAAGGGCACAAGGCTAGAATGATGAGCGTCCACTCTTAAGGTTTTTAAGATTAGCTGAATTGAAAATTTAATATTTGTGTTTTCTCCAAAAAAACTCTTGAGTCTCATCTTTTAAGCATTTATCAAAACAAAAAGATAAAACGAAGTGGAATACTTCTATGATAGTATTAAACAGTTTTTGGACCTCCACCAGGCTAGCCTTGTGCTTTTCATAATAACAGAGGCATAGATAGATGGAAGCTGGTAGGTACTCGAAAACCAATCAGTAACTAATAAATATATTTTGTAATAATACAGTTTGAAAGGTCTAATTAGAATTTAATCTTCGATTATCGTGCCGTCATAACTTGACTCTTTATTTTCCTCCTAATAATAACTTCTTCCTTTAGCAATTTTTGGGCGTTGGCTTTATTTATCCAGCCCGGAATTGTCAGGATTAGGTTGTGCAAATGGCTCGTACTCGTACTAGGTGAAGACGAGTACCTTGAAAATCGATACATCAGTTCTTTATTGAGACATGTTAAAAAGCTTTCTTCTTCAAGCTGTCTTACGAAAAGATCGTGAAAATTACAACTATTAGGAGTTTCATGTAAATAGTAAATAGAATTTTTTTTTTTTGTTTTCATAGTTAAGTCTTGAACTATCTGTCGTGATTCATTATTATGCTTCTTTCTCTATTATTTAAATGCTCTATCCAAAACAGTTAATTGTCATTGGACTGACATTGGACAGTCATTATAATTTTATTTGAACTCAAAGTTTTCATCTTATTTTACATTAATTCATGAATTAAAGTGGTCTAGTATTCCATCTCAGGTATGCAGTTAGGAGCAAGTAATATCAGACTCACCTTATTGTGGGTAGCAGTCGCCTGATCCCTAACTGTGAACGGTCCCAGCTCCGCAGTAGTTAAAATTACCGCATTCCTCCAGTCAGAGTGGGCTCGGGCGTGAGACCGGCACAGCTTCCCTAGCTGGACCGGTTGGTTACCGGGACACAGGGCGCAGTCACTGCGAGGGTGGATCACTTAAACGAGTATTGGGACACTGTAGCCGAATGGTGTACGGTCATGTTTAATTGATGCAGTCCGATTGCGGTGTTGAGGGCGGGCGGCGTGGACACACGTTCGCTCGGCACGGCGACGCGCTCGGCACTGGCGACGCTAGCGCCACCACGCGCGCGCACGCGCCCACTTCGCGCCGCTACCCAAAGCTACGTCTACCAAACGTCACAAATTTTCCGGACGTGGTAGAGCTTTCTAAGTCCCGTCTTGTCCGGACGTATTTACTTGTTTTAATAGCAAACCAGTCCTAGAGAAAATCTTTACTTTTTATCCGTCTAAAACCACTCATTCATCGATATAGAAACTAAAATAACAAAACTAGAATAATAGATACCTTTTTACTTCCATTGATATCCTTACTAATATTAAAGTCCGTTTGTTTGTTTGTTACGCCTTCACGTCTTAACTACTGAACCGATCATCATGAAATTTTGCATACACGTTGTCAGGGGTACAGAGAAGGACATAGGGTACCTTTCATCCCGAATAAAAGTATTGTTCCCAAGGGATAGCAAAAATCTTTCCACGCAGACGAAGTCGCGGGCGGCTGCTAGTAAGATAACCGCATACAGACAATAAAAATCTAAAAAGATATTTATATCGTATTTTTACCATAATATTTATTTAGATTCCTGGCTACCCTACTCCAAACCTCATTTACATGCAAGGAGTCAAATAATTAATGTTCAATGCAGTCGAAACCCTCTGAAATAGCCCGTCACAATGCAAAAGTGACGCAGACGGACAGACGGTGAAGGGCCACAAGTTTGACCCAGTTAAGGCCCGCTGCACAGGAGTGGCACACGGCAGGCCACACACACACCACTATCGTCGACTAGTCCAGTATTTATTAATTCATGAACCAGTGACGTCACTGGACACCGGAAAATCGATCAATGGACGCGTCCATATATTATAACATCTACGTCACTTTTAATAAATTTAAATGGGATTTTTAATTTAAATTACGTCCAGAAGTTGATTAAAATATACATAATCTGAAAAAACTTAAGATGGTTTAACTTACTTAAATGGATAATGTTTAAAATATAAATCAACAAAGAAGATTTTCTTACAGAATCGATAATTGCCATGTTCATACAAAAGACATCAACGCGTTACGCACGTCGTTTACCAATTATCTCATAAAAAGTTCTAAAGTGAAGATTACTATGTTATTGGTTATCATCTGTTTTTCTTAGATTGGTGGTGATCTAAAGTCAAGGAGTAAAATAAAATTTTGGATTTGGTAATTGTGCTGTTTTTAAGATAGATAGATTCAAGAAAACAAGAAAATTATGAGTCTATGAAATTTCACAGGTTTCGATCCAAATTAATTTGTTTGAAAGATGATTTTAAAACTTTAACTTCTACTCATTCGTGGTGAGGGCGCCGACCGAACATCTGAAGACCTTCTTGAATGAGGATTTTTGGCCGAAGGGTGTCCTGTTCCGTCGTTTCCGCGGCCGGTTACCGGACACTGCGTTGCGCAACACGTCGCCGTCAATACGTGATAAAGTGTAATATTTAAGATTGTTTTATTATTATTTATGTATGTTAGTCTTTAAGGTATTTATTGTATGGGCCATTGATGCCTGAAATAAATGGTTAAATAAAAAAATAAAAATTCTGTTTCATGTTCAGTTTAAACTCAACTGTCGGTTTAAATTAAACTAACTGCTCTTGACAATTCACAGGAATGGATATTCTTTACCTATGAATTTTAAAGAAACATAATTTACTCGTATTTTTTTTATTTTGATTTTTATTTGTAACAGCTTTCGCCCGCGTCTTCGTCCGCGTGGACATTCGGAAAATCCTTAGGGAACCTTTGACCGGGATACAAAGTATCCTATGTTTTAAGCCAGGCTATAAACTATCTGTGTGTCAAATTTCATCCAAATCTGTTCAACCGTTTTTGCGTGATTGAGAAACAAACATCCAAACCCACAAACTTTCACATTTATAATATTAATAGGATAAAAATGTATTTTTTAATCTAACCGATACGAGTTAAAAAAAATGAGACCATCTTCAATGGGGAGGAAAAGCGCAATTTTATCCCGATAGGTGGCGTCTGGTCTTTGGTACCCGGCCGCCTCAAAGAAAGTGTCAAAACATATGGGAATCTCTTGGAGTATTGCCCTTTTTAATTTTATACTGAGAAAATTCCGCATTGTTATGCATGTAACTTGTAAAATATTGGAGTTCATCGATTTTCCAGTAACAAAAAAAATATTGGGCAAAAAAATATCTAAAAAATATGCTTTTAAGATGAATAAATAATGAAAAAATATTAGAAAAAAATCGGCTCACCCGTAGCAACTCAGACGGGATCCCGTCTAAATTCACAATGCTATTTTTAATATAAAAATAGCATTGTGAATGCAAAAATCTAAAAGTTTAAAATATGCTTTTCCCTCAATTTTCTCCTTTGCTGAGCCTGAGAAACATTATAAATCAAAAGGAATGTTTCATGAATTTGATGAAGCTTCGCCAAAATAAAACAACATTTGAATTATAACAGCTTTGTTCTTTAATATTTCAACCTCAGCAGTTCCTAACATATTTATAACTTGGATGAATTTGATAGGTATATCAAATATGGAATAAGCCCAATATTGGGGACAAACAGAGAATTAATAGAATTTTATATGCCAGAGTCATTCAAGAAACTTAGAATAATAAAATAAATATGATAAAACGGTTCGTGTTATTTTGGATGGTACAGAAATTCCAGTACAGAAACCTGAAATTACTATTGCACAGAAGGCATCATGAGGCAACTATAAACACGGAAATTCACACTCAGTTGCTTTGTTAAAATTTAAATCATATGCTTCTAATCTGAAATAAAAAGATTACTTGTAAATCTTACGCGAAATTTAAAGAAATGTAGTGCTTGTTAGCAATTTTTTGTAAGTTGCTATAAACTTTCTTGCCTGTTGTTTTGGCTTTTCTTTTCCGTAATTCTTCTTTTATCTGAGCTAAAGTTAGCATAGAATACATTGTTTGTCCGCATAACCGAAAAAAATATAATCTAAGAAAGTAAAATCACGTAATACAGAGTCAAGACAATATAAGCTCAAACTGACAATGGGTCCAAAGACTGAAGCGCCATCTGTAATTCACTTTGCCTTCGCCTCCCCATTAAAAAAATCTAATGTTTTTGACCATCTCGCAAAAAACCATAGGCTATGCAAAAAACTCAATCAAACAAAAAATAATCATCAAATCGGTCTATGAATGTCAAACTATGGGAACCTCTTTTTTGAAGTCTGTTAAAAAGGAATGCGGGGCGTTCCATATTTCCGTAGGAGTCTTGTTCATCACATTCTGAATTTCAAATTCAGTGCGGAAATGAATTTCAATACTGAATTTGGAATACTTACTTCCCGCACAAGTGCGGCAAGTAAGTATTCCAAATTCAAAACGGTAAAACTTATCAGCTAGTAGGTATTATTTTCATAAAAGTTTATGGTTGCATGACTGGTCATTTAACATGGCCACACGAACTAATTTAAAAATCACAATTTTACTAAGAATATTTTATTTCCTCGCATTTCGTGAGAAAAGTATTATAGTGGCGTCAGTAGGGTGAAAAAAAATACGGCGTTTTGTGAACCAGAGATTTTGGTAGGATTGGTCCTTAGGACCCTAGGATGGATATAAGAAGTGGAGCCACCACGACTTTTGTAGTAAATTTTTTGAAGTATTGGCTTTCAGCCCAATCTTGATAGATGTATTAGTTAAGCTGCTATGCCCAGTTTGATATCATATTCGTATGAATTTAGGGTGTCTAATTCATTTTTGGATTCATATAATTGTACGATTCAATTGTTAAACTATTAAAAAAAATAAAAACAAAAAAAAAAAATACTCGCTTGATTAAAGAAAAAAATTACCTTTCAATACACAATTTGGAATATGTGAAAAAGAAAAATACCTCGTAGGAGCTCTTATATCCTTTTATTTTTAAAATAGTAATAAAAGAAAATATACTTGTTTTGGCTAATACAAAAAAATAACTTCGTTCCCGTTGTAAGGAAGTTTTTTTTTTAATATTAAAATTTTAAACATCAATTCGAAACTTGTTTGTGATAGGCTCAAATTGTAGCAAATTTAGTTAGCTTTATAAAAGTATAGAGTAGATATACCTGAAAAACGCTTCATAAAGGTAGTTTTTTCGAAAATACTGAAACAAGTGCCAAGTTTTTCCAGCAGTACAGGGTTTCCAAGGGTTAAAACTTGGGTAGTACTCTCAAGGTACCTAACAACATCTGAAAAAAATCGTAGTAACATGTGCGCTTTTGATATTTGCTATTTATAATGGCCATATAATGGCAACATTCGCTGACATTATACCAAATTTCAAAATGGCAGGATAGGTAAGTGTTGTATTTATAAAAAAATAATAAGTAGCTTGCTAAAGTCCAGAAAAATGATAAAAATAATGCGACTGGCACTTTATTGTGACACTTTAGGATAATAGTGCTATATACGAGAAGGGCCTTTCGTATATATATATAAATAATATAATAAAAATTATAAAATAAGATCATTTGTGGAAAATTGCATTAAAAATAAAACGTCTATTCATATAAAACCCATTTTTTTAAATAGTACAGCACACGTTATTTAATTTTGCCTATTGGATGAAAATACATTGCTTTTTTGTTCCGATTTTTTTATGTCAGTGAAAAAACATGGCTGACGTTAGGAAATTACTAGAAAGCATTAAAATTAACCTTTTCAGAACTGTAACAGCTAGAAGCTCTTAATGTTTGCCAAAATAAGAGCTAAAGGTAATCTCGCGGAGCTATTTAGAACTACAAGGTTGTTTTCGCAGCTTAAGGCTGGCCCCAGACCTACCGGTTCCGTTTCTTTGCTTTGCTGTTCTACCATGGACCGCCGGCCAAGAGGCTCATTTTCAATCTATCGCATATTTTGACCTGACCACATTGGCAAGATAGCCATTAGTTTGGTGTTATCAAATATCGTCGTCTGGGGTGCGATGAGAAGTTTTCGTTTTCGTTTTAAAAAAAAAACTGCTGTTTTATACAAAAATTAATAACGAAATTATCAAAATGTATAAAACAGTTCATTTTTTTTCGCGATTTCAGATTTGGTCCCATAGTAAAAGTTGTTCAGTTTTATTATGGTCCCTATCTACCATATTCAGTTTTATAAGGCTTTACCAAACATCTTGTATAAATAAGCGATCGAGTTATTTTTAACGATCGGAGTCCATGTTCAGGGTGGCATATCTCCTAAAAGCTTCCTACTTCGCAATCCAGGCGATGACATTTGATAAAACCAAGCTAATGGCTATCTTGCCAATTTGGTCTAGTCCCAAAATGCGATAGATTGAAAATTACCCTGGTTGGCCGGCGGTCTTTCAAGCAAGGTAGCACAGCAAAGCAAAGAAACGGAACCGGTAGGTCTGGGGCCAGCCTTAGGGTTATCGCTAGGAGTAGTTCAAGACTTGCAAGTCGCGAAAACAACCGTTGAGCATAATTAGTAGCTTTTAAGTTTTGGCTGTAGGACTTGCGTTTGACCCTGTGACGGTTGATCTTGCATGGGGATGGGATTTTATCCGGAAAAAACTAAATGTTGGAAAAATCCCGGAAAAATTACGAGAAATCACGGGTTTATTTTCTGGTTAAATTGTAAATAGAAAAGGATTTAATTTTAAAAAAACTTTGAATTTTTGAGACCCGTAAGTAATAAAACTATAAGTAAATAGACTTTTTAAACGACTTAATGAAAGGAGGAGGTTATCTAATTCGTCGGGTAGGTATATATTTTTTAAAGAATGTTACACATTGATTACTCGAAGACGGCTGAACCGATTGAAATGATTCGAACATTATTACATCAGGTTTGTTCCCAAGTTGATCACATTTGATTTCATGGTTATAATCTAGGTTCCTATAATAATGAATATACATATATATTTTATACGGATGATCGATTAATGAACCGATTTAGATGATTTCTTTTTTGGTTTGAAAGAGGTTACTTTAAGGATGAGGCCGTATTTTAATTTGATTGGCACATTTGGCATGGCTTTTGATTGTGAGTAGGTACTTTTCTCAAGAAATGCGATAGAATAAATTGTAATGAAAAAATTTGGCTAGTGTGGTCATGTGAAACGACCAGTCATGCAGCCATAGATTTTTATAAATATTTCCGCATTCTTTTGCAAATTTGATGAGGATGATATCTATAATCCCCGTCAATTGGTAATGCGCTGGAACCTTGTCAAATTAACATACACATCATCGTCATCCGCAACTAAAAATGACAAAAAACAGTAAAATTCTAATAGGTATATATAATATATTAATTATTGAATTCTTATTTTCAATAAGAAAGGGTGTAGGTATATGAGAAAATTACAATTGTTTTTCGTTTTTGAGGTTAAAATCATGGCCGCCAGGCGCATTACCAATCGACGCGGATAGTACGTAGCTTCGTGTTTCGTTTCCGTACCATGCGCACTTGTGTTACCTACTTTATCCTTACTAATATTATAAATGTGAAAGTCCGTTTGTTTGTTTGTTTGTTTGTTTGTTACGCCTTCACGTCTTAATTACTGTAGGTACCGATCATCATGAAATTTTACGTACACGTTGCCAGTGGTACAGAGAAGGACATAGGGTACCTTTTATCCCGAAAAAAGTATTGTTCCCGAAGGATAGCCAAAAAACGTTTCCACGCGGACGAAGTCGCGGGCGGCCGCTAGTATTATGGATTTTCTTGTGTAGGATTCTGAGTGCTTTATGAATTGTGATTAAATTAAATACGTACGGATATACGGAGAATTTGTTTTTTTTCTTATTTCAAGTACCTATTGATGGTCAATCGTCCATTACATAGCAAGCAGTGAAACTGAATAGGATCGTTAGAACAGACAACTCATTTAATAATTCCACCTAATCTCTCCACCAGTCTATCTTTATTATTTAAATGATAAAATATGAACATATCCGGTACTTATTCGAATTTTTTCCCACTACTCATCTCTATGCAAGACAACTGATGTTTTTGAGGATGCCTCTAAAGCTTTAAAATATTCTTGTAGGACTTGAATCATGCCTTCAGCTCATAAAAATAGCTTATTGGTTTGGATTTTAACCACTCCGTCCTAATTTGTTTGCCCAGACAACTTTAAAACAGTCTAAAGGTTTTACCTATGTAGGTTATAGAATTAACTTAAAAGTGATTTCTACATTCCATAACTTTATGGTTGTATCAAAGTTAAAAAAATTACCTTTAGCTCCCACTTTAGCATAATGCTAGCCTTTCCAGAACTTAATCAGGAGTCTACGAGAACTACAAGATCCTAGGACTATATCCTCTTGAAACACAGGTAAAAATAACGTAAATATAAACTCCTGTGAGCAGCTCCAGGGTTGTAATTATAAACAATTAGTTTTAGGACTTAAAAATCATTTTCAAGTAAGTACTTAATATGACCAGATGGCACAGCATTAACCTTTTTAAGTCCTTAATAGAACCTAAAGGCATTTTTTACAACCTAGGCCCCAATGATGAGTTACTTGGGCGCCTCTGTGGTCATGTGGTTCGCCTACTTGTGTAAGACGCAGAGATCCCAGATTCGATTTCCCGGAGCGGGGGCATATTTTAACTTAATTATTTGGGTGGTGGTAGGGCTTTTTTGCCAGGAGCAGATTGTCTCTCTGATCATGAACTGTTAATATGCGGCCTGAAGCTTAAACTCCGCAACTGCACTGCCAAAAAGATATCAAGACGTATTGAAATTGTAGACAAAGAGGCCTTCCGTAGGACCCTGCAAGATGTTAAACATTCCTGGGCAAACGAATCCGCCAACTGCAATGGAGAACCGGAGTCACTTTGGCAATCGGCTAAAAACACTATCAAGACATCAGTCAAGATTTCCCAGCCCAAGGTGAAGGTTGCAAAACGACAGCATTGGATGTCGAGTGCCACGTGGAATCTCGTAGAAGAGCGGCGAAAAGAGAAAGCTTCTGGAGCTAACATGAAGAGGCTAAATCTGCTTAGTTCTGAAATACAAACCGCTTGTCGGAAAGATCGCAATAAGGAGCTCAACACTATCTGCACAGAACTAGAACAGCACGCTCAGAAATTCGAGACGAAGGATCTTCATATGAAAATTAGAACAATAACGAGACAATTCAAACCAAAGTCCTGGGCAATAGAAAATTCTGATGGTAACACTGTTACAGAAATTAAGCTGATTGTTAAAGTGTGGGAGGATTATTGCAAGTCTTTGTTTCTGGATGACCATAGATCTCAAGGCCCTGAACCTGAGTACACAACGCCTACAGAACAAGAACCTACTATATTAAGATCAGAAGTAGAAGCCGCTCTTAAACACCTAAAGTGCGGCAAGGCTACAGGTGCTGACGAAATTCCCATAGAAGTATTCAAGATCATGGGGGATGTTGGTTCTGTCGGCAAATATGGAAAACGGGAAAATGGCCTAAGGATTGGTCGCACTCCCTATTCATCCCACTCCATAAAAAAGGCTCGACTAAAAAGTGTAATAATTTTCGCCTAATATCTCTCATATCCCACGCTAGTAAGGTCCTCCTTCATATACTCAACACGAGGCTACAAGCATTTATAAGCCGCGAAATTGCTCAAGAACAAGCCGGCTTTGTCAAAGGAAAGGGAACACGAGAACAGATTCTCAACCTAAGACAAATCATAGAAAAAGCGCGAGAGTTCAATACCCCGCTGTTTATTTGTTTTGTGGATTTTCGCAAAGCTTTTGACACCGTTAAATGGTGGAAGCTGTGGGAAGTACTATCGACAATGGGTGTACCACGACATCTAGTGTACCTCATTAAGAGACTTTACGAGGATGGTACAGCTGCTGTTCGCGTGGATGGATTTGATTCTGGGGATTTCAAGACTCAGGCAGGTGTTCGACAGGGATGTATCCTCTCCCCTCTATTATTTAACATCTATACCGAATACATAATGCGGATAGTTTTGGAAGACTGGGTCAAGGGTGTATCAGTTGGCGGTCGGATGATATCAAACCTGAGATATGCTGACGATACTACTCTTCTTGCGACGTCACAAGCAGACATCGAACGGTTTCTTGCGCTTCTGGAAACAACCAGTGTTGATTTTGGTCTCACTATAAACCACGATAAAACCAAAATGATGGTGGTGGATCGTAATAATAACAATCGACCTGACTTACGTGTAATAGCTAATTGTGAAGTTGTCCAGAGTTACATCTACCTGGGATCCACAATCACAAACACTGGAAGTTGTGAGGAAGAGATCAGGAGACGGTGTGCCATCACACGATCAGCCGTGGAAAAGCTCACGAAGATATGGAAAGATCGCCGCATAACTAAAAACACCAAAGTTCGCTTAATGAGATGCTTAATATTTCCTATCTTCCTATATGGAGCTGAAACATGGACGATCCACCAAAAATACCGTAAGAAGATTGACGCCCTTGAGATGTGGTGCTGGAGGCGCTTACTGAGGATAAAGTGGACCGCTCACCGGACAAACGATTCCATCTTGAAAGAGCTTCGTATCAAACAAAGACTTTCGTCGATTGTGCAAGTACGAATCCTAAAGATGTTTGGGCATATTATCCGCAACGAAAGCTCATTAGAACGATTGATGGTACAAGGGAGAGTGGAAGGTCAACGTTCTCGCGGCCGATCACCCACAAGATGGACAGACATAATAAAAACAACCACAAAGTGTTCCCTCACTGAATGCACACGCAGTGCCACGAACAGAGAGAAATGGAGAAGTATCGCGAAAGCCGCAACCAACCCACCAGACAGTCCATGATCACGACCACTCCGCCAGGAGTGTACGACTAAGAAGAAGAAGGGCTTTTTTCAAGCCCGCCTGGCTTGGCTAGCTACCACCATCTACTTAAGTCTGACGCTGTAATTGTTGAGGGAGGTTTCTAACCTATATGCTCTGCTCTATGGTACATTCGGAATTCAAGTGAGTTTGATTATGTCAATCTGCCTGCACATCTGTAGTTTGACGTATTCATTGTAAAGCCGTGGTATCGAAAGGTTGTCTTAGAATTATAGAGTTCAGGAAAGCTATCTGTTGAAGTGTGAAATTATGTTATAAAGTGTAAGAGTGATCAATAAACGCATGTATAAAAGTCTCCTGGTCTCATTGCCACAACCCTTCAGGTTATGGGCCCAGCACGCTAAAGGTTGTGGCCCTATAGAGACCGGGAGTGAAATAATAAGAGAAAAAGTGAGTTTTGCATTTGAGATGATTATTTTGAAATAAAAGATAACTGCATAGAGGCCTTAGCAACCGAGTTTGTTGACAAAATAGTGTTGCTAAGGGCAATGAAATGAAAGTGTCAACAGATAAATAATGATTAAAAATAAAATAAAATGAGGAATGATTTAAATTATGAAATGATTAAGCTGGTGAAAATCTTATGAAGGTGAATTTTATCTGAATTTTAAAATTGAATTTGAAATTACACTTTTGGCCGTGGAAAGTAGTATGATGAAGAAAATATGGTGAGAATAAATGGACTGAAGATGAACAAACAAGAGAAGAGGAAACAAGTTAAAATTCAACAGATAGGAATGAAGGGTGTCGAGAAGATGGAGAAATAGAAGGAAATAGAAGTTTTGGAGAAACAAGAGATAGTAAAACAAATGACAGTCAAACGAAGGTAGAACAAGTGACGGTGAAACAAATGAAAGTGAAGAAAGTTATGGAAATTTTTATTATTTTGTGAAGAACTGTTTTTTGGAATAAGTTTATTTTAAAGAAGTCTTTTGGCGAGTATTTTATGATGGAGGAGGTCGAGCAGGAGGCAAAGAATGGTCGAGCAGGAGTTATATGATGATGAAGTTGATAAGAAGAAGTTTTATGATAATGAAGAAGGAGGAGGTTTTTTAATGATGATGAATCGAGTGGGAGAAAATAGAAGTTTTATATGATGATGAGTCGAGTGGGAGAAAAGTAGAAGAAGTTTTATAATGAAGATGATGTTGAGTGGGAGTAAAGGTTTATAAAGAAGATGTCGAGTAGGAGAATTTAATGAAGATGTTGAGAAGGAGAGGTTTTATACAGATGATGTCGAGAAGGAGAGGTTTTATAGAAGATGTCGAGAAGGAGATTTTATATGAAGAGGTAGAGAAGGAGTAATTTTATAATATTGAAGAAGTTAAGTAGGAGCGAGAGTTTTTAGAAGAATAATTTTATGAGAAGAAGATAGAGATAGAGATGAAGAAGTTGATTAAAAGATAGAATATAGAATTAAGGGGGTGCTTGTGTTCGTTAAGGGGGTGCGTTAAATAATGATTCATTTAAGGGGGTGTGGGATTAGAAAGTAAATGAATCATCATTTAAAATGTAATGTTTTTGATATCCAAGTGTATATTTTGATAATTCTGTGGTTTAGTCTGATGTTTAGTTAGTTAGGTCTTTGGTTTGGATTATTGTATGTGTCGTCTGAGTTAGGTTAAAGTTAGGTTCCTGGGTCGGGTTAAAGGTTAATGTAACTTTGTAGGATTTAAGAAGTTTATAAGTTTGGCAGGTGATTCGAAATTTATCATGATATTGTACTGGTAGGTAGAAAACTGTTTTAGTCAGTATTGTCAGCATGTGCAGCAGATTGAGGGGGTGTGTTGAGGGAGGTTTCTAACCTATATGCTCTGCTCTATGGTACATTCGGAATTCAAGTGAGTTTGATTATGTCAATCTGCCTGCACATCTGTAGTTTGACGTATTCATTGTAAAGCCGTGGTATCGAAAGGTTGTCTTAGAATTATAGAGTTCAGGAAAGCTATCTGTTGAAGTGTGAAATTATGTTATAAAGTGTAAGAGTGATCAATAAACGCATGTATAAAAGTCTCCTGGTCTCATTGCCACAACCCTTCAGTAATAACAAATAGCAAATCAACATTGTCGTATTCCGCCTTAGATCCAAGTATTATTGCGAATCGAAATAAAATGCACTCAATAAATAAATCTGTATGGATACAGGTTCCTTTGCTTTTTCCAGTAATAGGAAAAGTAATAAGTCAAGTCAAGTCAAGCTGACAATTAACGTCAAAGTCAAATCAGCTCAGGGTCTACAGATTGGGCGACATATAGCCAATTGGGCTATCTTTGGGACCGTCGCGGCTACTAAAAATTATGGAATGGCGACTTATCGCCTGTTGGGCGACACGTTTTTCGACTTATTGATATCAGTTTACATAGTTTTCTCTGTGTTGTCTAGTCTTGTCTTTCTATGCGCGCGGGGTGGGAGAGTAAGTGAACAAACAATCAAACAAAAAGTAAAAATAGGGTAAATAATAATATAAATAATCGTTTCCAGTGTAATCGAACAGATAGCATTCATTGTTTTTTTTTTCAAATTGGGCTACTTGGGCTATCTTTTCATCGCAAAGTGGCGACTTGACCAGTTAGGCATCTGGCAACCCTGAATCAGCTGATTGTTAAAATTGTTTGTTGTTGAATGAAGGATTTTGTTTTTCTCTGTTTTTCTATATTCTATCACAGTTTTATTAGTGTTGCGCATATATGAATGTAACTTACGTTAGGTAACGTAAATAATAACAATAATAAACATTATTCACTATTAATTTCATAAAACATCCAGGATGTCGAAAGAAAGTGTGATGTTTCATCCAATCATCAGTTCTATCCAGAGAATAGCTCTCTACGAAACTAAAGCTGTAAGTATACTTCGTATGCAACAGTGTTTTTGTTTATAAGCACTTATTACATAGTTTAAAACTCCAAGATAACTAAAATATGCACCCATTTCATGTTTATGTTTTTACAGCGTTTCTATTTAATTGGTTCAAATAACACCCAGACAAGATTTCGTGTGCTAAAAATCGATAGAACCGATCCTAAAGAACTCATACTAGTGGACGACAAAGTTGAGTACAACAAACAAGAGATCCATCAGTTGCTCAACATGATCGGCTTCGGCAACAGAGGGGGCCGGACCACTGGTTTCAATAAACTAGTGTCTGCATTCGGTATTGTAGGTAATAAGTACTTACATTATGTTAGTAATTAAAGGATGGTTGTTGTTTTTAATAACTTAGATTACAGCAAAAAGAAGTTTAAGAACATGAGCATTTGTTTTTCATTTTTTATAAAAACGGACATAGATATACTACAACGATTTAAAAATGCAGACCTTAAAATTCTATGCAGTGCAGCTTGGTTCACAAAAAAATGTAGTTAAGTGCATGTATACTTACAGACACCATAATAATATATCAAAGGCGAGATAAACAAATTATATGAGAACTACATCCAAGGATTTGGGAGTCATCGAAACCAATTAGCTACAGATACTTAACACCAGTTAAACCATAAAACGACTAAAGAGTGCACCACTGACAAAGGAGAAAAAAATATAAACTTTTACCTTTATATTTTCAGGTTTTATCAAATTCTTGGAAGGTTACTACATAATTCTGGTGACAAAGCGTAGAAAAATTGCTGTTATCGGTGCTCATTCCATATACAAAATTGAGGACACATCTATTATTTATATACCGAGCGATGTGAGCAAGCCGCAACACCCAGATGAGCAGCGGTACTTGAAGATGTTCCAAGCAGTGGATTTATCTACCAACTTCTATTATAGTTACAGTTATGACATTACACATACTTTACAAATGAATATGGCACCACCGAGGCAACTGGCACCTGTGCTGTTTCCTAAACCGGTAACTGCTGCGGTGTACCAGGCTAGATCCACTGATGGGGGGAGTGAGGAACCGCAGTGCATTTGTAACAAAGTTGAGGATGACGAAGACATATTTGAGACTTGGAAGAAACAACTGCAACAAAGAGAAGAGAAAACTGGGTAACTTTCATAAATTATATTAAAAATATCTTTGTGTCTTTTTTATTTAAGCTATAAATCAATATAGAGGTATAATTATTAAATTAGCCTTGAATTGCAGATTTTTTTTGTCAATATAATGTTAAATCACTGTTGAATCAGATGCAATAATGACCTTTATAAGAATTATATAGGTACAATCCATTACAAAGACAAAACATTTTTTTTAGTTTGTATCTGTTTGTTTTAGAAATTCATCTCAAAAGTTAGATATTGGTGTAAGATCAGTGCCAGAATGGCGTTATGTTTGGAACAGTCACCTGTTGTCCGCCGTGCACTCGCACCTTCACCCTGATTGGATACTCTACATTGTGCACGGATTCATAGAACAGAGCAATCTTAACATTTTCGGCAGACCTGTATATCTCACCCTCATAGCAAGAAGAAGCAACAGATATGCCGGCACGAGATTCTTGAAAAGAGGTGCCAATATGCACGGTGATGTCGCCAATGAGGTTGAAACAGAACAGATTGTTCATGATTCTATGGTGTCTTCATTCAAATCCGGAAGGTAAAATTTAAAAAGATGGTTTCTAAAATTTTCTTTTTATGTCTTGTTATAAAAAAATATTTTTTTCAACAGATTTAGTGCATTCGTGCAAATGAGAGGATCCATACCAAGTTACTGGTCTCAAGATGTCTCCAAAATGGTTCCAAAACCGGCTATTTCAATTGATCTCAGTGACCCCTTCGCGGAAATTCCTGGAAGGCATCTTAACAATCTCATGCGCCGATATGGGTCTCCCATAATGTTTGTGAATCTGGTAAAGAAAAGAGAGAAAAAGAAGCATGAATCTTTGCTGTCCGATGTTATTAGCAACGCTATAAAGTATTTAAATCAATTTTTGCCTCCTGAACATGCTGTGCAATACATACATTTGGATATGGCCAGGATGAATAAAGGTGCTGACGCAAAAGTTTTGGATAAGTAAGTTTTAACTTAAGTATGTGATTTGTTTATGGCCATAACACATAGGACTTTAACTCTGCCTCGCACACATAGGACTTCAACTCTGTCTCATACATATAGGACTTTAACTCTGCCTCATACACTATGACTTTAAATGCCTCATACACTATCATTCTGTCTTATTCAGAGTGCGTTCGTTAAACTAGGGCCAAAGTTAACATGGCGTTAGACTGCGGACTAACGCCATTTTAGCGCAAATCGTATTCAGAGTGACAGTTTAACGTCTAGTCCCACAGTTTAAGGATTAAAAGGTGCATTGTGATTGGCTTACAATAAAAAAACAGGTTTTGTTAGAACAGCCTTGCACCCCAGTTTTGTAAACCATCTCTGAATAAGACAGTAAAACTTTAACTCTGCCTCATACACTATGACCATTGATCGTCATCTATCGATGCCGTCTTATTTTGTAAAATTATGTGTATGCTTTATTTGACAAGTAAAAGTTTGAATGGTATTGATCATGAATTCTTTCACCCAGATTAACAGCAATAGCGGGCAGCGTGGTGCGGCGCACGGGCATCTTCCTGAGCTGCGCGCCGGCGGCGAGCTGCGAGGCGGTGGGCGCGCCGGGCCACCAGGCGGGCCGCCTGCAGACCGGCCTGGCGCGCGTCAACTGCGTCGACTGCCTCGACCGCACCAACACCGCGCAGTTCGCCATCGGCAAGTGCGTGCTGGCGCACCAAGTAAGGACATCGTCACACACATACTAGGTGTATAGCGCCGGGCCACCAGGCGGGCCGCCTGCAGACCGGCCTGGCGCGCGTCAACTGCGTCGACTGCCTCGACCGCACCAACACCGCGCAGTTCGCCATCGGCAAGTGCGTGCTGGCGCACCAAGTAAGGACATCGTCACACACATACTAGGTGTATAGCGCCGGGCCACCAGGCGGGCCGCCTGCAGACCGGCCTGGCGCGCGTCAACTGCGTCGACTGCCTCGACCGCACCAACACCGCGCAGTTCGCCATCGGCAAGTGCGTGCTGGCGCACCAAGTAAGGACATCGTCACACACATACTAGGTGTATAGCGCCGGGCCACCAGGCGGGCCGCCTGCAGACCGGCCTGGCGCGCGTCAACTGCGTCGACTGCCTCGACCGCACCAACACCGCGCAGTTCGCCATCGGCAAGTGCGTGCTGGCGCACCAAGTAAGGACATCGTCACACACATACTAGGTGTATAGCGCCGGGCCACCAGGCGGGCCGCCTGCAGACCGGCCTGGCGCGCGTCAACTGCGTCGACTGCCTCGACCGCACCAACACCGCGCAGTTCGCCATCGGCAAGTGCGTGCTGGCGCACCAAGTAAGGACATCGTCACACACATACTAGGTGTATAGCGCCGGGCCACCAGGCGGGCCGCCTGCAGACCGGCCTGGCGCGCGTCAACTGCGTCGACTGCCTCGACCGCACCAACACCGCGCAGTTCGCCATCGGCAAGTGCGTGCTGGCGCACCAAGTAAGGACATCGTCACACACATACTAGGTGTATAGCGCCGGGCCACCAGGCGGGCCGCCTGCAGACCGGCCTGGCGCGCGTCAACTGCGTCGACTGCCTCGACCGCACCAACACCGCGCAGTTCGCCATCGGCAAGTGCGTTCTGGCGCACCAAGTAAGGACATCGTCACACACATACTAGGTGTATAGCGCCGGGCCACCAGGCGGGCCGCCTGCAGACCGGCCTGGCGCGCGTCAACTGCGTCGACTGCCTCGACCGCACCAACACCGCGCAGTTCGCCATCGGCAAGTGCGTGCTGGCGCACCAAGTAAGGACATCGTCACACACATACTAGGTGTATAGCGCCGGGCCACCAGGCGGGCCGCCTGCAGACCGGCCTGGCGCGCGTCAACTGCGTCGACTGCCTCGACCGCACCAACACCGCGCAGTTCGCCATCGGCAAGTGCGTGCTGGCGCACCAAGTAAGGACATCGTCACACACATACTAGGTGTATAGCGCCGGGCCACCAGGCGGGCCGCCTGCAGACCGGCCTGGCGCGCGTCAACTGCGTCGACTGCCTCGACCGCACCAACACCGCGCAGTTCGCCATCGGCAAGTGCGTGCTGGCGCACCAAGTAAGGACATCGTCACACACATACTAGGTGTATAGCGCCGGGCCACCAGGCGGGCCGCCTGCAGACCGGCCTGGCGCGCGTCAACTGCGTCGACTGCCTCGACCGCACCAACACCGCGCAGTTCGCCATCGGCAAGTGCGTGCTGGCGCACCAAGTAAGGACATCGTCACACACATACTAGGTGTATAGCGCCGGGCCACCAGGCGGGCCGCCTGCAGACCGGCCTGGCGCGCGTCAACTGCGTCGACTGCCTCGACCGCACCAACACCGCGCAGTTCGCCATCGGCAAGTGCGTGCTGGCGCACCAAGTAAGGACATCGTCACACACATACTAGGTGTATAGCGCCGGGCCACCAGGCGGGCCGCCTGCAGACCGGCCTGGCGCGCGTCAACTGCGTCGACTGCCTCGACCGCACCAACACCGCGCAGTTCGCCATCGGCAAGTGCGTGCTGGCGCACCAAGTAAGGACATCGTCACACACATACTAGGTGTATAGCGCCGGGCCACCAGGCGGGCCGCCTGCAGACCGGCCTGGCGCGCGTCAACTGCGTCGACTGCCTCGACCGCACCAACACCGCGCAGTTCGCCATCGGCAAGTGCGTGCTGGCGCACCAAGTAAGGACATCGTCACACACATACTAGGTGTATAGCGCCGGGCCACCAGGCGGGCCGCCTGCAGACCGGCCTGGCGCGCGTCAACTGCGTCGACTGCCTCGACCGCACCAACACCGCGCAGTTCGCCATCGGCAAGTGCGTGCTGGCGCACCAAGTAAGGACATCGTCACACACATACTAGGTGTATAGCGCCGGGCCACCAGGCGGGCCGCCTGCAGACCGGCCTGGCGCGTGTCAACTGCGTCGACTGCCTCGACCGCACCAACACCGCGCAGTTCGCCATCGGCAAGTGCGTGCTGGCGCACCAAGTAAGGACATCGTCACACACATACTAGGTGTATAGCGCCGGGCCACCAGGCGGGCCGCCTGCAGACCGGCCTGGCGCGCGTCAACTGCGTCGACTGCCTCGACCGCACCAACACCGCGCAGTTCGCCATCGGCAAGTGCGTGCTGGCGCACCAAGTAAGGACATCGTCACACACATACTAGGTGTATAGCGCCGGGCCACCAGGCGGACCGCCTGCAGACCGGCCTAGCGCGCGTCAACTGCGTCGACTGCCTCGACCGCACCAACACCGCGCAGTTCGCCATCGGCAAGTGCGTGCTGGCGCACCAAGTAAGGACATCGTCACACACATACTAGGTGTATAGCGCCGGGCCACCAGGCGGGCCGCCTGCAGACCGGCCTGGCGCGCGTCAACTGCGTCGACTGCCTCGACCGCACCAACACCGCGCAGTTCGCCATCGGCAAGTGCGTGCTGGCGCACCAAGTGAGGATATCCTATAGTTTTTTTATATTTTTTGGATGTACTATGGGCAACAGCGTCGCTTAACCAGTTTGCAACAAAATTCGCGTGCGCGCGTATCGCCCCTGCACGAACTAAACGTATGTAGTGACGGCGTGGCGTGCAAGCGATTTTAAACTTAGCAGTGGTTAAGCGTCGCTGTTGCCTATGGTACATTGCTATAAGTTTAACAATGTATGCACAACTGAAGTGACTAATTTCAGAGCGCTTGCGGTGCAAAACGAGGTATAAAATAAAACGAGGCGCGAGGTAGAGTCTGGTCAAAGAAAGATGAGACTGACATGGCGGCGCCACTTTCCCTGTTGAATTGACTTTTATAGGTTTAAGTTATTGAAAACTGAACCTTAAAATAAGGCGCAGAATTAGTTCCATTTCCAACCGAGTCTCATCTTTCGTTGACCAAACTCTATCAGAATATTTATCTAATCTATTTTTATTAGGTTTGTGATGAAAAGAACATGTGGGTAAGTGTGTTTATTTCTTGACTTAGCAATATACTGTTTCCTTTTGTGTTGTTTTGTTCTGGCAACACCTTTGTTTACATTTTTGCTGGGAAATTAGTAATGCGACTTTAATGATGTTCACAAAAGTATCAAATTTTTTGTCATCCTTACTTAATATTATAAATGCGAAAGTCCGTTTGTTTGTTTGTTTGTTACGCCTTCACGTCTTAACTACTGTACCGATCATCATGAAATTTTACATACACGTTGCCAGGAGTACAGAGAAAGACATAGGGTACTTTCATCCCGAAAAAAAGTTTTGTTCCCGAGAGATAGCAAAAATACTTTCCACTCAGATGAAGTCGCGGGCGGCCGCTAGTTACAATTTAATCCACATCGGACAAGATAATTCGTCGCGGATGATACAAAATTCATTCCAGTCCAGTCCATTAAAACCAGCATTGTAGGTGCTTGGTTGGACTGGCTTGCCATGAGACGCTAGTTCGAACTTAATTTTCGAAATAAATTCAACTTTTGCTACACTCTGGACTTTTGTTTGCAGTTGTATGCTCTGGGACTTATTGGAAAGCCTGTAATAGAGTTCGATTCAGATTGCGTCAGATTGCTGGAGGGCCTGTACGAAGACCACGGTGATACGTTAGCGTTGCAATATGGAGGGTCACAATTAGTGCACAGGCAAGCATCTCACCATGATTTATTTCATATTCAACAAATATTATGTTTGATATCTTGTATGTATTTACTCCATAGTCAGTAGTACACACATCAACTTTGTCTAGGGATACAGGTGTTATTTTCATACAAGCAAGGTAACTTTGAACCCTTGATGATGGCAGGAATGCCAGGGATGTACTGTGCTGTGAGCTGATGATGGCTATCCAGGGAGTGAATGGAGGAGACTGAGATCGCCATACACGCCCAATTGATCTGACCAGCATTCTAAAAGATTAAAGGGCTTGTTTAAAAATACCGTGAAAATAGCATGAAAATGTATGGAAACCCTGAAACTAAGAACTCTGACCCGTTAATCTTTTAGATCAGGGGTCTCCAAACTACGGCCCGCGGGCTAGCTCCGGCCCGCGAGCACTTACAGTCCGGCCCGCAAAAACAGGCCAGACCGTACCGACATACAGAAATTTAATTTATATTATGTTGGTATACGATGAGCTAGCTAGATCCTGGCCCTTGGGACTTCATGGGGGAGTTAGTCTGGCCCTTATGCTAAAAAGTTTGGAGACCCATGTTTTAGATCACAGCACGGTACATCTCTGGCAGGAAACCAAAGCTTCAAAGTTAATGAAAATAACACCTGTATCCCTAGACAAAGTTGATGACTATACCCAAGTAACAAAATGTGGTCTTGTAGTGGTTCCGGAGCCAGGTCTATAACAGGCTTGTAAAACTTTATAACCACGGAAAAGGGCCCATTTTATACGCGTACTTTTGCTAATAAGACACTCATAGTAGACTTGGCGAGCACCACTTAGACCAATAATACACTTATAGTTGGACTACGCAAAACTATCTGCTCCTGCGAAACCAGCTATGAGCATCTAACAGAACCAGGCAGGCGTGTAACGTACTGCGCGCTTCTATTACTAGCAGTGTTGCCAGACCGTGGGCAATTGCCCACGCCATGGGCAATTTTAGGACTTTTTTGAAAAAAGGGCGGAAAGGTCTTGGAATGGGTAAATGTCAATTTTGGGTATCACGGAACTCACTTACCAGAAACCACATGAAAACACCTAGCACAAAGTACCAAAACCCAAAATCACAGCTTAGGTTGGGTATCCATAGACGTTTCTTCCTATAGAACCATCTAGGAACGAAGCCCAGCACCTGCGTTTAAGATTTCGCAGATAAAAACAGTTTTACCGATGTAAATCGACTGGGCCCTAATATTTTTTCCAAAAAAAATCGGTCGGCCATTGTCACCCAGACGTTTAAATGGCTAAAGGGCGGGAGCTTTCGAAAAATTAAGATTGTTCTAGGTACAAAGCGTGTCAAAAATACGATAGTTTCCCCTACATGTCGTTGTTTTAACGATTATGGGCGATTTTGTGTCGGAAAGGGCAATTTTAACAACCTGTGTGGGCAAGAGTTTTGATCGGGTATGGCAACACTGATTACTAGCTACTTCAAACATTTGTGAATTGCTGTTGTATGTGTCAGTACTGGAGAAAAATAAAAAATAAAAGTTAAGTTTATCTATTTTAGATAATATAATGTATTAACAAGTATTTCGCACGTAATGTTATACGTGCATACTCGTTTGCACGGCAAACGCGTAAGTATTTTCGGTGAAGTATTGTGTATATATACCTAGTTGGTTACTAAGTTCTGTAACTATGGAAAACATGAATAATACTAAATTTACAAATAATGCTACAATGAATTATATACCAAATGAAAGCACAAATATTTAAGATTATCATGTATTAAAATTATTCGAAATGACCGCCTCTGGCATGAATACACGCCTTTAGACGACGAGGCCAGTCATCGATGGCAGCACGAACTACCACCATATCCAATTCTGCGACTGCCTTGAGAATAGCGCGCTTAAGAGAGTCGAGATTCATGTGGGGCTTAGCACATGCTTTCTCCTCAATAAGTTGCCATATGGCATAATCCAGAGGATTTAAGTCTGGGCTGGAGGATGGCCATTCTTCCTGCGCGATAAAATCAATTTTGTTAGCCCGAAACCATGCTTGTGTAGATTTTGCTTTGTGCGCAGGGGCAGAGTCCTGCTGGAAGACCCATGGCTGGTTTTGAAATAAAGTGTGGCTTAAGGGTTTGACAACAGGTTCCAGAACGGTATCTTGATATACTCTAGCGCCAGTTTTCACACCTTTTTCACAGAAATGAACCTTACTTAGCCCTGAATAGGACACCCCCAGCCAAATCATCACTGATGAGGGGTGGTGACCTCGTTGGACCCTTGGAGCAATCATGCTGGCTTCTTTACTATTCTTAGCGTATACTCTATCATTTTGACGGTTAAAATTTTCTTCGACTGTGAAGATTTTTTCATCAGTAAACAAGATTTTTCGATGGCCGTTTTGTGCGTACTGCTTTAGTAGAGCGCGACTTCGTGCTAACCTCATAGCCTTCAATCGTGCGTTTAGCAGATGGCCCTTTCGTCTACGGTAAGCGTGAAGCCCAAGGTCATCATTGATATTTTTTTTTAAGGGAACTTCTCTTCACAGTCATCTGTATTGCCAATAACTTTTGCTTCCGGACGGGATTTCTCGTGATTCTCGCCTTCACTGCCTTGATCACAGCTGGTGTCCGAACGGTGCGTGGTCTTCCTGATCTTTTTCGGTCATCGACGGTCAAGGTATTACTGTACCTATGGATAGTGCGATAAATAAATTGCTTGTTGATTTTCAACTTTTGTAGCAACTTGAAAATCATATTCGGTGGCTGCCCACATTTGTGCAGAGCAATTACAGCGACACGATTCCTCTTCAACCCCCATTCCATGGTGAAATAAACAAAATATGATATACGTGTGGTATGGAATTATAGCTTATAAAACTGTCAATAATATGTAATTTTTATTTTTTCTTTTCATTTGTTTTAATGGCCAGTAATCGATAAAGAAACTCAGTAACAGAACTTTTGACCAACCTGTGTATATATTGTGTTTTACATCTCAATTTTTGTTCGCCTTGTGAACATGGCGTATTTACTAAGTAATATTTAAAAACAATATTAGTCCTAACAGCATTGTCGTGCCATATTGTGACGAAAAAATGGCCGTGAAGATGCGATAAATATTAAAAGCTTAAATGGACTTCACGAAGATATCTTTGGACACTAATAGTTTTACAAGAAACCTTTATATAGAAATTAAGACTATAACCACAGAATAAGTAATAGTACAAAGTACAGAAGCAGCACGCCGCATAGTAATTTAAATAAATAGCGACTTTTGCTTCGACACAATAAAGTGCAATTCAGGTCGCGCAATGGCCTGCAGTACAGTTTAAATTCACCTAGTAGTTGCCTCTCTTTCTATCGCGTGCTCTTACCTTTTCTAATGACGCAACCTTAAGGTTGTCTTCTTTTAAATGAACTGCGTAGCGTATATCATAATGTGAAAAACGACTATTTTTATTGGTTTTTTGTTTTTGACATCCGTATACAGCACAGTAATGTCGATTCGACATTGTTACTATTATAAAGAGGCAATACCTACGCAGGCAGTAAGATGCCGCGCTTGTACGGCGGCGGGCGTGTGGCGGCCCTTTGCTCACTTGTTCGTTCGCACGAACGGCTCGCGGTAGGTGCTTATCGCGCGACCTTGAGCGAGTGAAGGAGGCCTGCTATAACAGCATTCGAGAGTCCACAATAATACCAAGTACCTACACTTACTCTTAGAAGAAACCACTGTAGAACTAATTTACTTATAATTGGCACATAAAGTTGACTTATACACCCCTATAAGGTCAAGTAACAAATGCAAATGGTTCTAAGTGCATTTAGTTCTATAAATTACTATTACTGGCTTATGATACTTATAGCGGATTTATAATTACTTCTTCTAGGCGATTATAAGTGTAACTTACTGGAGGAAGTTTTCTCAAGTGTATTTACACCTATGCAACACTTTTATAGGCCATCTTAGCCTTTATTGCGACTATAATTTCGTTCTGTACACGACTATAAGTCAACTTATAAGAACAGATGTACTATAAACCCAAACAAACTCCATGTAACCTGTTATAAGCTTGGTAGTAAAACCTGGAACCACTAAGAGAGAGGTACTAGTGCTGTGAGCCTGTAAACTGTGCACTACAGGAGAACTTGGGTAGTTCTTAAGTACAAAACACTATCTCTTTAAATCTTAACAGTATACTTGTATTATTATGTTTATTCTGTAACAATTATGTATACTTAATAATGCTCCCACATCACATGCAAAATATTGTTGTCCTAATTACCAGCCGATAGGTTTTAACAAAACAATGTTATGCACAGTCAACGATATATACTTAAAATCGATAAAATAAATTAACATACCAAACGTCCCCCTTCGTTAATTTACGAAACCAAGTTTCGAAACCTGTCTCAAATATAATAATAATAATCATTTTATTTCGGACATAAAATCCATACAAGGTGTTAGTTACAGCGAAACTTATTCTAGTGTTAGTAATTTTAAGGACACAAAACAAATTATAATTTGGCCACCGATGCGGCTCCTGTGCTATAGATAGTCATAGCTAGTGACAGGGGCATGAAGCTCTAGCCAGCGGCGCAACAGTGGGGAGTCCCACCGGTTAGCCAACGCGCTCAGGATGCCGTTTGAGCTGCCGCGCACGCGTGCCCACAGCGAGGCGCAGCGCTTTCTGATGATCGTATAAAAACAATCAGTACGCGCCTCGGCGAACATCAATGACGCGCTACAGTGGCGCGGCAGGCCAAACAACATCCTGAACGCGTTATTATACTGGACGCGTAGAGCGCTATATGTCCGCTGCGTAAAGTTCACCCACAGACCGCACGTGTAGAAAGATTGACAGTAAGCTTTATCTTAACTTGTTTACTACACCGTGCAAATCTGCGAGCCAACATTTTACAGCGAACACATAGCGCCCTACGCTCCCTCTCCACATCCACAGAATCTGACAAGTTCTAATCATAATGAAATAAAATAATTATTTCGAAGCAAGCAGTTAAAATTCTTGTTGAAGAATTTTAATTCATTTCAAAGCTGATTTCGAAAACGGCTGAAGAGTACTATACCCACCTACAAATACATACTCAGGATATCTGCCTGTCGTCTCCAATCCAAAGTAACAACCGCCTGTGTGGTCTAGTTTTTCACCCACCCGTGTTAAACGCAGGGGTCCCGGGTTCGATTCCCAGGAGGGGGGTTTACACTTGGTTTGGTTGGTGGTAGGGCTTATTTCAAGTCCGCCTGGTTAGCTACCACCATCTTACTTAAGTCTGACGCCATAACAACAATTTAAAAGTTGTTATGTTCCGGCAGGTTAAAGGTAAGATAACCAGTTCCTCAATGATGAGGATTTCGGGAGTAGTGCGCTTCCACCTTCGGCCAGGCTAGGCGCACTCCGCGCTTTAGGTACAAAGCTACAAGTAGGTAGCGGGTCCGTCCGGACGGACTAATTTCAGAGGGCTACCGCGTGCCGGCTGGGTCGCACATTAGCAGTTCGATTTCGATAGTATGCCTTAATACGAATAAAAAGGATCCGAACCTCACGTTTTTCACTCTTCCAAAAGTTCCAAACGACATCAAAACGTAAGAAGTGCTTGTCTACTAGGTACCTAGTTAGTAACTAGTATCCGTTTATTCTTAGGTATTTACTTGTCTTATTTGCTAAACAATCTTCGCCCAACTTTGATAATTTATAGATTAGGTAGGTACTTACTTACCTACCTACTTTCGAAATAAAATTAATAATAATTACAATTTCATTTCGTAATAAAGCCAATTGCTTTAAAGCCAGCATGTATAGTCTGATGTGGCGTTGACTGTACCTAGCCTATGTTTTTTTAAACGTATTTAACTACACATTATTTCACAAACACATAACGTCGGCGAAGAGTGAAAACCTCGTAAATCTCCTTTTTATCTACCTAGTTGGTTACTAAGTTCTGTAACTATGGAAAACATGAATAATACTAAATTTACAAATAATGCTACAATGAATTATATACCAAATGAAAGCACAAATATTTAAGATTATCATGTATTAAAATTATTCGAAATGACCGCCTCTGGCATGAATACACGCCTTTAGACGACGAGGCCAGTCATCGATGGCAGCACGAACTACCACCATATCCAATTCTGCGACTGCCTTGAGAATAGCGCGCTTAAGAGAGTCGAGATTCATGTGGGGCTTAGCACATGCTTTCTCCTCAATAAGTTGCCATATGGCATAATCCAGAGGATTTAAGTCTGGGCTGGAGGATGGCCATTCTTCCTGCGCGATAAAATCAATTTTGTTAGCCCGAAACCATGCTTGTGTAGATTTTGCTTTGTGCGCAGGGGCAGAGTCCTGCTGGAAGACCCATGGCTGGTTTTGAAATAAAGTGTGGCTTAAGGGTTTGACAACAGGTTCCAGAACGGTATCTTGATAGACTCTAGCGCCAGTTTTCACACCTTTTTCACAAAAATGAACCTTACTTAGCCCTGAATAGGACACCCCCAGCCAAATCATCACTGATGAGGGGTGGTGACCTCGTTGGACCCTCGGAGCAATCATGCTGGCTTCTTTACTATTCTTAGCGTATACTCTATCATTTTGACGGTTAAAATTTTCTTCGACTGTGAAGATTTTTTCATCAGTAAACAAGATTTTTCGATGGCCGTTTTGTGCGTACCGCTTTAGTAGAGCGCGACTTCGTGCTAACCTCATAGCCTTCAATCGTGCGTTTAGCAGATGTCCCTTTCGTCTACGGTAAGCGTGAAGCCCAAGGTCATCATTGATAATTTTTTTAAGGGAACTTCTCTTCACAGTCATCTGTATTGCCAATAACTTTTGCTTCCGGACGGGATTTCTCGTGATTCTCGCCTTCACTGCCTTGATCACAGCTGGTGTCCGAACGGTGCGTGGTCTTCCTGATCTTTTTCGTTCATCGACGGTCAAGGTATTACTGTACCTATGGATAGTGCGATAAATAAATTGCTTGTTGATTTTCAACTTTTGTAGCAACTTGAAAATCATATTCGGTGGCTGCCCACATTTGTGCAGAGCAATTACAGCGACACGATTCTCCTTCAACCCCCATTCCATGGTGAAATAAACAAAATATGATATACGTGTGGTATGGAATTATAGCTTATAAAACTGTCAATAATATGTCATTTTTATTTTTTCTTTTCATTTGTTTTAATGGCCAGTAATCGATAAAGAAACTCAGTAACAGAACTTTTGACCAACCTGTGTAGATTTTTTTTTGCAGTTTATGTCAGAAAACTTCTTATCTCACGACTTTATCTCACTCATATTCCATTCTAATGCATACAACGCCATCTTTTGCATTTTATGAAAACCTCGTCAATGACAAGCTGGTCATGAGTGACGAAAAACTCGGCAAAAGTGTTTAAGACGAGAAAGAGGATTTACGAGGTTTTCACTCTTCGCCGACGAATTAACTTGTAATAAATTAACTTCCAGTTATTTAATTATTATTTAAAAGAAGAAACCCTGAAGTCGTTAGAAGAGATAAGAGCTACGCGATAGAAAAAGAGGCAACTTCTAGGTGAATATAACTGTAGGCAAGAGAGCGGCGTGCAACCTGAATTGCACTTTATTGGGTATGGAATAGAGTCATTATTTATTTAAATGACTTTGCGGAGTGGATCTTCTGTACTTGTACTATTATGTATTCTGTGCTTCGGCCTTATCGTCACTTAACATCAGGTGGGGTGAAGGCCAAACAGTATCCCGTTGTGCTTAAATAAACAAGTTTCATTCATCTTCAAATTTTAAATATCTTTCAGAATAAAAACGTACCGCAAAACTGCGCCTTGGGCCTCCCATGGCAACGACATAATGCAGACGCTCAGCCGCTACTATTCGAACACGTTCTCGGACGCGGAGAAGCAGAACAGCATGAACCTGTTCCTGGGCCTGTTCACGCCCGACCCTCAGAGACCACAGATATGGGAGTACCAAAACGACCACTACTTGCATCATCCGGAGGCAATAGTGTACATCCCTAGGAACAAGTAAGTACTAATTGATCACGTTCTCAATCGCAGAGAAACGGAATAGGATGAACAATGAATTGTGACTTAACCGCTCTATCATTTCGGTGGTCGGGGGATAAACTACAACAGACGTCCGTGGCCCAGTTACCCGCTATCGTCGTCGCCGCCACGTGGGTCAACCTTTCACACGTTATCTGACCCACTCTGCCACACCACTGACATTACATGGTCACAAAGTCAGTGTACGGTACATACTACACATGGGGGATAAACTACAACAGATGCCCGTGGCCCGGGCACCCGTCGTCGTTGCCGCCACGTGGGTCAACCTTACACCCGTCATCTGACCCACTCTGCCACACCACTGACATTACAATGGTCACAAAGTCAGTGTACGGTACATACTACACATGGGGGATAAACTACAACAGATGCCCGTGGCCCGGGCGCCCGTCGTCGTTGCCGCCACGTGGGTCAACCTTTCACCCGTCATCTGACCCACTCTGCCACACCACTGACATTACATGGCCACAAAGTCAGTGTACGGTACATACTACACATGGGGGATAAACTACAACAGATGCCCGTGGCCCGGGCGCCCGTCGTCGTTGCCGCCACGTGGGTCAACTTTTCACCCGTCATCTGACCCACTCTGCCACACCACTGACATTACATGGTCACAAAGTCAGTGTACGGTACATACTACACATGGGGGATAAACTACAACAGATGCCCGTGGCCCGGGCGCCCGTCGTCGTTGCCGCCACGTGGGTCAACCTTTCACCCGTCATCTGACCCACTCTGCCACACCACTGACATTACATGGTCACAAAGTCAGTGTACGGTACAAACTACACATGGGGGATAAACTACAACAGATGCCCGTGGCCCGGGCGCCCGTCGTCGTTGCCGCCACGTGGGTCAACCTTTCACCCGTCATTTGACCCACTCTGCCACACCACTGACATTACATGGTCACAAAGTCAATGTACGGTACATACTACACATGGGGGATAAACTACAACAGATGCCCGTGGCCCGGGCGCCCGTCGTTGTTGCCGCCACGTGGGTCAACCTTTCACCCGTCATCTGACCCACTCTGCCACACCACTGACATTACATGGTCACAAAGTCAGTGTACGGTACATACTACACATGGGGGATAAACTACAACAGATGCCCGTGGCCCGGGCGCCCGTCGTCGTTGCCGCCACGTGGGTCAACTTTTCACCCGTCATCTGACCCACTCTGCCACACCACTGACATTACATGGTCACAAAGTCAGTGTACGGTACATACTACACATGGGGGATAAACTACAACAGATGCCCGTGGCCCGGGCGCCCGTCGTCGTTGCCGCCACGTGGGTCAACCTTTCACCCGTCATCTGACCCACTCTGCCACACCACTGACATTACATGGTCACAAAGTCAGTGTACGGTACAAACTACACATGGGGGATAAACTACAACAGATGCCCGTGGCCCGGGCGCCCGTCGTCGTTGCCGCCACGTGGGTCAACCTTTCACCCGTCATTTGACCCACTCTGCCACACCACTGACATTACATGGTCACAAAGTCAATGTACGGTACATACTACACATGGGGGATAAACTACAACAGATGCCCGTGGCCCGGGCGCCCGTCGTCGTTGCCGCCACGTGGGTCAACCTCACCCGTCATCTGACCCACTCTGCCACACCACTGACATTACATTTTCACAAAGTCAGTGTACGGTACATACTTTACAGGGGCTTTACAGCGTTATCGACGCCGTCGTGGAAGAGTTACAGGGGAGGAGCTTCGTCTTCGGCAAGCCTACATCCAGACCAAGACCGCCCTTTCAGATGGCATCCGTAGGGCAAAGACAGCGGCCTGGGATAGCTACCTTGAGCAGCTGAATAGTGACCCGTGGGGGCGACCTTTCAAGATGGTTCGGAGTAGGCTCCGTAACAAGGCCCCTCCTACTGAGTCCATGGATGCGGACCTGTTGTCTCGGGTGGTCGAGGGGCTCTTCCCTTCCACACCCCCGGTAGTTCCCCCCCTTGTGAGAACTGCACTCCGGGAGCCAGACCCAGCTGGCGAAGCTCCCTTGGTCTCGCAGGCTGAGATGGAGGCAGTGACAGACCGCCTAAAGGCAAAACGAAAGGCCCCTGGCCCAGATGGGATACCGGGCCGGATATTATAGAATAGAATAGAATAGAATAATTATTTATTTTCCATAGGTGCAGATACAATGTTTTTGTACACAGTTTACATATATGAACAAAATAGTACATTTGCCTGAACTAGGAAATCCTGTGTTTCAGGCGATTTGAACTAAAAATATTTACAAAAATTAGTTAATCACTAACTTGTTGGTTAAGCAAATATTTTTCCTTTACACAATAAAAGTTTAAGTTAAAGTAGGTACATACATACATTAAAAAAATATTCTTTGATTAAGACTTATTGAAATAAAAATACTATTTACTATTTTAATACAACCAAAAGTTTCTCTGTATCTTCATAGGACATGCTTTGTAGGACATTTTTTAAGTTGACCTTACAATTTCTTAAATTAAGCGGGTATATGTTTGCTATACGATTTAATCTATTGTACAGCAGCGGGCCCAGAAATAAATAGAATTTTCGTGTAAAAGCATAATTAATAGTAACTCTTTCAGTGCATACTATATCTCTGCGTCTTTTATTAATTATGTCAGGGCTAAAATAAAGTGCTGAGTGCTGTTTTAATACTATGTGCATTATAAATAATTGTCGAACGTTTAACAAATTACAAGTCTTATACAGAAGGTTAGTAGGAAATAGAAAAGGGCGGGAAGTTGACACTTTGAGAATCGCTCTCTGTGCTCTCTCTGTGGTTAGTAACAATGTTTTACTTGCACCTCCCCATGTCGTGATACAGTAAGTTAATATTGATTCACATAATGCAAAATACACCTGCCTTATTATTGTTGGTTCGGCAATATGTCGTAACTTTTTGAATACAAATATTAACTTACGTAACCTGCTATTTAAAGCCGCAATATGTGGCTTAAAAGAAAGAGTTTCATCTAATATAATACCCAGGTATTTAGTTTTATTTGTTTCTTTAATTTCGGGGCACACACATTGGTTATCCGTATGGACTCCACAATAATGAGCATGTAGTGTTGGGTTAGTGTTAGGAAAACATTGTTTACGTACAGAAAACTTAATATAGTTAGTTTTTTCCGCATTTAGTGTTAAAAGGTTAGTTTGAAGCCAATTATTTACAACATTGAATCCTCGTTGCGCATACTTGTAAACTTGTTCTTCCGAGTCGGCCGCGAAAAGAAGTGCAGTATCATCAGCGTAAGATATGATCATCCCATGATCTAGCTTCATATCACATAGATCATTGATGTAAATCAGAAAAAGGGTAGGTCCTAAAATACTTCCTTGCGGAACCCCGAAGGATGTATTATCCTGCTCATCACTGAGGACACTTCCAATCCTCACACATTGGGTACGTTCTTCCAGATAACTCGTGAAGAGTTTCAGCCGTGTACCTCTTATGCCTAAAGTCTCAAGCTTGCGCAAAAGGATAGGGGTAGACACCGTATCAAAAGCTTTCGCTAAATCTAGGAAAATTCCAATTGTGTGATTACCTTTGTCCAAGTTATTTACAATATAATCTGTCAAATGATGTACGGCATCAGCAGTTGATACTTTTGGTCGAAACCCAAATTGATATCTAGACAGAACCGCCTTTTCTTCTAAGAATCGAACTAACCTATTATTGATAATTTTTTCCAATATTTTAGAAAAGGATGGTAATAATGATATGGGTCTGTAATTTGACACTTGACTCTTTGCTCCAGATTTATATACAGGAACAACTACAGCTTTTTTTAAACATTTGGGAAAAATACCCGTAAATATACTTTTTTGAAAAATATAAGTCAAAGGTGGCACCAAAATATGCCTAAACTGCTTGATTATTTTATTCGATACATTGTCCCACCCAACCGCACAGTCATCTTTCAGACACATGATAATTTTTTCAACCTCAATTTCGTCAGTATCAAAGCAAAGGATTTTAAGGAAGTCCCACAGGCAGGGGCGGCAAGTGTTGGACACTGTAAATTGTGATGATTTTTTTCTGCCAGACATTTACCAATATTAACAAAATAATTATTGGCATTATTAGCGGAAATTAAATGTGACGATTGCTCTTGAAGTAAGCATAATGATGAGTCATGTTGTTTTGAAGTGTAGGTGATATTTTTGATATGATTCCATATCTTTTTATTATTTTTTCCAGCTGATTCTAATACTGATTTTTCGTACTCAGTTTTAACTTTTTTTAGTATATTATTACAAAAGTTACGGTATCTTTTATATGACAATTGCAATATCTGATTATTAGGATTTCGTTTTGCATTCGTATGCAGTTTATCTCTATGTTTCATGCATCGAATAAGACCCGGAGTGATCCAAGGTTTTATGTTAAAACTTCTGTTATTTAATTTAACACACGATGTATTTCTCTGAATCGCTTGTTGTACATTTTGTACTAAATATAACATGCAAAAATGCGGATCTGCAGAATTATAAACTGGAGTAAAATCTATATTACGTAAGTCAACTTCTAGATTATTTAAATTTAATTTAGTGACAGTGCGAGAATTGTTTAACCTAGGTAATTTACAATTTAAGGTTAGTAGGACGGCACTATGATCTGTTATTGTCGAGTTAGTAACAAGTGCAAGTGATATTGCCTGTGGCTTTGGTGCATCTGGGTGACCACGTCAGGGCACAATTTGACGCATGCCTAATGTCGGGGCATTTTCCGAAGGACTGGAAACGGGGAAGGCTATGCCTCCTAAAGAAAGATGATAGGCCTTCGGACTCGCCATCTGCTTACCGGCCGATTGTCCTGCTGGACGAGCTTGGGAAAATGCTGGAACGTATCATAGCTGACCGAGTCGTCCAGCATCTGGAAGCGGAGGGACCAAACCTTTCAGATAGGCAGTTCGGGTTTAGGAGAAGGAGGTCCACCATAGATGCCATAATGGCTTTGAAGGAGGAGACTCAGAGGGCGATAAACAAGGGGGAGAGGGTGGTTGCGGTTTCCCTAGATATTAGAAACGCATTTAACTCTCTCCCCTATAGCGTCATCAAGGACGCCCTAAGGCACCATGGTGTTCCCGAATACCTCGCCCGAATTATCGGGAATTATCTCGAGGAAAGGGAGGTGGTCTTCCTCGCTCAAGATGGGCAAGTGAAAGCCCGAAGGATGGAATGTGGGGTTCCACAGGGGTCGGTCTTAGGACCACTCTTGTGGAACTTAGGATATGACTGGGCGCTTCGCAGTGCCCTTCTCCCCCGGCAGAGTATATTCTGTTATGCAGACGACACCTTAATTGTTGCACGGGGCCGGGACCTGGCGGAGGCAAAGCGCCTAGCACAGACGGGGGCGGAACATATGATCCGTCGGATCAGGACGATGGGCCTCGACGTGGCGATGGCCAAGACGCAGGCCATAGTGTTTCATGGGCCGAGACAGGGGCCGCCCCCGGGAGAGGATCTAGTAGTGGACGGGGAAGTCATCCCGCTACGACCCCACATGCGGTACTTGGGGCTAGTACTTGATAGCCGTTGGAATTTCCACGAGCACTTCAAGCGACTGGCCCCCAGATTGGTCAGTGCAGCGGCAGCACTGGGGAGGTTGCTGCCTAATATTGGTGGCCCAAATAGGAGTCGCCGGCAGCTCTATGCGGGGGTCATCCGGAGTATGGCCCTCTACGGAGCCCCGGTTTGGGCCTCCGCCCTCGACACTGAGAATAGTGCGGCCTTGAGGCGCCTCCAACGGATTGTTGCGTCGCGCATAATAAGGGGGTATCGCACAGTCTCCGGAACGGCCGCCTGCGTGCTCGCTGGTACGCCTCCGTGGGAGCTAGAGGCCCAAGTGCTCTCGGAGGTGTACAAACAGCGTAAGGAGGAACAAGAAAGGGGCGACCGATTGGCCCCCGAGGAGCGAGCTCATGTGCGAAGGCTTGCGGAGGAGAGATGCCTGGAAGAATGGGAGCGGCAGTTAGAGGTTCCAGAGGCTGGGGTACGGACAGTCGAGGCTGTGCGACCGATTTTGAGGGACTGGATGGGTAGAAGGCACGGTGCCTTAACATTCAGACTGACACAGGTGCTGACCGGGCACGGCTGCTTCGGTCGGTACCTGTGTCGGATCCAGCGAGAGGTTACACCGGTGTGCCACGATTGCGGCGCACCGGAGGACACCGCGCGGCATGTCCTCGCAGAATGCCCTGCGTGGTCAACCCAGCGACAAGCGCTGAGGGCAGAGATAGGGGGTAACCTCTCGCTTCTCAACGTGGCAGCTGCCATGCTGAGAGGTGACAGGGCGTGGGAGGCGGTGACCTCCTTATGTGAAGATATCATGTCACAGAAGGAGAGCGCCGAGAGGGTCCGCGAGGCGGATACGGGAGCAGACCCAATACGTCGGCGGAGACCAGGGGGAAGGAGAAGGCGTTATGCGCATCTCATCCCTCCCTAGTAGTAGCTCAGGGCCAGGGCGGCGGAACGGGGAATTCTGTCGTCCACTAAGGGCCTGGAGGTGGAAGAGCGCTCGTGTGTTCCGGAGTGCCACACCGTAGGAGACGTTTGGCGTCCTCAATAAGAAGGAGTCCGAAGGGACCAGCGCAGGGCGGGGACGCGGTGACTGCCACACCGATCCCGACTGTCCTCGTCCAATGCGCGGAAGGAACACCCCGGGGTTTTTAGTGGATGCACCACATAACCGCCCCCGTGTTCCCCGTGCGGGGGTGGTATGCGAAGGCATTTTCCCCGGGAAAAAAAAGAGTACGGTACATACTACACATGGGGGATAAACTACAACAGATGCTCGTGGCCCGGGCACCCGCCGTCGTTGCCGCCACGTGGGTCAACCTTTCACCCGTCATCTGACTCACTCTGCCACACCACTGACATTACATGGTCACAAAGTCAGTGTACGGTACGGTACATACTACACATGGGGGATAAACTACAACAGATTCCCGTGGCCCGCGCGCCCGTCGTCGTTGCCGCCACGTGGGTCAACCTTTCACCCGTCATCTGACCCACTCTGCCACACCACTGACATTACATGGTCACAAAGTCAGTTTACGGTACATACTACACATGGGGGATAAACTACAACAGATGCCCGTGGCCCGGGCACCCGTCGTCGTTGCCGCCACGTGGGTCAACCTTTCACCCGTCATCTGACTCACTCTGCCACACCACTGACATTACATGGTCACAAAGTCAGTGTACGGTACGGTACATACTACACATGGGGGATAAACTACAACAGACGCCTGTGGCACAGTATAATAAATTACCTACCAGTAAACCCGATTCCTTTGTTGATAAACACATGCCGCCACTGCGTAGGTATATTGTTTTTTCACGATTTCAAAGTTTGTCCCATAGTAAGAGTTGTTCAGTTTGATGGTCCCTATCAAAACTTGACGTTGATTTACAATAAAAAGCGGAACAAATCCTGTAAATCATTATGACGTTTTGAAATTTCGTAACGCTTATTAAAACGTACACCCCTTCAAGTTAGAGAGAGCAAACTAAAGGAGATTGCGCTCGGCGACTCTGCCGCTCACTTTCCCGCGTTCCCCCCATCGTTGCCCCGCGCAAGTACATGAGTCTGACAACTGTTAGTAGTATTAAAACTGTGCCTGTGGTCTGGGCGCCCGTCGTCATCGCCGCGCGGGTTAACCTTTCACACGTCATCAGACCCACTCTGCCACACCTCTGAAATTACAATATATGGTCCTTAGAATAATAACACCTAGAAGCCGTGTCCTCGTATGAAAAGTGAGGCAACTAATACTGAGCCAAAATGGTTTAGTTTTCAGATTTATATCCTTCATGCGTTACCTAATCGTAACTAAAATCCAATAACATAGTAACTAATCTCCTAAAGGTAGATAAATTTCAACTGTTTTGTACTTATTGGGTAAGATTATGCAATAATGGACAATAACAATCTGATAATGGCGCCATTATGGCTGTTTTTGTTGCCTCACTTATTACAGTGCGCTTTGTAGGGAATTATCGTTCTAGGTGCAATTATTCTAAGGTGGGTTAACGAAAATAAGTAGGTAGACTTCACATATAAAAAACTAAATAAAAACTTGTGGTATGTTCCCTAAACATTGCCATTGTTGAGAAATTAAACCATTTATAAGTATATACCATAATGTAAGTAAATAAAAAAGTAAAACGAAAAAATCAACAGATCTTTAACAAATTGGTGGGACTCTGACGAGGTGGAGCACTTGCCGGTGGCGTGCAACGAGATGCGCAAGCTGTGCTGCGAGATCATCGGCGTGCAGGCTCTTTCGAGATTAACTATAACACGAACGAGTAGTGTTTTACATTTTAAATAAACTAGTTAAAATAGCTAAATAAAAACTTGTTCTTCGTTCCCTAAACATTGCCATTTGTTCAGAAGCGAACCCTTTAACTTTTAAGTAAAGAAATAAAAAAGTAAAACGAAATAAAATATCAATAGATCTTTAACAAAGTAGTGGGACTCGGACGTGGTAGATAGAGCATTTCCAAAACAGAACCTCCTCCTTTTTTGAAGTCGGTTAAAAAGTAAAACGAAATAAAAATCAACAGATCGTTAACGAAATGGTGGGACTCTGACGTGGTAGAGCACTTGCCGGTGGCGTGCAACGAGATGCGCAAGCTGTGCTGCGAGATCATCGGCGTGCAGCGCGACGGTGGCGGCGGCGGCTCGCTGGAGATGGTGGACCCCTTCCACGACTACAACCGCCCCTTCGAGTACACCGTGCTCGCAGAGTGCTTCGAGTTCAAAGTAAGTCGCTGGACCGGTATGCACTTTACGAAGCATAAATTCTGATTCACACATATCAGTGAAACCACAGCTCCGACTCAGTTCTAGCACAGTACCGCCACCGTGCAAGTCAAAACATATAGCAATTTGACTGACCATTGATGTGACTAAGGCGGGTTAGGCGGGCCCTAGAGGACAATAATATTGCGCAATATTTAACCCTTTGTAGACTCGTGTGACATTTTTTTAACTCACTGTAAGGTTCGGAACGACCAAGAACTTTAAAGTTCATGGTATCTTCTCAAAAAATTCACAGATCTCGTGCCTTTCACGACCTTCTGGTACATTGAAAATGAATTTAATAATTGAATTTTATAAAAAATATATTCTTTTCTTTGAATTAGTAGGTACTTACAATACTTTGAAATCACAGCAAAGCCGTGAACAATTTTGGGTTTACTTTTCTGTGATTCGTGTGTATGAAATTCATATAAAAATATTTAATTTTTATAAACATTACTATTTTATTGAAAGGTAGTAACTATAACCTAAAATATATAAAAAAAATCTAAGATTTATTTTGAACTACGTCAACTCAGCGACGCGATGCGCATCTAAGGAGCGCGCTTCCCGAAATTAAGCCAACACGCTACATAATGTATGTAGCCCTCATTGATACGCGTCTTTTGATTTGAGGCTTCAACCATTCATGTAGCCTTAAAACTTACGACACCAAGGCGATGTCGCACTCTGAGCGAAAATAGGGGGCTATACTGAAGCGATCGAAAAAACATTTTCAATGTTAAAGGTTAAGCTACAGGGCAAACCCTTAACCCGATCGTCTTTGTTTTAGGCTCAAATTGTAGCTGACTAAATAGTTCAGAGGAGTTTTTCTCAAAATTTTGATATCATTCTTCGTTTCCAAAATATCGAGCGCCAAAATCAAAAAATCGGAAAAAACTGAGTTTTTTTTCCACTATTTCGGCCATAATTTTTTTACGTTTTTTATTTTCTCGAATAATTCTTTTTGCACCTTGTAGCTCTCGTAAATACGCGTCTTTTGGGTCTTTTTGAATATCATATCTTCACAACCTTCTGTGATATAAAGGGTTCGCACTTTTTCGTGAAATCGGTGCCTATACTGGAGCGAACGAAAAGACATTTTCAATGTCAAAACAGTTTTTATTTGATTTAGTATAGGAAAGTTTAAATTATTCGAATTCCAAATGGAAAACGAAGACTTCGTTCTATCAATGACATTTAAAGTTCTTGGTCGTTCCGAACCCTAGAGTAATGAGTTAAAAAAATGACATACGAGTCTACAAAGGGTTAAATATTATTGTGTCGTCTAGGGGCCGCCTAAGACGTGACTGAGCTGTGTAAATGATCCCTAAAGATCTGTGCCAACTACAATTTACATGCTTTATAATACTGTGACCGTAACATACCATGACCGTCCAAAGAACGTATCAAGCTAAAAAAAAATCTTTGTATTGAAAAGTATGACACTATTCCCACTAGACTGTTCCGTCACCGGCCATACATTTGGCATACTTTTCAATACAAATAATATGTTATTAGCTGATACGTTCCTAGTACGGCCATGGTATGGTACGGTGTAGTGGCAGGGCTCTGTCACTCCGTGCGCGAGTCTGAAGCGCTCGGCGTCCTCTGAGAGGAAAAATTTCATACATCAGAAAAGATAAGACCTACGCGATAGAAAGAGAGGCAACTACTAGGTGTGTTGGAGTGAAGGGAGCGCTGTGCGACCTGAATTGCAATTTATTGTGTCGGAGCAAGAGTTGCAATTTATTCAAACGATTTTGCGGAGTGTAACTTCTGTGCGCTATAGTGCGTTCGCGTTAAGAATGCAGTGAGTCATACTTGACCGCCGGCCTAGCCACGCCCCCTAACCAATCAAATCGTTCAAAATTATAAAGTCAAGTTCACAGTGCCCAGTTGAACGTATACTTTCGAACGCAACGGTCGTGTCCTGTGCTTTGTGCACGGAGTACTGTTTTTATTTATTATTTATTTATAACAAAATATTAATGAAAAAATTATAGTTATAAACAAAAAAATGCATTTGACTAGGATCTCGGTATTTCGTCGTGGAAGTGTCATGTTTGATGTTGTATTCGTTACGCTGCTGGGTCTTTACTTCACAAGTGTCGAATTTATCATTATATTGATTCGCACCATGACCATACTAAAAAGATTTTCGTATTCAAAAATTTTAAAGAATTTGGTTTTAAATTACTTCATATTTTTAATGTACCTTTTTTTTTAATTTAATTTGAAATATTTTACAAGATGTTTTTTCGCAAATGTTATTACCATCTGGACTCAGTGGCGGTACCCCCATACAAGCCGAAAAGCCCGGCTTGCCCTAACAATAACTTACTTACACTACTAATGAATCGTAATTAATAACAACAAAACAATATTATTAACGAATGTTAATTTTCAATAATCAATAACCACAAATTCATTTTTTACAACAACTGATCGAGAGACAAGTCGCTAAACTGCGTTACTTTCCTCAATAAACCCTACAAATGCATTTCATCTCCCTCGCACTCGTTGGCTTGCAACCGGGCTTTGCGATCTGTATATATCCGCTCTCTTCTTACTTTAACAAAACTGCTACCGCATCATATGCATACTGCTGTAGGTACTATAGATTCTATGAGAAATACAGAAGCCGACTAAAAGCCTGGCTTTTTCCTTCAATCTGTGACGACAGGTGTTTTGAAAAAACAAACTGTTTTGCCTTTATTAGTGTTTTTATGTTAAAAATGAATTAAAACTTCAGTTTAATGATTGATAATGGTCCCTTGTGAATTGTGATGGATTGAAATGTTTATTAACTGTTGTGTGATCTATGAAAGTGTACCTACGAGTCGAGTCGATTCCAAGAGAAATACAAAATAACGTAAGTAATAAACGTTTTCATTTGAGTATTTTGCAAAGAAATATAATATTCTTCAATGTATCGTAATATTGTAGTGGACTCTTTACATTGTTGGTTGTTCTTATAAAAACAAATAAGTAAGGTTAGTTTTGCGTCTTTCATTTGAACGAAAATTTAAATGTTTGTTTGTAAATGTTTGTTTGGAATGCAGGGGATATGATTTGAATTGCCTAGCAGGGACGCTATGATTTTGTGAAATGATTTAGATATTTATTATGAGTGACACATTTTAAACGAGAAATTTAGTTTTGATTACACAATAATTAAATTTGATAAAGCCACGCCATCTAGCATTTTGCGGCGAACTAATTTATGAATAATTAAAGTACGCTTAAGGGTTGTGCTTTTGGTGCTTTTTTGAGAGCTATCTATGAATTCGTTTAGATGGCGCTGGGCGGTGTCGCATCGATATTTTGGTAAAGATCATCGCATGAAAAAAATCTTAAATTAGTAACGAGAAATTGTGGGATGCATTGGTTTTTTGCTTGTATTGAGCTGATAAAAAAAATTGCTTGATTTGAGGGTTCGGGCTTGCGCTACTATGTAGGCCTGGGCACGCCACTGTCTGGACTGCGTGCGATGTGACGCCATCAATTCATTTGCTAAATGTTTTTTTTTGTAAAAAGCCCCCTAGATGTAGGATAGGAACTACGCGACTTTCGCAATTATAAGCTTCCAGGTTGACAGTACTAAGATTACGGCCCCTGGCTTTGTATTATGAACACAACTGTGAATACACCTTTACCCTGCAGTTGCACTGATGACTCACTGCATTCTTAACCCGAACGCACTGTAGTACCTACTATTATCTATTCTGTGGTAGTGGGCGGAGACCTGTAATAGCTAATTGAGCAGATGTGCCACACTCTGCGGGACCTGGCCCCGTCGCTGTCGGAGAGCTACAGCCCGTTCGTGATCCGCGGCCGCGTGGGCCACAGCAAGGGGCCCGCCTCCAAGAACCCGGTCATCAACGGCAGGTCCAGCACTACCTCCAACAACTCCAGCGAGTGAGTATAAGGCCCGGCCACAGCCCACCGCGGCGGGCGGCGCGGCAAGCGAATTCAATATTCACTGCGCGCTATATCGATGTTGGCCTCTCACCTCACGACCGCTTAGTGATTACCGAATGGGGAATGTCCGAAAAAGAATCATATTTGCAGAATATTTTTTATAGATAGAAATAAGCTCAATTAGTACTTAATAGAAAAAAGTTTCAGAATTTTCGGTTGATATATATAAAAAAATAACACAAAATGTCAAAACTTTTTTTTTAATACTTGTTGTGGTTGTGGCAGGTAGTGGCAAAGGCATAATCTCCATTCTGCTGTTACTTTCGTACGTTTATGAAGTCGAAGAGACTTTATTTTTTTTTTATTTTATTCACGCAACGGAAAATTCTGATACTTTTTTTATTACTAAGGGAGCTTATTACTATCTATAAAAAAATATTCAGACAATTTGATTTTTTCGGACATTCCCCATTCGCTTGCCACGCTGCCTGCCGCGATGGGATGTGGCCGAACCGTTAGAATATTTACTTTACTTTATGTGCAGTTAATATTGCGTGCTTTTTTACTGGATTGGATTTTGTTAAAATAAATTACAATTTGTATAAGTGGAGTTAGAATAGTTAAAAGATTACTAGGTGTATTGTATTTGAAAAAACAAGGATAATAAATTGTAAGTAAGTACCTATATTTTCTAAAGCTCGTGAAAACTTTTTGACTACTAAGGTTTACAGTACCTATCTGAAAATGTCGAGGTCAGATTGACAATTCGTGTCGTTACTTTCAGTGACGTTTCTTTGTTTACATTTTTGCTACGAGATTAGTAATCGCACTTTAATAGGGATGACGACTAATGAATAAAGTAACGAAATAGGTACTAATAAAACTCGTAAACATTTTAAACTTTTAGAGTAGCTTGTATACCTCTTGGTTTTATATTATTGCGTATTATTTGTTTTATGACCCTTCGAAGTTAGGTGGACAAGTCTCTTTAAAAAATATAATCAAAGTAATACCTTTCATTAGTCCGTAAAATGTATAGCAAAGTCTAAGAAAACATTTTGGTAAACACAATATTAAATATAGCTGCCGAACAAATTTCCTAGGCGTCGCATACAAACTATTTAGGCGTGACATCATAACTAGTATGGAGCGTTTTTAGGTGAGTCCAATTTGTGTGCATTTCAAACTGTGATATCTCGGGCAGTTTTCATGCTAGCGAAATAATTTTTTTACCAATGTTTCTTTTTTTAGAGGTAATTTATGCAGCGAATGATAAAGTTATTTTTAAATATAACGTTATTTCTTACTTTTTAAACCGTTAATTTTAACATTTACGTTATGTCAATAAATAACGTTAATTTGGATAACGTTACATTTAAATTAACGTTATTTCAGTGAATAACGTTAATTTTATTGTTATTTCTTATTTTTTTACCGTTAAACTTTAAAATTAACGTTATTCCAACTAATAACGTTATTTTTTAGCGATAATTTTTACCGGTACTATTGTACCGGTAAAGTTTAACACTATATTTATCGCTAATTTTACCGGTAAAATATTTTTAACGTTCTTTTTACCGGTAAATGTACCGATAAAATGTTTTAACGGTATTTTTTTTATCGTTATTTTTTTAGTATTAGGGTATTTCAATCCCTGAATTTATGTAACATAAAATAAAAAAATATTTGTCATGCCTATTACCAAAGTACTTATAATAAAAGTGCGCTAGAATCCGTTTAAAAGTGTTTTATTTTAAAATGGTTGATGTCTAAATTATAGTTCGAACAACGAGTACTCGTCGGACGAGGACGTGACGAGCCCTACGCCCAGCCGGCAGGTGACGCCGTCTCCGCTGGCGCTCATCGCGCGCGCGCTTGAATCCGCCGCCGCCCGTGACTCGGGCCACGCGCCCATGTTCCCCGCCATCAAGCGCGCCAACAGGGTCCTACTCAACGACCCGGGGAAACGGGACATGATCATGTAAGGCCGGCAGGCTGATTATCTAATTAAAAAACCACCTTTCTTTCTTATCGAATGAGGATTAGTGGCCACTTCTGGTGTTAGTGTTTATCAAGCTGCCTGTAAGGCCTCTAACTTGGTTTAACGACTGTTATCAGATGACAACAGCCGGCACCAACGGTTTAACGTGCCCTCCGAAGCACGGAAGCGCTCAGTTGAAATGCCACTTTAACGGTCACCCTTAGAATAATTACACCTAGAAGCCGTGTCCTCGTATGCAAAGTGAGGCAACTAATACTGAGCCAAAATGGCTCAGTATAGATTTATATCCTTCACGTTACATAATTCTAATTAAAACCCAATAATATACTAGTAACTAATCTCTTTAAGGTAGGGAAATTAAACCTGTTTTGTACTTATAATCAAATTATGTAATAATAATGGACAATAAAAATCTGAAAACGGCGCCATTTTGGCTGTTTTAGTTGCCTCACTTTTGACAGTGCGCTTTGTAGGGAATTATCGTTCTAGGTATTATTATTCTAAGCGGTCACTCATCCGACACCTGACCGGACCGAGCGTTGCTTAACAAACGTGATCGAGTACGATCAGACTGTCAAGTTCCGCCATGAGCGCGCAAAGACCACCTAGCGACTGGTTTCAGTTCACAGATTAATGTGATACATTGATACTTTTCTTTGGTATGTTTTTTTACCCCAAAAAGAAGAAGCAATGTATCACATTCATCTGTCGAATGAGACCGGTCTCTAGGTGGTTTTTAATTAGATAATCAGCCTGCGGGTCTCTTGCGCTAATTTTCTAACAAAACATGTTAGCATAACCGCACGTCCGCTGCGCCTATGTTATTGTTTTTGTTTCAAAAATGAGTTCCGTTCGTTTTTTTTATGTTTATCTCTGTACGTAACATCCCAAAGCACCGGTCTTTTTCTTATTATAAAAAACAAACTATTTTCTTTATTCCACTCTATCTCAAACCAAAAAGAAATTGTCACACACAATCTTAGAACGATAATGACGTCTTCACTAGAGGAAGACGTAGTGAGCGCGAACACAAAATGCGTCACCCTCCCTCCCCGCAGGCGAACGCGGGGGATGTTATCCATTCGTCTCTTCAAATATGTTATATTGTGTTTTGCTAACAAAAGTATTAGACCACGTCTCTATTCGGTTAGCAAAACGTTATCACGTTTGCAAACACGAAAACACGGCACAGCAGAAGCTGCTTAGCACGCATATTAATTCTTTATTTGGAACTAGCTTCCGCCCGCGACTTCGTCCGCGTGGATATTAGAGAAAATCCTTAGGGAACCTTCAACCAGGATCCGACCAGCCGTTTTTACGCGATTAGGCGGGTCCCCACCAAGCGCGCTGCCTCGCGAGGCAAGACGTTTGCCTCGTGAGGCGGGCCTCGCACGAGGCTGCTCGCTTGGTGGGGACCCGCCTAATCGCGTAAAAACGGCTGGTCGGATCCTGGTTGAAGGTTCCCTAAGGATTTTCTCTAATATCCACGCGGACGAAGTCGCGGGCGGAAGCTAGTTTTTTACAATAATCAGAATTGGTACAGGAATATTAGTAGGTATCTTGTCCCCGTCCCTGTCCCCTTAAAAGCTCAAAAACGACATCCACATCGATTTTCATGTTTACTTACCCCATTTAAGTACCTCTAAGGAATGATTTTCAAAATAACAAAATAGGTATGTAATTGCCTATTTATTTCTAGACGTGCTCCTACGAATTTTAAAATTGTAATATCTATTTCATATTCTTTTTCCTTGCAAAATTTGAACCCCTGTAGGGGTTAAAATCATGTCCACCTTGTTGGACTATAAATTAATGTCATTTTCGCAATCACCATCCCATAAAACCTCAAAAACGACATCCACATCGATTTTCATGTTTACTTATCCCATTTACCCCTAAGGGATGATTTTCAAAATAACAAAATATATAATTTTTAGATGTGGTCCAACGAATTTTAAAGTTGTAGTGTCTATTTAATATTATTTTTCCATACAAAATTTGAACCCCGATTTCACCCCTTTAGGGGTTAAATCATGTCCACCGTGTTGGACTTCAAAATAAATGTCATTTTCGCAATCACTATCCCATAAAACCTCAAGAACGACATCCATATCGATTTTTATGTTTACTTACCCCATTTACCCCCTACGGGGTTGATTTTCAAAATAACAAAATATATGTAGATTTATTTTTAGACGTGCTCCTACGAAGTTTAAAGTTGTACTGTCTATTTCATATTGTTTTTCCATACAAAATTTGAACCCCATTTTCACCCCTTTAGGGGTTAAATCATGTCCACCGTTAATAGAATAAACTATGTCGGGATTTACACCATGTACCTGTTTATTTTTGAGACTCCGATATTTCGGCGCAGTTGCATGCGCCATGATCACGGAAGAACTGTCGATTGTTGCGTGCGGGTAGATGTTATTGGCAGACGAATCGGTCTACCCTCCGTCTAGTTCTTTTATTACTACGTTCGATAGATGTCCACCGTGTTGGACTTCAAAATAAATGTTATTTTCGCAATCGTCAACCCAGAAAACCCCAATAACGACATCCATATCGATTTTTAGGTTTATTTACCCCATTGCACCCCCATTTCATCACCATGGGGGTTGAAATTATACCAATATAATATGCGTTGCGTTAGATTTCCATCCATAAGCGATTTTTACTTCAAAAATAAAGGATTATCTTCTAAACACAACTTCATCCCCCTTTTCACCCCTTCGGGGGTAAAATTTTGGAAAACGCTGAGACACGTATTTATTTATTTTCAATCATCAGCCTAAACACAAAATTTGAAGATCCTAGCTTCAAAACTGAGGGACTTTCATACAAACTTTCATCCCTTATTTCATCCCCTTAGGTATGAAATTTTCAAAAATCCTTCCTTAGTGGATGCCTACACTGTATAAGGTATCTGTGTGCAAAATTTCAAGTCTCTAGGTTCAGCGGTTTGGGCTGTGCGTTGATATCTCACTCAGTCAGTCAGGACTTTGAATTTTATATATATAGATTTAAATAGAGTTAAGGCGACATTAATGTTCTCAACTTCCGTGCTTCGGAAGGCACGCCGTTGGTCCTGACACCCACCGATCCGCATTGAGCCCGCATGGTGGGTTATGGCCATCCTCCTTATCTACCCATAAGGAAGGCCTGTGCTCTAGCAGTAAGGACATTAAAAATGGCAAATTTCGACTTATCAATCTCCCTGCCAGTTTATTTTAGGTGTATTTTTTTCTATTTCTATTTTCTACCCAATCTTACCGTTTTGCTCCGTTGCTAACCCACTGCGCTGTCGCCTCGCTTTTACACAAATCGTGTGATAAGCCAAGTTTGTTTGACGTCAGCGCAGTACATATGTCCTTTTCTGTCATAATTTCCTATCACCCGGAATCTTGTATTTTTTTTATCCATCTTTTATGAAACATTAACCTTTCTAGCATGTTATACAAATGCCCAATACAGTTATGCCCAATATGGTAGATAGGGACCATCAAACTGTACAACTTTTACTATGGGACCAACTCTGATATCACGAAAAAAAATCAGCTGTTCACTTGATATTTTTGTTAATTTTTGTATGAAACGCGATTTCAGCACTGGTCCCATTTTAAAAGTTGCTCAGTTTAATGGTCCCTATCAAGGGCGTCGCCAGGGGTGGGCAGGTTAGGGGCACCCCCCTAGAGGCTAAAAAATGTAACGTAACCAAAGTCCTAAGGCCGTGCAATTGACTTGCTTTTCCGATATATCCTGCATAAATAAACTTGAATAAATTAATATTATTTTCATCTTCCTTAATAATAATAATTTGCCCCCCCCCCTGGGCAATGGGCTGGCGTCGCCCAAAAATACGAATATTGCCGATCTACAATAAATTCGGCAATATTCGTATTTTTGTAACAGGTTGAATATTTAATTGTATTTCAGTCCATTAAATTGCTAAATTGTTGTAGGTACAAACGCTACGTAAATTTCGAGCGACGTTCGAACCCGAAATACAAGTCTGATATCCACGTGGTGATGACAGTAAGCAGCGCCTTTACCATCGACAGTTCCGTGGACGTGATCCCCCCCACTGTCTCCAAAGCCTCCAGAGAAGTCTACCAAGGTTACGTGAAGAGAGGAACTGGCCACATCACCGTGCCACAATCTTCGTTAGCCGATTATAAAAAATATGTCAATTTTAGTTTGTAAATAATTGTAAATGGAATGAAAAAGCTCGAATATTACATTATGTGACTAATAAACAAGGTGTTTGGTAAAAGCCTTATAAAGGCGAATATGGTAGATAGGGTTAAAGGTCAAACCGCACTACAGCGGAGCGGCGCTGCGCGGCGCGTCACTACAGCGGAGCGGCGCGGCCTCTCCTAAACGCACTATCGCGGCAGCGGAGCGGCGCGGCGCGGCTCAAATTGCCAGACGTGGCAAGATTTCATTGAAGTTGGACGCACAAACGAAAAGGGAACGCTCGGTCACGCGTTCCCTAGAACGAATTTCCAAGGAACCATTTAGCAACACATCCTCATATTATTTATTTGTGATGAGTTATGATTATGATGATTTATGAAATGATCACGTAAAATACCACTTTGTAATTTAATCAAAATTTGTACACTAAAATATCAATAGAAATAGATATTTCTAAATACCCTCTATAGACTGAAGCTCGATTATGAAGAATATTCGGCCGCGCCGCGCCGCGGAAAATATTCTTTTGCACCCAAATCTGCAGCGCCGCGCCGCGCCGCGCCTCTCCGCTATAGTGTGTTTTGCATCATTGCAATCAATAAAAATAATATTTGGCCGCGCCGCGCCACGCCGCGCCGCTCCGCACCGCTCCGCTGTAGTGCGGTTTGACCTTTAAGACCATCAAACTAAACAACTTTTACTATGGTACCAAACTCTGAAATCGCCAAAAAAATCAGCTGTTTCATACATTTTGATATTTTCGTTATTAATTTTTGTATGAAACAGCTGATTTATTTTTCGCTATTTCAGAGTTGGTGCCATAGTAAAAGTTGTTCAGTGTGATGGTCCCTATCTAATCAATTTTATTTTGAACTTCACGTCTTAAATGTTAAAGGTTCATTTATATTATATTCAACTAGCTTTCCGCCCGCATTTTTATCGTGGTTCCACAGGTTATATCGTGCGGGTGGAGACCCGTGCCCAGAAGTGGTATTAAAAGTAGCCTATGTCCTTCCCCAAGGTCCCATCTATATCCGTACCAAATTTCGTCAAAATCGGTCCAGCGGTATAGGCGTCAAGACTTAACAGACAGACAGAGTTACTTTCGCATTTATAATATTAGCTCAGTTTTACTAGTATTGATTAGTAATTATTTGTATATTAGTATGGATTGAAGGTATCTGTAAATATTTGATAACCTCGTGTGTAAAGAAAGGCTTGTTATGGTGGCACCCTAAGCGAAAAGTAATGTTTTACGTGAAATTTTTAGGGCCCACAGTTTAGTATTTTTAAACGGTATCGTTACATTCCCTCGTAGTCACTACTAGAAGTAGATAGGAAAAATGGTAAAAGTGGCCGTTTTTGACACATTTGCTATCTACTTCTGCGAATGACTACGAGGGCATGTATTGATACTTTCTATAAATAATAGACCATGGGCCCTAAAAACTCCACGTAAAACATTTTTAAAATCTTTTTCTATTAATAACTTATTAAATAAAAAGCTCGGAGGGCGCCACTTTCGGTCATACAACCGCCTTAAAGGTAAGCAGAGTAGTTTTAATTTAATAAGTTTGTCTTTTGATATTGATAAAATATTCTATAAACTTTTTTTTTTTTATTAAAATATTACATAATAACACAGAATACAATAATGTTCTGATCGCAGTCTAGTTTTACCAATATTATGTTAATACCATTGAAAACTATTACTTATGTAAATTTAAATTTATATTTAAATGTCAGCTTTATTTAACTGTAATAAATTATAATATTAATCCTGAGCTTATAGAAATCATTTACATACCTACCTAATAAATCCTATTTCAGTTGTAGGTAAAAATTGTAACCCTTAATTAATTAATAAAAGATTGAAATGTAAATTAAATTTCATTTCACTTAAAATGTATTTTAATCATTATAATTATTGATTGTTACTACTCGTTTTATCTACCCTACCTCTCTACCACATCATTCTTGAAAATTATGTTGATAAATATAACGAATCGAAGATTTACAGTGGATCATAGGTAGGTAGGTACGTTTTACAATACAATGTGATCAATTTAACAATGTACAATAGAAGTGATCAACTTCAGGCGACGCCTACACACACAGTAAAAGTAAATACTGAAATCCATCAGTATTTAATCAGGGGCATATTTCACATAAGATTAGTAAATTAACTACAATAATTTACCATTGTTGTTATTGGGGTAGAATTACGTTTAAGAATTAATAAGAAACCTAATTCTACCTCAATTACTACAATGGTAAATTATTGTAGTTAATATACTAATCTTTTGTGAAATGTGTCCCTGATTAAATACTGATGGATTTCAGTATTTACTGTGTGTGTAGGCGTCGCCGCGCTTTCTGTTCAAGTCGTCGATCGCCTTAGTCTGTGCAAATTACTTTCCATGGTTAAAATAAAATGTATACTGTGGTGCAGACGTCAGTGTATGGCGGCCATTACACACGTCAATCTGGTGCAATCTGATCAAAACCGCAGATTGATGGAATTTGATGCGGTTGGTTTGCGACGTTACACGGTCAATCCAGCGAGATCTGGATCGCAGTAGATCTTGGTAGATTGACAATCTACCACGATCCACGGTGGTCTTTGGCAGGGTTGCCAACTTTTTGCATTAATTTTCGCGTGATATCGATCGATGACCTGAGTGGTGCAGTATTCAACATGCCAGTCTACCACGCAAGAGGTCCCGGGTTCGATTCCCGGACGTAATTGAAATGATGAATTTTAATTTCTGTGACGGTCTGCGTATAATAAGTACCTAACTATTTCGAAAAGTAAGTAAGTACCTAGTAAAATCTGTTGTCTAGCACCCATTTTATGCCTTGATTAGTTAGGGTTAGATGAATATCGATATTTAATTTTACACGCACAGGTGTGTAAAATTTCATCAAAATCAGTTCAGCCTTCTGAAGCTGAACTGATTTGGATGAAATTTGGCACTCAGTTCATAGCTTGGTAATATCGTATTATAAATTTTAATACGATTTTTTATAAATTTTAATACGATATTACCAAGCTATGAACTGAGTGCCAAATTTCATCCAAATCAGTTCAGCTTCAGAAGGCTGAACTGATTTTGATAAAATTTTACACACATCATATATAGTTTATAGCCTGGTATAGTATAAATATCGAGGTAAAATAGTATTTTTCAAAACATTGCAAAAAATATAGTAGGTAGGTTTATGGGAAATTTATGAAAAAATATAATCCTCATTTATTTTTAACTAGCTTCCTTTAAAAATTAAAAATAGGGTACATACATAGGGTAGGTACTTCCTAGGGTACCAAACTAACTGTGTGCCAAATTTTATCATCTTTTACTGCAATCCAATATTTTTAACCGACTTAAAAAAGGAGGAGGTTCTCTTTTCATCTGTATATTTTTTAAGGGATTCTTCAAATGCCCACGCGCATGTAGTCACGGCCGGAAAGAAAGTTAAAATAAATATGGGTTTTATTTTTTATAAATTTCGCAAATGTACTACAAATTAGTTTCAATGTTTAAAATAATTAAAATGCCTAAGGTACCTTTGATCGAGATAAAAAATATAAGTTTTAATCCAGACTATAAACTGTTTGCCAAATTTCATCCAAATCAGTTCAGCTTTCATAAAAAACAAATATACAGACGAAGAGAGAACCTCCTCTTTTTTTGAAGTCGGTTAAAAACTTCGGATCGCAGTAGATTGTGCTAGATTGTCAGTCTACCATGGTAGATTGACAATCTACCAAGATCTACTGCGATCCGATGCAAGCATATTGTGGTAGATTGTCAATCTACCATGGTAGACTGACAATCTAGCACAATCTACTGCGATCCGATGTTTTAACCGACTTCAAAAAAAGAGGAGGTTGTTTTTATGTTCGTCTGTATGTTTTTTTTTGGGTATTTTTCAAATGTCCATCCGGATGTAGTCGCGGGCGGAAGCTAGTTAAAAATAAATATGGGCTATATTTTTATAAATTTCCCAAAAGTACTACAAATTAGTTTCAATGTTTAAAATAATTAAAATGCCTAGGGTACCTTTGACCGAGATCAAAAATATCATAAGTTTTAATCCAGACTATAAACTGTTCGCAAAATTTCATCCAAATCAATGCAGCCTTCATAAAAAACAAATATACATACGAACAGAGAACCTCCTCCTTTTTTGAAGTCGGTTAAAAATATCGCATCGCAGCAGATTGTGCTAGATTGTTTTTTAATGATTTTTCGAATGTCCACCCACGCGGATGTAGTCGCGGGCGGAAGCTAGTTAAAAATAAATGTGTACTACATTTTTATAAATATCCCAAAAGTAAGTACTATAATGTTTAAATGTTTTGAAAATAATACTTATACCTCGAAAAAAAGGTGCCAACCCTAAGCCAGACCAAGCCAGATTGACGTAGATTGACAATCCAGCACAATCTGATCACGCCAGATCGCGCCAGACCGCGCCAGATTGAAACAGATCGCGAACAACGTTACACAATCAATCTCTGTCAATCTGGCGCGGTCTGGCGTGATCAGATTGTGTGTGTAATGGGTGCCTATGGTGTAGTGACCATACCCATCTTTCCCACTGGGCACTCTGGGCACTTGCCCAGGGCCCCGCGATCGATAGGGGCCCCTTGTTTCTTGCCAGATCGCTTAATGATAACGGATGCTTATTACATTACGAAAAAAAAAATCCTTTTCAAACCACATAGATTTTTAATCACTAACTTTAAATTCTAAAATAGTTACTTTTATGGATTATACAATAATTATTGTTCTTATCAAGATTACAAGATTAGTGAATAAAACTGATTAAGTATAAAAATCGCGCTGCGCGGCCGTTTTTTTCACTAAAGACAGGTAATATTACAAGATTAGTAAATGAAACTGACTAATAATCGCGCTTCGCGGCCGATTTTTGCTATTCCTAGATAAGATTTTTTCTAAAAAATGTGTCATTTTTGTGTAAAAGCACTAAACTTAGGAATCGCCTAAGTCTTTTCTTATCTACAACTCGACCAAGTTAACTAGGCGAATGACAGCTACATGACGGCTAAATTTATGATAACGTTTTAATTTGGTCGTGTTGTAGTTAGGAAAAGACTTAGGCGATCCTTAAGTTTAGTGCAATCGGCCATTTGTGCCTCATATAAAGGCATCCTCTCCTACTTTGACGGTAACCCAAGTCAAGGTCATAGGGGCCCCATTATCCTAATGTGCCCAAGGCCTCAAATAGGTTAAAGACGGCCTTGGTAGTGACCAATGAGTGGTGACCACAGCCTTCTCTATTGTTATACACAAGCCATGCTATTAGGTTTGGCAACGTCGCATTTCGGTACTAGGCGTAGGCGTGAACCGATTTGACACAAATCACATGACACAAATAGGAACTACGACAAATTAAAAAGACGCCGTTTACTAGAAGTCATTGTGCTTTTTTGACCATCTTAAATCAACAGCCTATAGGTTCACGCGCAACGTTGCCGAACCAAATAGCATGGCTTGTGTAGAACAATAGAGAAGGCTGTGGTGGTGACCGATGACTTAGCGATTGGTCTGCTGGAATGCACCGTGACATTTGACATTTGATATTATGGTTTTTGGTGGTGGTCGATTATTATCACAAAATCCGTGGAATTAGTGAATAAAACATAAAAGGGGGGCGGATGGTCGATATCTGGATGTAACATTGACAAAGAAAGCAACCATGGCCATGTCCAAAGGGTTTAAGGTTCTTGAAAAGTCGTCACCGCCCAATCCCTACAGTATAATCCTGCAACACAGAAATAAAGATAGTGCTCTGCTATTCGAGTCTCAAGCAGTGGTTGCGCTATCTTCTCAAGAAACGGAAACTCTCAGGAAGCAGTACCACAAGATTGCCGATGCTTACGGCTGCCTCGGAGTACTCCAACTTAATTCTGGTGATAGCTGCCTTCTTTATCTGGTTCTCGTCACGGGCTGCTGCTCTGTCGGTAAGGTTGGCGATGTTGAAGTATTCAAAATTACACAAACACAATTTCTACCCTTGTTCTATCAATCTCAGGGTGAAGATAAAGTTTCGGAAGTAAGAAAATTGCTAAATTCTGGCACTTTCTATTTCTCTTGGAACACGAGCAAAACCAATGACAATCTTTTTGATCTCACACTTTGTGCTCAAAGAAAAAGCAAGGGTGCTATTCCAGATAATAGATTTTTCTGGAATAGGACTTTATTTATTCATTTAATAAGATTTGGAATCGATTGTGAAGACTGGCTCACGAGAGCCATGTGTGGCTCTGTAGAAATTCGTACTATTTATGTTGGTCACCGTCAAGCACGAGCTGTGGTTATCTCACGGTTGAGCTGTGAACGAGCTGGCACAAGATTCAATGTAAGAGGTTGCAATGACGATGGAAACGTTGCCAACTTTGTGGAAACTGAACAAGCCATTTATATTGATGACTCGGTGGCTTCTTATATACAAACTCGTGGGTCAGTACCCTTATTTTGGGAACAACCTGGGATACAAGTTGGATCTCACAAAGTGAAAATGTCTAGAGGATATGACGCATCCACGAGTGCTTGTGATAGACATTTTTCTCTTTTGAAGCGGAACTATGGATCTATATTTGTTGTGAATCTCTTGGGTTCAAGTCTTATAGGTGGGAGTGAGGGTGAAGCTACTCTCAGCAATGCGTTTCAGAAACACCTTAACGATTCTACCCATGCTGATGTTGTTCAGATTATATTTGATTACCATCAAGAAGTTAGAGCGACATCTATTGAATCTGCTTTAGCCAAATTCAGAAAGGTTATTGATAAACACTATGATGACATCAGTATTTTTAGTGCTAAGGGTGAAGACATTTATAACATTCAAAAGGGTGTTATCCGCTCCAATTGTCTTGATTGTTTGGATAGAACTAATTCAATTCAGACTTTTATAGGCTTGGAAATGCTAGCAATACAACTAATGTTATTACAATGTATTGATAAAAAGCAGAATGTGAACAGGTTTGAGGAAGTATTTAAACAAATGTGGGTCAACAATGGCAATGAGATTTCAAAAATCTATGCTGGTACTGGTGCTATTCAAGGTGGATCCAAACTGATAGATGGAGCCAGATCTGCAGCCCGAACAATTCAAAATAACTTATTGGACAACTCAAAACAAGAAGCCATTGATATTCTTTTACTTGGTTCCACATTAAATTCTGAACTTGCAGACCGTACAAGAATACTATTACCAGCTAATATACTCCATACATCCACTCCAATTCTTAGAGAAATGTGCCGTCGTGCAAATGAATTTACGAACCCAAGCAGCATACACATTACAATTGGTACTTATAATGTAAATGGAGGCAAACATTTCAGAAGCTTAGCTTATAAAGATGTTTCTTTAGCTGACTGGTTATTAGATTGTCCTAACTCTTCTCTTGTAAATACAGTCAATCTCAAGGAACATCCATCAGATATTTTTGCAATTGGATTTGAAGAAATAGTTGATTTGAATGCTAGTAACATCATGGCAGCAAGTTCTGACAATGCTAAAGCTTGGAGTGAAGAACTGGAAAAGGTACTATGTCGTGATGCTCCTTACACACTGCTGTCGAGCCATCAGCTTGTTGGGGTATGCTTATTTGTGTTTGTGAGGAAAGATTTGATACCACACATAAGGGATGTAGCTCTTGATTCTGTTAAAACAGGTCTGGGTGGAACTACCGGCAATAAAGGAGCAGTAGGAATTCGCATGGTTATCTATGGAACCTCTATCTGCTTTGTTTGCGCTCATTTTGCTGCTGGGCAATCACAAGTCACTGAACGTAATGCTGATTATACTGAAATTACAAGAAAAATTGCTTTTCCCATGGGCAGATCCCTCTATTCACATGACTACGTATTTTGGTGTGGTGATTTCAACTACCGTATAGATCTTGATAAAGACGAAGTGCGGTCCCTAGTGGCACAAAATAACATGCAGCGCTTACTTGAACAAGATCAACTAATACAGCAGAAGGCTCAGGGATTAGTTTTCAAGAATTGTTTTGAGGGTGAAATCACTTTTCCTCCAACATATAAATACGATCTTTTTAGTGACGACTATGACACCAGTGAGAAATGTCGCGCTCCTGCATGGACCGATAGAGTGCTGTGGAGGAGTAGAAAATACACAATTGATCCAGAAACAACGTCTGAATTGGCAGCTGGGAAACTACTTCATTATGGCCGAGCAGATTTGAAACAGAGCGATCATCGTCCAGTGATAGCTATTTTAGAAATCGAGGTGTTGCAAGTTAGCTACACAAAGTGCATGGAAGTATTTTACGAAGTCGTGAAAGATCTGGGGCCACCCGACGCAACTATCATTGTGCAACCTTTCGATGAAATAGATAGTGAGGAGTCGGTATTTGATGATAATGTAATGGCAGCAGTTTTACAGGAGTTAGCTACAATTGGTGATGTCACACTGGTGCGATTCATTGATGATCATTCACTGAGTATCACATTTCGTGAAGGACAAAATGCTCTAGCTGCAGCACACAAGGGCCAAATGTATGTGTGCTCTATACCACTGGCGATAACTTTAAAATCTCCTAACTGGGTTGAAATTGTGCGTTCTGAAATAAACTTTTGTACCAACAACACTATTCCGCTTTTCGGTGAAATGCAGTCAGACCGCCCATTGAGGTCAGCGCCACCGACGCCTCGTAGAACTCAGCCTAGTAGGCCACCAGCACCTTTACCGACTCCCTTGGTTCCGTCTAGAGCCGCCGCTGCTCTGGTGAGTCCGGCCCGTCCCCCGCCGCCGCGACCCGCCCCCCTTCCACCTGACGCTGGCAAGACGACAGATCAGTCTCCTACGACGTCGCCGCCGGCCGACAGCGTGCCGCCGCCATCTTGCGCGCCACCGCCGCCGCCATCTTGTGCTCCACCTTCGCCACCACCCAGTACTACCCCACCTCCCGCGGGCCCCCCACCACCTGTACCAGCGAGACAAGGAGCCCCGCCCCCATTGCCGGCGAGACCAAGACCAGCCACATAAAGTCTGCATAGCATTTATATCTCAATATTAAGATATGTGTTTACACATACTCTATCATATCTTGTATGTTATTTGTTCTGAAAAAGTGTTCCTGTGCTATTTTAGGTGTTGTGTGCTGATTAATTAGCTTGTGCAAGCGATTGTTCCCTGAAATTATTAAACAAATCATTTCATACCTTGAGAAAATGACAGGTATAGGTATTTACTATTTGTGTATTATGTTTAAGCAATAGTCAAGCAAGAGTTCCAACACTCCGACTATAAATATTATTTTTGTTATGTTTTATTGTTTGATCAAGTTATCTTATATCATGCTATCAATCTTAATTTTATTTTTTATTGTATAATCAACGAATCATATTTTTACTAGACTGATTATTGTCTAATGTTATTATACATATTGATAAACATTTACTATATTTAGTTACTAAGCATATTAATTTTATCTTCGTTTTCTATGTAATTTTATTGATTATTAGTAGATTACCTTTTTTCAAAATTCAAAGAATCTTAAAAAGCAATGTAAAATGTTAAGACATTTTATTATTAGGTATAACTGGCTGTAGCCGCCTTAAATGTTGGCTGATATTAGATAAAGTACTGCCGGCCTAGCATACGCACCACGCACGCATATTATTATGTCGATACTTTAGAATAATTACACCTAGAAGCCGTGTCCTTGTATGCAAAGTGAGGCAACTTATACTGAGCCAAAATGGCTCAATTCTCAGATTTATATCCTGCATACGTTATCTAATCGTAACTAAAATCCAATAATATAATAATTAATCTCTTTAAGGTAGGGAAATTGAAACTGTTTTGTATATAATAGGTATGATTATGTAATAAGGGACAATAAAAATTTGAAAACGGCGCCATTTTGGCTGTTTTTGTTGCCTCACTTTTGACAGCGCGCTTTGTAGGGAATTATCGTTCTAGGTGTAATTATTCTAAGGTCGATACTTCTCGCGTTAGTGCGATGTCTGTCTCGCTCACACTTCTGATATGAGCGGGACAGATAGTACGAGAGGAGAGTTGACAAAAACTCGTGATACGTATGCTAGACGGGCTAGCACTAAAGATAAACATTTCTTTCTACTGTAATTTATTTTTTCTTCATCAACATTCTTTATTATTAGTTAGGAAATGTGAAATAGTATTAACCAGGAGCCCAAAGATGCAATATTTAGAGTATATTAGAGTAATGTTTTTCTTTCCAAAATGCTCCATGGTTAACTCTTGAGTTTAGCAGGCTATGTAGTTATTTTTATATAAGTAGAAGTACAATTATTTTATAGAGCATCGAACAAATAAAATAGAGAGGCAGCTTAAAATTACATTATTCTGAATCACATTCAAAGTTGATCATGGTGATTTGTCTATGTATGAAGCAATAGATATTAAGATCCAATATTTTCCATGTATTTAGTGGCATATATTGTTATGAATACTTAGTCTATGGCTGTGTTATGCATTTCTAAAACAATCTAAAACAGGGGTTATTCATATAATATCTTATGTTTTAAACTGTTCTCAAGGGTTTAATTATATTAATCCATAGTTATAATTTGTTAGTAGGTACAGTACAAGGCAAACATCTTGTCATTTTTTCGACGGAGTGGGGATAAGTTCGCACATGTGCACTTCCGAGCGACCAATAGCGCGCGGGCGCCCTGGTCGCGGCCGTCTCCCGCCCGCCGCGCCGCCCCGCCCCCGTACCTCACCGCTATGCATAGGTACCCAAAATACGCGTTCTGCGCAATCCCCACCCGTTTTCAAGATGTTTGCCTCGTAATGTACCTATAGTTAAATCTATATTTGTCTCGAAAATGAGTTAAAATTGTCGAGTATCTCTTGAAAATTTAAGTTTTTTTTTATTGTTCCTTATTTTATACTTTTGTATTATTATAAATAATTTTGTACCTCGCAGCTATTTATGGGTAGAATGGATGGAGTCAACAGCACTGAAACTTGAATTACCACCAAATGTTTTCCTTCAATAGATTTTGAACATTAAAAGTATGCCATCACTTAAGGGACCACTGGTCTGAGCCTCCACTCAAGAAAAAATTATTACAACGAAATAACTATGTTTAATAAAATTCTGAAAAATGTAAAAACTAGTATTACTTAGTTATAAACAATAAAAAAAACAATAAAAGTTTTGTATAACATAGTTATTTCGTTGTAATGATTTTTTCTTGATTGGGGGCGCTAGTAGACGCACGATGCTCCCTTAAGATTTAAAAAATCATCTGTATAAAATCAAAGATTTAAATCATTGTATAAATATTGTTTGGAAACCATAAATCGTATTATTAAATTTATGAAACACAACAGTAGTTTAAGTAAGTACTCTGTGTATAAAGTAGAATTATTGAGGCATTTTGTGGTGACATTTGCTGCTCACTGTATATCATGGAACCCCCGGATTGTTGTCTGTTACTAACAATAATTCTCGATCGAAACTGTTTGAAATTAAAGAAATCTAACAATATCAGGTACTGATACAGTACTCTGTTCTGGGGCCCTATTTTTGAATCGCTCGTCTGGCGTCGAGCCCTCGTTTCTACTGATTTTCGATCGACAAATCAACTCAAATGTATGAGATGTCGAACGAAAATCAGTAGAAACAACCGCTCGACGACAGACGAGCGATTCAAAAATAGGGCCCCTGTTAGTGAAACTGACAAATTTCCCCGTCGGCGTCGTAGACTTAATTCACCTGGGTGAATTAAGTGTAGACTTAATTCACCTGGGTGAATTAAGTGTAGACTAATTCACCTGGGTGAATTAAGTATACTAATTGGTACACTTAATTCATTAATTTTAAACTGTTTCAATCGAGAATTTGTTAGCAACAGAGTTACGTAGGTACCCAATCAGGGGGCTAAACAAGGGTCGGTTATGATTTATTTTTTTACTCACTTACCTATTTTGTTTAGGTACTTATTATTTAATCCAATATCACAAGTACATAAACAGTAAATTGTTATCTTCGTACCTGATAGATCAATTCAGTTTATTTATGTGACTAGCGGCCGCCCGCGGTTTCACCCGCGTGGTTCCCGTTCCCTTGGGAATATCGGGATAAAAAGTATCCTATGTTTTAATCCAGGCTATTTTCTATCTATGTGCCAAATTTCAACCAAAGCCGTTCAGTAGTTTTTGCGTGATTGAGGAACAAACATCCAAACATCTAAACATCCAAACCCACAAACTTTCACATTTATAATATTATAGTAGGATTTAGTTAAGGGCGACAAGTTTTCCCTTAATGATCAAACTTTGATAAGTGTGTAATCTACGTAAGTGTGGCTCACTGTCACAAAATTGAACAATATAAGTAGGCACTATAGGTACAGTCAGCGACAAAAGTAGCTTATCACTTTAGTTACAGAACGTCTACAGTTTGTGAAGTGCTATATGACAAAGTAGTAGAGTTAAGCGACTTTCATTGCTGACTGTACCTACCTACTACCTAGTTAATTGCAACTATAGTTCTTTGAATATTGTTATGTGTTAATAGGGATTATTACAAGTTAAGTTGGACACCATTGTAAAGGCCTGTGTATCACTATGTTATTTGCGAAATATAGAGAAATGTTGAAATTTTATTTTTCATTTTATACCTACCCTACCTTGTTCAAACCAAGGTTGTTGCGGCACAGAATACATAATAGTACAAGTGTTGCGGTAGCGGATGGGGGTTTTTACAGTATCCGCGGATGCTGATGCAAATAATATTTTTTTGATAAACCATTTAAAACTATTCTACACTTATATAAAATTGTTTGGCCACCGGTAACGATCAATAGGATCAGTAACAGGTTTGAATCCTATGGTTTTATTGATATAATATAAACACATATTGATAGCTATGAAACTTAGTGAAAGAATTTTTGAAATCCGTTTAGAAATGGCGAGTTAAAAGGGTTTGAAGGAAATGCCAAGCTCATTGACGACCTCCGTGGTCGAGTGGTTCGCACGCCGGTTTTCAAGGCGTCACCATCTCTTGAGGTCCCGGGTTCGATCCCCGGCTGGGTCAATGTAGAAAATGAACTTTTCAATATTGTCTCAGGTCTGGGTGTGTGTCATACCACCGTTGTTTCTGATTTCCATAACACAAGTGCTATAGCTACTTACTTTGGGATTGGAGCAATGTATGTGATGTCAAATATTTATTTATTTAATGCAATATGTGCTTTATTACGTACGATATAAGATTCGCGTACGTCGCGATGATGTCATTCCCAAAAAAACAGTAGTTTAGCTCTTATAACTTCTCAGGATTAAGAGATGTCGTAAAAATTCACAGTTAATCATGTGGTGGCATAAGCTTTTCAAATTAGCCACTAAACTAAGAAGCTTATACCTTTTAAGCCACAGAACAAAGAAAAAATTTTTCCCCCCAGTCATCGAAATGAACTACATAGAAACGACATTACGGCTCCGATTTTTGCTCCATGCGTTGAGGGCAACTGCCCTCAACTCATTTAGTCACTCGCCAACGCTCACCGCGAACGCACGGTGTAATTGTTCCGATAAAAATGCCATCCTGGGTGTTAAAGACGTGAAAAAATCACTCCACTGTGAAGCAAAAAGATAGTGGAGTGACTTACCATCGGTAAGTAAATAAAACATCAACATAAACCAACCAAAACTAATTTTTATACATTATTTCTACTGACCCGACATTTTGTATGAAAATCATAGATTTATGAAAAGTGAACCATTACAGATTGTATACGTAGGTACAAAACTAGGATAGGTGAACTAGCACAGTTTTACAATTTAAGTATATTATTCTATTACCGTTAATAACCGCCTATGATGTAGGTGGGACGACACCGTCACCACCGCCCGTGTAGGTAGGTACTTAACTTCGGTGTCAGTCGAAAAATATTCCAGGGGCTTGTCAAAAAAAAAAGTGATTATTGATCTTAAATCCCTGCTATATTTTGCTTTCAAGGCACATCCGTGCACAGAACAACTGTGCTCCATTGCCGCAATTACTCATCCCGCTCGAGTGCCGGGGCAGGCGAGGCAGATAGCGAGTTCGAATGTATACATTACCCCAGCACGAATATATAGTGATAAAAAAACGCACGTAAAAGTGCTCGATAGAGTAATTGTCTATGAGAAAGGAGAGTGGGAAAATTTGTACGGGAAGTGGTCTATGAACCAATAGCGACACTTTTGTTGTATTTATGTACGGATACCTCAACTACACCCTTGTGCAAAGCGGCATCAAAATCTGACTCGGCAGTATAGAGAAAAAAAATTCAACACATGTATATGTTTTTATTATATCTTTTGTTTAAATTTTAAATTTAAAGTTTAAGTTTAAGTTTAAATTTTAAGTTTAAATATTTTAGACTGTAGTATACCTACATCAGTAGTAAGTTTTGGCATCGTCGGTGGTATAGTGGTTAAGGCCGTTGACTACCATTTGGGTAGGCGCTGTGCCAGCCGGTTCGATCCCCGCTACGTACCAACACAGAATACATAATAGTACAAGTGTACCAATGACTTTTTGAATTTAGAATTCATTAGTAAGTTTATTCAACGCATTTGCGGTGAATGACAACAGCTGCTACATAGGTAATACCTATAACATTGGAAGGGCAACTATTATACCAAGTAGGTAACTATGTGACTGATTGAAGCTGCTCAACATGGTGTTTTTGTCATCTTGATCAGGATAATAGTCAAGTGACCTTTTTTAAATAAAATATATGCCAATGGACATTATCCATTTTGGTCCAAATGTGAAAGTGCCGGCCAAAAATCAAAAGTGATATATTTAAGTGATAGATTTTGTCCACCTAGGCATTTTTTATTATGGCACCGAAGCTGTAGCACCGCTATACTTGATTTTAAATAAGTTTAAAAAGTCTGTTTTTTCATACATTTTGGCACAAATGTAAAAAAATCGGCCAAAAAGCATATTCTGATAGATTTTGTCCGCCTAAGCATTTCTTATAATGGCACCGAAGCTGTAGCACCGCTGTACTTGATTTTAATGGAGTTCAAAAAGTCTGTCTTTTCATACATTTTGACACAAATGTGAAGCGGTGCTACAGCTTCGGTGCAATAATAAAAAATGCTTAGATGGACAAAATTTATCAGAATAAAGCACTTTGGTCTTTTGGCCGGCACTTTCATATTTGGACCAAAAATGTATAAATCGTGGATTATACATTTCCTTTTAAATATTTTGTGTGCCCTAAGGTTGTCGCCTAGGTAGTAATTTGGTCACACGTTCTCAAAAACTAGTTACTCAATTTGTATTTTAAAGTCACCCATTTTCAACATTTGTAGTCGCCCTCAGTTCGTCGCCCACTTCGTATTTCAGTACGCTATATTCAGTATTTTTGATACCCAAAATGGGAAAAAATCTAATTGATGACACCAAATGAATGTTATTAGTGCGGGTACTAAATGCCCATCCTCCTTTTTTACTTTTATTTTTCGAGTTAGTATTAACATGCACCTATTACCTAATTAAATTGGGTTTTACTATAATTTTATGCAATATTATTAAACAAGTAGGTATATCCTAATCATTATGAAGAATGTGTCGCATCTGTGTGCATGCTACTTTTTCTTTGACAACTCACGCTCGCACTGCGCGTTGCTTAGCCGCCATCTTTGCAATCGCTGCGACAATTTGTGCCGTAAATCTGTCCTTTCTATACGTAGTAATACATTTCGATGCCCCCAGTAGAAGTCGCATGTGGGCGGCACCCGTGTAACATCATATCTGCGGAGCTCCGCACATCTTTGAATTTTGCTCCGTCAGTCGTATGAACGAACGCCAAACAAAAAATCTTCAAAAATAATATAAAAATGCCGAGTTGCATTATATAAAAGAGCAAAATCGATATCCACATATATCATTTAGCAAACGGGTGCATAAAATATCAGAGGCAAGCTTTATTTTATTAATTTAGATTTTAATTAAAAATTCAACTGATATTTTCCTTTTACAATTCATAACAATAAATATCCACCTTTATGCGGTATACACTTATGATCCATATTCCAACGCACAATTTGACATATTCTTGAAGTTTCAAAAACACTAAAATATAGAATGGCGGAAATGTCACTCAATAGGGGAGACCGAGAAAAGTTGTGACTGTGAACAGTTGAAAAGTAAGTAACAGTTGATTGATTTGATACACTCACCACTGAAAACACGCAAAAACAGCACGGAATTTTAGTCAACTTAAATAGTACGTTATAGGCGAGTGCGGGAAGCTATCATTTTTATTGTAAATGATTTTAATCATTCGAGGCAATTTAATGAAAATTGTTTCCCCTACAAGGCTGCGAAGTCTCAAGAAATGAGAGGAAAAAATTCTTAGTTAAATGTAATTTTGAGATTGGTTCATGTGGCCATGTGAAACGACTGGTCATGCAGCCATAAAGTTTTATAAAAATAACGCCATATAGTTATTTTTGGATTTAGAATACTACACTCCTGAACTTGTGCGGAGCGGAAAGTAACTATTGAAATTAACTCGATAGGTATATACAGGTGCCGGCATATAACTTGGCAAGTTCTTTAACGCGCATTCCTTCTCTCTTTGTTTGCCTGATGTAAGAGAGCCAAGTAGCAATCTAGTTTGAAGACGCCTAGCGCATGCACCTTTAAAAGGGATGTTGCACTTGACAGGTCGTAAGAATTGGTTTATCTTCCTCGTCGGCTTGAAGTAGGTCTTGATAGACACACTCTTCGGAATACCTACAATCTTGTCAATGACACCTTTTATGTAAGGTAGAATGGCAGATCGTCGTTCTACTATGGCTGGCTTGACACGGTTTCTGGGTTGGAGGGGAGACGTGGTACTGGAAATTTGTTACTTCGCAGAACGTGCTTGACATGCTGAAGCTCAGCTGTCAGGTGTTGTTGGTCACAGATCCCAAATACAAATAAATACAAATAACTTTATTTGCTGTAAATTGGCTTATTACTTATAATTCCCGCGTACTCTCTGAAACAAAGATTTCCCTACGGTAGGTAGCTAACTGTAAAGGATGGTGGTGGGATTCACCATTGAGTTATCTATCTGTAAGTGTTGCTTTTCGAAACATTTTGAAATTCAAATATTTTTTACTATTAGTACAGTAGCCCGTAGTACATTTAAATTACGAAAATATTACCGTTTGTCGTTGTGATATAGTTAATTATTACGAAATTATAGATACTTTAACCCAAGTTTTACAGATCGCAACCCGCCGTAACCTATATTTGTATATCTCCAAAACTGATATTTTTTTAGTTTTTGAGGTTTACCACATGGTTTAGCTATTGTCGTATACAAATATAGGTTACGGCGGGTTGCGATCTGTTAGACTTGGGTTAAAGTATCTATAATTTCGTACCTAATAAATAACTATATCACAACGGCAAACGGTAACCTTTTTCGTAATTTAAATGTTCTACGGGCTACTGTATTACTAAGAAATGTCAGGATTCCACCGAATTATGAAAAAGAGTTTACACGAATTATTGATATGAAACTATTTAGGATAAGCTAACTAAAGAATGTTAACTAACCCGGTCTCCCTAATCTCATAAAATTTTCTTAAAGTACTTTATGTGTTAATAAATAAGGTGGTAAATCGCACTATTAAAATTAGCTTACGCCATCTAGCGGCTGAGTAGCAGCATTATAAATATACGTATTATTTAATTTGGTACCAAGTTACTATGGTAATACGACTGAATCTAAATAAATAAACTTTGTGATTTATGGCTTTCTGGATATTATACATTTTCACTTTTTATCCAATTATGTGTTCACAAAGTGTGTGTGCGTAGCATGTAACTATTAAGTGGGGGGGCTTGGCTTCGATTTTTAATGTGTTTGTTTGGTTACACTGGTTTTCATACTAAATTGAGCTCATACTACTTCTATCTACTTCTATGTTCTGTGTTTTAAGCTTCTTGCACTAAACAAAAATCGTTACTGATCCTCATTGCGATTGTCAATTTTTACGTCAATGCCATATACATTTTTCGCACCAATACTTTCGATACTGTGAAAACCCCCATTACCACAGAATACATAATAGTACAAGTACAGAAGATCCACTCCGCAAAGAAATTTAAATAAGTAGCGACTCTATCCCATACACAATAAAGTGAAATTCAGGTCGCACACCGCTCCCTTACCTACAGTTATATTCACCTAGAAGTTGCCTCTCTTTCTATCGCGAAGCTCTTATCTCTTCTAACGACTTTAGGGTTTCTTCTTATAAATAATAATGAAATAATAGGTAAGTACTTAATTTATTACAAGTTATGTGTTTGTGAAATAAAATGTGTATGTGTGTACTGTGTACTTAAATACGTTTCAAAAAAACCTAGGCTAGGTACAGTCAACGCCACGTCAAACTATACATGCTAACTTTGAGGCAATTTGCTTTTTTACGAAATCAAAATTGTCCTTAATAATTTACTTTATTTTGAAAGTAGGTAAGTAAGTACCTACCTACTTGCAATCTATAAATTATTATTTCAACAAATAGTTGGGTGATGATTACCTATTTAGCAAATACTTACTTAAGACAAGTACGCAGTACTACGTAACGGATTACTAAATACTAACTAGGTAGTAGTAGACAAGCACTATTCTTCCCCCGTGACCACGGCAGCTGCAAAGGTCGGCACCTTTGCAGCTGCCGTGGTCACATCGCTGCTTTAGTAAGAACTAATGTGACAACTATCTTATCTAAAGCAGCAATGCAACTGCGCTTTCAATCGATTTCAATCGAGAATTGTTAGCAACAGACTTACGCGATCAAGGGTCTGGGGGGTGATTTTGTAATTTTGTTGCAATCAACTCTGACAGAAATCGCAGTTACATTGCTGCTTTAGTTAGAACCAATGTGACAACTATCTTAACTAAAGCAGCAATACAACTGCGCTTTCAATCGATTTCAATCAAGAATTGTTAGCAACAGCTTTACGTAATCAAGGTACCGGGGGGTAATTACGTATCTTTGTTGCAATCAACTCTGACAGAAATCGCAGTTACATTGCTGCTTTAGTAAGAACCAATGTGACAACTATCTTCACTAAAGCAGCAATGCAACTGCGCTTTCAATCGATTTCAATCGAAAATTGTTAGCAACAGCTTTACGTAATCAAGGTACAGGGGGGTAATTACGTATCTTTGTTGCAATCAACTCTGACAGAAATCGCAGTAACATCGCTGCTTTAGTAACAACCAATGTGACAACTATCTTAACTAAAGCAGCAATGCAACCGCGCTTTCAATCGAGAATTGTTAGCAACAGACTTACGTGATCAAGGGTCAGGGGGGTAATTACGTAACTTTGTTGCAATCAACTCTGACAGAAATCGCAGTTACATCGCTGCTTTAGTAAGAACCAATGTGACAACTATCTTAACTAAAGCAGCAATGCAGCCGCGCTTTCAATCGATTTCAATCGAGAATTGTTAGCAACAGCTTTACGTAATCAAGGTACCGGTTTTGTAACTTTGTTGCAATCAACTCTGGCAGAATACGCAGTAGGTACCATTGCTGCTTTAGTAAGAACCAATGTGACAACTATCTTACTTAAAGCAGCAATGTACAGTACGAGGCATATAACTTGAAATCGGGTGGGGATTGCGCGAAACGCGTATTTTGGGTATGCGTAGCGGTGAGGGGCGCGGGCGGCGGGAGATGGGCGCGCGCTATTGGTCGCTCACAAGAGCACATGCGCAAACTTCTCCCCACTCTGTCGAAAAAATTTCACTGTAACTGCGGTTTCAATTGAGAATTGTTAGCAACAGAGTTACGTAATCAACGGTCTGGCCTCTCCTGGAAAAAGTCTCTAGATGCCCATGGGATGGGATAGAAATTAAAAAACAAATTAAATTTGCACCTTTACTTTGATTTCCTATTACAGCACTTGATTCTTATAACACCAACTAATACATAATTTATGAATTTATAGTTTACTTCCTGGGCACAGCATGGATGTAGATAGTGTGTCCAACGCCGATGAGACCAACTACGCAGAGAGCCATTGTAAGACGGTATAGTATACCATCAAGAGGGCCTCCCTTCAGGAAAACTGGAACATCATCTTCTGTCTGAAAATTTTTATGTTCATGATAAATCCCAACATGTTCTAGTTTTTGATAATTCTTAGTTTTTTTAGGTTCACCTATTCTTTTTTGCTAGTTAGATATATTTAATCTCCTCAGAAACTATGAATACCGATAATATAGATCGTGCAAAACTTCTAGCTCAATCTGAACATGATGCGTCCATTATTTCTCGTAAATTTGTAGGTACAGAAAATGCACTGCATGAGCGAAGCAACTTAGAGTGAACTAGACTTCAATCAAGAATACTTATGCGGACATAAGTATTCTTGATCAAGTCTAGTTCACTCTAAGTTGCTTACTGACCGGAGTCAGAGTCTCAAAATTGGCACCTCAAAATAGTGTCCCTCTTAAAAACTGGGCGCTTATTTTGTACAAAGTAAGTGATAAAAGATGTGATTTTGTACAAAAATAAGTGATATTAGATGTCTGATGATGTTATTTCAAGGTGCCGTTTTTGCGTGCTGTTTTAGTTTGTGAAGCATTATCTAGGATATTTTTGATCAATGGAACTGGAGCATGAATGAGCACGAGTTATAACAGGACTGAAGTCCTGATTCTTAGGGTTGTCTGATATTCTGTTGTTGTACTAACTAGGCCTTAAATAACAAATGTGTTGCATTTACCTGGAACTGGGCCTGCTGTTTGCGGATAGTCTCTGGAACGGGTGCGTATGGAATATTGGTACCGGGGATATTCCTCCTCTGGCCAGTGGCGCAGGCACCAGTTTCAGTGACAGTCGATAGCTTCGCAGATGTGTACTGGATCTGAGGAGGCTCCACTCGTTGCAGAGCTATAGGCGCCTGTATAAAATTGGCTACTTTAGTCCAAATATAGATCAGTCAATATTGTTCTGAACCAGAGGTTAGAAGATAATACAATGACAAACACTAAGGTCTTCAGAGAACCAAATCTTAAAATCGTCCTGGTAGAATAGTTATGGACATAGTATGGTAGCTACTGTTCTCTAATTTTCTTGAGATAATATTATGCAGTACAGTACACTGTGTTATATACATACAGGTAGATAACCTTATCAAATAAGCACTTTTTTATAGATGCACTTACTCAGTCATGTACATTAGTAATTGGTATAAATATCCCAAAATTATTATTTTATTACAAATGTGGGTAGGTTTATGAATGTAGACAATAGTGTTAAACAGCTGATTTCAATACAAATTAAGTAAAATTTGAAAATCGAACAAGTCAGATAGCACATTCATTCCAGGCGGACTGTGCAATGTAATAAAAACAGATTTCACTCACCACGGGGAAAAGTGGCGATTGTAGGTGGGTAGCAGATACCAGCCTGCCGGAGATTTTGCTGAGTTGATGATACATTTTGAATTTATTGAAGAAATTAGTGCAAAAACCCCAAGATAGTAAAGTGTTACGAAACAACTTTATCGTATCGTCTATTGTTCGTATCGTATCCAGTGTTGCCAGGCCCAGTGGTCGATAGTGAAAAGTCACAAACGACAGATCAAGAACCCGCCTGCATAAAAATACAAGTCAACTGATAAGATGGAAACAAGATTAAATATTGAAGGCAACATGCAGTCGGAAGCATGCATAAAGAAAGTGACATTATGAATGATTTTCTTTATATTTTTAGTTTTTTTTCTTACATCTTTTAAGTTATTATCCCCGCGTTCCGAATCACGCTCACAGCGCTGTTAGCGCGTATCCGACCAAATTAAATAGTCACAAAATATTACACAAATAGGGTATTTGTGTACCTACTTCATTTAATGGATTATACGCTAACAGTGCTGTTGGCGTGATTTGGAACTAGGCATATATATTACGGTCATGATAAACCTTTTTGAAATCCTTATAATAAGCCCTTTAATTTGACACCCATATTGCAGTATTCTAAAATTTTTTTTTTCCACTAGGTACCTACGTATAATAGCACCGTACAGCCGCCATGTTCGTTTTTTTATAACGCCACCTTCTTAGGCTGGCCACACACAGACGTAATCCCGTTACGGAATTCCGAACGGAATTTCGACAATGTATGAAGATTCCGTACGGAAAAATCCCGCATGTGTGTGGCAGGCCCCTAGATTTTGTATGCAGTTGCTGCGTTCGGAATCTCGTATGTACGGAATTCCGTAACGGGATTCCGTCTGTGTGTGGCCAGCCTTAAGAACACTTGGGCTGACAAGACAAATCTAACGATATCTTAATCATATAAATCCGTTCAGTCATTTAAAAGATATGAGGTAATAAAAAATATTACATACAATCATACAGTTTGACCATAAAGAGTTGAAATTAAATAAAATGGAACTAAAATTTTTCAGTACAAAATTTAGTAAGTGTTGCCAATTTATTCGTGATTTTGACGTGTTTACATAGAAAGTGGCGCCCTCAATTTTTATCAACTTTTTATGGTCAAGCTGTACATACGTTATCTCACGATTATTTTTTGTTTGCTGAAAAAATTTTGAGTATTTTTTATTAAGTTTCAAAAGTTACGTAAAAGTAACATTTTAAGTCGTGTAACATGGAGGTTACATGAGAGGGTCAAAAGTAACACAAAATGTTACAAAAGTAGAATTTATTCTGGCAACGCTGATCGTATCGAATTAGTGTTGCCAGACAAAGAAAATGAGAATTTCATTTACGGACTTTAAAATACAGTTTGTGTATTTTTGTTATAATTAGTTAAACGCATGTTTAACGTTTTATTAAAGCCATTTTTAACGTTAAAAGCATCCATATTGTGATGAGAGCACTGTAATTTTTATCGAGAAAATAATTCATGATGACATCCTATCATGATTATTGTCTCGATGATACAGTGCGATCACTGTATTTTTTTAATACAGTCAGTATAGATAATTGACGTAAAAATACAGTAAATGCATCTAGCATAACGATACGATACCAAAAGGCGACGGCTACACGCGTGGTAAATACTGTGATCCATCGCCATAGAGTACCGCACGGTGGGCTGAAATCTAATTTTGTGGACTTAGGGAAAACTAACTCTAGAATTGTGTTCTACTATATTTTCTAACCCTTTTATGTTCTCTAGTATTTTTTCCCGAAATGCGATAGTTTTAAAGTTACTGAGCTTTGAAAATGTTGTGTGATAATTTTTTTTTTTCGTAAATTAGTGGAAAGAGTTTGATGTTTACAATCGTTTTATTGTATAATTACGTTGTTCTCTATTCCTCACCACCCCAGGGGTTAGGATCCAGATGCGTTTTGTTATAGTGTTGTCCCCGGTAGGCCTAATCCACTTTAAAATTTATAATAATAATAAATTTAATAAGATCGTTCCAAGTAATATAAACGTCTAATAAAAACTAGTCTGAAAGTAAGTTAATGTCATCAATTTAGTCGCTTTCAATATTCTTTAAAGTAACAATATCGATGAAGGAAACATTTTCATTCTCGTATTCTAATTCTTTATCAGCCACAATCAATTACTTTTGAACATCACTAGACACATATTTATGTTTCCTGAACAATTTTGGTCGCAATGTTGAAATATATGAATCTGAAGTGATTAGCAAATTGTTTGAAATATCCCATTAATTGTCACTTTCTTGCAAAATTTTCTGGAATGATCTTCACGATAGTGTCTGAAATCCTTATTAAATTCAGAAGCTTCTTCAGACAATTTTCTGATTGGAATAAGACCAAAATTAACTATTGTGTCCTAGCCATGGGCTAGAATTTTATGCACGCTTGCGGGCATGAAGTACCATTTATACAATTTTGCACATACAAAATCTTGGTTTCATCAGCTAATTCCTTGAATTTTTCAAAATATATATATATAATGTCCAGAATTATCTCAATTTAATTTTTATCATCTCCTATTTCTATATCTTTTAGAAGCCTTTCTGTGGTTGCGTTTAAAAGGGCCTGTTATCAACCTGTTATTTAGCCTGAGGAGTCTGTTATTCATCGATTAGAATACGTGTGCAAAACAAGTGACGTCATCAAAATTTTATGTATATTTAATATTACTACTCCAAGAATTCATGAAATTTATCTGTTTTGTTAAACATCGTTGATAGGAAAATTTATTAACTATACAAATTCAGAGTGAAAATTAAAAAACAAAACAAGAAAAAGTTCTTCAAAAAACCTGCCTATAAAAAGCAAGAAATAAATATTCAAATCATTAGATATTCATTATCATTGTTATAATAAAAACACGTATATTGAAGTTGGGTGGGGCTGGAGTACAACTTCCTTTTTTATTCTAAAAGCCCGACTTCAATAGACATGTTTTTATTGTAACAATGATAATGCATATCTAATGATTTGAATATTATTTCTTGCTTTTTATAGGCCGGTTTTTTGAAGTATTTTTTTTTCTTTTTAATCATTTTTTTACTTTTTTATTTTTAGTGTAAGTACCTCCTGTATAAAAAAGGTAGTGTAGATTAGGTATATTATTTAGGTAGAAAAATCGGCTCAGCTAAACGTGAGATAATCGCGGAGAAATATACATATATACGGGTCAATCAGAGAACCTCCTTTTTTTGAAATCGGTTAAAAAGACTACACTAAAGTATCCCTTTTCTAACAAAAAAAAAACATCATCTTTGATGATCATAAATAAGAAAGTCGTCAAGGTAGTTGATGCAAAATCATAGATATAGTATTTTCAGGATTACTTGAAAAATACTCAACCGATTTGAAAAAAAATTAAATGAGACCATCTCGTAAGCAAACTCAATCGCACAAAAAAAGATTCATCAAAATAGGTTCATAAATGTCGAAGATACGCGCGAACTCCTCCTTTTGTTGAAGTCAGTTGAAAATGGCGCAGTTCCAAGGGTTTCCGAGGCAACAGACTATGGTATTTAGATAGCTTTGATAGCCTTTTTAAAGGATCTGACAAAATTATTTTAACACTTTTTGAACTTTTTGAAAAAACATTTTTTGTTATACTTTCTCTCTCCCATACAAATAAATATATAACTCGCCATATGTCTTAAAATAATAAAGTTAACGAAAAATGCTAACGAGTAAAAAATATTTCTTTTTACTGGTAGTATCGACCTACATTTAAAAAAACTCAAAATAGGGCAGTCAAATTTCAGGTATCCCTTGTTGGTTATTGTTATAAGTTTTTTATTTTATAATTAATTTGTCGCACTTGTAACGGCTATCTATATATCCATCCCTTCTTCCTTACCTATACATGCACATATAGATGGGTGCGCGCTTGCTATGCATCGTCAACGCGAATTAAAAAACATTCGCTCTCTGTGTGTTTGATCGCAACGAACTACTGCGTGCAACCTTCCCTACAATTTTGGACAATTTTGATATTTCGCAAGTACTTTCAGCATAGTAGTGATTTATGTGTTGTGTCTGCAATATCTACGAACTGATTGTTGTATTAATGAAGCTTTAGCTACGTCGAATGGACACTTGGAAAAACGCTGCTGCCACGTGGTGTGAAGGCTATTCTACGAGCACGTGAGTGCATGTAATTTTTCCTTAATTTTCAGCTGTATCTTCTCCCCTTCAAAATACCTAAAACAGCTGGATTCCATCTCAATAGTTGTAACAAGTGCCTTGCCGTATGATAATTTTATACGTGGACTATTAGCTGACTTTAATACCCTTATCGTCTTTTCAAATTTTAAATAATAAAATCATACAGTCCACTGATTTCTTTACTAGCGCAAAAGCTTTTTATTAAAATTAATAAAAAAGCTAGTACTTTAACCGCACCATCCCTATGTCCACAAAACCCGATTTCAGCCTATAGTGCACCCGCCGGCCGCGCTGTATACTGTCAAATGTCCGAACAAAATGCCCAATGACCTTTAAAATGAAACCTAATTTTATTATAAGGGCGGGTCCATAACACATGTTTTGCTCTACACAATCAACAAAAACATCTACACAAAACATTGTTTTAAGTTACATAAGGGTGTGTCCCCACTTAGGCCGCGCTCCGCGCTCCGCGCTCCGCGAACCTCGGAGCATATGTGGACGCGCGAACTCCGTCTGCTCCGCGCTCCGCGCTCCGCGCTCCACGCTCCGCGCTCCACGCTCCGCGCTCCGTTCCCGTAATCAAATAAGCTTTATTCATATAAACTTAATTATTAAGTACTTTTGTCTCCACAGTATTATTATTGTGTAATTAATAATGAGTGGAAAAGAAGGGGTAAAACTTTGAATTAACAATCATGCCTATGTACAGTCAGCAGCACATCAGGTTATACAAAGTGTCAAAAATTTTCAATTTATTTTGGACCTTGTCTTGACAATAGGCTTTTCGTAATGAAAAAAAAACTGTTAGCTCGATAGATGGCGTTGATAAAAATTTGTGTCAACCAAACTACTTACTTCTCTTCTCTAAGGTGTGTAGGCTAGTGGAATCATGGATCACAGTATTTTCTTGATATCTGAATTCCGGAATGCTAATTCCACGATTTCTAGTGTTGCCAGTAGTCGTTTCTAAAAAAGTACTTACATTTTACGTTACTATGGAGTATGGTTATGTCTTTTTGTTTATGTGCCGATTTGACCGTTTTCGGTGAAACTCGGTTTTTGGTGTTATTTTGACAAAAAAATAGCAACCCAATGTTAAAAATATAAAAAATCCAGGATAGCGGGCAAATTTTTTGCTTGGTAGCCAATTTCTATGAAACTCGGTTTTTGTTACTGCTTTAACAAGAAAACAGCAACGCAATGTTAAAAATACAAAAATCCAAGATGGCGGCCAACTTTTCTGTTTGTGGGCCGATTACAATGAAACTCGATTTTTGGTACTATTTTGACAAAAAAACAGCAACGCAATGTTAAAAATAGCAAAAATCCAAGATGGCGGTCAACTTTTTTATTTGTGGGCCGATTTCAATGAAATTCAGTTTTTCTTTTTATTTTGACAAGGAAACAGCAACGCAATATTCAAAAATATAAAAAAATCCAAGATGCCGGCCAACTTTTTTGTTTTTGGGCCGATTTCGATGAAACCCGGTTTTGGGTACTATTTCGAAAATAAAACAGCAACGCAATAATAAAAATTGAAAAAAATTCAAGATGGCGGCCAACTTTTTTGTTTTTGGGCCGATTTCGATGAAACTCGGTTTTTAGTACTATTTCGACAAGAAAACAGCAACGCAATAATAAAAATATAAAATATTTAAGATGGCGGCCAACTTTTTTGTTTTTGGGCCGGTTTCGATGAAAATTGTTTTTTGGAACTATTTCGACAATAAAACAGCAACGCAATAATAAAAATAAAAAAAATCCAAGATGGCGGCCAACTTTTTTGTTTTTGGGCCGATTTCGATGAAACTCAGTTTTTAGTACTATTTCGACAAGAAAACAGCAACGCAATAATAATAAATATAAAATATCCAAGATGGCAGCCAACTTTTTTGTTTTTGGGCCGGTTTCGATGAAACTTGTTTTTTGGAACTATTTCGACAATAAAACAGCAACGCAATGATAAAAATATTAAATATCCAAGATAGCGGCCAACTTTTTTGTTTTTGGGCTAATTTTGATGAAAATTTTAAAGCTTCTGGAGGACTTTAAATATCGGCTTACCACCAGCTCTCAGAAGTTCTGTAGTGATTCCGTCGTCACCCGCCGCCTTGTTGTTTTTCAGCTGTTTGAGAGCCATACTAATCTCGTGCATGCTGACGTCCGAAGTATCTTGGGTATAGTGTCGGGTAAGCTTGGCTTTGGGGTCTTTAGCCTTGCTTTCAACAGGTGTCTGCGTGGAATATAACTGCCCATAGAAACTATCAATCTCCCTCAGGATTTCAGGCTTCGCTGAGATGATGCGTCCGTCGTCAGTTTTTAGCTTCGTCATCTGGCTTTGCCCAATAGACAGATCTTGAAAAGTATGGTACAGGAATGAAACTTGTTTCGAAATATCGATATTATCATTAGGGCTGACTTTTACTAAGGCACCAAAATATCTATCCTGGTGAAAAAAGTTACAACTGCACTGAAGCCAAAAAAATATGAACGATTTTTTTCTGGCGTTAGTGGCACCTAAGATTTTTTGGTGCCATAGTAAAAGTCAACCCTAATGATAAAATTTATACTTACTTGGAAACAAGTTTCATTCCTGTACCATACCTTTAAAAAAATTGGGCCAATAAGTTGCATTGTCTATTTGATTTAAAGATAAAAAATAATGAAAAATGTTAAAACCTTAATATTAACAATATTAACAGTCGATGACGTTTAAAATTTGCAATGCTGCTGTATCAATAAGTCATTTTTGACAAATACCCTACATTGACGCCTTTGATTCTATACGACTCACTTGTTATAGATAAATGTTATAGTCTTTACCTGTTTCTATAGTATTATGTAGTCTGCGCTTGTAGTAAGACTAGTAAGTGAGTAACTCGATGTTTTTTGTCAGTTCTAAAATATCTTTACGTAAAACGCTAGTTTTTTTACATTCTCTTTGTACTTACCTGCCTAAGTAATAGTATAATAGTATTTACCTACATAATGTTGTCATACGTACTAGCATCAAATCAATCCGCACCGGACAAATCTACGTGATTTTTGGTGCGTGTAACACTAATGTAATGTTTTATTCTTGACTAGCTGATGCCTGCGACTTCGTACGCGTGGACATTATTACTCCGGCGTATTCATATAAGGTCATCCAGGTGTTCCAGATCTTAGATTTTTATATCTCAACAAAAAATGCTCATCAGGCTGAACAACTTTTGTTAAGGTGTCATTTTTGTATTTTGTATAGTTTTGTATGGTAATGCATCAGGTGTTCCAATTTCCAAAATCATTATACTCTAAACTATACCCAGGTTTAACAGCTATATTACAGCTATATTACAAAAAAAGTTTCAATCGAATCCGTTCAGTATTCCCTGAGATTAGCGTGTTCAAACAGACAAACAAACAGACACACTTTTTTTCTAAATACTTACTCTATTACTATGTCTCCATCGTCCCACATATTTTTTTTTGAAATATATGTAATGTACAGACACACTTTTTTTACTGTTTTATTATATGTAAGGATAAATAAATAAAAAAAAAGGGAAGCATAGTTTACAATTGCAATAAAATGAGGGTTGCTATAGCACATTCGAGTAATGATGAAGTCGGCGCGAGAGTCTCGCATGCTGAATTTAATTTTGATTATTTTTTTATTAGGTTATTTCAGAAAAAGTTTTAAAATTTTTAGAAAAATTCAATAAAATAAGTCACCATTCAATAAAATATTAAAATCTATAAGAATGGAATAAAAATAAATATTTTGTTGAATTCATTAAATTAATTTTCAATGTACCAGAAGGTCGTGAGAGGCACGAGATCTGTTAATTTTTGTTTTCAGATCATTTTGGCTACTCTAGACGCTCATATCAATTTAACGCTGACTGTACTTTAACCTGATTAAATAATACCCAAACTTAATTTCTCCCATAAAGGACAAGAATAACGCAATGTAAACAATGAAAAAAGGTCAAGATGACTGCGAACTTACTTGACTTTGATTTTGGTTTGATTTTGATGTAACTCGGTTGTAAAAAAAAGTAAATCAATTAAAGAATTTGGCCGCATCCTGGAATTTTAATATTTTTATTATTGCGTTGCTGTTTTCTTGTCAAAATAGAAACAAAAACCGAGTTTTATTTAAATCGGACCACAAACAAAAAGTTGGCCGCCATCTTGGATTATTTATTATTATTGCGTTGCTGTTTTCTTATCAAAATAGTAACAAAAACCGAGTTTTATTTATATCGGACCACAAACAAAAAAGCTGGCCGCAATCTTGGATTTTTTATATTTTTATTATTGCGTTGCTCTTTTATTGTCGAAATAGTACCAAAAATAGAGTTTCATCGAAATCGGCCCAAAAACAAAAAAGTTGGCCACCATTTTGGATTTTTTTATATTTTATTATTGCGTTGGTGTTTTATTGTAGAAATAGTACCAAAAATCGAGTTTCATCGAAATCGGCCCAAAAACAAAAAAGTTGGCCGCCATTTTGGATTTTTTTCAATTTTTATTATTGCGTTGCTGTTTTTTTGTCAAAATAGTACTAAAAACCGAGTTTCATCGAAATTAGCCCAAAAACAAAAAAGTTGGCCGCCATCTTGGATATTTTATATTTTTATTATTGCGTTGCTGTTTTCTTGTCGAAATAGTACTAAAAACCGAGTTCTATCATAATCGGCCCAAAAACAAAAAAGTTTGCCGCCATCTTGGATTTTTTTTTAATTTTTATTATTGCGTTGCTGTTTTATTTTCGAAATAGTACCTAAAACCGAGTTTCATCGAAATCGGCCCAAAAACAAAAAAGTTGGCCGCCATCTTGGATTTTTTTCAATTTTTATTATTGCGTTGCTGTTTTATTTCTGAAATAGTACCTAAAACCGAGTTTCATCGAAATCGGCCCAAAAACAAAAAAGTTGGCTGCCATCTTAGATTTTTTTCAATTTTTATTATTGCGTTGCTCTTTTATTTTCGAAATAGTACCCAAAATCGAGTTTCATCGAAATCGGCCCAAAAACAAAAAGTTGGCTGCCATCTTGGATTTTTTTCAATTTTTATTATTGCGTTGCTGTTTTATTTTTGAAATAGTACCCAAAACCGAGTTTCATCGAAATCGGTCCAAAAACAAAAAAGTTGGCCGCCATCTTGGATTTTTTTCAATTTTTATTATTGCGTTGCTGTTTTATTTTCGAAATAGTACCCAAAAATCGAGTTTCATCGAAATCGGCCCACAAACAAAAAAGTTGGCCGCCATTTTGGATATTTTTCAATTTTTATTATTGCGTTGCTGTTTTTTTGTCGAAATAGTACTAAAAACCGAATTTCATCGAAATTAGCCCAAAAACAAAAAAGTTGGCCGCCATCTTGGATATTTTATTTTTTTTATTATTGCGTTGCTGTTTTATTTTTGAAATAGTACCCAAAACCGAGTTTCATCGAAATCGGCCCAAAAACAAAAAAGTTGGCCGCCATCTTGGATTTTTTTCAATTTTTATTATTGCGTTGCTGTTTTATTTTCGAAATAGTACCCAAAAATCGAGTTTCATCGAAATCGGCCCACAAACAAAAAAGTTGGCCGCCATTTTGGATATTTTTCAATTTTTATTATTGCGTTGCTGTTTTTTTTGTCGAAATAGTATTAAAAACCGAGTTTCATCGAAATTAGCCCAAAAACAAAAAAGTTGGCCGCCATCTTGAATATTTTATTTTTTTATTATTGCGTTGCTGTTTTATTTTCGAAATAGTACCTAAAACCGAGTTTCGTCGAAATCGGCCCAAAACAAAAAAGTTGGCCGCCATCTTGGATTTTTTGCAATTTTTATTATTGCGTTGCTGTTTTATTTTTGAAATAGTACCCAAAACCGAGTTTCATCGAAATCGGCCCAAAAACAAAAAAGTTGGCCGCCATCTTGGATTTTTTTCAATTTTTATTATTGCGTTGCTCTTTTATTTTTGAAATAGTACCCAAAACCGAGTTTCATCGAAATCGGCCCAAAAACAAAAAGCTGGCTGCCATCTTGGATTTTTTCAATTTTTATTATTGCGTTGCTGTTTTATTTTCGAAATAGTACCCAAAAATCGAGTTTCATCGAAATCGGCCCACAAACAAAAAAGTTGGCCGCCATTTTGGATTTTTTTCAATTTTTATTATTGCGTTGCTGTTTTTTTGTCGAAATAGTACTAAAAACCGAGTTTCATCGAAATTAGCCCAAAAACAAAAAAGTTGGCCGCCATCTTGGATATTTTATATTTTTATTATTGCGTTGCTGTTTTATTTTCGAAATAGTACCTAAAACCGAGTTTCGTCGAAATCGGGCCAAAAACAAAAAAGTTGGCCGCCATCTTGGATTTTTTTCAATTTTTATTATTGCGTTGCTGTTTTATTTTTGAAATAATACCCAAAACCGAGTTTCATCGAAATCGGCCCAAAAACAAAAAGCTGGCTGCCATCTTGGATTTTTTCAATTTTTATTATTGCGTTGCTGTTTTATTTTCGAAATAGTACCCAAAAATCGAGTTTCATCGAAATCGGCCCACAAACAAAAAAGTTGGCCGCCATTTTGGATTTTTTTCAATTTTTATTATTGCGTTGCTGTTTTTTTGTCGAAATAGTACTAAAAACCGAGTTTCATCGAAATTAGCCCAAAAATAAAAAAGTTGGCCGCCATCTTGGATATTTTATATTTTTATTATTGCGTTGCTGTTTTATTTTCGAAATAGTACCTAAAACCGAGTTTCGTCGAAATCGGCCCACAAACAAAAAAGTTGGCCGCCATTTTGGATTTTTTCAATTTTTATTATTGCGTTGCTGTTTTTTTGTCGAAATAGTACTAAAAACCGAGTTTCATCGAAATTAGCCCAAAAACAAAAAAGTTGGCCGCCATCTTGGATATTTTATATTTTTATTATTGCGTTGCTGTTTTATTTTCGAAATAGTACCTAAAACCGAGTTTCGTCGAAATCGGCCCAAAAACAAAAAAGTTGGCCGCCATCTTAGATTTTTTTCAATTTTTATTATTGCGTTGCTGTTTTATTTTTGAAATAATACCCAAAACCGAGTTTCATCGAAATCGGCCCAAAAACAAAAAAGTTGGCCGCCATCTTGGATTTTTTTCAATTTTTATTATTGCGTTGCTCTTTTATTTTCGAAATAGTACCCAAACCCGAGTTTCATCGAAATCGGCCCAAAACCAAAAAGTTGGCCGCCATCTTGAATTTTTTGCTATTTTTAACATTGCGTTGCTGTTTTCTTGTCAAAATAGTACCAAAAATCGAGTTTTATCGAAATCGGCCCACAAACAGAAAAGTTGGCCGCCATCTTGGATTTTTGTATTTTTAATATTGCGTTGCTGTTTTCTTGTTAAAGCAGTAACAAAAACCGAGTTTCATATCATATTGGCTACCAAGCAAAAAAGTTGCCTGGATTTTTTATATTTTTAAGATTGCGTTGGTATTTTTTTGTCAAAATAAGTAATAGACCACACTTTTCGTAATAGACCCTGCGCTCCGCGCTCCGCGAACCGCGCTCCGCGCTCCGAGCTCCGTGTCGGATCGCAAATTCGGAGCGCGCTCCGAGGTTCGCGGAGCGCGGAGCGCGGAGCGCGGCCTAAGTGGGGACACACCTTAACATCTTGACAAAACTCCAAGCTAAACAAATTGATATTTTGCAGCTTGAATGCCGTAGACAGAGAAACCTATAGACGACTGCTCAGCGTGGCCGCGTGTGAGACAGGACGATAAACAGATGGTGTTGCTACATAAACAATTTTACCCCAGATTTATGCACTAAGTAGAAAACAAATGTCTGCAATCTGCAATAATATTTAAACCTACTACGTTCAGTTCAAGCGCATAAGGTCCACTCACTTCGCATTTTGGTCCATTTCGTAGAACGCCGAACGTCCGTTTCGCATTTGGTCCTTTTCGCAGAACGTTTATTTAACATTTGGTGAACTTTCACATAAATTAATATGGGAGAAGGTAAATTATTTTGTTTTTGTTCTTTTATACATAAATGATATGTTCGATATATTCGTTTTTATGGAGAATTTTGTTCCATATTTTCACTTTGTGATATTTTTTATTTTTAGTACGTCACAAAATAACCAGGATCACATAAACGTGGAGAAGGTTAACTTCAATTATTTTAATTTGTTTTTCTTTTCTCTGTACCTAATACAGTTCGAGGCATATATCTTGAAATTTTTCCGACGGAGTGGGGATAAGTTCGCGCATGTGCTCTTGTGAGCGACCTAGCGCGCGTCCTTCTCCCGCCGCCCGCGCCCCTCACCGCTGCGCATGCCCAAAATACGCGTTCCGCGCAATCCCCACCTGATTTCAAGATATATGCCTCGTACTGTACCTTGGTGACGTATTACGAAGAAAATAAAAATATCGAAGTGATTGAAAATATAGAAGTTAACCTTCTCCATATTTATGAAAAACAAAAAAAATATCAATCCTCGCCTCGCAAAGGAGTTATTTTAGAAAGTGGACTAAATGCGAAATGAACGTTCAGCGAAATGGACCAAATGCGAAAGAGACGCCTTTTCCGCAAGTGGTCCTAATGCGTCTGAACGTCTGCTGAGATTTAGGAGATTTAGGAGATTATCGGATATGATGATGATAATGAAGGTCCAATTAAAAACAATATAGTTTTTTATTAAAACAAATTTTAAACATTATATATTAGTTTAAGTCCAAAGAAACATTATCAAAAATTTAAATATTTCGTAACAAACAATGGTTTCGAAATGTCAGAACTCAATGTATCTTATGCGCACGCACACACGCTTTCATTTCAACTCGGCCGCACGCCTCGGTGTGTAGCATAGCACGGCACGAGCGCGACCATATTTTACTCTTTGGGCACGACGACGCACACAAGCGCGGTCTGTTGCGCGCGTTAAATGTAACGCGCGTGGTACTGTTTGCAATGCTTTTTTGATGCAAAACATCTATTAGCGCCCTGAGAGTAAAATCCCAAATTGTTTAGCCTGAAATAGTAGCTAAACTATAATAACATACAAAAAAATATATATATTTGTTGCAAAAAACTATTACATACTTATAAGTAAATTTAAACTTACTTTTAAAGTTGATGCAATCACATTACAATTTATTCTTTTAAGGAGGTAAATTTACAGCAGCTGTAGTCACTGTGACTTAAAATTCTTGAGCCTGAAATAATAACTAAATTATAATAACAACCAACATACTTACAACAAATGAGACAAATGTAACAAAAAAATATTACCACAAGTGGAATAGCATAGGAATAGAGGGATTAGAACAGTGACTTTCTTCTTTCTCTTCTTTTCTTTATTCAAAACATTTATTTTTTTCAAAATGTTTGCTACACATTCTTGAAAATTTTTTTGGGGCCCAATTTGTCCGGCGTGTGGCATCAATCCATAGGGTAGGTACTAGTACGTACTGTTTAATTTTTAGGAAATCTGTAAAGGTTAATCATATTTTAGCTTCTGTATTATAAACGATTTACGTATGGTGCAATTTGAAAATGGGCAAATTAACGTAGAGTACTGGCAACACAATCCAAATTAGTGATTAGGTTATAAAATACTCTACTTGAACTTTAGACATGTTCAGATTGAATTTAAACGAATATTAAGCTGTTCTATAACGAAAATTTAAAATAATAATTGAATTTAATGCATATTACTTGATAAAATCTACAATACTTACGAGTGAAATGATATATTTGAAAGTTTACAATCACTGGTACTTTTACAACCTATTACACAACATCGAACCATTTTCACAGATTTATTAAGTGTATGATTGTTCTAACAACTGAATAATTTACTTTAGAAAGAGACACCGCAACGAATTATCTCACAAAACAATTTTTTCTTTCTGATTACGAAGCAGCACCGACGAACTGTCAAAAGTTTGTTTAGCAAACTAGCTAGTTTGCTACACACGAGAAAACCGGCACGTAGTATGAGACAGAAAATCATATCGCTTTGTCCCATTTTTATGCAAGACGTGTGCATAAGTCTGTCTCTTTCGTGTGTGAATGCGACAGATGCCGTCAATTTGTCTATAGGTTTCTCTGTCTACGTTGAATGCTCTACGTTTTGCAGTATTTTCGCGGGTAAGTCGCGGCGAGCGGGTGGGTGAATCTACGTAGAAAATTAATTTTGATCAATTTTTTTGGTTTTGTATCAACCCGCGTGCATAGCTTCAGTACGGTGTAGGATCCATAGTTTTCATGATTCTAAGCAATTGTATACTAAAATCACACAAATCCGACCCATATTCAATAAAATATTGATAAAATAAGAAAAAAATACATTCAGAATAATGACTATGTATCAGGAAAATGATATTGCTGTAAAGAACAATGATCCGTGTTGATATCAATGACAAAATTATAGTTTTTCTTGTAACAACAGGAATAAAACACATTTTTGTATGAAACATGATTTTTAATCATTTGTAGTAACAATCAGTTGTTTTTAATTTTATATAATTTCTTATTCCAAAACGTAACACGCCAACGACACAAGTATGAACTCTTTTAAGAGCAAATTCGTTTAATCATTAATTATATTACTCTAAGTAAACCTGAATATTTAAGTACAATTAATGAATCGTAATAATATTATTATTATAATAAAAAACATAATCATCTCGCAAACAAATTTGTTAACTTCAATAGTCATTGAGAAACGTTAATACTTACTTAAGTATATTTGAACACATGGGCTTAAAACTTTAGTTAGGCTCTTCTTTTATTGACATTGATTGACCATAAACACTTAACTTAGGTACAATAAAATATATATAAGGTCCTTCTTAAATAGTGCACATAATTTTAAGGGGTCAATGTACTCATGGATACAAACAACTTTTACTATGGTACCAACATTGAAATCGCGAAAAAAAAAATCAGCTGTTCCATAGAAAATTTAAAATCGAATATATCAAAATGTATGGAACAGCTGATTTTTTTTTTCGCGATTTCAATGTTGGTACCATAGTCAAAGTTGTTTGTATGCATGAGTACATTGACCCCTTAAAATTATGTGCACTATTTAAGAAGGACCTTATTATAATAATATGTAATAACACTGATTTGTCTCGGTGTGTAATAATATAAAAAATTGTTGATGTAACATGTGAGTAGGTACTTAATCATAAAAATCTGATACTTATACAAAAATTTTAACACAACAATAGTGGAAATATATCAATGATCAAGATAATTTAATCTTATGAAAACTTCCCGAAGGATCTTAATCAATTAGAAGCCCTGCCCAAAACAAAGCCTGAAAATTTTTGGAATCAACAATAAGACATTAATTTACTTAGTAGAAAGCCTGTTTTGATGTCGACGGTTTTGGAAATATCACATTTGCCTTTTTAATTGTTATATCAGAAAGAACTACGACGCCACTTGTTTTTGCTTTGTTTGAAAGTAATATTTCGGCTCCTTTTGGTTCGTTTTCTTTTTCATCTTCTATATACCCATACATCTGATGGACATACCCGAGATGTTTGTCATGTATACAAACTGCTTGATCATCACAATCAAAACAACTCATACTGCGAATAGTCATTTTTGAGACAGATTTATTCCATAAAACTTGGTACACGTCAAAGGTGTGCTGAATGGTTTCAAATTTTTGGGAAGTAAGCTGTCTTTTAATTCTATTTCTTTACCTTCAACTTTTCTGAGAACCACATTTAAATTGCCGTCCTGGATACATTTGTAAACAAATCGCAGAATTGATTATAAGTTCCAACATCTTTTCCAAATGTAACCATGCGATCTGCTGTCCTCTTCAAAGTCGCTCCAACACAATCAGGAGCACCTTTCCGCTGTCCAACTTCGGAGTAATTCCTAGTGATTCTGAGTATTTGTGGGAAATCTTTCCAAATTTGACTAATGATGTAAAAAATGTACAGAATTGTGTTGTTTGATTGACAATTTTGTAGGTATGCTTAAAGAACTTTATCAAATCTTTCTCTAATTTAGTAATCGCTTCTTCGGTTTTTGCTGTCACTTTTACTTTTTCGGTTAGCACTTGTATTTTTTTATTTCCGTTAGTAAGTGTAATTTCCTTCTTAATTTTTTTCCATTCATAAAACGTCAAATCTCTGTTAGCTGTGATATTGTATTCAAGGTGACTTGTTTTGCAAATATCACAATTTCTTTGTAGGCATTGAATATTTTTTGAATCAGAACACATTTTGGAGAGAACTTCTGCGTATGTTTTCTCGGAAATCACAGATGCCCTATTCAAACATTCAATCAACAATATCATATTGGCATGGACTGCGCACTGACAAGTTTCTCTATTAGTTTTATCCGGAAAAACAACCCAAAACGGGCGATGTCTACAAAAAAACAGCGTAACTGACTCTCATTTTCGTCTTAGATAAAAACTTTTTATATAAATCCTTTAAAGGCAGACACAAATACCTTTTTTGCATTTGGACCTTGCTTTTAGTGATACATGCTTTCTTCAGCACTTAGAATACTGTTAGCATCTTCCAAGTAAAAGTCTTGAATTCGTTTCTTTATAGTATTTTGAGGACTTGCACTAACACTTGTACTGACAACATCACTGGAAGCAACAGCTACATCATTAGAAATATCAAGGGTTGATTCCACTGTTATCATCTCTTTTAATTCTTTAACTTTCTTCTTAAGCCTTAATATTTGTCTAGCTTGCGTTTTATTCTTTTTTTTTTGTACAATGCGATAATGCGTAGTAGTCGTTTCCTTTTCTTAAGTTGTTGATATTTAACTTTCTTTATCTCTTCTTTACAGTAATTTTGAACTAAAGGATCTTCAAGAAAATTTATTGTACAATCAATATTACGCTCATCTACATCAGCACTTGTTGATGCGACTGCTTCGATATCAACTGATTCAAAAGTTGGCTGTTTTGTTTCTTTTTTGTTCTGTCTGTACCTGTATTTATAAAAAAATATGTATTTACTTTATTCTACATATATTATACAATTCCTATACTATAGTTACCTTTTTGAATTTTCTCTCCATCTCTTCCGTTGCTCTCTTTGGGCGCGTAGACTTTTACCAGATTTTTTTTCTTTATTTTTTAAGTATCTTTGTCTTCTTTTTTCTTTGTGTACGGCTAGTAGTTGTAGGTCATTTTTAATTTCTGCCCAACGCCGCCTTTGAGACAATCTTTGCTTAGCAAATTTTTCTTCTTTATTATATTTAGGAGGCATCTTCAGTGATGAAATAAATTATTATTTATATTTCAAATAAAATACAAAGTGATCTGAAATGATATCTACAAATTACGTTCTTAAAACAAAACTTTTTAACAACCTAAGTACATACATATATTTTTAATTCAACTGAATTTAGAATTACAGCTTGTTTTTAAAAAGTTTTCACACTAACATGGCAATTTGTAAAATGTGTTTAAATAATTCTATATTTGGATAATTGCGGTTGGTGTATATGACCAATACGTAATATGTTAGTTTCATGGCAATCTCGAGGATATATTACTGTAAAAATAAATAAAATCATTATTCTCAACGTGGGTCATTGTCATAAACAACATTCGTCATTATTCTCAACCAGCGTCATTGTCACCTTCATCAAGATTCAGAACAATGACGTTCAGACAAATGACGAAATTGAAAAGGACAAGTCGAAACATGTCTGAACGGCGTGGCAGCTAGCTAAAACTATGATTACGTTAATAAACACTTATATCTTTTTTATAAATCATTACAAAAGAACTTAGGCATGGAGATAAATTGAATTTAGACAGAGAAAATACAATGACTATCGAAATGTCCAATTTTGTAGAATAAACTTTAAAAACTTACCACAGCCAACAACATGCGTTCTTCCTCGGTGAAGTGCGTCGGTCGACTGGGGAGTGGGGAGGGGGTGTTCGGCCCACACGCAAGTACTATGTTCTGTCTCAAAGTTGCGAATAATCTTGAAAACCAGAACCGCGCTGACCAATGACATAATTTTGTAAACTTTTTTGATCCAAGATTTAGAGAACTTATTCGTGCGAAATACTATTTTTCTTTTTTAGAAATTTGGAAGTCTTAATCTCGTACATCATATTTATTAGAAAATTTGGGCTAAATACGGATATAATGATTTAATATGGTCAATTGAATGAGCAGTAGTGCCTTTCCGACATGCCGAACATCGTAATATTTGGGTATATTTTATTAATAACTTTTTAATCCTTTGTTTTGAGCTTTTGATTGTATAAAAACCTTTTTCATTACTTATTTTAGAACCAAATTATTGTTTATTTTTTTTTAAATATTAAATGGTTACGGAGTAAACACGTGGGACATATAATTCGACCCCTCTCGTAGATTCACCCGGGTTTGAGATGACGACTCGCTGGACAAACTCTATTATGTATTCTGTGACGACAATTGTGTACCCGCCTAGGGCCTAAATAGACGATGAAGCAAAGCTTGTCAAGCACGTACACGTAATAACCACCACCACTACCATTTGGAGGCGTGGCCTACCTTAGGATAAAATATCTTATTGCATCCTTAAACGATCAAAACTGCTTATCAATAATTTACATTGCATCGGCTTATGAATCACATTTTGATCGTCTAGGAGCGATGCTTGACAAGCACCACCATAGATAGATTACCGTGGTGGTAATGCAATGTAAATGAATGACAAGAAATGCTTGATTGTAGGGGCTGCTTTACGATAGGCCACGGTAATCACGTGATACCGATATGATTTTTTTTCTGAAGTGCGGTGGCGTGAAACTATGATGCCACCCCCCATTACCTGCCAAGGGGGGCGGATAGTTGACAACTTAGAGCATTCAACCAACCATTGGTTTAATGCTCTAAGGTTGACAAGCACAACTGAATAAAATATACTTAATTAAGTCTGTTGGGGATCTTATATGTAATCACTTAAGTTTCATTATTAATTTATGCGTTAGCGCTGGCAGATTTCCAGAAAACCTGAAACTGTCTATTATAAAACCGTTGTTAAAAAAAGATGACAAGCAACGGATGCACAACTACAGACCTAGCGCCTTACTTTCTATTATGTCGAAAATTTTTGAAAAATATTTTTATGGAGAGTTGTACAGCTTGACCATAAAGAGTTGACAAAAATTGAGGGCGCCACTTTCTATGTAAACACGTCGAAATCACTAATAATTTGGCAACACTGACTATATTTTGTACTGAAAAATTTTAGTTCCATTTTATTTAATTTCAACTCTTTATGGTCAAGCTGTATACGTACTTAGAAAAACACGACTTGCTTTGTAAGCAACAAAATGGTTTCAGAAAAAAAAGGAACATTAATATGGCCATATTTGAATTTCTTAATAATATTTTATTGAACATGGACAAAAGAAATCCTGTTTGCGCTGTCTTTTGTGACATGACACAAGCATTTGATTATGTAAATCATGAAATTTTAATAAAAAAAACTTGAAACTTACGGAATAAGAGAGATTTATTTAAATACTACTTGACGGATAGAAAACAATGCACTTCAATTACACGAATAAATCAGGCCCGGATCTAGGGGGGGGGGGGGGGGGCGGGAGGGGGCACTTGCCCCGGGCGGCAAAAACTAGGGGAGACTTCTTAGACTTCTCAAGCAAGTTATGGAAGTTAAGTAGGCAAGGAAAACGGGGCGGTGGGCGGCGCGGGTATGGTTACCATCTGACAGGCATTTGCCCCATTTGACAGGGATTTTTCGGTTTAGATAGGCGTGCGGGTGGTGCTTAGCTAAGACAGGATTTTTTGCAATTTTTTCCCGAAATTTTTCACAAAATTTTATCACGCGGCTTCCGCCCGGACAAAATACACATATCACATGATTAGTGAGATAGTTGATGAAACTGACTAAAAATCGCGCTGCGCGGCCGTTTTCTTTTTACTGTATACAAGCAAAACTCAAAAATTATTGGATGAATCTGGCTAAAAATCGCACTGCGCGGCCGTTGTTTTTACTAAAAAATTCAAAATTACGAGATTATTGGATGAAAATGACTAAAAATCGCGCTGCGCGGCCGTTGTTTTTGCGAGAAAGTCAAAATTACAAGGTTATTTGATGAAACTGGCTAAAAATCGCGCTGCGCGGCCTTATTTCTACTACAGACAGGTATTCTTCGGTAAAAAACAGGCATCCTCCCTTACGTAGATGGTAACTTTAAACGCGGGGCCGGAGAGGGGGGGGGGGGGGGGAAATTGGTTGAAAATTGCTTCAAAGAGGGCGGCAAATTGTCTTCTGTCCCCCCCTTTCGAAAACGTAGATCCGGGGCTGGAATAAATTCTGATACAAAATTAGAACAAGTCTATCGGTCGGAAACACGTACAGTCAAATATGGTGTGCCCCAAGGAAGTATATTGGGACCACTGCTGTTTATTATTTATATTAATGACATACCTAAATCTGTAAATCATCCGATGACCCTTTTTGCTGACGATAGTACCTTGACAATAGCATGTGATAAACCTGACATTTATGAATTTGACATTATTAATTCATTGACATTAATTATTTCCTGGTTAGATTATTAATTTTCCCAAACAAAAAGACTCGCTCTTGACTTTAAAGTGACGCTCCAAAACAAAACACAGAAGTTTATGCAGTAGATAGTTGTAGGTTCCTTGGACTCGTAATTGATAGCAGACTTGATTGGAAATCCCACGTGGAACAACTTTGTAAAAAGGTTATGGCCCATTTACATGTTGGGCCAGCCACGACCAGCCACCACCAACGCCCAGCGTGTAAACAGGCGTTGGGCATGGCTGGCGTGAGCTCGCGTGAGTTGGCCGCCGATCCGCGCCCGTGTCGGTTTAGCGTATAGTTGGCAGACTCACCATGGAATTAGAAGGTTTTGACTAGGACAAAAAATTGTTAATAAATAGTGATAAATAGTGAAATATAGCATATAAATAGTGATACTATGATTCAAAAGATATTTGAGTATCTTGGTGAGGCTGCAAACTTGACGTCAAGTTGGCAGACACCTTAAGAAATACAGTTCGTATCATTATGATTTATATGCCAAAAAATTGTAAGAAAATAGTGAATCGTATACGCAAAATTTCAATAACATTGCTTCAATACAAGCCGAGATATTACGGTCTCTAAGTGGGCTGCTAACTTGACGTTTTAGGCGATAGCGATTCCAGAGAAACGGGTACAAGTTTTAAACAAATAAATATATCAAAAAATTGTTAGTGAAATTGTGATTCCTACGATAAAAATAAAACAAGAATTCTTCATGGCTATTTTGTAAAAATTGAATGTTAACTTTTACATAATACTCTGAATAGGCTGTCGATCAATATTGATCTTTGCTCCACAGTAATATGGTTCAAACTTTATTGCAATCATGAGGTGAGTACTATCAAGCAAAAAAGTGAGATTTATAATTTGAGCCATGTCCTCCAATTATTATTACACTTGTTTTATTAATTAAGTGTTGGTATCAAACAATACCGATATTCATTAATAACAATCATAGCAATAGCGCCATCTCTCGGAAAAGATTGACAATTTCTCAGTAATAATTTAAAGTTAGGTACCTATTTATGTATGAGTAAGAATAAAGATATTATTATTATTATTTGGTGAGATTTATAGTAAAATGAGTATCAGTTGGTATGTGAGTAGGTAGGAAGTAATATAAGTAGAAAATATTAATAGTTTCTCCTGAATTAATAATATTGAATTAAGAGTAGGGTATTGACCACAGCCTACTAAAGAGTAGTCTTTATACAGTCGATCATCGCCTTTATTGTTGGCGCAAAAGCCACCGTTCGTAAAAATAGACAGTTGACGCAACGACTAAAAGTGTAAGGGTTGGCACGCTATGATTTGCCTTTTTGAATTTCAAAAATAATTAAGTAAAATAATACCTAATACATAAATAGGCACCTAACGTTAAATCATAACTGAGAAATTGACAATCTTTTCCGAGAGATGGCGCTATTGTTATAAATATTATTGTTATTAATGAATATCTTTATTGTTTGATACCAACATTTAATTAATAAGACAAGTGTATAGGTAATTCGAGGATATGGCTAAAAATATAAATCTCACTTTTTTGCTTGATAGTACTCACCTTATGATTGCAATAAAGTTTGAACCTTATTACTGTGGAGAAAAGTTCAAAATTGATCGACAGCCTATTCAGAGTATTATGTAAAAGTTAACATTCGATTTTTAGAAAATAGCCATGAAGAATTCTTGTTTTATTTATATCGTAGGAATCACAATTTCACTAACAATTTTTTGATATATTTATTTGTTTAAAACTTGTACCCGTTTCTCTGGAATCGCTATCGCCTGAAACGTCAAGTTAGCAGCCCACTTAGAGACCGTAATATCTCGGCTTGTATTGAAGCAATGTTATTGAAATTTTGCGTATACGATTCACTATTTTCTAACAATTTTTTGGCATATAAATCATATTAATACGAACTGTATTTCTTAAGGTGTCTGCCAACTTGACGTCAAGTTTGCAGCCTCACCAAGATACTCAAATATCTTTTGAATCATAGTATCACTATTTATATGCTATAATTCACTATTTATCACTATTTATTAACAATTTTTTGACCTAGTCAAAACCTGCCAACTATACGCTGCCAACTATACGCTAATGCCTGGTCGGTTTTTGAACACAGATCAAAGGAGCTGGCGGCAAGCGCTTGCGACGTATTTACATGTTGGCCTGTATTCAGTATCGCTCAAGAGCTCGCGCCGTACGGGTGTATTTATGCTGCGCTGTGTATGACCGCGTAAACAATACGAAATAATAATTCGTACCTACATAATCTATTCATTATGAAAACATATTTTGAATTTGATACCTAGTTACCTGTTGCGGTTTATATGGATTTTTATCATCCACCATTTTTATCTTCTATGACGAACTTTTCGCTTTCTTTATTTTTTTTGTTTGTATTTACAATAAAAATAAACGTGTTAAAATAGGTTAATTCATAGCAATAGTTGACGCTGATTCGTCCACGTCTCCCATGTGTGTCTGCCTGCACCAAAGAGTAGGTACTTACTTTTGTGGTAATATAAATACGTGTTACAAAAATACCCCTAATGCCGAATATGGTCGATGGAGACCATGAAACTGAACAACTTTTACGGTGGACCCAACTCTGAAATAGTAAAAAAACAGCTGTGTCATGCATTTCGATATTTTGTTATTAATTTTTAGTATAACGTACCCAAAGCATATTATATATTCTGTGCCCAAAGGGTAAAAACGGGACCCTATTACTAAGACTCCGCTGTCCATCTGTATGTCTGTCTGTCACCAGGCATCTCATGAACCGTGATAGCTACAGTTGAAATATTCACAGATGACGTATTTCTGTTGCCGCTATAATAGCAAATAGGTACTAAAAACAGAATAAAATAAATATTTGAAGGGGGCTCCCATATAACAAACGTGATTTTTTTTGCCGTTTTTTGCTCGATATTAATAACGACAACAGGTGGACAGTTGAAATTTTCACATATATTATGATGTATTTCTGTTGCCGCTTTAACAACAAATACTATAGGAAGTGTCTATTCATCGGGGCGCCTCGACGAATAGTATTTTTCTCTATCTAGCGGTGCGCACCATTGAATAGCACTTTCTCTAGGGATTGGCTATAGGCCGGTGCCTCGGGTTCGATGATCCCCGCGGGAAGTAACATCTTTGAGTTGTTGTTTCTAGTTTGGTTTGGACATTGCAGGCTGATCACCTGATTGTGCGATAAGAAAAATGATCCGTGCTCGGCTGTAGTTCCTCTGCGCCTGACCTCTCCTGTCTTGTCGGTCGTCCTGTTGTCCTATCGGAATTAGAGAGTGAAGGAAAAGAGAGTGCAAAAACTTTTCTCTCAAATCTCAATTAAACTGCATCTAAATCTACGCACTGCACTAACAAATCTGCTAAAACCACAGCCAAAGATGATTACCTACTATACCCGCAAATGCGCACTATGGAACCTTGTCATATTAACATCTACGTTAACATCATCCGCAATAAAAAATTAGGTACCTAACATGTAACAATTAAATTCTAATAGGTATTTTTTATTAATATTAATTATTGAATTATTAATTTTAATATGATAGGGTCTAGCTAGGTAAGTATAAAAATTTTTTTTTCTTCGTTTTTTTGGTTTAAAAATGGCTGCCAGGTTCATTAGCAATTTGCGGGGATAGTACAAGGTGTTTTCGAAATCGCAAAAAAGAAAGCAGCTGTTTCATACAAAAATTAATAACGAAAATATCAAAATGTATGAAAAAACTGAGTTTTTTTTTTTCGCGATTTCAGAGTTGGTCCCATAGTAAAAGTTGTTCAGTTTGATGATCCCTATCTACCATATTCGGCTTTATAAGGCTTTTACCAAACACTTTGTATTATAAAAAGCGGCACCACAGCAATAAAATAACACTAACGGTTATTGAATATAACGAGAAACAACAACTCAAAGATGTTGCTTCCCGCGGCGGGGATCGAATCCACGACCTCTGGATCGAGAGAACAACACTCTAACCACTAACCTAACAGGCATCCTATTTCAATAGTTTAACTTGCGATTACGACAGCTAAAAAGGAGGCACCGGCATATAGCCAATCCCTAGAGAAAGCGCTATTCAGTGGTGCGCACCGCTAGATAGAGAAAAATACTATTCGTCGAGGCGCCCCGATGAATAGACACTTCCAATACGATAGATATTTAAGGGGGGGCTCCCATAGAACAAACGTGATATTTTTTTGCCGTTTTTGGTACGGAACCCTTTGCGTGAGTCCGACTCGCACTTGGCCGGTTTGCTGAGTCTGGCCGAAGCTGGGAGCTGGCGGTCGCTTGCCAAGCTATAGCCAGCGTGTAAATGGCATCCAAGCGCTGGCAGTGGCTGGCCGAAGCTGGGAGCTGGCGGTCGCTTGCCAAGCCATAGCCAGCGTGTAAATGAGGCATTAGATTATTCAAACTCGCATCATTACTTAGTAGTACCGAAGCTCTTCTCAAGGTCCGAACAAATTATCGGACGCGGCTTACTGCCGCGGCTGATCTGAGGTGTGCAAACTATCGGATGTAGTAGGTCGCGGACGAAACCATAGACTAATATGACGTCATCGGACGTCCGATAGCTATCTGGCACGCAGGATGTTATGAGAGCGTGCACACTTATCAGCCGCGGCAGTAAGCCGCGTCCATAAGCCGCGTCCGATAATTTGTTTGGACCTTCACAGCTTATCATGGATTGGCGGCGTCAATACTGAGATATGGGATTATTTTCTGGGGAAACTCAACTCACAATGATATGGTGTTAAGACAAAAACGTTGTGTGAGAGCCAAGAATCTTATAGAGCTATGTTTGGCCTAAAAACAACCGATAGCTGCAAACCGTATTTCTCAAAACAATGCCAATGAATATGACCATGAGAATTTTTGGTCTGTGGAATTGACATTGCCATCCATCTTTTTTCAATTGTCAAATTTGACGTTTCCTTTCTGCACGTTTTGCTACAAGGTAAGGTTGGAAAAGTAATAATTTTCGATTCAGACGATTTATTCATTATATTCAGCTGCTAATTTAATAAATATGACACGCATTTAATCCTTTTCCATTGAATTATTTTCGTATGACGTATTGACAGTAGGACATTCCTAATTCAAAAAATCATTTCCTCGTGGCGTGTCATGTAGACATAAAACGATCGCTTTTTGTTTTAATTTTCACATTTCAGACAGCGGCCAAACAAAATTCCAGTAAATGTATATTTATTAAATTAATTAGTATATTATTTTCCAGCTCTACAATGCAGATATTCGTGAAAACCCTTACCGGGAAGACAATAACCCTTGAGGTGGAGGCCTCTGATACCATCGAAAATGTAAAGGCTAAGATCCAGGATAAAGAGGGCATCCCTCCTGATCAACAGCGATTGATTTTTGCTGGTAAACAATTGGAAGATGGCCGTACTCTTTCGGATTACAACATCCAGAAAGAATCTACTCTTCACTTAGTGCTGAGATTGAGAGGAGGTAATGTTGTCTTAAATTGATTTAAAGCTGGGTTCATGCTAGACCAGGCTGTGCTGTGTCTGGAGCCCAAGCTACGTCGGTCATTCTAATATTCTTTATAAAGAACAATACATTTTCAGTAACCGAGCGGCAACCGGACTTCGAACACTGGTTGACGTGACCAACATAGCTTGAACCTAAAACATTGCTTAGCCCAGTCTAGCTTGAATACCAACTTAGTTTTTCTGATCTGTTGTAAGAATTAGATTTCATAGTAATTTTGTTTCAGGAACTATCGAGCCTTCTCTCCGTATTTTGGCTATGAAGTACAACTGCGAGAAGATGATCTGCCGCAAGTGCTATGCACGTCTTCACCCTCGTGCTACCAACTGCCGCAAGACCAAGTGTGGACACACCAACAACCTCCGCCCCAAGAAGAAGATCAAGGATTAAGAACTTAAAAATCTTAGACATTTTATTCCATCACCCAATTTACTCTATTCAATTTGAAACTTACATAAAATTGTAAACACGCAACTAAATTAATAAAGTGTACTAAAGTTATGTATTTTGTTTTCATTTCATAACGTCTTATAAAGCTCAAGTTTATAACTTAAAGCCCCAAAAGTTTTAGATTTTTGAGATAATATTCAGAATGTTAGGTCTAGGCATGGGTAGGTTTAAAGTTCAATTTGTGCTGTAAAGCTTTGGCACTTGATACTGGCCTTTCGAGCATTTGTTCCCAACGAGACACACTGTCAACTGTCGCACTGACTGGGTGGGATTTTTTTTATTAAAAAATTCCCGACGAATCGCCTGACTGGTTGGGAACTTTTTATTAGAAATTTCCCAACCAATCACACTTACATAACCTGTACAGCTACCGGCAGATAAAAGTTGAGACAAAAGATGCGCAGTAGCTAAAACAGTGTTTGTAGCTACTGCGCAACTTTTGTCTCAACTTTCTCTTGCGAATTTATATGCAAGCAGCTGTAACAGTGTGACTGGTTGGGAAATTACTAATTAAAAATTCCCATCAAGTAACAGGTGTGACTAGAGCATGCAATACCGCAGTATATATTCAATACCGCGATATTGCGATATCGGAAATGTAATACTTACCGCAAAATTTGCGATATTGCGAAATTATTAAATAGTTAAATGGGGGTTAAAATAAAACTACCACGACTTATAAATAAGTAATCACACAACGCTAATCTTTATTTTTTATTTGAAAATGTTTTCGTATAAAAAGCATAAAATATCAAATTGTTATATCATCATTTAAGGAAATTCAAATTTTATTAAAAATGTATCTAACAGCCGAAAATGTTCTCTCAACTTCTACACTCGTGAAAAATAAAAATGTTCAGACTGTATATTAGAACTTTTGAAATCTTTGAATTCAATACTATTAATTATTTTCGGCCCAAATCTAACACACTATCCGCCACAGCAGATTTGATTACTAAAATAAAATCTAGTATTGATAAGAAACAAATAGCTTTGGGAATTTTTATTGATTTAAAAAAAGCTTTTGATACGATAAGCCACTCAAAATTAATACAAAAGTTACAAAATATAGGTATATCAGGACAAGCTTTAAAAGTACTTGAATCGTACCTTAATAACAGACGGCAAATTGTCAAAATAGGTGATTTCAAAAGTAGCTCTCAAAACCTAAACTACGGAATTCCTCAAGGTTCAATAGTAGGTCCATTGCTCTTCCTTATTTATGTGAACGATATTAGTAATATAGGCTTAACGGGTCATTTGACTATGTACGCTGATGATACGTGTCTATTTTATTTCGGCCATACTCTAAACAACATTATCAAAGAAGCTCAAAAAGATCTTGATATGCTCAATATGTGGTTTTTGCATAACCTTTTGACAATAAACGTTACCAAAACATCTTATATGGTATTTGCCGCTAAAAACAAAAAATTATCTGACCACACCCCACTAAAAATTAACAATGCAGTAGTTCACCGATCCACTCACGAAAAATATTTGGGACTGTGGTTGGATGACAAACTAACATGGGAGAAGCATGTTGAGCATATAATAGGCAAATTGCGAGCCGTTTTGAGATCACTACGACAGACTTCTAACTGTATACCCCATAAACTGCGCATAATGATATACAATTCATTAATAAAATCACATCTTCAATATTTAGTAGAAATATGGGGATCTGCCTCCAAAACTACTCTAAAAGATTTACAGACTATCCAGAATAAAATAATAAAAGTGCTATTTCATTTAAACAGATTTACTCCAACAAAAGATCTTTATAAAAACACGAAATTATTTAATATACACCAATTATATAAGTATAGTTCATGTTTATTAATAAAAAAGATAATATCTGGTACTATTCTCTCAAATATCATTTTAACCCAAAGAAAGTTCAAACATAATTTAAGAAATAAAAACAAACTATTTCTTCCGCTACCTAGGACTCTCAAGTACGGAAAAAAGAGCCTAGTCTATGAGGGGGTGCAGTTTTATAATAATTTGCCCGAGGAGGTTAAAAATTCTAAAAATGTATACAAATTTAAAAAACTGCTCAAAAAATATATAATTGATGAATAATAAAAAAAAATATATGTACACAAGATAAACTTTTCCATCTTAATATTAAATATAAAAATAATAATAAAAACTTCTACTTAAAACTATATTCAACTAAAAAAAAAAAAAATATAATTTGCTACTCTATAGATTCGCTTAGTTCTCGTCCTCACATTCCGCAGTGACTTTTGTGTCCGGCGGGCCGGTAGTTAGATTTCTTTTTAAACAATTAAGTATTTGCGTGTCGTGTCGCATCGCGTAATAAGAGTGTGTTGTGTTGTACATGTCGTTTTTCATTAGGTAGGTACCCAAAGGTACCTAAATTGTGAATGATTCGGTTTCACTTGATTTTTGCTTGTGTTTTTGTAAACGTTAAAATGCATTTGCGCTGCGCCAAATTATAGCTGTAAGTATTCAATGTAAAATTGTAAGTTCTTATGAGAATAAATATCTTTAAACCCAATTATTGTAGTAGGTATTCGTTTTTTACAAAAAACGTATTTTTTTTTGTGTGAAAATATAATTATTTTGACATTAGTCAACAAATAACACTCACGAAGTAGATACATACAAACAAACGTTAGTTCGCTTGGAATTCGGAAAATCCTCGAAGCACTATAAGCTGTGAGTTTTATTATCCGCGTCAATTGGTAATGCGCCTGGCGGCCATGATTTTAACCTCAAAAACGAAAAACAATTGTATTTTTTTCATATACCTAGACACTTTCTTATTGAAAATAAGAATTCAATGATTAATATATTATATTACCTATTAGAATTTTACTGTTTTTTGTCATTTTTAGTTGCGGATGACGTTGATGTGTATGTTAATTTGACAAGGTTCCAGCGCATTACCAATTGACGGGGATTATACTTCCTTTGCTTCGTTCTCGAGATTGGGATAACACTTGTAGTACCGCGTACCGGCTCGCCATTCATCCACTAATAGTTTAAATTATTTACATTATGTAGTTTGGTATTAAAAACAGTTAATAACAAACCTAAAAAAGAAAATAGTTGTTCTATTGGATCTTTTCCGCGGGGCTCGTTTAGCCGCCAGAGGCGCTGTCTTCATTCGCGTTTCTAGTGCCGCGCCGTTCACCACGCGCTCCTAATATTTTTTTCAGTTGTTATATTACTTTGTTGTACAGTTACAGTACAGTTGTTTATTTTCCAGTGTTTTGTTATCAGGATGCCTAAGCGAAAACACTCGGAAGATGAAGAAAGTGAGAAGTTGTGGAGAAAACTTCGACGTATTGAGAAAAAATAAAAAAAGCGGAAAAATCATTCTCGTCACAACTCAAGTTCAAGTGATTCATCAGCATCGAACGATAATGCAATCCCGTCGATAAATGAAGGTTGGTTAAACTTTTGCTAGTAACAATACGACAATATTATTGTCTTGCATTGTGCATAACCCCTTTCATATTATGTAATTATGATAATGTGGTTATTACCTTGCATATCTAATATGTGTACATCTGACATGGATGTTTCCAAAAACTTATCGCTACAGTGTATAGTTCGAGTGACTATTACCGAGTAGTTTCGAATTAGATACTTATTCACCCGCTAAGGCTAGTGTATAGTTTGTTTGACTATGCCGGCTTTTTATTGATTTTTTATTCAATTACTGTGTATAGTTCATGTGACTATTACCGAGTAATATTAGAACAACCCACATATAGACTTATATTTTTTTCCCTGCCTGCGTTTGTTTTTTGCATATTCCAGACGTAGAAGGCCTACTACTACCAATGTAGGTATCAGTTTCACGGTGAAACCGAGGATCATACACCCGCAGTTTCCGATGAGTGCCCACCACCAGTGCCAGACGAGACGTACACTTACGTCTGCCGACCCCACGCCGCCGGCACCGGCGCCCGCGCCTCCCACACCGTCTGCGACTTCCTCCGAACCCGCTACTGGTGAGAACAAATTAACACCTGACGAGGTACCCCTTGATGAGGAAATTTTATTTTTTTGGGGGAGGCCGCCAAGAAAAAAAAAAAAAAAAAAAAAAAAGAAATATATGGGCCTAAACTCAAAAATGAAATAGCGTACAGATGAGAACATGTCGTCACGTCTGGGGTAACAAGGGACGTAAGAAAATACCTTTTGGGAAAATATTTGACACCAGAAAATTGTAAACTGGTTGACCCTCCGACTTTAAACCTAGAAGTGAAAGCTGCGCTTACCGATACCCTTCAGAAAAAAGATACCGCTATCCAACATTAGCAAAAGCAAATCGCAGCAGCGGTATCGTGTTTCGGTTTAGCTGTTCAACGAACACTTTCATCGAGTCATAAGGACCCTGAGATACTACTAAACTACTGATTGATGCTGCTCGCATTATTGGTGAGGTGCAACACCCTGAATCAGTACTGAGACGGAGTTACCTATATGTGCTCCTTTATAAAGAAAGAGGTTAAAGAACATCTCGATGACACTCACATCGATAAGCATCTCTTTGGCGAAAAACTTGCAGACACACTGAAGGCTGCCAAGTCAATAAACAAATCGGGATCTGAAATTAGGGCTAGCACTTCAGCGACTAGACCATTGCAGAAAAATAAACCCACCGGTCGACCTTTAAACTCGAGGGCCCCCGCCACGACGAGCAGGCTGTCGTCGGCGGGGAGACGCGCCGAGGAATCTGCGCCTGCGTACGCGCCTCAGGTTCCGGCGCCAGCGCCACATCCGCGCGCCGAGCGCCCCCGCCGCTGCCGCCTCCTGCGCCGCGCTCACAGCAGCGCCGCCTGAGAGCGCCCCGCCGCTAGTAACGGTATGCCGATCAGGTCGCCCTAAATTATATTTTAATCAATGGTGTAACATTACTGACGGACAACCCAATTATTATCTCGTGGATACAGGGTTACCAGATACCATTTACCCGACCTATACATCAAACACAGGTTCCGTTTGAACCTGTTTTCTCAAAATCCGAGCTCAGATTAGTTATTGATGCAATTAATGAGTTATGCTCATCTGGGGTTCTGACAGAGTGTCAACCCTGCGAGGGCCAGTATATTTCCTTTTATTTCCTTGTAAAAAAAAAAAAAAAGTATTGGAAAGAATAGATTCATTCTGAATTTAAAAACACTCAATAAATTCATAGATAACTACTCAACATTTTAAATTAGAGAATTTGAGGACTACTATAAAGCTCATTAGTAAAAACTGTTATATGACATCTATTGATTTGAAAGATTTTTTGTACCTATACATAACGACTCCAAAAAATTTTTACGTTTTAATTTTCAATCAAAAACCTACCAATTTAATGTTTAACCATTTGGGTTAAATACGGCACCTTTTGTGTTCACCAAGCTAATGAAACCGGCTATGTCTCACCTTAGACCATTAGGTTTTCAGTCTACAATATACTTGGATGATATTTGTTGTATAGGAGATACATACCAAGAGTCCAAGAATGTTTAGAAAATACTATCCATACAAGGAACGTCTTGAAATCTTTAGCTTTTGCAATAAATGTAGAAAAAAGTTCACTTGTCCCAGGTCACATATGTCAATATCTCGGTTTCATAATCGATAGTAAAAAATTCCATGTGCGTCTCCCTGAACAAAAACAGGACTTTTAATAAAAAAGTTTTTTTTAAATATAACGAACTAGTTACTATTCGAAACTTTGCTCGTCTTGTAGGACTACTTACTTCCGCATGCCCTGCCATCCAATACGGATGGTCCAACACAAAAAAAAGAAAGGTATAAATACCTAGCCTTGTTAAAATATAAATATTATGACAGCTACTTTAACTTACCTTTAGATGAAGTTCGAAGTGATCTGCAGTGGTGGCTAGAAGCATGCTCCAAGTCCTCTAATTCTATAAGAATGGATAATTACGTCATGGAAATTTTTACAGATTCGAGCAAAACTGGGTGGGGGGTAGTATGTGGCGTCGATACCGCCAGTGGTCGATGGAGCAATTCAGAGAGTAGTCTCCACATAAACTGTTTTTATTTGGGCTACAAATTTTTGCAAAAAATTTACGAAATGCTCAAGTTTTGCTAAGAGTAGATAACACGACAGCTTTTGTATACGTAAACCGTACGGGCGGTATTAGGTTTCCCCACCTTAATTAAATAGCAAAACGTATATGGCAGTTTTGTGAAGAACGTAACCTCTTTGTGTTCGCTTCGTATATAGCATCCAAAGATAATTCTGTCGCTGACGCAGAACCCCGTTGGTGTCACCAGGACACGGAGTGGATAGGTATTAAGCGATGATGATGATTTGGTTCACCTGATTTTGACTTATTTGCCTCAAGATTAAATAATAAATACAAACTTTACGCATCCTGGAATAGAGATCCAGGGGCATTTGTTATGAATGCATTCACAATATCTTGGAAAAATATTAGTTTCTATGCATTTCCCCCCTTTTCTATAATTCTAAAAATATTAAGAAAAACAATAACAGATAAAGCTGAAGGCATCGTTATCCCTCAGTGGCCTACTCAGCCTTGGTACCCACTGTATCAGCGACTTTTGATATCAGATGTTATAACATTCCATTCGGAAAGTAATGCAACAACAATTCCACAGCAACCAGCCACACCCCAAAATTGTCCTGATGGCAAGACAGTTGTCAGGTCGCCGTTCTTGAAAGGGAATGTACTTCCTCAGTCCATAGATGTTGTCTGTGCGTCCCTTTGTCCCGTTATCAGATAACACAATGCGTCAATATATTATTATTATCATTAGACAGGCGAGCAGTTGCTGCAACTGATAGTGTCTGTATCCTGCAATCTTTGCTTTATTTTACTTTATTTAAGTTGGTGTTTGTCTAATCTATTTTTAAATTGGTTTAAGTTGTTGGCTGAGACTATTTGTTCTGGCAAATTAGTCCACGCTTTGAATATGAATGCGCTTTTCGGAAACGGTTTGTCTTTTTGTAATAATCATAATATAGATCCATATAACTCCTCCATAGAATCGGTAATAGAATTCCTAATGGAAATTTATAATCGAGGTGCTCAATATGGCACATTAAACAGCTATCGTTCGGCGTTGACTTTGATCCTGGTCTCGGGTCAGCTCTAACGATATTGTGTCTAGATTGTTTAAAGGTTTTTATCGACTTCGTCCCCCAATGCCTAAGTATAACTCTACTTGGAATACATACATCTATCGTTCTGGACTATTTAGCAAATTTTTATCGCAACTCCGAAATTGATTTAGAAATACTAACCAAAAACCAAAAAGCTTGTCACACTACTGGCTTTAATCACTGCACAAAGAGTGCAAACATTACATCTTATCGTTATAAGTACTTAAATAATATAACTGTAAGAAGTAACGATGTTTCAATAAAAATCCCAAATACTTTAAAAACATTTAGATTGGGTTCAAAAAACAACCAGACTTAGTTATTCCTTTTTATACAATTAAACCAGAGATCTGCCCAGTCGACACATTGATTAAATATTTAGATAGAACGAAATCCTTGAAAAGTAACTCTAAAAATTTATTTATTAGTTTTAAAAAACCACCAGTCAAACGCTAAGCAGATGGATTAAAGATACGCTGTTTGAAAGTGGTATTGATACCTCGGTTTTTTCGGTTCATTCGACAAGACATGCGTCCACTTCAAATGCTAAAAAACTAGGCGTTCATATTGACCTTATTAAAAATACGGCTGGTTGGAGTGGAAATTCTAAAGTCTTTGCACAGTTTTATAATAAATATATAAATAACACTCGCTGTAACGATACTCGATAATAATTATCTACATTGAAAATATAGTTAATTTATTATGTCATTAATTTGTAACTAAACTTATAAAATCAAATACAGAAGAAGTGTCTTATTTTGATTTTGTTTCCTTTTTACTTTTCTGTTCTACTTTGGTCCACTTAAATAGTTCGTCGTTGCTTTCAAAATCTACAAGTGTTATCCCAATCTCGAGAACGAAGCAAAGGAAGTATAATTAATGATTAAACGAACTTACCTAAGTGACGTTCTATCATAATTATACGAGATGCTTCGTTCGAAGAGATTGGTTCCCACCCACCCCGTATCCCAGGACGAACTATTGTGAACTTTCTTTCAACTAAATGAAGACAGCGCCTCTGGCGGCTAAACGAGCCCCGCGGAAAAGATCCAATAGAACAACTATTTTCTTTTTTAGGTTTGTTATTAACTGTTTTTAATACCAAACTACATAATGTAAATAATTTAAACTATTAGTGGATGAATGGCGAGCCGGTACGCGGTACTACAAGTGTTATCCCAATCTCTTCGAACGAAGCATCTCGTATAATTATGATAGAACGTCACTTAGGTAAGTTCGTTTAATCATTAATTATACTAAGAGTGTATCCCGCCCGCCCGACAAACTTGCGAAATAGCGGGGATTTGCCTATCACGGTACGTTTTTAATACCGCAAAATTCGCATTTCTAATCTCGCTTTTGCGGTACTGAAAAACAAGAGCGAAATTCGCGAAATTGCGGTAGCGATATAGCGGTATTGCATGCTCTAGGTGTGACTCATTCATTGGGAACTTTTAAAAGAAAAATTCCCAACCAATGACAGTTGATGGTGTGACTCGTTGGGAACAAATGTGTGGGAAATGTAGTATGGAAAGGTATGGGGGTAAAGTGGCCACTACATCAATCACTCCCCCCCTGAGACGATCACCCCGGAGGTCGATCGTTGGTGGGAGTTCAAGGATTGTCCAAGCTCAGGCTGTCAGAGTTTTGCAAGTGCTAGAGTGGTCTGCAGGAGATGCTCCAGTCTGCGGTGAGTCGAGTCGAGACAGTCTACGGTGAGTCGAGACAACAGTCTACGGTGAGTCGAGACGTTGTTAGGAAGGAAGGCGCGTCCGCCAGTGCAGCAAGTAGGTCGGTGTCAACGGTGAGTCGGGACCTGACCGCGGTAAGTCGGGACATTGGAAGGTGCCGGTATTATTATTATTTAGAAGGGGCGACGGCAGCGAAGCCAGTGAAAGGTGACGTGACGGTAGGTCCGAGCTGCTGGTGTGGTGCGCAGAGCTGCCACGCCGGAGTGAGGGACCAGTGATGCTCCAGTCGTGGGCTGCGAAGACCAGGGATGATGCCGTCGAGTAGCCGTAGGTCCAGGAATCGTCGTCAATGATGCTGCGATGGAACCTTGAAGGCTGGTGCTGGCTGCTGTGCTTCTACTTGCGGTGTGACTGCTACGAGGAGTGGCATCCTTTCAGGCTACGGATTTTTTTTCGTTTTGTGACCTGTGGAAAATCCAGTGGCACAGGGCGAAAAATAAAATGTATGCAGACTGCAGGGGGAAAGAGCACCAACCTCCTTTTTAAAATACTTACGGTGTACGTACGTATACGGGGCATCTGGCAACCCTACTATACTACCACAGACCATACAACAAGTACTACGTAAAGGTCTGTTTATACTACGGAAGTTACGGAACCTGTGACTGGGATAAAATTAAAAAGTAACTTATAATGATAAGGCCCTTCTTACATGGCGCTACTCAAACTAAACTAGTTACAAACTCAAATCACCAATGAATTTCTAAAACGTCACAGCACTAGTATTCCAATGGCGCTCCGTACACGACGCTACCAATCACAAACTGATTTGTAACGCGTTAGTAACTAATCACCGGCGACGGGCCATGCTGATTGCGCGCGACTGATTACTAATTGAAACTGGAAACTCTGCTGCGGTTCAGTGAAAATTAATGACCAATTAGTAAATATACAATTTGTCCAAGAAGTGGAAAAGCATCCGTGTTTGTATAATTACACATTAAAAGAGTATTCGCGTTGGGATGTGACCGAGAAAGCTTGGAGTGAAATGGAATGTACTCTGATGAAGTATAGAAGTAATAACTCCTCATCGCTCGAATCGCTAGCCATTTCAATAATATCCCGAAACAACACACACACCGCGTTTCGTGTAGGTTTCAAATAAATTTGGTAGTGCCGTGTACGGATCTTTGTCACAAACTAGTTTGTAACTATAATTACTAACTGGTTTCGTCAGGTTTCAGTAGCGCCGTGTAAGAAGGGGCTTATTCGTGTACTACATCTTGGCATGGACCACTTTGAAAAACGCAATTCTGACTAAGTACATGGAAAATTTCTCCCAAATTAGTCCCACTTTTTTTCGGAATTAGTCCCAAAAGGGACTGAAAGATATAAGCGATTTAAATGGTCCATGCCAAAGCAAACCTTCATTTTGGCAGGGACAGGCTATAGGATATAGTGAACCATACAACCTAGCCAGGATCTGATTATTAAAAAAAAACTGTACGCTTTTGTACGTGACTGTACTTATACAAAAAAACTGAATTTCTCCTAAACTAAAGGGGGACGGACTAATTTACACGAATCGTTTCCAATAAGCAGATTTTCTCTAGGTGACCTGGGGGGTAATTACGTAACTTTGTTGCAATCAACTCTGACAGAAATCGCAGTTACATTGCTGCTTTAGTTAGAACCAATGTGACAACTATCTTAACTAAAGCAGCAATGCAACCGCGCTTTCAATCGATTTCAATCGAGAATTGTTAGCAACAGCTTTACGTAATCAAGGTACCGGGGGGTAATTACGTAACTTTGTTGCAATCAACTCTGACAGAAATCGCAGTTACATCGCTGCTTTAGTAAGAACCAATGTGACAACTATCTTAACTAAAGCAGCAATACAACTGCGCTTTCAATCGATTTCAATCAAGAATTGTTAGCAACAGCTTTACGTAATCAAGGTACTGGTCAAAAGTCCTCGCCAAGATGTAGGTTAATTTTGGCATGGACCAAATTATTCCTTTATATTTTTTACCGAACTACGTTTCACCGATTTTCAAAATAACTTTTTACTATTGGCCGAAGTGTCTTTTGACTTTTTTCATTTGCCAGATAACTTTTTTGCCATACTTTCACATCACCAGAACAACATTTTACCGAACCATTTGGCCGCAAGTTTATTTGATTAGAGATATTTTTTACTTTCGACTTTACCTTTGATTTTGACATTGGTGGGTTAGGTTAGGTCAGTGTTTTGACCACTCGTAGCAGAGCGAGCGAAGCGGGTGGAGCTTAATAATGCTTGCATGCATGTTCCGTGCTTGCTCGCTTTGATGTATGCTTGCTTGTTTGTAGGTTAGGTACTTGCTTGCCAAATGCTTGCCGGGGGGTGCAGGGGGCTGGCCCCCCTGCTCAGGGGGTCGGGGGGCCCGAGGCCCCCGCTATAAAGAAAAACTTAATGCACCTGTAGGTTAGGTTAGTGTTTTGACCACTCGCAGGCAGCAGCGGAGCGAGCGGAGCTCCAAAATGCTTATATGCATGCTTCATACTTGATTGCATGCTGCATGCTTGGTTGCATGCTGCATTCTTGCTTGCATGCTGCATGCCTGCATGCTGCACGAAAATTTATCCGATTCCAGTTTAAAACTATTTTAAAAATCAACTAATAACATTAGATTACTAAATATTATACTAGAAAAAATACGACTTACGACTCGCTACGAAGATTAGGAATCGGAAATAGTGTTTATCACTGGCGATCGCCCGCGACTTTGTCTGCATGGACAGTTTTTTTTATTATCCCTCGGGAGTCGAGTCGGGAACAATACATTTTTACTTGATGAAAGGTATCCTAAGTATATCCTTTTCTGTATCCCTGACAAAGTATATTACTTATTATGCAAAATTTCATGATGATCAATTGAGTAGTTAAGACGTGAAGGATTTGATTTACAGAATGGTTAACATAAAAAAAAACTTGGTGTAACATTTTATTTAATACATTACGTACTTACATGCAAAAGGCAACAACAATAACTACACCGTCATTTTGTAGTCGTTTTAATTAACTTAAGGGTGTGTTGTACCAATGAAACTAAACATTTTTGCCCAAGAAACATGGGTCAAAAAACGACAAAAAATTTTGGTCCTCCCATACTAACTAGACAGCTAAAACATTGTATTTGTATGGGAAAGTCCAAAATTTTTGTCGTTTTTCGACCCATGTTTCTTTGGCAAAAATGATTATTTTCATTAGTAGAGCACTCCCTTAAGTTAATTAAAATGACTACAAAATGACGGTGTATAGAAAAAATTTGTCTATACAGGGTATGGAATACTTATTAATATAATTTACAATACGGGTGGATTGTTAGTTGAGCACAACAAATTATAAAATTTGTATCCGACTGAAAAGGTTCAGTTTGTTTTATGTGTGAAATAATAGTAAATTACAATAAGTATGTCTAAATAAACGAGTTTCAGGTTCGGTTGAAACTAAGACTAAGGCAGCCTGTCCATTGACGCGGAGCTAGGCGGAGAAACGAGGAAATATTAACCAATAGGATTGCATAAATTCTCCGCTCCGCAATCCTACTGGTTAATATTTCGTCGTTTCTCCACTCCGTCACCTCGCTCCGCGTCAATGGACAGGCAGCCTAAGACAGAGAATCAGTTACGGCTGAAAATCCTGTTTCGGTCGGACACTATCTCTATAAAAAATATCCATATAGGTACTTTCTCACATCACAACCTCTATTTCATACTAATTAACGGATAACATGTAAAATCCCCTCAGGGTCACGTGGTCATCTTCCTAATGTTGTCTTCTTCCCAAAGTGTCACTTTCCTAAGTGGTCACCTTTCTAAGTGGTCAGTTTCCTAAGTGGTATCTTTCCTAAGAGACATAGATAAATTAGACCACAGAAAATAGATGTAATTAGGTTCAGCCACGTCTAAAAATATGAATACAGTTCAGAACTTTGTCACTTTGTCATTTGATTTCTGTTATAAAACGTAATAGCATTTATTAGTGACAAAGTTCTAAATTGTATACATATTTAAGGAAGTAAATGTACAGACTCCAAAATTATGGGCTTCAACTTAAAAAGAGATACTTAAATCGAAGTAAGGAATTTCGTATTGTACTCTTTTCCGAAGTTATTTGGAAGATATCGATGTTCGTGTGACATCATGAATTGGGAGGTCACTATTTTGGCCCAATTGGGGTTCGATTTATCTGTTTTAATTTGAAGCTCGGCAGACTTGACGAAGTTCGAAGCGTTAGCCGGTACGGCGGCCCCAGGGGCCCTATTTTTGAATCGCTCGGCTGGCGTCGAGCGCTCGTTTCTACTGATTTTCGTTCGACATCTCATACATAAAAATTTTACATTTGAGTTGATTTGTCGAACGAAAATCAGTAGAAACGAGCGCTCGACGCCAGCCGCGCGATTCAAAAATAGGGCCCCAGGTTTAATATTTCTATAAACATCATTTATTTATCTTGTTGTAAAAGTTTTGTAAAAGTTGTTGTAAAAAATTGCTATTCATAGAGCCTATTACAAAAAACCGTCGCGATAAGCGTAAGATGTTCGTCCCACTACGAGGCACTATTGCTCACGAATAAAGGTGGGTCCACATTTGTAACATTTTGCCGTGTCACAAAAAATAATCACGATAGCCGGACGCAATTCGTCGTTCAATATACTTGGTATTCACGAGTTCGATATGCGTAACATTAAGGTGGGTCCACATTTGTAATATTTTGGCGTGTCAGAAAGAACACCGTGTCGTTAGCATAGTGATAGATCGCTCGTTTGGTTTGGCGTGTGCTGTGATAATCAGTATCAAAGAGACGATGTATGTTAAAGACACGGTGTTCAAAATGTTACAAATGTGGACCTACCTTAATGTTACGCATATCGAACTCACGAATATCAAGTAAATTGAACGACGAATTGCGTCCGAATATCGTGATTATTTTTGTAATAGGCCCTCAGATTTTAGCACATTTTATTTACACCACAACATGACCATTTATATAATATTAGGGTAAGAGCACCAGTGTAGTGTATTCAAAGAAACTTAAAAAATTGTCAAAGTTGTAACCTTACAAAAGAAGTACTTAAGTACATCATAAACCTTAAAAAAATATATAAATGCCAAATTCATAATCTTACTTATGTAAACTATCTTAATTATCTCTACAAACCGCCCATTTATGCGGATATCAATAAAACATTATTTGTATTACTATATTACATATTATTAAAATACTAAATGCATAGCAACACTAATTACAAAAATACTGTTCTACTTACTTCTAACTGGACGGATTAATACAATAGGGAATATGCATCAATTTTTTTTTAAATCTTAACCAAAAGTATAATGCGTGAGAAAGTTAACTGTAATATTAAAACTTTTCTCTTGCGTTTTTTTCTCGTGATATTGTTACTTGAAGTTAGCGCGCAGCAGCACCCGCCGAAAACGCTCCATACAAAATGGTGACGTCACACATCACGTTTCAGGAGTGTTTCGGCGCGTTTTATATGGAGTTAGCCAATATTCTTCAATTATCTCCCTACATTTTGCGTTTAAGTACATATGTGTCATACAAAATATTGTTTCTTATTCGATATTCTATCTGACTGTAAAGTGTATTATATCCGAAAATGAAAAAAATAATCGTTATTTTCCCCTGATTTCATCGTGTGATGAAACTAGGATTATACATTTTTTTTATTTTTTTTCCTGTTCCATCATGTTTTTATAAGTGTCCGCAGCGATCAAGCTCAAATTCATCAAAATCGGTGACTTATGCATATTCCCTATTGCACAAGGTTACTTATAATATAACAAAAATTGGCATCAAACTATTGTCAAAGTGCAGATAGCAGCACGTTGGTTTACCACACCACATTCAAATAGCGACATAAGAGCGACATTTGACAGTTCTGTACAGCCAGCAGCACACCAAACTATACAAAACTGTCGAAAAACTCAAATTCATCAAACTCTTAAGTTCTAAATTAATTATGGAAAATTGACATATTGCGCCAGTCCAGCCAGCGCGTACAGTGCCGGTTTTAGCACTACCAGCGCCCCTGGGCGACATTTCTACGGGGCGCCCCCTATCTGCGATTCTAGGATTTTCAATTTTGCCTGTTGGTTAAAAAACGGCCGCGCAGCGCGATTTTTAGTCAGTTTCACCTACTAATCTTGGGGATGTATTTAATAGCACTTTAAATTTGATGAAAACAGCTATAAAATTGTATATCAGCACTTTAAAATAATAATGGACCTATAATTTAATATTATCACTACAAAAATAATGGTTTGCACTTTAAAATAATAATAGATCTATAATTTAATATTATCACTACAAAAATAATGCTTGCACTTTAACTGTGTCGCAACCATTGGTCCCAACTCCGAAACCATTTAGTTTCTGTCCAACCATGTCAGACTGATTACCATCTGACCACTGTTAAAATGAGATGGAAAGATGAAAACAACTTGTGGCATGATGCATAATTATACGCCATCAGGTCGGTTCTGGCGTTGTTGGTCACAATGGAACCTAACCTCCTCCTGGGCTCCTCTCTCGCTGCGCCCGCTCGTCGTCGCACCTAGACGTCTGTTTACCAGTGCTAAAGTTATAAAATTAATTTGTAAAGTGCAAAGTATTAATTTTAAAGCTAATCAATTAAATTGTATAGTGCAAAGTATTAATTTTAAAGCTTAGCATATTTATAGTGGAAACCATTATTTTTATAGTTCATTCAATAAAATTTGAAGCTAAACATTTTAAAGTGTGTTACATTATTTTTAAAGTGCATTTATATATTCCCCCTAATCTTGTAATCTTGTTTGTTTATAGTCTAAAAAACGGCCGCGCAGCGCGATTTTTTAGTCAGTTTCATCTGCTAATCTTCTAATTTTGATTATTACAGTAAAAAGACCGCCACGCAGCGCGATTTTTAGTCAGTTTTATCTTCTAATCTTGTAATCTCGCTTGTTCATGGAAAAAAATCGCCAGGCAGCGCGATTTTTTAGTCGGACTCGCTCAATGAGCGTGTGCGTATAAAGGGACACCTGCGGCTGCGGATATAAAGGGGCACCTACCCCTCTATGTCCGGCGCCCCGGGCGGTCGCCCGTGCTCGCCCCCCCCTAACGCCGGTACTGCGCGTATCGTTATCCATTCAACAATACAGTACCATATTAGTTATTCTGTGACAGTACTTCAAGATAAAGAATGGCATCGGAAAAACCTTAGAACCAATCGGCTACATATATTACATAACAAAGACAATTAACAAAAAATAGTTCGGGCTTTTCACTTCTCAAGCTTACGTGCTCACTAGACAGTCCCCCATGACCACGGCAGCTGCAAAGGTGCCGAAACGTCGGAAAATAAAAAATCAAACCGAATACTAATTAATTACCAAAGTACTTTCAATAAAACCGCGCTAGTAGGTATCCGTTAAAAAGTGTTTTATTTCATGATTAGTTCGGGCCTTAAAAGTTTCAACTTTATTGCAATAAAATAAATGTAAATGTCATTTCTAAGAAAAGAAAAAACACGATGCCCATTCCAGGGGTCGAAACTGTTTGCAGTGTCAAAAATACTGATTTTACTGACTGTAAGACTCAAAAATACTGACTTAATTTCTATGTTTAAATGTATAGTGAGTATAAAAAAAGGGGGCTTAAGACAGAGTTTGACAGAGTCGAAAATTTTTTTATATATATTTCTAAAGAACTAGAAAAAATCGACCTGCCAATGAAGGGTTCTCTTATACAGGCGATAAATAGCCTTATAAGCCGAATATGTGAGATACCATGCAAACAAAACACAACCCCGGAAAATCACCACTTTTATGAAGAAACAAAGAAGTTTTTTCTTTGGTTCAGTGTATTTACACTGAATAGTGGCAACCCTAGACCAAAATTTTTAGTCAGTTTTATCCATTAATGCTTGCCTTCTGCAAAAAAACGGCCGCGCAGCGCGATTTTTAGTCAATTTCATCCACTAATCTTGTACTTTTTGCCTGTCTATAGTAAAAAACCAGCCAAGTGCGAGTCGGACTCGCGCACGAAGGGTTCCGTACCAAAAACAGCAAGAAATCACGTTTGTTGTATGGGAGCCCCCCTTAAATATTAATTTTATTCTGTTTTTAGTATTTGTTGTTATAGCGGCAACAGAAACACATCATCTGTGAAAATTTCAACTGTCTAGCTATCACGGTTCATGAGATACAGCCTGGTGACAGACAGACAGACAGACAGACGGACAGCGGAGGCTTAGTAATAGGGTCCCGTTTTTACCCTTTGGGTACGGAACCCTAAAAACAGCCGCGCAGCGCGTTTTTTAGTCAGTTTCTTAAAGTAATCCTGTATTCTTGCCTGTCTATAGTAAAAACAAACAGCCGCGCAGCGCGATTTTTTGTGTGTTTCATCCACTAATCTTGGACTCTTGCCTGTTTACAGTAAAAACAAAGGTACCTAATAATAAAAAAGTGTATAAAAATGAACGTAGGCTGCTAAAAAACTGACTTTACTGACCACTTTTAAAAAAACTGACTTTTACTGACCGAAGCCAAGAAAACTGACTTTTACTGACTTTACTGACCAGTTTCGACCCCTGCCATTCTTTATCTTGACGTACACCTTTATAAAAAAAAATTATCCCATCTGTGCTGCTGACGGTACAATATAGTGCGTTCGATTAAAAAAATAATGCCTCTTATTTGACCCTGACTTAAATGCCAGTTCTTTAGATCTTGATACACAGAAAAAGCTGTATAGTTTTTAATTTTGGATTGAGCTAAATAAATAAACACATATTTACACCATTCCGAAATGGACCACTTTGATTTTTGGAGGTGGGCGTGCTGCACTTTCTGAAAAAAAAAATACAAATATTATAAGACCAGTTAGTAGGTCTATTTTGTAACTCTGACAGCTTCGGTTCACAACCGAGTTTGGCATAAGATGTGAGTACATTGCTGCTACAGGAAAAAACAATATGACTCTCTTTAAAAATCAGATATACTTTTACCTTATGCATGGTTTATACGGGGTCAGTAACATGGCAGTACAGTAACCTAGTCCAGCGCTTACTTGCTACTGGGCTCGTGTAGACACTAGTTCCAACCCAGTCCAGTGCCGACTTCTCGCTCGCAAGTCAGTCCAGCTGACCAGCAACCTGTTCCATTTTCGGGCACAGTACGGCTTACTGCCGATCCTGTGTACATGTACCCAATGACTGGGTCCTAAATTCCGAATCACAGGGTCCAGTCACAGACCCCATATAAACCAGCCCTTATACCAAAGTCAGTTGTCCACCGAAGCTGTCAAAGTTACAAAATAGGCTGCTATTACATAGTTATTGTGTTATAGTAAATGATGATCTAGATTCCAGATCACCATTCATTATAGTCTGTTCAATCTAGATTCTAGAATGAACAGAATGCAGCTGTTCATGTGATGAAAAAGCATAGTGCGTCGACATTTTTCTTTTTTAAGATTCGCTAAGGTGAAAAGTATGCGTATCCTTACTTGTCCTATTTAGTAAACAGTTTTTGACAGTTGTCATTTAAGGCTGAGTTGCACCACCTAACTATAACGATAACAAGCTTGTTAAAGTACCGGTTAAGCACAAGTTAGCCAAAAAAGAGATTGTCAGCAGCCAGCATGATGTCCTTTGACAAGTTTGACGTGACAAATAGGTAGCATTATCATTTGACTAAGTGTGAGTTGCACCAAAACGCTGTCAAAGTTACGGTTATCGTCAAATGATAATGCTACCTATTTGTCACGTCAAACTTGTCAAAGGACATCATGCTGGCTGCTGACAATCTCTTTTTTGGCTAACTTGTGCTTAACCGGTACTTTAACAAGCTTGTTATCGTGCATTATAGCATTATAGTTAGGTGGTGCAACTAAGCCTAAGCCTTTTAAACTTAAATAGTTGCTTAAAAATTTTCTTATGTCATAACTGTTAATAAAATAAATCAACAATATCTTTCGTATTCTACCGGGTGTAACAAGACACTCAACGAAGCCGAGGTCTACGTATTCTGCCCATCGTCAGGACCGAGTTGAAAGGCAACGTTTATGTGCGTGCTCATCAAATAAATTGAGTAATGACGTTTTGAAGCCATTGTTTGTTACAAATTACATAAAATTTTTATAATGTTTCTGTAGACAATAACAAATAAAATAAGATTTCATAAAAAAATTGACTTTGACCATCAATAACTTCGTAGCTCTATTGGTTACCCAGGTATAGTCTAAACAAAAATGATCCTTATGATGGGCGGAATGCGTGGACTTCGGCTTCGTTGAGTGTCTTGTTACACCCGTTATGTGTGGAAAACATTTGTTGTACTTTATGAATGATTATTTCAAAAAAGAGTTGCGTGAAGATCGTTTACCAAATAGGACAAGTAATAAATTGAAAAAATGAAATCACAAATGATGAATGAGCATGCATTACGCCTGTAGCACACCGCCGCGAAACAATACCAGCGTAGTTTCGCCATGAATCGTCTTCTATCGACGACGATACATAACGATCACATCTACATAGTAGTTTCGCGTCATTATTTTCGACGGAGGTGTGCTAACACGGTCCGAAACGATCGGGCGGAATCGCCGCGTGAAAGAGACAGCATCATAGACCATAGTTAAATCTATGCGTTCGTTAGAACAGGCTATTTCGCATCTGTTTTACTTGTTGTACAACTGACAATTCATGGCGAAGCCTAATGTGGTTTCGCTGGTATTCTTTCGCGGCGGAGGTGTGTTACAGGCGTTAATAAGTTATTAATTGCGAATTAGTTGAAGCGGAGACGATTTAGTGCCTTTTCCCACTTGTCAGCGCAGCAGCGATACGTTATGGCCAATGTAAGGCAATGGGTGCATTCCAACAGACAAATCTCTGAGTCATCAATCACCACAGTATATTTTAAACATGAAAAGTAATTAGATTTCATGTATAATTTTGTTACTTGCCATGGTTAAAATGTTCTCTATGGCGATCGATGTCTCAGCGATTAGTGTGTTGGAATGCACCCAATGTCGTATCGCTGCTGCGCCGACAAATGAGAAAAGAGCCATACATATAGGTAACTCAAACGTACCAGCATATTCGTTTTATCATATTTATGGGGAGTTTAGACATTATGATTTCTATCGGCCTTATTAATAAACGAAGAGTAATGGACTAAGAGCTAGCCCCGGAAACAGGTTAACAATTTACACAGCGATAAAATCCCTCTTGTTAGTGTGCACTACTATCATTATTAACAGATCCGGACACCTTGGCAGATTTTCAGTGGTGGGGGTGGGAGTGGTTGAGCAACAAAGGGGCTGAAAAAGCGATTGAAGGTATACAATTTACAGAGCTCTGGATTTAGTGTAGTACAAGCGGCCGCTCGCGACTTCGTCTGCGTGGAGAGTTTTTTTGCTGTCCCTCGGGAACTGTTCGTTTTTTCTGGATGAAAGGTACCCTATGTCCTTTTCTGTACTCCTGACAACGTGTATGCAAAATTTCACGATGATCGGTTGAGTAGTTAGGACGTGAAGGCGTAATAAACAAACAAACAAAGGGACTTTCACATTTATAATATTAGTAAGGATAATAGCAAGCCAATCATGTATCTAAATCGAATATGACATTGCCAGGCATTTTGACTGGTGGAAAAGTAGTGCCAGGCGGCATCAAAGGTGCGCGAAAAAGCGCTAAAGTTTGATGCCACCTGGCACTACTTTTCCACTAGTCAAAATTCTTGGCAATGTTATATTTGATTTAGATATATAATTGGATTGCTAATATACCTTCAATCGCTCTTTCAGCCCCTTTGTCGCTCAACCACTCCCATCCCCACCACTGAAAATCTGGCAGGTGCCCGGATCTGATAATAATGATAGTATGGCAAACTAATAAGAGGGATTTCGTCGCTCTGTAAATTGTCCACCTATTTCCGGGGCTAGCTCTGAGTATATAAGTTTACACCTGGTTTAACCAACAATTTGGCTTAGCAATATTACGTTTGACGTCTCAAAGCGTCATATTCCTAAACAAACTTTTTGGTTAAACTAGGTGTAAACATAATCTTCGTTAAATAACTTTACATAGGTATTAAATATTAATCACTCGTTCAATGGCAAATCTTTGCTAATGTTTAATATTAACATGAGTATACAGCAATAAATAAAAAACAGAAATAAAGTTAGTTACTAGCAGTTTTGGGCGTGTCAAATAAAACAGACAAGCAAAAGAGATCAAACTACATAGCATGCGACAAATAAGTGCAATGAACAAACATTCGTGCTGTCATGCGTGCGTCACACTTCGACGTAGTCGAGCGTAGTACCGGGCAGGTGCGGCAACTGCGCCATGTTCGACTGCGCATGTGGCTGCATATTTGGCTGCGTATTTGACTGTGTGTATGACTGCATATTTGGCTGCGTATTTGACTGTGTATATGACTGCATATTTGGCTGCGTATTTGACTGTATATGTGACTGCATATTTGGCTGCGCATGTGACTGCATATATTGCGTATTTGACTGTGTATGTGACTGCATGTTTGACTGCGCATGTGGCTGCATATTTTGCGTATTTGACTGCATATTTGACTGCGCATGTGAATGCATATTTGACTGTGCATGTAAATGCATATTTGACTGCGCATGTAAATGCATATTTGACTGCGCATGTGACTGCATATTCGATTGCATATTGGATTGCACATGTGACTGCGCATATGACTGCGTATTTGACAGCGCATGTGAGTGCATATTTGACTGCGCATGTGTATGCATATTTGTGTGAGTGTGTGAGTGCCGCGGGTGCGGCGTGAACGCCGCCAGGTATTTGTGAGGCGGACATAGGGGTAGACTGTCGGCGAGCTCGCGCGCGCTCTCTGGACACACTGGCGGTTCCTGCGAGTAAAATATGAGTTGTTGATAGATATTAGGATGCATATTTACCTAAAGTCATATTATGGAAGGAATAAAATTCTGAAAATATTCCCATGAGGTTTAATAGACATTGTTACAATGTAATAAGATTGTGCTTGCTTCACAAAAAACACTGACAATAAAAGTAGGGAAAAGCCGCCAACTACGTTTGTACAGTCAACGAATATTTGACAAATCGTGATTATTTATTACGTCTCACGGAGTATATATAGTAAAATTGGTTTATCCTGGAACCTTTTTTGAATCCCTGGATTTTTCGATAAATAAGTGCTTTCTACATCTGAATTTTAGGTAAATATGCATTCGAATATCCAATTTCTAGTTATCAACTATTATAATGAGATATAAGAGTATGACAGGTGGCTTCTAAACAGAGAATGGCCTATTTAATGTCCTTATAAGTTCCTAATAGATGATTGAATGAAATTACTTGAGAATAGATTCAGTATGGATAGATTAATTACAATTTTGAGGTAACATAATAAATGTCAACGCATTAAACAAAGATTAAAAATTACTTACCGAAACAACCGCTATAGTGACAGTGTCAGAAAACTTGACTTTATTCTTTTCGGTAGATCGGCTTCTATCACCGACTCCATCTAATTTGTAAAGCCTTTCTGGCACAGTGTTCAAATGGTAATTATTATTGTGATACAGGTACATATTATTTGGTTGTTCTTCTCTCAATTCCGTTTGGTACAAACTCCTGAAATGTGTCGAAAGTCTGTCTTGTGGTCTTGGAATTATATCTACGGTTGAAACCGCTTTACTAGGGGATTCGTTTATTACTGCTAAAGTCGGCATAGAAGCTCCCAGTCTTTGGCTCAAAGACGGTTCTAAACTCCATTTTCCATTCTGTGTTAAAATCGGCTTGATTCTGTCGTGACCGCTGATTTTGACGTAGGTATCGTCGATATTGGTGGTCCATATGGTGTTATCCCTTTCTAAATACTGGTGTAAGTTGGGACGGATGCTGTTGGAGGTGGACTCTGTTTGGGATGTGGTATGAGGTATGAGAGAGACCCTGGGTAGGGGAGGCGGTTTGGTTTTGACTTCTGAGGCGCTAGTGTCGTCCGAGCAAGAATGGGAGCTGCATTGCGAGCACGAGTCGGAGCAATCGGATTCTGAAAAAAATAATGGCGTTAGTTGAGGAAATACAATCTTATTCTTAATATATTGTAGCGTATTTTCATATTTTATGTTTGAGAAGCCCAAAATCGTAAATGCCCCTTCACATTATAATTTTTTAGAAAATTAAGTATCGAAATTGTCGAATGTGTTGTTTGGTTAGTGTATTGGCAGGGGGTCTCACTTGGCGCTTAATATTTTTAGCCTACTGCTCGCGGCTCACTCAGTCGAGCCATGGTCGAGGGGTCGCGCCGACACGCGCGCTGTCTGCGAGCGAAGAGCGCGCGAACGACACGAACGAGCAGTTCTTAATATTTTTTAATACTTTTTGCGAAAATCATCACGAACTTTATACATCACCTAACATTATTCTCAAATAATATCATTTTTACACAAGTAACTAAGTACTTACTTGACTAACTAGTTAGGAATACATATTCTCAGATTCTCTTCACTTAGAAAGTAGTTTTTTTTATATAAGTAGTTAATTTCATTGTATATTCGGCGTAACGAATGTTTTTAAGATATCTTATCTAAGGTAAGTAGCGAGTAGCAACCTTAACGATTCACAAGTTGTATCGGTTGAGAGAGAGCTACGCGATCTGAATCTCATTCTGAAGAGAGGTGCTTCGTAGGTGCTTTAATATGAGGCACGCAGCGCTGTGCAGTTTGAAATTGTACTTAATTGCCGTGCAGCGAAAGTAGATTATTATTTGATTAACCTTGCGCGGATGGGCTTCTGTACGTTAGTACTATTGTATATTCTATGGTATTGGTGTTATATGCGTGCTTAGAATGGACGTAGGTAATTATTTCAATTTTTCTCGCTCGTTACTTATTCCGTAATGACACTGACCTCGCTCCTCGGCGGCGTAGTGTCGCGCGAGCGCGGCGGCCTCGTCGGCGAGGGTCGCGAGTCCACTGCGCGCCGCCGCCCACCGCGCGTCCGCGAACAGGTCCCACGCGCGGAGATCTACTGCTAGACTTAGTGCTTTCTCTATACGTCCTCTCCTGGTAAGGGGAAAGTTAATAATTAACGTTGATCATGTGTGTAAAAAAACGTAGTTCTAACAGCGAAAGGACATACCTATAGTAAAGTAGCAGCCGCCCGCGACTTCGTCTGCGTGGAAAGGTTTTTCGCTATCCCTCGGGAACAATACTTTTTTTCGGGATGAAAGGTACCCTATGTACTTCTCTGTACCCCTGACAACGTGTATGCAAAATTTCATGATGATCGGCTCAGTAATTAAGACGTGAAGGCGTTACAAACGGACTTACGCATTTATAATATTAGTAAGGATTCGCAGTCTCTGTCATAATATAGTGGTGAACCACACAAACAAGGTAACTTTAAAGTTTTGGTTGTCCGCCAGGGATTGATCGACGGGGCTGTACCGGTTAACTTACATGGCTATCATTATCGCTTTCATTCGACAGATGGATGTGATACATTGCTACTTCTATTAGGCCTAAAATTATAACTTATCAAAGAAAAGTGGCAATGTATCACATCCATCTGTCAAATGAAAGCGAGTATGCGCTTAGGGCCGTCTGTGCGTAACCCTTGCCACTCAACGCCTCTGTTGGATAACACACACTCACCTGAGTATGTGGTGGAAGAACTTCCTGGCGAGGTAGTGCGCGGGCGCGGCGTAGCGCGCAGCGGCGGGCGCCAGGTACGCGCCCAGGGCCGTCTGTGCGTAACCCTTGCCACTCAACGCCTCTGTTGGATAACACACACTCACCTGAGTATGTGGTGGAAGAACTTCCTGGCGAGGTAGTGCGCGGGCGCGGCGTAGCGCGCGGCGGCGGGCGCCAGGTACGCGCCCAGGGCCGCCTACGCGTGACCCGCGCCACTCACCTGAGTATGTGGTGGAAGAACTTCCTGGCGAGGTAGTGCGCGGGCGCGGCGTAGCGCGCGGCGGCGGGCGCCAGGTACGCGCCCAGGGCCGCCTACGCGTGACCCGCGCCACTCACCTGAGTATGTGGTGGAAGAACTTCCTGGCGAGGTAGTGCGCGGGCGCGGCGTAGCGCGCGGCGGCGGGCGCCAGGTACGCGCCCAGGGCCGCCTACGCGTGACCCGCGCCACTCACCTGAGTATGTGGTGGAAGAACTTCCTGGCGAGGTAGTGCGCGGGCGCGGCGTAGCGCGCGGCGGCGGGCGCCAGGTACGCGCCCAGGGCCGCCTACGCGTGACCCGCGCCACTCACCTGAGTATGTGGTGGAAGAACTTCCTGGCGAGGTAGTGCGCGGGCGCGGCGTAGCGCGCGGCGGCGGGCGCCAGGTACGCGCCCAGGGCCGCCTACGCGTGACCCGCGCCACTCACCTGAGTATGTGGTGGAAGAACTTCCTGGCGAGGTAGTGCGCGGGCGCGGCGTAGCGCGCGGCGGCGGGCGCCAGCGGCGCGCGCGGCGCCAGGTACGCGCCCAGGGCCGCCTGCGCGTAGCCCTCGCCATTCAACGCCTCTGTTGCCAAATGAATACTTTTTATATCCTACTTCCTACTAATATTATAAATGTGAAAGTTTGTGGGTTTGGATGTTTGGATGTTTAGATGTTTGGATGTTTGTTCCTCAATCACGCAAAAACTACTGAACAGATTTGGTTGAAATTTGGCACACAGATAGAAGATAGCCTGGATTAAAACATAGGATACTTTTTATCCCGATATTCCCACGGGAACGGGAACCACGCGGGTGAAACCGCGGGCGGCCGCTAGTTGATCAATATCACATCAATTTGATTTTATGTGACAACTTTTTTAACCTTCTAGTAAACTAGGACCTTTGGACTGGTATATAAATAATAATAAATAAAAAAAAAAAAAAACAGACCAAAGATCCATAATCACACCTATGGAAAGAACGTTTGTAAACAAACCGCCCACACATAACCTTTTAGCGAAGCAATAGTACATTACTGACTCGGTCAATAATGACTGCATTCATTTGATACCCAAATAAAAGAAAAGATTTTTTCACCTCTCCAGCACGAAAAGGGCGCTTTTGACGCGTAAAAACTCGCAGCAAGATCGATTTTTGCTGCGAGCGTGAGGCAAAGTGCTTTTTTAATTTCTAACACCAACTTTTGAAATAATTAAGAAAAAAGAAATAGAGTAACAAGGATGAGACTTGTAAAATTGATATGTGAGAAAAGGATAGAAAGACTGCTTTATGTTGTCATACATGAATTAAAAAGTATAAAAAATAAAATGCACGGTTATATATAGAGTTTTAAATAAGGATTGTTAAAAAAGAAGTTTGATAATTCGAAATAAAGAGTAGAACGAAATGAGGTCGCATGTATGAAATAAATATTAAATAAGAAAAATCAATGAAATTTTTAAACAAGTAAGTGTTTCATAAATATAAATAAATCAATAAAATGGGAAATTAATAAATAAGAGAAAAACACAACGTAATGTAAATAAAACGACAGGAATATATTTTAATCTATGAATAAAAATTTTCAGCATAGGTTTAATCGAATTATTTTTGTGATGTATTACAAAAAATTAGTGCGTCCAGCGATGAAGATAGTTGTCTAACTCCAAAAGAGTTGAGAGAACAAGTTTCTAATGCTGAATTTAGATTTTTACCAGGAAAGTGACGTGATTTTTTTCTTGCTGGTCGAGGTGAAAAGTTGGATGTTTAACACGAGACCAAAGTTTTGTTCGGCCTCGTGCCTTTAAATCACGAACTAGCGAAGTAGTCTAGAATTGAATCACGAGCGTAGCGAGTCGGCACTCGCAGCACAAATCGACTTTGGTCACTTGTATAACAAATAACTATTTTTACATTTTTAATTTTTTTTCGGTATTTTGGAATGTGCTATCAAAGCCTTTCATTTGATACCCATACATTAAAATAAAGATTTTTATTTTTATTTTTTGAAAATGCTCATCAAGGCCTTTCATTTGATACCCAAATGTGTAATTTTTTTTATTTTTTTTTTATTTTTATAAAATGTGCTCATCGAGACATTTCACTTGATAATACCCATATAGAAAAAACACATTTTTTCTACATTTTTCATTTTTGTTTGAAATGTGCTCATCAAGGCTTTTCACTTGATACATTACCCATATTGAAAAATAATTTTTTACCATCGCCACTCTAAAAAGTGCGTTTAATTCAACGATAAGAGTGAATAATAAGCGATTTTATTCACCGAGTGAATAAAAATAATTTGAATTTGGAACAAGCGCGCATCATGAATTAATAGTACAAAAAAGTACCTATACCTACTGGCTGCTATGGAGCTATTCCATAGAGCCATAGTTACACAATAAAATTAAAGAAAAAAAAATCCCGCCAAATTTAATTAGGTTCTTTTTAGTGTCTTATCTTTGGGTTCTTTTCTATCTATTAGAGGGAGATTGAATGTTCAGTCTTGCATCAGTCCATTCCATCAGGTCTGGAACGATATTCAGTCTGCAAAAGTTTAAAGTCTGATGAAGACTGATGAAATGGACTGATGCCAGACTGATCATGTAATCTTTCTCTTGGCGTGGTTGTTTTATGTCGTTGGAAAACTTCTAATTTCACGCATGGGTCGGTCATGGGATGGGTGACCAAAAATGTATTATCTCGAGCTCCTTCGTTTTAAATGCTCTAAGTCTCCGTGCCTCGGAAGGCACGTTAAGCCGTTGGTCCCGGCTGCATTTGCAGTCATTAACTCCCATCAATCCGCATTGGGCCCGCGTGGTGGGTTATGGCCCATCCCCCACCCATAAGGAAGGCCTGTGCCCCAGCAGTGGGGACATTAAAAATTTAATTTTTTTGAAAGCTGCTCATCAAGGCCTTTCACGTGATACCCACAATCGTGTTACATCGAAAAAGCAATAGTACATTACTGACTCGGTCAATAATGACTGCATTCATTTGATACCCGAATAAAAAAAACTTTTTTTTTACATTTCTCATATTATTTTTTTTCGTTATTTTGGAATGTGCTATCAAAGCCTTTCATTTGACACCCATAAATTAAAAAAAAAGTTATTATTTTTATTTTTGTAAATTTGATACCCAAATGTGTAAAAAATATTTTTTCTTCATTTTTTTATTTTTAAGGAATGTGCTCATCAAGACATTTCACTTGATAATAATACCCATATTGAAAAAAACATTTTTTTCTACATTTCTCATTTTTGTTTGAAATGTGCTCATCAAGGCCTTTCACGTGATACCCACATTCGTGTTACATCGAAAAATTCGCTCCATTTCTGAATTACACGTGTGTAATGAGTTTCTATAGAAACATTTACGGTCAGACGCCGGAGCGGTTTAGGTCTGTCCAGTAACTCCGATTTAGCACGAAGAAGGTTGTCAAAATAATGTTCAAATTTCCAAGCATGCTTGAGAAAATGACTCTCAATGAATGAGGAGAGTGCTACCCCAGTACCAGATTGTTAAAACATTACAAATTGTTACCTTCACCGCTTCGCAGCGCTGCACACACGAGCTTGTTGACGGCCCACAGACATTCCGTCCCGTGCTCGTCCCAGTCCAGGGCGCGCAGCAACGCCACCGCGTTGGAACACCGCCCGCCGCGTAACCACGCCTGAAGAGACAGCCCTACTTAAGCTTTTTAAGAATTGAATTTTAGAATTTTAAGCTTTTGATAAGGGCTAGGGCAGCTCTAAAAATAAAGTATCTGGCACACTGGATGCGTTCTGCGGTCTGCGGTCAGGTCAAACTGAACGTTGCCCGCATTATGTATGAACAAAATAGTAGGTCAGGGCAATCGGTCCGCGGTCCGCTCAGGGCAATCGGTCAGCGGTCCGGGCGAGGAAACCGGTTAGCGATGCAGGGCAAACAGCGGCATGTGACTACGTGAATCAGTTTGTGTTTAAGAAGAAATGGATTCAATGGGAATATTCCATTTCCCAAAACGGATATGGATATGGAATTTTAATATACCCTGGTAGAATCCCATCTGTAGCCGTGACCGTTGCCCTGCCCGCCTGCCCGTGCCCTCTGCCCGCCTACCGCCCGTACGCGTCCTGCCTTCCCCTGCGTTCTTTGATCATGCCCGCACGGTCGGATCGCATTCTATACAAAATATATAGAGACCGACAATCTTGTTCATACATAATACGGGCAGCGATCACTTTGACGGCAGACCGCATCCAGTGTGCCAAATCCTTAAAGGTGCGGGCGGGCACATTTGTCTGACGCCACGTGTTAACACGCCGTCAGTTAACATCGGTTTTCGTAGTAAATGTGTGAAGTAGGAGCACACGTCTTATCTTATAACACGTCCATATAAATACGCCGTGTTAAGACGTGGCGTCAGACAGATGAGCCCGCGCCCTATACGTGTTAAAGACAAACAAACGTTAGGTGTAAAACAGCCTGTTGGTAAATTTGTGTATTATACGCTAACGCTAACGCGTAGCGTTTGGGTGCAATTTAACATGGTCCCGCAATGTTTAGTCAGGCCTCCATCACTCGCTCAATATCGCGCGATAAGCACCTACCGCTAGCCGTTCCGCCGGCGGGACAAGTGAGCAGAGGGGCGCCACAAGCCCGCCTGTGAGGTCGCGCGGCATCTTACTGCCTGCGTAGGTATTGTCTCTTTATAATAGTAACAATGTCGAGTCGACATTACTGTGCCGTGTACGGATGTCAAAATCAAAAAACCTTATGATATATGCTACGCAGTTTCATTTATAAGAAGACAACCCTAACGTTTCGTCATTAGAAAAGGTAAGAGCACGCGGTAGAAAGAGAGGCAACTACTAGGTGAATATAAACTGTACTGCAGGCCATAGCGCGACCTGAATTGCACTTTATTGTGTCGGAGCAAAAGTCGCTATTTATATAAATTACTATGCGGCGTGCTGCTTCTGTACTTGTACTATTAGTTATTCTGTGGTTTAGTTAGATAAAATGTCGACATTTTTCAAGACCAAAACAGTGCAACTTCTGTACAACAGTACTATTATGTATTTTATTTTTATTTATTTATTTAAACAAACATCTTAAAAGCTTACAGATGAGTCATCCAAGGCGCTTAAAAGATTAATTATTTAAGAAATTTACATTTTTCAATATTACATGTCATTTCATTAAAACAATTATTAATTAAATTAATACAATTCAAAATAAAAGATACAAAATAAAACATTGGAAAAAAAATCGAACAACTAAGTCAGTAAATTATATCATGTCATTACAGTATATACTAAATTTATTAATAAGAATTCCTAAGCTATCAGCAAATATGTCGAGATCGGCGTGCCGAGCAAGTGTGTCCCCGATAGCACGCAGTGCGTGGTTAGAGGGCGCGTGAGCACCACGTTTAGTGCGCGCGGTGGGCAGCGCCAAGAGGCGCGGCTGGCGGCGCGGCGCCACCAGCCCCTCCGAATTCCACGATATATTGTGGGGAACCAAGAGACGGATTCTCTCTACTATCTGCGGGCTGTCGATCATATTATGGACTATTAAAAGATAGTGTTTTATCAATGCCATAAGCCTCCTAAACTTGAGGGTTTCCATGTCAACCATACCCGAAACGAACAGTGATGGATATAAATAGGGATAATATCCGTACCGTTTTTTATAAAGCCAGCGAGCAAATTTGCGTTGTATTTTTTCAATCATCAGAGCATATTTCTCTTCGCATGGATCCCAAATGACGGCACCATACTCAAGCTTGCTGCGAATGTATGCATTGTACAATACCTTTGCTACCCCTATACTGTCAAACTGTGCAGCTGTTCTCATAACGAAACCTAATATTCGATGCGCTATCTTACAAATACTTGTCACGTGCTCATGAAAGTCCAATTTAGAATCTAAAACTAAACCTAAGTCCCGAATATTATTAACTCTTTCCAAAGGAGCGTCCGATAATTTATACGTGATATTTAATGGTATTTGCTTTCGAGAGAAAGTAACCGTCTTACATTTACTAATATTAAGAGGTAGATTATTGTCGCGGCTCCATTGGGATACAGCATCGATATCCTTTTGCAGTGCTAACGCCTCGGTTTCAGTTTTGATACCCAGGCTCAGCTTGAGGTCATCCGCAAACAAAAGACACTCAGAAGCAGCGACAACTTCCGCTAAGTCATTAATAAAAATGACGAAAAGTGTTGGTCCTGACGTACTACCTTGACTCACACCGGATCTCGTAAAGTAGCTACCCGATTCGTATCCATTTAGGCGTACATATTGACAGCGGTCTTTAAGATAACAGGAAAAGAACTTGAGGAGTCCCGGCGTAAAGCCAATCATTGCTAATTTCTGCAACAGTTTATCGTTGTCAATCAGGTCAAACGCTTTTTGGAAATCGAAGTAAGCCGCATTATATTCTGTGTTATTATAGAAATTCGTGGTGAATACAATTCATACTTCCCTTCTGTTCTCAAGTTGAATACAAATCTGGTCTAAAACAACCTCTAGACCAGGGATGGCGAACCATTTTGTACCAACGTGCCATTTTTCTAAAGAAATCTTTAATGAGGTCCTACACGGGCCATAAAATAATTTTGTATTTGTGATTATTGGGAAAATAATAATAATAAATACTATCAACTCACAAGTCTTTTTTTACTACAAAAAATAGGTACATTTTGCAGTGTTTTAATTATATGCGTAATTTAAATTAATTCTTTCATAATTTTTTGTAGCACATAATGAATTTTGTGATTGTTGACGTGCCCAAAATATTGTGTCGCGTGCCATTCAAAGTCAAAGTCAAATAAGCTTTATTCAAATAAACTTAATTATTCCAGATTTTTTTAATGGCACTGGCAATGACACATGGGAATTAATGGCACGCGTGCCATTAGTTCGCCATCCCTGCTCCAGACAAATTAAACTAGTCCCAAATAATTTAACAACCCTTACTCGCATAATTCGGATACCAATAGTTATCTTCAACGCACGTGGTTCTTCTTTCTACTTTCTTGGAATTGTTTAAACATATAAAAATAAATAGGCTCCAAAATGTAACCTTGTGGCACACCAGTTTTGATATGACATCCTGACGATTCTGCTATACTTTACCAGTAATATAAATTTCTGGACTCTGTCTGGCACTTTTTTTAATAGATATTTTAATAAATAAGACTAAATAATATTACTGTATAAGTAATAACAATGAAATATTAAGAGCGCTTATTCTGCACACTAGCGCCGCCACTGGAAAAAAAATCATAATACTCAAATAAAGACGAAATTGTGAATTATCTCTCTGGAGTGCACTCCGAACATACTTTGTGGTACTTTTTATCACTCAAACAATATTTTTGGGCCTGTAGTTTAGTTTAATGGACTTTTATTGCTAAAAGTGGCCACTTTTCGCAATAAAAGTCCATTAAACTAAACGGCAGGCTAGAAAATATTGATTAAGTGATAAAAAATACCACAAAGCTTGTTTGGAGTGCACTCCAGAGAGATAATTCACAATTTCGTCTTTATTTGAGCACTATGAATTTTTTTCTAGTGGCGGCGCTAGTGTGCAGACTGCGCCCTCTTAAGTTATACCAGGGCTCTGACACTGCGCGCGTGAGTATAAAGCGCTCGGCGTCCTCAGTAAGGACTCAAATTAGTCAGGAAATTGAATTTCATACGTAAGAAAAGATAAGACCTACGCGATAGAAAGAGAGATAACCAAGTGAATGTTTTGGAGCGAAGGGGGCGCTGTGCGACCTGAACTGCACTTTATTGTGTCGGAGCAAGAGTCGCAATTTATTTAAACGATTTTGCGGAGTGCAACTTCAGTATGCTAGTACTATTATCTATTCTGTGGTTATACTTACAGTGAGCAATCGCGGATGAGTAATATGTAATAAGGCAAGAGGTCCCCCCGTAAAAGACAAAAGCATCATAGGTCCCGCCCTAGCTTTACGGGCAGCCAATATTTGCATACGTTTGGAGTCTCTGAAACGAGAGAATAGGGGGCTGATTACGTAACTATGTTGCTAACAATTCTCGATTGAAACCGCAGTTACATTGCTGCTTTAAGTAAGATAGTTGTCACATTGGTTCTTACTAAAGCAGCCACGTAACTGCGATTTTTTGTTGATTGCAACAAAGTTAAAAAAGCAGGGGGCTGAACACTATTACTTTGAAAAATAAATTTAAAAAAAATATTAATAACACAACTGCCCTGCCAAAAACGAACTAAAAAGTTAAACAACAAGTGTTATTGCTAGTCGGGGGACCTTTTTGTGAAACAATTTTTGATCAAAGACGTCCCCCGACTGCAATTACAGAGACTTGTTGTTTAACTTTTAGTTCGTTTTTGGCAGGGCAGTCGTATTTTTTTTTGTTTTATTTCACACATTTTAGTGACATATTATATAGTTTTGGAATGTGCTCATCAAGGCCTTTCATTTGATGCCCATATTGTAATAATAGAAGAATATTTTTTTTTCACATTTGAAAACGGCGTCGTAGTCACCATATTGATTTTTTCTAAAAAAAATATAGCCTGTGTTACTCGGAATGATGTAAAGATTCTAATGATACCCCATACATCCAAATCAGTTTAGGCATTTAGAAGTTATGGTGGAATAAAGAAACTCACATACCCACAAACATACATGAACCCTGAACACATATACACTCTTTTTGCTTTGGGCAGTCGTGTAAAAATTATAACTCATTGCGAGCATTTGATGAGCTCCGTGATATTAATACACGGCGTTGGACATGCTTATTACCTCAGGTAAGACGTAAAGTCGAAGCATTTAGTATGGTGATGAAGCAACGAGAGCGCCCTGTCGAAGCACTGTATCCTGCCGCCTTCCTCTGCGGCCACGACGAGTTCTGCGGCCCACCACACTTCGGTTGCTATCTGAAAGTATGTACAGTGAATAATATGAAAACGTGAATGCGCCAGAGCAAGTCTATGGCCGAACACTCAAACGCTTCTTAGGGGTCGTCCATTATGTTTTTAACAACTTTTTAACTCCCCCTCCCCCTGGTGATACACGGTGAGGTTAGACTAACCCCACCCCCGTCCTAAAATCAAGTGTATATTTAATGCACGTGATATCTCACCCCCTGCCCCCTTGTAATGTTTCGTGTTTTTTTCCGATACATACCCCGGACACTCCATAGAAGCGCCGACACAGACACTCCACAGATGCTGTTTTTGTACAAGCGCAACTGTGTGCGTGAAGTCTAGGGCTACCGACTACCGTGCAGTCTTTATTGGTTAGGTAGGTAGGTACTTAAGTAAGTTTCTGAGTATACCTCGCGCGACGAGTTAAGAGCCCTCGGCAGTGTGGAGGGGGTATGCGCAGTATTATTTTTTAATAACAAATCACTACTGTGCATACCCTCTCATTTTCTTAACTCGCCGCGCGAGCTGTAAGTACCCAGAAACTTTGGTAATAATGATGAGCATGTATTCCAAAGCCACTTTTTTCGTAACTGGGTTTTATAAAGTCACAATAAGTCATTTCATTTGTACAATGTACTGTCAGTTGACACTCCACTAACAAATTTATTCAATGAATTCATTGTTTATCCACATTTTAGTAGGTTATTTAGTAGGCATACTTATGCACCTACTAAATTGTCGTATTATTTTGATAACAATAAACAAAAAAACATATTTGCTTCGAATTATCAAAATAATATCGCGCGTTCACGCCGTGCATGAGTTGACTTGACACACGACTAAAATGAGCATACGATTCGGCATACGTGAGGTAATTGATTCTGGGGCGGGGCGGGGAGTGTCCTTTCTGTACGTTAGTAGTTAAAACTATTCTGTAGTTATGGTGTCAGACTAAGATAAGATGGTGATCTTTTCTTAGCCTGACGCCATAACCACAGAATAGATAGATTTAACTCGGTATCAATACAAAAAGGACACACCCCGCCCCGCCGCAGAATCAATTACCTCACCCCACCCCGCGAATTCGTATGCCGACTCGTATGCTCATTTTAGTCGTTACCACCGTAGCTAGCCCGGCGGAATTGAAATAAGCCCTACCACCAACCAAACCGAGTACAAGTGTACCCCCCTCCCGGGAATCGAACGGGTGGACGAACCGCTAGACCACAGACGCGGCTAAAATACTATGCTGCTATAATACACAGAGGCGATACTTACAAATCCCGCGCGAACTGTTTGCGTGACGCCGACTGTGTGATGTATGACGTGTAAAGAGCCATCAATGCACGCGGCCAACACTCTCAGGTCGCACGGCGAGCGCCGCACCGTGCGCGCGGGAGCTGGCAACGATACGTGCGTCTCGCTCTCTCGCATGGAAGACAGCTTTGTGGATCTCTCCTCATTGTTTGGCACTACGTACCGAATCCAGTTGAAGTTAACGCCATTCTGAAAGATTTTATTAAATTTTGAGTTGTTCAACTTTAGCTAAGCTAAGGCGTTATGTAATTTCAATACCTACTGTCGTTTGTAAATTAACACCGTTAAGTCTTGGCCACATCTGCGTAACGCCTAGATTAACGCTTTAAGCTATGCGTTAAGACGCAGGTGGAGCCATAGCATAATCGTATTTAAGTCGGAATTCTTTTATTTAAATAAATGAACATGAATTTTAAAGTATATAGATATGGACCAAGGATTCTTGACCGTAGATCTATACTGTACAGTCTATACTGTAGTCTATACTGTACAGAACAAAAAACATACAGTACTTATTTTGTAAAATTTTGTACCATCTAACATAATTTAATATTTCCAATACTTTAATGTTGTAATTATAAATTCAAAACGCACTGACCTTATGACATGTTATTTGTTCAATAACATGAACAATATCAGATTTGTGAGATATTTCTGCCAGTAAAGTCTCGTTCTCTAATTGATGATAAGCTGCTAGTGAAATGTGATGTCTGTAAGAAAGCAAAATGTGTAGTGTATTGGCAACGCTTGTCTTGTTTTATTTGAAACAAGTAACTTTTGACAATGTAGGCAAAAGAGAAAAATAACTTTATGAAAGAATGAATATAAGTGTTTAAGTATGTATGTCACCGGCAATGTATGAAACGCAGGCAATGTATGAAATAGAATGAATATCATTGTCTATTTCATACATTACCTAGGCATTGTATACAATGACTAGGCATTGTATAGAATGCCTGCTGGTCCACCGTCATGTGTAAAATAAAAAGATTTTGATCTCAGTTGGTTAGAGGGCAGACACAAAAGCTCTGGGGTGGGCTCGGGGTTCGAGGGCTCGGGGGGGATCAAGGGGGCTTGAAGGGGGGTCAAGGGGGGCCCGAGGGGGAAACGGGGTGTCACGGGGGCGCTCGGGAGGGGGGTCGAGCGAGGCGGTCCGGGGGGAGGGTCGAGGGGGGCTCGGGGTAATCGAGGGGGGCTCGGGGGGGTCGAGGGCGGCTCGAGGGGTGCTCGACGGGGCTTGAGGGGGGCTCGAGGGGGGCTCGAGGGGGGCTCGAGGGGGGCTCATTGAGTTTGGTATCTAACCTGCTTTACTCCTGTAGGTCCCGGGTTAGATTAGAAATTTAAGGCAAGCGCGTAGCGCAGCGGAGCGTGAGCCTTAAATTTCGAGGTTATATTTTTATAACAGACAACAGAAACATACTGTTTTTACACATTGCCGGTGGACCAGCAGGCATTGTATACAATGCCTAGGCAATGTATAAAATGAATCATATTTCATACATTGCCTGATCGTTTCAGGCATTGTATACAATGCCTGGGCATTGTATACAATGCCGGATTACACACATTGCCGGTAACATGTATAAAATAATGTTTTTACAACCATATAAATATTACTTTTACTATCATCCTCTTGTATGGATTCGAGAAAGATTTGTAACCATTGCTTACTATCTCATGTTTTTTTTTAATTTTAAAGCTTTTAAGAATAAGAAAAAGAATAAGAATTTTTATTTGTTCAAAACATGGTTATTACAGGTGGTACAGTATAGTGAATTTGAACTACACGTTTTACCAAAGTTTGGCATACAAAATTTCATTAGGTACATTATACAACTAGAAAAATGAATAAATTTTAATTATTATTATTATCAAATTATTAATTATTAAATTAAGAAATAAATTATATGTCAATGGAAATTTCGATGTCAACAATAAGATTATGTGGATATGTCATGCGTCTTACTAAACTAAATCTACGAGTATTTTACTTATATATGTCATTTTACTTAAAATTAGAATATTCATTTAGGTCATAGGGACATAAGTCAATCAACCAGTTGCGCAATTTGGAGACAAACTGATTAAATGGAAGGCGTCTTATTTCAACGGGAATATGATTATAAACCTGGATAGCCATACTGTAGCAGTTCTTCTGATAAAGGGCGCTGTTACAAGTTTGCCGTTGGAGACGGTGATTGTCCCTGGGTCGCAGTCTTGGGTTCGACGTGTCTTTTTTTTGAAAGAGTTGGGAATGACGTCTTACAAACATTCCTATTTCCAGAATGTACATTGCAGTTAGGGTAAGTACTTTTAATCTTACAAATAGAGGTCGACATGTGTCCATCGGTCTAGCTCCACAAATGGCTCTTATGCATCTTTTTTGCATAATAAATGCTTTGGAGATATCTGGGGAATTCCCCCACAATATTAGTCCGTTCCTAGTAAAGAAGATACGTGACCATAATATGCAGTCAAGGCTACACTTTCACCGGCCGTGTGTCTCAACTTTCTGAGCGCAAATACAAATCTACTTAGCCTTGAGCACACGTTTTGAATTTGTGCTTTCCAGTTGAGGTGCTGATCGAGTATTATACCCAGGAACTTCGTTTCGCTAACTTCACTAAGTTTTTCGCCTTTGTGAGCTATGTCTGGTCTTATGCGAGCAGCTTGGTAATTTGAAAATTGTATAAACGTAAAATTGTATCATTAAAGACAACAATGAACAAAACAAACCCATTAACATAGTAAAGGTGTAGATTGGCATGGTCTTCGAGCACCGGACTCCAGGGGGCCGGCTCTACAGAAGATGTGCTCCACACAAGAATTTTGATGTTTCCTTTGATGACGCTTGAAGATAATTTTCTATCACTTCGACGGGTACCGCCAAGTTCTATAGTCTGTTTTGACCAGTAAAATGGAAGTCAGTAAAAGGTTTAATGAAAACCAAAATACCAAACCACTTGTTATAATTTTCTTAACATTATTAAGAGGATTACTGCGCTACATTAGCGCCGTCAGTGGGAAAAAAATCGTAGTGCTTAAATAAAGACGAAATTGTGAATGGTGTTCTTCTAGTGTACTCCGAAGAAGCTTTGTTATACTTTTTATCGTTTAAACAATATTTTATAACCTGTCGTTTAGTTTATTGCTAAAAGTGGCCATACTTTTAGCAATGAAACTCCATTAAACTATACGACAGAGTAGAAAATATAGTTTAAGCGATAAAAAGTACCACAAATCTTCTTCGGAGTACACTAGAAGAACACAATTCACAATTTCGTCTTTATTTAAGCACTATGATTTTTTTCCATTGGCGGCGCTAGTGTAGCGTATAAACCCTCTTAATATTATATTATTAGTTTATTTATTACTGACTTTTATAAATTACTAGCGGCCGCCCGCGAGTTCGTCTGCGTGGAAAGGTTTTTATTATCCCTATCCTATCCCTATCCTATCACTATCCTATCCCTTATGTAAAAAAGTGTAGTTCCCGACTACACTTTTTTACACCCCTGACAACGTGTATGCAAAATTTCATGATGATCGGTTCAGTAGTTAGGACGTGAAGGCGTAACAAACAAACAAACAAACGGACTTTCGCATTTATAATATTAGTAAGGATATTATTAGTTTATTACTGACTCTTATAAATAATATAATGTTAAAAAACTTTTATAAAATATTGTAAAACTTTTATATTTTCAAAAACCTAATATTATAAAATGACAAAGTTTGTATGTCTGTTAACCAATCATGCAAAAACGGCTTAACGAATTTGGATGAAATTTGACATAGAGATAGTTTATAACCTGGATTAAAATGTACTTTGTCCAGGATATTATTATTTACTATTTTTATTTTTCACAGGCAAGCAGTTTTTAAATGTCTGTATCTTGCTGCTATTTATGAGTTTTGTTCACTGTTTATAGACCAGCCGATTTTTTAATTGACTAATGTTTGAGGCAAGTACTACATTATCCGGAAGCTTATTCCAGTCTTTGATCTGATCTGATCTTTGATCTCTGTTGCTGATAAAGTTCTTGGGTGGGTTGTTATGACCTGGATAAAAAGTATTTTTAGGTTTTCCTAGAGATTTTTTAGGTTTCCACACACAAAGTTGCAGGCGGACGCTAGTAGATTATATTATAATAATTACTTTTACCTGTATATGAGGATCTCTGTCTGATATCCGATATGGGATGCTGCTTGCATGTTTATTATAAGTAATAACAGTAGCCAGACGATCATTATGAGTTAACATCAAATGAGACTGTGAAATAAGTGCTGCAACAAACATCAAGAATTATTAAAAGTAAGAATAAGTTCATTATTTTAACGATTTTATAAACAATTAGACTTCTGTACTTTATACATAATTCCTTTCGAATCACTATCTATTAAAAATAACTGCTTCAAAATCTATTGCATAGTTTTAAAGATCTAAGCATACATAGGGTCAGGCAGCGGGAAGCAACTTTGTTTTATACTAAGTATGATGAAGGGACACAAAAACAGCAAAAACAAGATCTCTGGGAAACTACAAGCTATTGGATTTTGGAATTACCAATGAGTTGTATACCTATACTATTTTTAGAATTACACTATGGTTAGAAGACCATGGGGAATGTATGAAAAAAATCAAATTGGCTTAATTTTTTTCACGCAACTAGAAATTCTCAAACTTTACCCTATCAACAAGGGAGCTTATTCCGACCTATAAAAAAATATTCAGCCAATTTGATTTTTTTCAGTAGTTCCCAATTCTATTGTTTTGAATAAGAAAATGATAATTCTATTTCATACATACCTCCTGTAACAGTTTGTCCAGATAATTTTCCAACGCAGTATCTATCAAAAAGTATTTGAGTAACATCTAATGTAGACGGTTTGACAGTCAAATATGCGATTGCTCCCGATGAAAATATAATTGTTATAAGAGAATCATTCGTCCATTCACATGTAACTATACTCTTGTCCCGGAGTTTAGCATCAAGTTGCCGAATTTGGCGAGGGCGTGCCGCGCGCCAGTGGCCGCTTCGACGCTCACAGAAATTTCTTTTCCCGGTGTCATAGATGGACTCATCAGCTTTTTTCTTGGTTTCATATCTGAATTAAATAAAAGTAGGTAGGTAACAATTTATTGATACAAGGATAATAAGATAAAAATAAGAAGGAAGGGTCGGAGAGTCAGGTTCAGGGCGGTTAAGAGAAGTTATTATAGATAATAAACGAAACGGAAGAAAAACATGATCAAGCTAAGTAATTACAAAAGCTCAGACAAAAAATAAGTGGGCTGTGAACTTACTTGTAACTTTTGAAGTCACCGTTTTTCAAGTGTATAGATTCATCGCAAGTGAGGAACTTAACACTATAATTCAACATTATACTAAATGTTTATTTATTCATTATAATTTCATAGAAAAATGCACAAATACAAAAAAAACAAGAAAAAACAACAAAATTGCTTTCGAGTCTCGTCGCTCGTCGTCTCCTGTCTGTCAACACAAAAGAGAATTTCTGTCAGTCAACTGTCAACTGTCAAGGAAGTCGCAGGGTTGCCAGATGTCTAAATCCGTAAATCGCAGAAAATCGGCCCTCAAGCCCAAAATCCCGAAAATCTGATTCATTTTTTTTAACGTAATAGCCCAAAAAGCGACAATTAGTCATGATCAAAATATCGATTTAAATCTCACGGTACATGTATACCTCGCGCGACGAGTTAAGAGCGCTCGGCAGTCTGGAGGGGGTATGCGCAGTATCATTTTTTTAATAACAAATTCCTACTGCGCATACCCCCTCTACATTTGCCGAGCGCTCTTAACTCGCCGTGCGAGCTGTACCTACCTAACATTATCTGTCTTATTCAGAGTGCGTTCGTTAAACTAGGGCCAACAAAGTTAACATGGCGTTAGACTGCGGATTAACGCCATTTAAGCGCAAATCGTATTCAGAGTGACAGTTTAACGTTTAGTCACACCCTTTAAGGATTAAAAGGTGCAATGTGATTGGTTTACAAGCATTAAACCAGGTTTTGTTAGAACAGTCTTGCCCCCCAGTTTTGTGAAACATCTCTGAATAAAACAGTTTGTGTTTAAAATCATCGTCGATACTTGAGTACAGAGCATGTTCAAACAAAAAAAAAATATTATTAGGCCTAAAGTGAGGAACTTTGGTGGTTTTTGCATACGTGTTACTCACGTTTTCTAAGGCTGGCCACAGACCTACCGGTTTCATTTCTTTGCTTTGCTGTTCTACCATGGACCGCTGGCCAAGAGGCTCATTTTCAATCTATCGCATATTTTGACCAGACCACATTGGCAAGATAGCCATTAGTTTGGTGTTATCAAATATCGTCGTCTGGGTTGCAATGCGAAGTTTTAGTTTTAGTTTAAAAAAAACTGCTGTTTCATACAAAAATTAATAACGAAATTATCAAAATGTATGAAACAGCTCATTTTTTTCGCGATTTCAAATTTGGTCCCATAGTAAAAGTTGTTCAGTTTTATGGTCCCTATCTACCATATTCAGCTTTATAAGGCTTTACCAAACATCTTGTATAAATAAGCGATCGATTTATTTTTAACGATCGGAGTCCATGTTCAGGGTGGCATATCTCCTAAAAGCTTCCTACTTCGCAATCCAGGCGATGATATTTGATAACACCAAGCTAATGCCTATCTTGCCAATTTGGTCTAGTCCCAAAATGCGATAGATTGAAAATTACCCTGGTTGGCCAGCGGGCGGTGTTTCAAGCAAGGTAGAACAGCAAAGCAAAGAAATGAAACCGGTAGGTCTGGGGCCAGCGTTAATTGGATATTGCCACTGCCAGCAAAGGGAAGTAGCCCAAAAAAATCACGCAAAAATTTGTGCAGTAGCCTAATTTGGGTCTGTCGCAAAAAACAAGTCGCAATTTCGCGACATTTCGCCCAATATGGCAACCCTGCTGGTCTTCGTCTCCTGTCTGTCAGTCAAGTGTCAGTTAAATGTCAATTCATTTTTTGACATTGGGTGCATTCCAGCAGACTAAACGCTAAGTCATTGGTCACTACAGTTAAGCGATCATTTATAGGAGCGATTTTTTGCACGCGCGATATTTTGACCGCCAACTACGTTCTACGGGAAAAGGTACCTTATGGCCAGGCTATAAAGGCCAGGCCATAAGGTAACTTTCCCGTGGAACGTCGTCATCGTCCGTGCGAACACGCGTTGATAAGTCATGTGACGTTCCACATTATATCTTATGGTCTGGCCACAAGGTACCTTTTCTCGTGGAATATCGTGGTGGTAAAAAATATCACGCGTTAAAAAAAATCGGCGACGTTTTCTCATTGCTATCCCGTTTTACACTTTATTTTTACACAGCCCCGTAAAATAAGACGTCTCGTTTAATAGAAGTTTTTAACACACTTGCTTGTAAAGTGAGCCATAATACATCGCTTTTAGGGCCATAAAACAAACACCGTGCGTAATAATATAATACAGTAGTCGTTCGTTATAGAATTATTATCCCTACAAAGTTAAATTAATCCAAATTAATCCCTTACTTCAATACAGTTATCTTTTTTAGTAACTACAAAGAGGTTAAAGGCCGGCCACATAAAGACGGAATCCCGATTCGGAATACCGAACGGAATTTTGACAATGTATGAAGATTTCGTACGGAAAAATCCCGCACGTGTTTGACAGGCCCATAGATTTTGTATGCAGTTGCTGCGTTCGAAATCACGTATGTACGGAATTCCGTAACGGGATTCCGTCTGTGTGTGGCCGGCCTTATGCCGTTGAAAATTCATGATATTTTTGGAATAAATAAAGGACATTTATTATTATCAAGTTATTCATAATAGGGTATTTGACAACATTTAAAATATTGTGGTCATCCTATCAGATAGTACTTATCATAAAAAAACAAATTCAAGAAGTCTATTATATTGATTAATTTCACAAAGAACAATGATTTTTGAATTTTTTTAAGTTGCGAAAACGCCCTAAAAGCAAGTCTGCACACTCACACGCAAGTAAATAAAAGGTCTTAAGGACACTTTTTGTCGAAAAGCTGCAAATCATAAAGAAAGCATGGCGCTTGCACAGTCATAGAGGGGGCAAATCACTGACGTCCATTATACAATGGACGTCAGTGGGGCAAATAATATGAATATAAGATTCTTGGGCAAATATAAGCAATTTTGCCCGCAGCAGCAAGAGAGAGCAGCAGCAAGCAGCTTAGATAAGAGATGGTGCGACTTATATTTTTTTTTAAATTACGGGAGCACTGATTTCAACAATTAAGGTGTCAAACGATTTGTCATTTTATTTTTTATATTATAAATATATAAAATGTATTTTTTTTACAGAAAACAGACACAAAATATGTATGAAAAATTGTATAATAAAGGAACATTATTGTTTTTATTCAATAACGATAGATATATTACATTTGTCATGCTTTTATTATAAACAAATTAATTCTTAATAAAAATACGGAAACCGCATCGAAATCAGTCAATTAGTTTTAAAGTTATATGCCGATTAGGTAGGTACTTTTATTTTTTGATTATTTGGTAGGGTAGGTACTTAGTTGCGAGATTACAAAAGCCTGTTGATTTCGGCCAGGTACATGGACGAAAAGCTCTGGCTTTTGGAGTAAAAAAAATTACTCCAAAAGCCAGAGCGTTTCGGCAAAGTACCTGGCCGAAATCAACAGGTTATTGGAGTAAATTTTTTGAAATAGTGAGACTACAAAAGCCTGTTGAACTCGGCCAGATACTTGGACGAATTTTTTAAGGTAGGTAAAGTAGGCACAAAAAGCATAAAAAAATATAGACAAAACTAGGTATTGTCTACCTACATACTGCAGACAGACTCTACACTGTTGATTTCAGCAAGGCACTCGGCCGAAACGCTCTGGCTTTTGTAGTAAAAAAAATTACTACAAAAGCCTGTTGATTTCATCAAAGTACCTGGCCGAGTTCAACAGGCTTTTGTAGTCTCACTTTTTCAAAAAAAATACTCCAATAACCTGTTGATTTCGGCCAGGTACTTGGCCGAAACGCTCTGGCTTTTGGAGTAAAAAAATTTACTCTAAAAGCCAGAGCGTTTCGTCCATGTACCTGGCCGAAATCAACAGGCTTTTGTAATCTCGCTACTTAGTTTATTTGCGTATGCATTTTCAGTGACCTAATAAATAATATTTGTTCCCAAAATAGTAGATCTGTCACCTAAATTAAATCACCAAATAATATTAAAACGCTTACCTAAATAATAATTCAGAATTACTTTGAAATTATATCATTCATCAAATTATTATATTGGGTATCAAAATAATAAAAGTGCCACTAAAACTGAATCATCAATTAATATAAAAATGTTTAGGTAAGGTCAAAGCGGGGACGACCGGCATATAATTTGATAAGTTGAAAGGTTTTTAGCATATCTCATAAATTTATAAACTTATCACTATTCCTCATATATAGGAAGATAGAGCAATTCAAAACCTACAAAGGACAACTAGATAAAACTATATTAAGATACAATTTCAAAACAATGGTTTTTTAACAACGCAGACGGTCTTCCCCCGCAATTTGGGGCAAGTCCGTCTACTAGCAATATTATCAAAAATAAGACGTTTACCTATACGTATCTATTTATTACTATGTACTTCTTCATTGTGTAATTATGGCATTTAAAACTTTATTTTATCTTTAATTAAGGTTCTGATTCGAATAAATGGCATTTAACATTTTCAGGGGTAAGACCGTCATAGAATAGAGTTCAGGGGTTCTAAACATTTTAGATTATGTAGGTACCTATTCGTCTAATATTTTTCAACGGTATATTATGGTGGTGAAATTTATGATGAATGTGACAAATTATTTTAAAATCATGAGAAAAATATAAAAATAACCTTGAATTAATTCGTTTTTTTAGTATGTAAGAACTAAAGTAACAACCTCAGAGCCTCATTCAAACTTATATTTTATAAATAATTTAAACCTTTAAGGCACACGTTTCAATAAATATTCCGTATTTTTGTATCACGTATTTATAAAATAATAAAATCAACATTTTATGTTTTGAGATCATTAATGTAAGCTTCTTTATAACTTATATAAATTATTTTAGCCTGATGTCATAAGCATAACAAATCACAAAATTGTTATTCGACATAGTATTTGATTTGACATAGTAAGTGGAAATGTTTAGAACCTCTGACTCGAGGCAAGACCCATATGACGAACTTGCCTCTCTTATGCTGTACTTCCCCAATCTTATATTTTGAGGTTAGCAAACTAAATTGGCAAATAACTCCATAATTTATAGCATTATTCATAATTATATCAAATAACAAGCTATAAGATATCATATTTACAATCAACTCACCTCTTACTATTACTATTACATTCAAGCACTTTAAAACTCACAGATAATTCGATTTTTCTAAGAAACCGTACACTCACGCGGTGAGTGAAAAAATTGACCTAAATTAAAATGGCATCTATGAATGTTAAAGGCCTAGTAGCGAAATCTATTATAGAGATGTAGAACCGTTATGAAATATTGTTTATGGGACTAATAACTAGATTGCGCTACTATGCTAGAATCGGGTTTTAGATGGACTGTTTGGTCTTACCCCCTAGACTAGACGGTCTTCCCCGCTCTGACCTTACCTAAGAATTATTTTTAATCACTGGAAAATAATATTAATTTATCAAATAATTCAACTGAAAGACGATACTTTGTCGCATCTAAAATATTTCTTATGCCCCTCCTCTATTTGTTTTTTTAAGAAAGGATATTTTTCCTTTTAAATGTAATTTTCAGCACATTCTAAGTTATCAAATCTTTGAATGAATGACCAAACCTTACTTTGTGAACTTTTCCTTTTTGGTAGCAAGTAGCAAGTTCATTTCTTCATCTGAACCACTCTCCTCAGGCTCTAGCATTGAATTAAGGAACCAATCTATTTATTAGGTGACAGATCTATTATTTTGATGATTGACTTACTTTTTAAAGGACAGAGCTATAGAAAAACGTGATCAAACTATAATTTAAGATACATATTTATATTAATCCGATGATTTATACTTAGGGATAGTTTTGATGAATATGGTGACTAATATACATATTTCTTGGTGATAGATATTATTATTAGGGCATTGCAGATTAGTGACACGTCTAAACTTAGGTGACAGAAAATATTATGGTTCCCGTTTATTTTGATTTTTGGTGATTGTGACTAAATCGCCGTCACGTCACATCTGACCATTTTGGGGTCAATCTGCCTTGGGAGGATTTCTTCCATCCCAAAAAGATGGGCATGAGACTGGCACACTTGTACTATTATGTATTCTGTGCATACCTACTTTTCTTTATAATTATGTCATCTGATAACTATAAGCAAAGTTAGAGGCTTTACGTATGCAGCTATTCCTCAATGAAGATATTCGTCGCGAGAAGGAAGAGTCAAACATACTTATTATATTACATACGCCAACTGAAATAAATTCGAATCATAATGACTTTCCTTAGACAAGAAGTAGGTCAGACAGATAGTCAAATAATAGTGCGACATCCATTGAAATGTATGTATAGAATCGACCTCGCGGCCCCGATTTTTGCTCCACGCGTTGAGGTCAATTGACCTCAACTCATTTAGTCACTCGCCAACGCTCACCGCGAACGCACGGTGTAATTGTGCCGATAAAAATGCCGACCTGTGTGTTGAAGACGTGCAAAAATCGTGCCACTACGAAGCAAAAAAATTGTGTAGTGACTTATCATCGGTAAGTAAACAAAACATCAACATAAACCAACCAAAACTAATTTTTATACATTATTTCTACTGAGCCGACATTTTGTATGAAAATCATAGATTATGAAAAGTGAACTATACAGATTGTATACGTAGGTACTAAACTAGGATAGGTGAACTAATAGCACAGTTTTACAATATAAGTATACTATTATATTCCGTTAAGAACTGCCTATGATGTAGGACAACACCGCCGCGCGCCGCCACAGTGTAGGTACTTAACTTACGCTGTCAGGCGAAAAATATGTCCAGGGGCTTGTCAAAAAAGAAAAATTAATTAAAAGTGATTATTAATCTTAAATCCCTACTGTTTTTTGTATTTTGTTGTCGAGGCACATCCGTGCACAGAACAACTGTGCTCCATTGCCGCAATTACTCATCCCGCTCGAGTGGCAAGGCAAATAGTGAGTTCGAATGTGTACCTACGTTACCCCTAGCACGAATATCTATCTTGAAAAAAAAACGCGCGTAAAAGTGCTCAATAGAGTAATTATCTATGAGAAAGGAGAGTGGGAAAATTTGTATAGGAACCATGAACCAATAACGACACTGTTGTTGTATTTATGTAGGGATACCTCAACTACACCCTTATGCAAAGCGGCATCAAAATCTGACTCGGTAGTTTAGAGAAAAAATAAATCAACACAATATGTTTTTGTTACATTTTTTGTTTTGACTATTTTAGACTGAATTATACCTACATCAGTTTTGGCATCGTCGATAGTATAGTGGTTAATGTGTTTTCTCTTAACATATATTTTATATTTTTAATATATTTATGGGTCCAGCTGAAAACCAGCGATGTGGAATAGACTCCACAACACAAGTTGAGCCTGGTCAGACCTTTCGGTCGTCTAATTCTAATTTTTAAGATCTGTATTGTATTGAAATCGCCAAATAAATGCTTACTTTACTAATGCCGTTGACTACCATTTGGATAGGCGCTGTGCCAGCCGGTTCGATCCCCACTACGTTTCAAGTGTTTTTGAATTATAGAATTAATTGGTACGATTATTCAACGCTTTAATTTTGAGGGCGCATTTTTAGACGCTAGCTAGTACATTATCTTCCCTTTTTAATTTCAATTTTATAAGATTTAATTGAAATTATAGATTTTTATTTCTTTAATGCTATGACAGATAATTATTATAAGCAGCAGATAAAGCAGAGTATATGTAAAATCGTATTTGCAATTCTTTTTATAATAATATCGTATATGCGATTATTATGATATCAACTAGAACTAGCACTTTGTGAGCTTTTCGCGGTTTCCGGACAAGGATCTGGGTTAGTAAATATTTTTCCATGTTGCAATAGGTAGAAATATTTTCCTAATAAAAAAATCTATTCGACGACATCAAATACGGATACTAAATGCCCATCCTCCTTTTTCGAGTAAGTATTTACATGTACCAATCACCTAATTAAATTGCGTTCTTATTAAATTTTATGCAATTTTATTAAACAATTAGGTATATCCTAATCATTATTATTATTATTACAATGGGTACATGGAAAAATATTTTTCCATGTTTCCTTCCATATAGTACCTTATATTTTCCTAATAAAAAATCTATTCGACGACACCAAATAATTGTTTTGAGTGCGGATACTCAATGCCCATCCTCCTTTTTTTATTTTTCGAGTAAGTATTAACATGTACTTATTACCTAATTAAATTGCGTTCTTACTATAATTTTATGCAATATTATTAAACAAGTAGGTATATCCTAATCATTATGAAGAATCTGTCGCATCTGTGTGCATGCTACTTTTTCTTTGACAACTCACGCTCGCACTGTCCATGCGTAGCCGCCATCTTTGCAATCGCTGCGGCAATTTGTGCCATAGATCTGTCCATTCTAGTTTACATACAGTTCAATGGCGACATCCAATAACAATAATGTCCGTGCGAGGGGAAAACATGCGGCATGCATATTCAGTGATCTATAACTTATATCGCGCCCGAAATAAAGTGAGAAAATCTTTACGCGCCCGTTCATTGGTACGGAAGTATTATTTTTGTTTTATGGGCGGTTGGGGACGTAGTTACATAAGGAGAATTTATCACGGGATATAGATAAAGAGCTGTTATTGTAACTTTATTTGTTGGTCGATTATTCGTCTACCTACTTTGAAGCTCCTTCTAGGAAACAATATATAATTTTTGGACAGAATTTTAGATAATGTTGGTATAAATATGCAAGGTAGGTATCAGCTATCAAAGGAAGGTAAATGGATAGAATCGTGAGATCTAAGGCGAACTCTTTGGCTGCGATTGATGGTCTTATTTTGGATCGAAAGGGTGCTTTAGGCTTTCCAGACAAACAATAGGCATGATGACTATTTTTTGTTTTATATTACATAAATTACCTCTCTAAAAAGAAACATTGGTAAAAGAATTATTTCGCTAGCATGAAAATTGCCCGATATAGGTATCACAGTTTGAAAATTGAAATGCACAAAATTGGACTCATCCGAAAACGCTCCATACTACATCCAAACGGCTACTCAGTTACCTATGTATGACGTCACGCTTGAGTAGCTTGTATATGTAACGCGTAGGATGTTCGGCAGCTATATTAAATATATATTGTGTTTTTAAAATGGTTTCTTAGATAACTTTGCTATAAATTTTGACGGACTAATTAAATTTATTTAACAAATTTTATACTTTTTAAATGGACATGTCCACCCAGCCTTGAAGGGTGGTAAAACAAATAATACGCAATAAGTAAAACCAAGAGGTATACAAGCTATTCTAAAGTTTTAATATGTTTACGATTTTTATTAATATTTCGTTATTTTATTCATTAGTCATCATCCCTATTTCTGGCCGAACACAAAGTGGAAGTGTTCGAGGAATTATCTTACAAAACTTTATTTTTTCTCTTTAAGTACGTCAGTGATACCGTTAATTTAAATCGACTGCTTAAGTTCACATTTAACGATTTTCCAATGTTTTATTGGGTTTCTATGAGAATTATATTTTTATCAGAGAGCTGAAATTCGATTGAAAAAATGAGGCCTCTTCGAAGCGTTTTACCTCAGGCATCCAAAAGAGAAAACCCAGATTGAAATTCCTGAAATTGTTTCTGAATCATTTAATAGAACATTGTTATTCTACTTTACTACGTGCTTTAAATATTATATGAATTCATAGGATACATTATTCGCCTCTGAAACAATTTTCTAGAGCAATAATAAAAAGAACATCAAAGCGGCTTTGTAAATTTATTCGTCACGCTAGTAAAATACATTTAAAAATAAACGTAAGAAAAGTACAGAGTCTATTACAAAAAATCATCGCGATAAGCGTACGATGTTCGTGCCATTCCATGACATAATTAACTTATGAATAAGGTTCAAAATAAAGTAAATCGATCAACGAACATCGTCCGTCCGACTTTCGTGATTCTTTTTTGTAATAGGCCCCTAGTGTAGTCAAGATAAACCTCCTATTCTGTATTTATGATATGATTTTCAATTTTACATATGTAAGGTTACTGTATAAATTACTTTAATTATTATTCGTGATAAACCATGTAGTATACTAAATTTGTATGTTTATTCCATTAAAAGTACTTAAACGGTAGTTGTAGTAATCAGGCGACTGTTTATTCCATTAAAAGTACTGAAACGGTAGTTGTAGTAATCGGGTGACTGCAGACGCCCCTACCACGCCACGCCTGACTTATAAATATGCGGTGACAGAGTAGAGGAGCGCTCAGTCGTACTCAAGTCGTCACAGTGAAAGGTTGAACGGTGGAATACGTGTTTTCAATAAAGTTGTTAAGTCGTCATACTAGGAGACTTCTGATGATGTTGTGTCACGCTATTCCTGCTGGAGAGATACCACTGTTTAAGGTCAGGTATTAGTGTATTATTTTCAATACTGTCATATTGGTAATAGTAATACTTTCCCATGATATCGAGTAATTGTATGCTGTGGAATCCTTGTTGAAAATCAAAAACCATTATGCATTGATGCAATTAAAACTGTAACTTTTAATTGCTCCTGATGTTTTATTTAACTCCTTTTAACTTCAGAAGTGGGATAAACGAGTAGATTCCTTAGAATTCTCGCTTATCCTGCCCGCACAGAATAAATAAAATGGAGAATTCCACTTAGCATACTGTGAGGATAACTAGAGGGAGAAACTATTTATAGAAATCATTAATTTTTAAAGATTTTAATTTCAGTAATTCTTAAGTTTTTTTTGCTTATTATCTATAATTATTCCGCCTAGTGCTCAGAGGCGGATTATGTTAAATTTTTTTTCATTCTCTCTCTCTCTAAGATAGTTGTCTCTTTTGATGACTTTTAAATACAATACGGGTTTAGTTTAAATGAACCGATTTGTTGATACTGATGTGATACTAATATTACCAATATAACAGTTAAAGTTGGAAAATAACTGTCCTTTTAAGATCAATTTAGAATTTTTATCCCTGCTGTTTCTTTGCATTGAATTCAAATAGTATCACGTTACATTGATAAATCCTTAAGTAATTGATGGATGATTAAACCATTGTTGAATATATTATTTAAAAAAGTCGTTGAACGTAAAGAACTGAAATATAATTATTGAGTACTAGCTGACCTGACAGGCGTTGTCCTGTCTTAGTTATGATTTATGAATATTGAATTCGAATTTTAAACGACATTCAGTTTTTTTTTGGCAGCCCGAATTCTGTCAATTCTATGTCAAACGTCATAAGATTACATTAAAAAAAGTTTAGTCCAAATTAAATTCTGTATGGTGGTTAAGTATTCATATTTTCCACGCAATTTTCTTTATTTTTCTTCCATAAGAACCTTCTCCTGATAATAACAAATACAACATAAAAGAAATTAGCGAAATCGGTTCAGCTGATTTCGAGATTCGCGCTTAGCAAGAGATTCAGCGATTCATTTTTTTATATTATAGAAGATAGATTACGGATTCTGTACAATCATAATAACAATTCAGTTAATTAAATATGATAAGACTATTCTGGATTTATTGAGTGACTAATAGTGATTAATTACATAAAATTTTATGCAAGTTTCAGAAATGAAAAATTCAGATCGGATATTGGAAGTTGAGTGCAAGACTCATTGTATAAATGCTGACTTCAACTGATGCTGGTGAGCGACCACTGTGGTGATTCATAATAAATGGGAAAGCAGAAGGGAGCCTGAAGATTCAGGCAAAGCTGCAAGTATATCGTATGTATGATATTTATATGTCTTAAGATGCCGCTGTGAGAGCGTAAGATATCATCCTTAAGAGGCCGTACAACGATAATAATTATCGAAGTTATTGACTTTATCGTTTTAATTAATAACGAATAAATTATTTCTGATTTTGGAAAACTATTTAAAAAAAAATACTTGAGAGCTAGCTAAGTTTTTTTTAATTAAGTTTCTAGACTAAAGGTCTATTATTGGTTATCACATTTTTAATTAATAACGAATAAACTATTTCTTATTTGGAAAACTGGTATTAAAAAAAATAACTAGAGAGCTAGCTAAGTTTTTTTTAAATTAAGTTTCTAGACTATATGTCTATTATTGGTTATCACATTTTAAATTCTTCATAACTTTTGGGATCGATAAATCAAGTAATACTGTGTAATCTTTGTTCAAAATATGTATTTGACGTTGTACGGCCCCTTAACTAACGACACGAGTGAGGGAGTGGAAGTGATTCCCTAACAGAGACGGGAAAAGCCACAAGCGCTCGTATGTCGTATGTTATTAATATGTATAATTTAAGACGCAGCTGTGAGAGCGTAAGACGTCCGTAGTCCACAACTAGTAAAATATTCAGACGGCGATCTTTTAAGTAAGGAAGCGGACGCCTGAAAGTCAGCCAAAACCGCAAGCATTCATGCTGGTTTATACGATATCAAGAGTCAAAACTTATACGCTTGAGAGAGACTTCATCAATTAATATATAGGTACTTATTTGAAAATAATTGCAAGAGACTAAAAGTTGATAACCTTAATTTAAGTTAGTTTTATAAATTATTAAATAAAACAAAAGTGTATATAATTTACGCAAATGCTTAAAGAGAATACGTAAGAGTATAATAATAAATTCGAGGATAAAGAAATCATTCTTACATTTTAATAGCCTTAGGTAGACTGAAACTTTTCTTTTTTAAAATTCTTTAAATATATCTTTACTAGCTTCTGCCCGCGACTTCGTCCGCGTGGATATTAGCCGCATTTGCCGCGTGTGGCGGGCCTCGCACAAGGCTTCCAGTTCCCGTTCCCGTTCCCGATCCCGCTCCCGTTCCCCGTTACCGTTCCGTTCCCGTCCCGTTTGCGTTCCCGTCCCGTTTGCGTTTCCGTCCCGTAAACGTCCCGTAACCGTCCCGTACCCCTTCCGTTTCCGTTCCCGTTCCCATCCCGTTCCTGTCCCGTTCCCATCCTGTTCTCGTTCCCGTTCCCGTCCCGTTATATACCCGTTCCGTTCCCGTTATATTCCCGTTCCGTTCACGTTTCGTTCCCGTTCCCATTCCCGTTCCGTTCCCGCTGCATTCCCGTCCCGTAAACGTCCCCTAACCGTCCCGTACGCCTTAAGTTCCCGTTCTTGTTCCCGTTCCGTTCCCGTTCGGTTCTTGTTCCCGTTCCCGTTCCCATCCTGTTCTATTCCCGTTCCGTTCCCGTTTCATTCCAGTTTCGTTCCTGTTTCGTTCCCGTTCCGTTCCCGTTACGTTCCTGTTTTATTCCCGTTTCGTTCCGTTCCCGTCCGATCCCGTCCCGTACTCGTCCCGTACCCCTTCCCGTTCCGTTCCGTTCCGTTCCGTTCCGTTACGTTACGTTCCGTTCCATTCCGTTCCCGTTCCCGTGCCCGTGCCTGTTTCGGTTCCCAGGTCCAGGTCCATATGTGTCATGTCCACCGCGTTGGACTTCAAAATAAATCTCATTTTCGCAATCACCATCCCATAAAACCTCAAGAACGACATCCATATCGATTTTTATGTTACTCACCCCATTTACCCTCTAAGGGGTTGATTTTCAAAATAACAAAATATATATTTGCCTATTTATTTTAAGATGTGCTCCTACGAAGTTTAAAGTTGTAATGTCTATTTTATATTATTTTTCCATACAAAATTTGGACCCCATTTTCACCCCTTTAGGGGTTAAATCATGTCCACCGTGTTGGACTTGAAAATAAATGTCATTTTTGCAATCGTCATCCCAGAAAACCCCAATAACGACATCTATATCGATTTTTATGTTTACTCACCCCATTTACCCCCTAAGGGGTTGATTTTCAAAATAACAAAATATATATTTGCCTACTTATTTTTAGATGTGCTCCTACGAAGTTTAAAGTTGTAATGTCTATTTTATATTATTTTTCCAAACAAAATTTGGACCCCATTTTCACCCCATTAGGGGTTAAATCATGTCCACCGTGGTTGGACTTCAAAATAAATGTCATTTTTGCAATCGTCATCCCACAAAACCCCGATTACGACATCCATATCTATTTTTAGGGTTTTTAACCCTTTTCACCCCCATTTCATCCCCTTTGGAGTTGAAATCCTAACAAAAACAATATACGTTGCTTTAGATTTCTATCCATAAGCCTAAATTATAAATTTAGCGATTTTTACTTCGAAAATGAAGGATTTTCTTTAATACATAACTTCATCCCCCTTTTGATCCCTTCGGGGGTAGAATTTTGAAAAACGCTGAGACCCGTATTTATTAATTTTCAATCGTCAGCCTAAAAACAAAATTTGAAGATTCTAGCTTCAAAACTGAGGGACTTTCATACAAACTTTCATCCCTTATTTCATCCCCTTAGGGATGGAATTTTCAAAAATCCTTCCTTAGTGGATGCCTACACTGTATAAAGTATCTGTGTGCAAAATTTTAAGTCTCTAGGTCCAGCGGTTTGGGCTGTGCGTTGATAGATCAGTCAGTCAGTCAGTCAGTCAGTCAGTCAGTCAGTCATTCAGTTTACGATTTTATATATTAAGATGAAAATAATATTAATCCGAGTAAATGCGCTATTCGACTAAACTTAATCTAAATTACATACCTACTTGTTTGTATTATTTAAACATTTTACTATGTTAGATGGACATAGTCTAAATAACTTCATATCAAACTACGACATTAAGTATGTAGCGTGAAAAAAAAACTGTTTAAGTATTCGGTTTTTGAACGTGCGACTCATGCAAGTTATCTTAATTTTGTTAAAACTGTTCTTAAGTCTATTGTTTTACAAGCAAGTAAAATTATTGCGAAAAGCCGTAAGGTCATTTTAACAAGTTTTCTTGAATATTATATTATTATCATTTCTATTAAATCTAAATCATCAGATTGTTTTATCATCATTATTGTTTAATCTATCACTAAACAATCATGCTTTATTAAGTATTATTTGATGACGATTATTCATTAATTACTGTGTCCTATCATACAAAGGAGAACGTCTATAGTAGATTCTATCAAAGGTTTTGTTTTTGTTATTTTTCTTAGTTAAAATGATAGATATTGATGCGAAAACCGAACAATAAAACCAATAGTAACAACTTATCCATACTAACTTGAAAAATCCCTAACATGTCCTGGGTTGCTGGAACCTGCGACAAAGCTATCTGATGGATAAATCCACTTCTCCTTACAATGATTTAATTAATTATTCCTCTGTAACAACTTTGTGAGTACAATAAAGAGCAAATAATCAAGTATGCTAAATGTAAATCCTCTTTTAATGTATTTACTGCAACTGTCCGAGAGTCCGGCCATGTATTATTGCCAATTATAGCTATACCTACCGTTCTTTTTAATATAGTAGTAATTCAAATTTAAATATTATTCTTATTAATTTTACTACACTATGATCAGTTTGTGCATCTGTTGCCAAGTCATTTAATGAGTAATGAATAAGTCATAGAATATGATGCTGGATATAACAGTCTATTGAGCATATATATTTTTAAATGGCCATGATGAGCAATGACCTACTCTACTGAAGTTTACCGGTAATAAAATAAAAATAATAAAATTCATTTATTTCAGATAACAATAATTAATCCAATTTGATAAAATTATAAACAAACAATAAATAAATGAAATAATTACAAATAAATCTTAAAATAAAACTATATACACATTAATACAACAGTAATTTTACTATACATACATACATACACTCACGCCTGTTTCCCATGGGGGTAGGCAGAGACTATGGATCGCCACCTGCTACGATCCTTGCACACTTCTTTCGCTTCATTCATATCCATCAATCTTTTCATACATGCCCTGCGGTTTTTGTCACTGCGTACACCAGCCTTTTTTATAATAACCTCTATTTGGTCCGCGTAGGTTTTTCTGGGACGCCCTCGTGCAATCGTTCCTTCCACATTCGCACAGTATATCTCTTTCGTGATTCGCCTTTCATTCATCCTCTCTAAGTGACCAAACCACTGGAGCATTCCTTTCTCAATTCTTGTCACTATATCATCTTTCAGACCACACCTTTTGCGAATCACCTCATTGCTCACTCTATCACTCAGTTTTACTCCACATATTTTCCTCAACGATCGCATCTCTACCGCATTTATTCTGCTTTCATTCTTCTTCTGCCATACCCAAGATTCACTTCCATACATCAGTGTCGGTACCAGCACTCCGTTATGAATAGCCATTCGCGCCTTTGCAGAAACGGTTTGGCTACTCATAACCGAGTGTATAGCACCACTCACCGAATTTCCTTTCTTCACTCGTCTTTCTATGTCTTCCTCATTCTTTCCGTCCCTTGTGAACAAACTCCCCAAGTATACAAACTCACGGACTTGTTCCACTTTTTCGCCACCTAACATTACCGTACAGTCAGTCATTTCTTCATCTCTCTCAAACACCATCACTTTAGTCTTAGTTACATTCACTTTCATCCCTTTTCTCACAAAATCTTCATTCATAACCGACATCATTTCCTGCAACTCTTGCGCAGAAGACGCAAGTATAACTTGGTCGTCAGCGTAGAGAAGGCACTTGATTTGAGTCCCATTCATCACAACCCCACAGTCACGTTCTTTCAGACCTTTCATACAACTGTCCAAAAACAGATTAAAGAGCCATGGTGACGCAACACATCCCTGTCTGACACCCCTAGAGATGCCAAACCAGTCAGTGTATACGCCGTCAATCCTGACGCATGCACGGGAATCCTCATAGAGAGATTTCAGTGCATGAATCAGTCTGCTCTCCAATCCGTATTCGGACAACACCTTCCATAGCTCATTCCTGTCAACTCGATCGTAGGCCTTCTCCAGGTCCACAAAGGCACAGTAAACCTTTTTGTGCTTAGCCAGGTGTTTTTCGGTTAAGCACCTCAAGGAGAAGACCTGATCCGTGCATCCCATTCCCTTTCTGAATCCCGCTTGCACATCCCAAATACTCTGATCAGTTTTTTGCATCACTCTTTCAATCAGTACCTTTGCATACAATTTACTGACAATGCTGAGAAGACTGATCCCGCGGTAGTTTTTAGCATCCTGCCGTGACCCTTTCCCTTTGTACAGCGGCACGACCACGGCTTTACGCCAATCTTCCGGCACTTTGCCACTGTTCCAACATTTATTAAAGATCAGGCACAGCCAGGACGCAACCAGCTCTTTCCCACCTCTCAGCATTTCAACAGTAATTCTGTCATATCCTGCTGCTTTCCCTTTTTTCATGCTCTTCATTGCACTAATAATCTCATCCATATATATATCTCTTTCATCCACTTCTGTCTCTTCCTCGTCTTCCACCCTTTTATCCGAGGCTTCTAGCATAGAGCCATCCGCCTCAAACAATTTCTCAAAATATTTCATCCACTCCTGTAGTACACCTTTTTCATCTGTCACTAGCTCACCTTTTTCATCTCTTATCACATTCATTTTAGACTTATGTGATCCACTTCGAGACGTTTTCACTTGTTTCCAAAACAATTTTATATTGTCTCGAAAGTTATCACAGAGTTTGAAGTCACACTTTTCTTTCATCTTTCTCTTTTTTTCGTCTACTTTTTCTTTCACTACTTTCTTAATCCTTTTAAACTCCCTTGCAACTGTATCAACATCATCTTCTGTAACACTTGCATTCACTCTTTTACTGGCTTTGATGGCCAGCAGATCCTGCCATACTTTTTTCTTTTCATTCACTATCTGTCTTACCTCACTATCCCACCAGTTTATTGGGGGAGCATTCTTCCTTTTACTCACTCCACATATTTCCTCAGCTGTTTCAGTCACACCTTTTTTAAACTTTTCCCAAACTTCCTCAAGCTTGCCATCTTTCACTTCAGCCACATTTCCCAATCGTTCTTTCAATTTGCACAAATATGTCTTTTGCACTTCCACTTCATCCAGGTTCTCAACTTTTACTCTAGTCAGCTCCGTTGTTGACACTGTGGGACGATGACGCCAACTTTTGAACAGACCACTAACCCGAGACACTACAAGAAAGTGGTCTGTTCCATATTTTCCAAATTTTACTATACTTAATATTAATTCTAACTCTTCCTTCACATTCCTACAAATATAATATTGAAAAATAAAAGTATTGTGATTTTTATCTCGTAAGCTGATATGCAATAAGCGAATCACTTACAAATGTTTTGTATCATTTTTTTCTGCGAATAGTGCTATTTAAATAATGTGTGTTAAGCTTTCATAGGTCGTAAGTTTAGCCTAATAAAGTATCTTTAAATTAATCAATGTACATGTATTATCTATGTACTTGTAACAATATTGTTTATAATTTGAAATAAAGAATTTTGAAATGAAAAAAAAATGAAATGAAATTTCGTAATCAATGATAAAATTTCTAAACAAAATAATAATTTTCGTATTCATTGCACTTTATCTCCGATACCGCATTATTACAATTTTAAATTAATCAAAAAAATAATTTTCTCACATCAATCATGTAGGGGTAACTTGCTTGACCTCTTATTACACCTCTCCTATATGTGGGCGCTCTTAACTTAACATAAAAAAAAACAAAAATATTATTCAAAATAATAAACTGAGTTACCTAGTTTATGAAAAAAATACAATTATAATGTTTACGCATACTATCTTAATATTTAATGAGAATTTAGAACATTATTTTCAAGATCATTAAATGATTTATATATTAAAAAAAAGAAATAAATAAAAAAAAAGATTTTTTAAAATCAAATAATGGAAATAATGAGGTATAGGGCTTCAAAAAAAATTGGCCTCATTCCTATAGTTAAAATGCCATACAGCTATATTTTTATTGATGCTAACAGAATTGTATTGAATTGTATAATTTAAATTTAAATTAAGTCAAGTAATGTAATTATGTTTATATAACTAATTATCATAATTGTCACTTTATATACCTACCATTTCTCTTTTGGGATGTTTTCTGAATACCTACTTATGTATAAATGAAAACGTAATTACGTTTTGTGTCATACAATAAATATTTGTAATGTAATTAACAATAATTTTGACCTTCGCAAAAATGTGAAATATTTTGTTGGAATGCTGCTATTTTTTCTTCTTCTAATAAAATAATGTTCTTATTTAATAATGTTTTATGACTAATTGACTGGATGTACTCAGAATTATAAGAGTAAAATCACAAAGAGATTGTTTTACGCGATGGGACTCGCTCTAGCAGGATGGCCGACTGTAAGGTTACTGTATAAATTACTTTAATTATTATTCGTGATAAACCATGTAGTATACTAAATTTGTATGTTTATTCCATTAAAAGTACTTAAACGGTAGTTGTAGTAATCAGGCGACTGTTTATTCCATTAAAAGTACTGACACGGTAGTTGTAGTAATCGGGTGACTGCAGACGCCCCTACCACGCCACGCCTGACTTATAAATATGCGGTGACAGAGTAGAGGAGCGCCACAGGGCAGTATCAGAGGAAGTGGCGGAGTACCTGGCCACCACCCCACCGCCACTACCAGGAGACACCTTTATATCGCCTGCCGAGGTAAGGAAGGCGGCCCTCCGCCTAAATCCAAGGAAGGCCCCAGGTCCAGACAACCTACCGCCCTTGGCCCTGTCAGCTCTCCCCAGAAAGGGGTGGGCAACTATAGCCCGAATATTTAATGCAGCGTTACGGGCCAACTATTTCCCGGCCGCCTGGAAGAAGGGCCGGGTCATTACAATTCCCAAGCCGGGCAAAGACCGTCGCCAGGCCGCCAACCAACGTCCAATCACCCTGCTGGATCATGCGGCCAAGCTGTTCGAGCGCCTCCTGCTGCGTCGCCTCCGTCCCTCCATCACTCTGAGGGACGACCAGTTTGGCTTCCGCAGCGGGCATTCCACCACACTCCAGCTGGCGCGCGTGCTCCACCACATGGCAGACGGCCAAAACAAAGGAAACTGCACAGTGGCCGCCTTCCTCGACATAGAGAAGGCCTTCGACCGGGTTTGGCACCCCGGTCTAATCAAGAAACTAATTTCTAACACAGAGGTCCACCCGGCCCTGATCCAGCTGCTGGCCTCTTTTTTGGAAGGCCGGCTTTTCACTGTGGCGGTGGAGGGAGAAGAGAGCGAGCTGCGACCCATTAGGGCGGGAGTACCCCAAGGCAGCTGCTTATCACCCACTCTCTACGCCGTCTACACTAACGACATTCCGAGCCTCAACGACCATCTCAGAGAGTGGGAGCCACGAGTCGAGTTGGCGCTATTTGCAGACGACAGCGCCTTTTATACTTCCTCCCCGTGGCCCAAAGCTGCCGCCATGCGGCTCCAAAAACAGCTGGACCTGCTCCCGCCCTGGCTGGACAACTGGAGGATTGCGGTGAACGTGGGCAAGACCACCGCAATCCTTGTTGGGTCGCACAAGAAGCTGCCACCACAGCTTACCTTGAGGGGCGAGACCATCAAATGGCAGCCGTCCATTAAGTACTTAGGCTGCCACATAGACCGCGACCTCAACATGGTTGCACAAGTGGACCATGCGACCGCTTCGGCCCGCACTGCAAGGGCCATCCTTCGCCCGGTATTAACTTCTCGCCTTCCCCTCAAATCAAAGAGGGCAATATATAAAACCCACGTCCGGTCGCGGCTTACTTATGCCGCACCGGCGTGGTACAGTCTCTGTTCACAGACCCAGCGCAAACGAATTCAACAACAGCAAAACATAGCGCTCCGCGTCCTCACCCAGGCTGGGCGCTACGTCCGGAACCAGGTGATTGAGCGGGACCTGGACATCGAGTCCGTCCAGGACTTTGTGGGCCGTCTGGCGCGTCGAATGTTCGACCGCGCCGACCGAGGCCCCCACCAACATCTACGAGGTATAGCCCCTACCCAGCCACCACCACCAACATCAGCAACATCATCTCAGCCAGGAAGAGCTCCTTCCCCCCCCACCACCAACATATGGGCCAAGAGGAAGACAGTGAAGGCGCTGCCCCGACACATTGTGCCCCCGCCATCTCCCCAGCCCACCCCACCCAATCCCACCCTCCCACCCTGAACCCCACACCAAATTATAACCCCTCCCAGTTGCTTAAGCCGTGGCCCGTTCGCAGGCGCTCGCTGGGCTTCCCCCACTATGGGGGTCTCACCCGGTGCGGCAGACCGCGCAGAGGGCCGCGCAGCAACTTCCGGCGGGGGTCACCCTAAACGCCGAAAGGCGGCCGCGTATAGCGGCACACAACGCCGTGGGGCAGTTGCCCCACGAGATGAAGCCCGGGGAAGGAGCAAGGGCTCGAACCCGTACCCGCACCCAGCGGAAGACTACCCGATTGAAGAGGAGCGCTCAGTCGTACTCAAGTCGTCACAGTGAAAGGTTGAACGGTGGAATACGTGTTTTCAATAAAGTTGTTAAGTCGTTATACTAGGAGACTTCTGATGATGTTGTGTCACGCTATTCCTGCTGGAGAGATACCACTGTTTAAGGTCAGGTATTAGTGTATTATTTTCAATACTGTCATATTGGTAATAGTAATACTTTCCCATGATATCGAGTAATTGTATGCTGTGGAATCCTTGTTGAAAATCAAAAACCATTATGCATTGATGCAATTAAAACTGTAACTTTTAATTGCTCCTGATGTTTTATTTAACTCCTTTTACATAAGTGTAGGAAATGAAGCGATCTTTTGTATGGAGACCAGCCCCCCTAGCCAAAGTAACATTTGCAAATTTTCGCTATCGCTTCGCTTTGAAACATGTATGGATTTGACGTTTTAAAACTCGATTGTTAACGAAACCTTATGTCAATCCCATAAGCGAAGCGATAACGAAGATTTGCGAATGTTTCTTTGGCTAGGCCCTCTGGGCTGTGTAGAAGAGAACAGACGGACGGTCGGAAGGACAGCTGCGGCGGCGGCTGTCCTTCCAGCCGCCCGCTGCCCCGCGCCAATAGTCCGTGAGCCCGCGACAGTAATACCTACGTCATATGACATCACGATGAAATGCATGGCACACGGTCGGAAAAGTTGTGCTGAGCGAGGATCAGAAGATTATCGCTAATAAAATCGGAAGCTAGAGAAAATCTTCCACTTCCGGTAAAAATTTTAAGATTATATTTACGTCATGTGACATTAGTAAGAGACCCGTGTCATCATTTAGTTTTCAACAAGAAGCTTATATCCACAATGGAGGTACACGCCTAGTAAGTAAGTGAAGATTGAAAAAGACTCTTTAGTGACGTTACGGCGTATTGCTATCTCTTTCTTTTCGTTTTACAATACGTTTTCGTTTCTCACGAACAAACGAACGACGAACAACGAACACGTATTGTAACACTAAAGAAAGAGGTTGCAATAAGCCGTAAGGACCTTTTTTCAATCTTCACTATGACATATGGCCGTGCAAACTCCATTTGAGGGAGGTATAAGCTTCTTGGTTTTCAATCGTAGAGAGAGTAAACATAAGTCTGTCAGTTCTGAAATGACTAAAAATTTTAAGTTTAAGGTATTCAGGCCATTTCAGAACTGACAGACTTATGTTTACTCTCTCTACGATTGAAAACTAAATGATGACACGGGTCTCTTACTGATGTCACATGACGTAAATATAATCTTAAAGTTTTGACCGGAAGTGGAAGATTTTCATAAGCTTCCGGCCAATTTTATTTGCGATAATCTTCTGATCCTCGCTTAGCACAACTTTTCCGACCGTGTGCCATGCATTTCATCGTGATGTCATATGATGTACGTAGGCAATACTGTCGCGGGCTCACGGACTAAAAGGACAAAAGTATGAATCTTGCAGAGAAGCTTCGCTCGCGCTTCGCGCTAGCTCGGTCAAAACCAATATTTTTCATGACAAACACTTTCCCAATATCCACATTAATTAAGTAGTAATACCTTCACCAAATTGCGAGATAATCCCTGTGGAATTGCTATTTTTTAGTCAATACATTTGTGATAAGAGTAATAAATATATCGAAAAATAAATAGAGATATAGCAGAAAGCGACTGGCTGTTGCTACGCTGCTGATATCCGGAACCCTGACTGGAATATCCAGCCAAATTATACGGGGCTATTTTTCCAGTACATTTAACGAGAAAATCATAATATTTCAAGTCATTTGCGGACGAACGTTGCGCAGTGTAACTGGCGTGGCCGTGGAAGTAAAAAAAGTGCTAATTTTTTATGGCTTCAATGTGTACAGAAGAATTTTTAAAAATCTTTGCGGTTTTCGATTTATTTTGATCTCGTAGGACGACCACTAAGGGGGGCTGTTTGGATGTCGGCATCTTGGACAACTTAAAAATTAGTTATTATTTATTACAATCATGATATACCTACCTTTTTGAAATCCTTTTATTGAGACCTTTAATTTGACACCCATATTGCAGTATTCTAAAAAAAAATTTTTTTTCCACTACGCATAATAGCACCGTGCAGCCGCCATGTTGGTTTTTTTATAATGCCACTTTCTTAAGAACACTTGGGCTGGCAAGACAAATCTAACGATATGTTAATCATGGAAATCCGTTCAGCCGTTTAAAAGATATGAGGTAATAAAGAATATTACATATACAAACAAACATACTTACAAGATACGCGCGAAAAACATAACCCTAGGAGTAGTAGAGCATGCTGCGTGTGTAGAACAGGAGGTACAAAATATATCCCCCTGATATGTACCACTGGCACTGTTGCAATCAACTTTTGATTAAAAGTGACAGAAATCGCAGTTTCATTGCCGCTTTAATTTTAATAAGATAGTAGTCTTTCTGTCAGTTTCAATCAAGTTGATTGTAACAGAGTTACAAAATCAGGGGCAGGTCAGTCAGACGTGGTCAGGTGTCGTGCCGACGAGACGTGACCTCACCCACCCAACACGCACATAATTCTGCGGGACATAATAACTTATAGAATTCAGCACTTTGGGATTATCCAGCTTATTATATCGCAACAAAAAATAATAATTAAGAGTTTACTGACTTCCAAAGTAGCAAGCCCCCCTAGCATGACCACCGAAACGCGATAACGATATAGGTAGCGATTTATCACGTTTTACTTTCAAAAGACATTTTGACTGTTGAGTGTCGATAAAACGCTAATGTATATCGTGCTTCGGTGGTCATGCTAGGGGGTATATTATCTGAAAGCTCTCAATAGAAACAGCAGTAGAGTATTTTACAATTTTCCATTAAAAAGAAAAATAGTAGAGACGAATAGCTATAAAAAAGTTTCTCACTTAACAATTCAAATAAAACTGCGACTCCAATACTCGACCGGCTAATGTAAAAATTATAGAAATAGCCGTGAGGAGTTCCCAAGTTTTAATGTAACTGGTTTAATTTAATAGAATCTCCCCTGAAAGTTATTAAAATTTCAGGGGAAACCTGAATAGAAACTAAAGCCGACTTCACAAACGTGTTACGCTTGAATTGCTTTGAATTTTAAAATTATTCAGACGCCAAACATTTTTGGGCCTTTTCTGAAAATGCCGGTCAACAACAAATTGTTACGTTTTGTAAGAACTAGCCATTTGGAGCAATAATTAGGTAATAATATAGCACAAAAGTTGTGGGATTGCTCTGAGCCAAGTTATAAAAATTCGATGATTCGCCATTTTCATGAATTATAATTTTATTGAATTCTGAACGGGCTGTGAAACACAAAATAATGATAAGATTGCTAGAACCACAGAACAATAAACTCTAACATTATTATAGTCGGTTATAATTAAACAACAGTACACATTTTACCATTGAAAATGGTTATCAGTTATCAGATGCAAATCGCCTGAGACGTATTTTTGACCATATCTCCGAGAATTTTGAGAGGATCGAAATGAAAATAGTACCAAAGGTTGAGGAATTTATTGAGACACGTGTGAACGAATTTCGAAAATCTACTGGTAACTTTTTTTGAAATTTTGCAAAATTCCAAAAATTCCGGGTTTTTGTTTGTTTACTAAAATGTAAATATTTCGAATAAAAAACTGACTTAAGAAAAAATTAAAAAAAAGGTCCTAGGGTATTAGTTTAGCTACCAAATGGTGAAATAATTTTGAAAATCGATAAATAATTGTGACCTGTAGTTGGTCCCTTTAGATTTGTAATTCTAGAAAAACGGGTGTTTCCGTACATAAAAAGTTATGTAGCTTCTATGATTATTGACCGATCGTCATGGTAATAGTGTTAAAAGATGCAGAAGCAGACGAGAAATGCATTTGTTGGAATTTTGAAAATCGGTTAATAATATTTCGTCTGCGTCGAGGCAGTCAGCGGGCGCTTTTGTGACACGAGGCGGAGCCGAGTGTCACAATCGTAAAAATAAATAGGTATCTACTACCTAGGTAATTTTAAAAATATAATAGGATTTTGCATTTGATTTGATTTTGATTTTTCGTAAATTTTTGTATTCATTTTTAATGCTCCGATTCTTGCGGGGACTGCAAAATCTGTGATTTTTTTTTTGTAAATATGAATAAATGAATGATCTCCTGAAGATGCATTAAGCATCTTGCATTAAAATACGTTAGTATTATTATATGTTCTGTGTTAAAATATAAACTTTACCAATAATGAATAGAATTTATTACCTATATTTTACCAATAATACTTATACTAACAATTGCTGAAATTTTTATTTACTTACAAGGTTTCTAAGACATATATATATATATATATATATATAATTTTTTATTTGACAACATCACATACCTACATTGCTCCAATCCCAAAGTAAGTAGCTATAGCACTTGTGTTATGGAAATCAGAAACAACGGTGGTATGACAAACACCCAGACCTGAGACAATATTGAAAAGTTCATTTTATACATTGACCCAGCCGGGGATCGAACCCGGGACTTCAAGAGATTGTGACGCCTTGAAACCCGGCGTGCAAACCACTCGACCACGGAGATATATTAAAAGAGCAAGACGATTGCTAAAATATTTATAGAATATAGATAGTATTTTGTTTAGTTTTAGTACCTACAATACAAGCTAAAAGCAATGCTTTGAGCATTTTAAAAATGATGATAAATGTTTTGAAAAAATATGACTATGGGCAGGATTTGAATCATGGAACGTAGGTCCTGTAGAGTTTGGTCAACGAAAGATGAGTCTCGGTTAGAAATGAAAATGAAAAGAAATTTTGCACATATAGGTATTTTAAGGTTCAGTTTCCAAAAACTTAACCTCTAAACGTTAATTTAACAGGGAAAGTGGCGCCTCCATTTCTGGTTCATCTTTCGGTGACCAGACTCTAGCGGTGACATTGGGTCTTCTGTTTGAATATTGAAAGGTAAGACTGAAAGGTTTTACCAGAATTTTCATGATAGGCAACTCTTTTTAACTAATTCTTAAAGCAAATCAAGAAAAAAGAAAGTAAAATCTGCAAGAGCCTTTAGAGTTCTCAATTGGGACGAAAGTAGCCAGATGGCCACGAGCTATTTTGGCGCAGTATTTTTATGCGACTACTTTTTAGGGTTCCTTCCGTAGTCTAATGGCAAAAAACGGAACCCTTATAGATTTGTCATGTCTGTCTGTCTGTCCGTTTGTCCGTCCATATGTCACAGCCAGTTTATTTCAAAACTATTAGAATTACACAGTTGAAACTAGGTTGGTAGATGTATTCTGTGAACCGCTTTACGATTTTTACACAAAATAAAAAAATATAAAAGATTAAGGGGGGCTCCCCCCATACATGGAACTGAAACGGTTTTTTTTATTATCAAACCTATAGGTATTTGTGAGGTGTTTATAGATAGGTCTTCCAAAATGTCATTGAGGTTTCTAAGAGTATTTTGTCTCAAAGTCAATTGTTTGGAAAATATACACTTCCAAAGTGGTAAAATGTGTGTCCCCCCCTCTAACTTTTGAAATAAGAGAGTGAAAAATAAAAAATAAAAATATGTTATAGACCTTAATAAACACTTTCAACGAAAATAGTTTGAACGAGATATACTTATTAGTTTTTGAGATATAGCACATTTTCCAAAACCGCAAACAGAGCCGTCTCTAGCCCATGTAGCGCCTGTGTGCAAAAATACCCTGGCGCCCTCTAGTAGGCGTGCGGTCAAAATGGAATACTTACAATTCTATTCAAATAGTGCAATTTTAAATGATGTCGGGAAGCGATGGGTACACGAGTAAAAATCATTTTTTACACTTTATAGTATTCTAATACAGCCGAGTTCGCAATGATTGTTGGCGTTTCATCAGGCCCATCTTACCCACTGGGCACTCTGGGCACTTGCCCAGGGCCCCGCGATTGATAGGGGCCCCTTGTTTCTTGCCAGATCGCTTAATGATAACGGATGCTTATTATATTACGAAAAAAAAATCTAAGAGTAGATACCTCTTCAAACCACATAGATTTTCAATCACTAACCCTTAAATTCTAAAAAAGTTACTTTAGTGGATCATACAATAATTATGTTCTTATTAAAATCGCGCTGCGCGGCCGTTTTCTTTACTTTAGACAGGCATAATTACGAGATTATTTGATAAAACTGACTAAAAGTCGCGCTGCGCGGCCATTTTTTTTACTATAGACAGGTAAAATAACGAGATTATTGGATGACACTGACTAAAAATCGTGCTGCGCAGCCGTTTTTTACTATAAGCAGGCGAAATATCGAGATTATTTGCATTTTTCTAAAAAAATCTGGCATTCTGTGCCTCATATACAGGTATCCTCTCTTACTTTGATGGTAACTCAAGTCAAGGTCATAGGGGCCCCATTATCCTAATGTGCCCAAGGCCTCAAATAGGTTAAAGACGGCCTTGCGTTTCATCAAAACAGGTGTCGGTGTCGGCCGGCACCAAGAAGCTTATATCCACAAGGGAGGGAGGTATAAGCTTCTTGGCCGGCACGCGCCTTTGATTCGACACTGCCCCAATCATTATAATCAATCTTTAATTATCGGTTTTAAGGCTGATTTCACGTTGAAATTGAAACAAAAGTCATTGTGTAGTGTCACGTCACAGTGTAAAAATCATACAGAGATGCAGGGCCGGATTTAAGAACTATGGACCCCTAGGCTCATTCTGTGGTGCGGGCCCCCCGTCTAGTAGTAAAATGCAGTTGTAGAGCGGTGTCAATGCGATTTTTCAGAGAAATGCCTGTCTAAAGTTGAAAAAAAAAGCCGCGCAGCTGGATTTTTAGCCAGTTTACCCACTGATCTTATAGTTTTTCCAGTTTATAGTTTTTCCAGTTTATTGTAAAAAGTGGCCGCGCAGCGCAATGGGGTTGGCAACGCAAAGCTAATCGCTGATGGCGCCAGCGGCGGTCTAACCGCTATCAATACTTTGATTGGTTAAAATATGCCACAAATGACATTTGATATTTGAAACAACCAATCAAATGTTTTGGTACAACCGCTTGTGGCGCCATTAGTTCCTCAGTTTCCATCCCCATTAGTCAGTTTCATCAATTAAACTTCTAATCTTGCCTATCGATTCTAAAAAAAATGGCCGCGCAGCGCGATTTTTAGTCAGTTTAAGCCACTAATCTTGTAATCATGACTTCCTTTAGGAAAAAAACGGCCGCGCAGCGCAATTTATAGTCAGTTACATCCACTAATCTTGTAATCTTGCCTATCGATTGAAAAAAAAATTCTGCGCAGCGCGATTTTTAGTGTTCTTCTGCCAACTAATCTTGTAATCGTGCCTGTCTTTCGATAAAAAATGGCCGCGCAGCGCAATTTTTAGTGTGTTTCACTGTTTCAGCCACTAATCTTATAATATTGCCTGTTTTCCGATAAAAAAAATGGCCGCGCAGCGCAATTTTTAGTCCGTTTAAGCCACTAATCTTATAATCATGCCTATCTTTAGAAAAAAAACGACCGCGCAGTGCGATTTATAGTCAAGTTTCATCCAATAATCTTGTAATCTTGCCTGTCTAAAGTGAAAAAACGGCCGCGCAGCGCGATTTTTAGCCAGTTTCATCCACTAGTTTTGTAATCTGTGGTTTCATCCACGTTATCCAAAAATGCAAAAAAATAACATGTGATGCGGGCCCCTAGGCTGCAGCCTATGTAGCCTATGCTTAAATCCGGCAGTGCAGAGATGTACCTAACGCTTTGTTTGATGTCCGCGAAAATGGCGACAGCATTTGGACAGTGGCCTTAGTGCTAGGGTAACAGAGACGGTTCGACCATAACACCGGCTTCGGCCATAACACGAACCCAGGCGCAGGCAGGGTCTTTGAGAGCGCCCCGTGGCGCCGCGCCGCGACTAGCAACGCTGGGCCCGAGCACAGGCAGGGACTTTGAGAGCGCCCCGGGGCGCCGCGCCGCGAGTGACCACGCCGGGCCCGGGTGCAGGCAGGGTCTTTGAGAGCGCCCCGGGGCGCCGCGCCGCGAGTGACCACGTTTCGCGTCGCAAGCGCCAGCGCCGCGCGCCGCTCGGTCGGCGCGGGGCGCCCCCTAAGACCCTGCGCCCGTGTGCGCTGCACACCCTGCACAATAGGTAAAGACGCCTCTGACCGCAAATATAACTTTGTCATTCATACCAACAATGTGAAAAACAAAGTTATTTTTGCAGATGAAAAATGAGGTAACTACGTAACCCTATGGCGCGTGGCCCGACATGCACTTGGCCAGTTTTAATTAGATAAAGCTGCGGACTTAATCGCCGAGAGAAATCAAGGAGGATTACTAGTCAATTTGGTTTTCCTGTTATTCAGCTTCTAGCCGATTCGTATCGGAGCATCTTGCTAATTTAGTTCAATGATTACGATTCCTTAAGCAAGTTTAAGAGTTATACTCAGATTCTCCTTATACCGGGTGTAACAAGACCTTCAACGAAGCCGAGGTCTACGTATTCTGCCCATCATCTGGACCATTTCTGTTCAAAATTATTGCTGGGAAATGATTTTGATTTTTGGTGTTAAAAAATCATTGCATACTTTACCACGCAATGTAACGCGTACAACAGACCGCGCCTGCGAGTGTATGCTACACAGCTGCGTGCGGCCGAGTTGAAGGCAGCGTTTATGTGCGTGCTCATGAGATACATTGAGTGATGACGTTTTGAAGCCATTGTTTGTTACGAAATACTTAAAATTTTGATAATGTTTAATTTTTACTTAAAAAATAAAAAATTTTTACTACAAAAGCCAGAGCGTTTCGTCCAGGTACCTGGCCCAAATCAACAGGCTTTTGTAGTATCGCGCCTTCGCGGGCTTTCGCGGCGCGAGTGTGGAGCCCTCTTTAATATTTTTTTGTAAGAAACAGCTGATTCTTTTTTCGTGATTTCAGAGTTGGTCCCATAGTAAAAGTTGTTCAGTTTGATGGTCCCTATCTACCATATTCGGCATTAGGCCTCGTTTACGGAGACGCGGCGCGGGGCGTCGCGCGTCTCGTGCGGCGGCGCGGCCCGCATTGAATACAAACATATGGCGTTGTATGTGTGTATTTACGGAGGAGCGATTTTACACGCGTTTGCTTGAAATGGGGCGGGGCCCGCGGATGGCAACATCGCGGCGCACGCGGTGGTGCACTCAATTCTCGATAAAGAGATGCCCGCGGTCGGCGGAACCTTCTGCCAGTCTTTATTTAGAAATCGTACAAAACGCTGACGTGGTCACCATCGCAATGGAGTACGATTTCATTGACTTTGTTTGATTAAGCGCCACCGCTGCCGCCGCAGCGAGGCCCGTTGCGTGCACCGCGGCGGGCACAGCGGCGGGCACCGCCACGCTGCCCGCGAACTCTACCAAATCAAATCAAATCAAATCAAATTTATTTATTGTGAAACACAGGTAAATAAGGTTATTGCAAAAAATATATAATAATTGTTCAGCTGGTTTCCGCCATTAAGGCATACAATTAGATACCATGTCAAAATTTTAAATAGTCAAACAAAACAGATTTAATTTCTTATCACATAGGTACATTACAGAATCATTTCAATATAATTTATTGTTATTTAATTAAATTGGACATAATTTACAACATAAATAGCTTCTGGATAAATGTGAACAAAAACATATTTTATATATTACGGTCAGTTAAAAAATCATTGAGCGTGTAGTAACATTTGTCGATAAGAAATGTTTTCAGTTTATGCTTAAATGTAATTATATCAACATCACCATTACGTATTGATACTGGGATTTTGTTATATACCTATACGTAATGCATTACAGAACACGCTATCTCTCAGCAATTTTGTATTATGTGGAATCATGCGAAGTTTATCTTTATGTCTAGCTCCAGAGAAGAATTCAAACACATCTATATTTTCTCTAGTAAAGACAGCACATTCAAATATATAGAGACATGGAAAAGTCAGAAGTTCATATTTTTTAAAGTATGGTTTGCAAGAGTTCCTTTGTTTCAAATGGTACATTGCCCTAATACATCGCTTTTGTGATTTGAACACTTTTTCTTTGTTAATTGCATTTCCCCAAAATATAATGGCAAATCTCAGTGTCGAGGAAACATAACCATGATACGCAGTCAGTAGAGCATTCACACTAACGATCTTACTCAAATGATAAAGAGCATAGGAGTACTTACTTAACTTATTGCAAACATGGTCTATGTGCGAGTTCCATTTAAGATCACTATCTATGTATAAACCTAGAAATTTTGTTGTTTTTGTGTCACTTATTCTATTGTCTGAGTAGGTTATATTTAACTGTGTCTCATTCCCACTGTTGACATTACGTTGTTTAAAAATCATTATTTTAGTTTTATCCAGGTTGGCTTTCAGATTATTAGACTCAAGCCACTTCATGATAGTCCGTAAAGTAACATTAATATTTTCTTCTAATGTATGCATTGTATTGCCACTAAACAAAACCGTGCTATCGTCTGCAAAAAGTGTAACATGATTGTCAGTAATTGCTGGTAAATCATTAATATAAACTAAGAAAAGTAGAGGTCCCAATATACTACCTTGAGGAACCCCAAACTTTACTAATCTCGCTTTGGAATGATAAGCTACTTCAGTTTTCGTAGTCCTGTCGATTTTCTCTATAACAGTTATTTGTAACCTATTTGTTAAATATGACTTAATCAGATTATATACATTACCTCTAATTCCATAGTTGTGTAATTTTTGTAAAAGAATATTAAAGTCTACATAATCGAACGCCTTTGTCATATCCATATAGAGCGCAACGGTTGGAATTCTTTTATCAACATTTTTTGTCACCTTTAGTAGAAAGTTATAAACTGCCATGTTAATGGACTTATTCTTCCTAAACCCATATTGCTCTGGTACAAAGATTTTATTACTTTCAAGAAAAGAATAGATATATTTATAGAAAATCTTTTCGAATATTTTGGATAGAACTGAGAGTAATGCCACTGGCCTGTAAGAATTCAAGTTAGAGTGGTCACCTTTTTTAAATAAAGGTTTAATTAAAGATCGTTTTAGTTTTTCTGGGAAGATACCTTCCACAATACACAAATTGACTATATGGCTAAGTACTGGCGCAATTATATGTGCAACATCTTTTATGACTGACGTTACAAATCCATCAAATCCTGAACTATTAGTGTTCTTCAAAGATTGAATTACTTTAATTATGTCAAAAGCTGTCGTGGGACCTATGAAAACCGAATTCGAAATATCAACTGGAGTTTTAATTTTAACATCCTTAGAAATTGTTCCTTTGACTTCATCAATAAAGTGATCGTTGAATGTATTGGCAATCTGCATCGGGTCCGTAATTGTTACATCCTCAACTATTATTTTCTTAATACTTTCCCTCGGAAAATTTGTTTTAGACTTATTTATAATTTTCCATGTGGCTTTACATTTGTTAGATGAGTTTTTTATATAATAGTCATTACGTGCCTTTTGTGTCAACTTTAAAATGGATTTATAACGTTTCGCGTACATTTTATAATCAGTTTTTGTTTTTAAATTGCGGTTTTTTCCATATGCCCACAACAAATCTCGTTTACGCTTACTACACACTCTAATTCCCCGAGATATCCATTTGGGCTTAACAGTAGCTTTGCATTTTATACGTTTGACAGGAAAACATAGGTCATAAAAACATTTAAACAGTTCTTCAAATTTGTTATACGAGTCATTTGGATCATTTAAATTAAACATTTCGTCAAAACCTACTTTACTTAAACTATCAATAAATTTATTTCTATTTTCTAATGAATAATCACGCGTCATAATGTACCAATATTTTAGTAAGCTAGTCTTTTTTACAGGAAATCGAGCCAACAGCAGAATGATCAGACAATCCCAACTCTATTACTTCCCCTAAACATCCTCTTTTTTTTTTTTTTTTTTTATTTATTTTCCATTAATTGAGTATACAGTGTTTCACAAAAATAACACCTGCCAAACTGCACAGCAGTTTGTCGGCAGTAATTCTCGCCTTAGTTTTTAACTTACAGTCTAATTATGTGCTATAAACTTATTTTAACATAACAAATAACAAATCGCACCCCATTTTGTTCATAATTGGTAGGTACAATGACTTATTGAAACTTATTAGGTGGTATAATTTTCTGTCTGAAATCTATGACTGTTTGATACATTTTTTTTTTTGCTTTATGTTTTTTTTTTTTTTTTGTTTTTGTTTTGTTGTTTTTTTTTTTAAGCTTTATTTATTTATGAATATATGTAGCATGAATTTTCTTTTTTCTATTGAACTGTACTTATATTATTTTTGTCTTTTTACATGTATTTTTACATGTAAAAAGACAAAAATAATATAAGTTCTTTCGTGTATTTAGATGTTTCCAGAACATCTATATTAAGATCACCACACAGGATAATTTTCTTTGACTTTGAACTTAGTTTAGATAGCACAGAATGAAGTTTATTAAAGAAAATATCAAAGCTTTGAGTATCATATTTTGGTGGTCTGTAAATGCAAAGTATATATAAATCATGATGTGGAATTTCTGTCGCACATATTTCTATAATATTAGGAATAGAAAGATCGTTTATATGGTTCATGCTATTAAAATAAAGTTTATGTCCAATTAATATGCAGGAGCCGCCGTGTCTACTACTCCTGCAATAGCAGGACGCCAACCTGAAGTTAGGTATCGACAAATTTGATGTATCATTATCAATCATATTGTGCTCCTGTAATACATAAAACGTCAATTGATTTACTTTTAATTTCAAGTTCATCTAAGCAAACTGTTAACATATCCGATTTGTTAATAAGACCGTCAATATTTTGATGTAACACAAAAATATTATTATACACGAAATAAATCATTGTTATTAGGACTTCGTTCCGAAATAATATCGTTCTCTTTCTGTTCCTCATTTACAAAGTAAGGTATGTCAGTCTGAGTGCCTATACTTTCAAACATTTTTAAGTCTGTTGCTTTCCTTACTAATGCATACTGTTTAAATTTATAATCGTAGTCCAAGTGCAATATTTCTTTCAACAAAGATCGAGCAAGGCAAATTTTTGAGAAATAACCGTCATAATACATATTTAAGTATTGAACATTATCATGCCTACTCGATATAAATCGCAACAAATAATTGAGCTTTTGTATATTTAAGAAAGAGTTCTGGGGAACTTCACAAATAATTACTTTTGCGTGATGAACACAACTTAACCACATATTCAGTCTGATTTGAAGCATTTCCGGGTTTCTGTCGTTAGTTCCTCCGAGTATTATAATAGTGTCCTTTTCCGTCAGATGTAATGACTCAGGTTTCGTAGTGTTCAAAACTTCGCCTAGTGTTGCACCTGGTTTCATATAACAAAACACATTAAAATCGTCTCCAGTTAACTTTTGAAGTCGTTCTCTAAGACCTCTGGCTTGCTGATCGCCTAAAATGACAATTTTTTTCTTTTCTTCTTTAATGTTGGTTCTTGCATTTTGGTCGCTAGTGTCTTGCAGACAATTATAGGTGACGCTTGATTTATTTTGCGAGTATACTTGTTTATCAAATAAAAATGAGGTGGAATAGGAGTCCTGACGTGACGTTAATTTCTTATCATATCGGATTGGTGTTAAATTCAGATTAAAATGAATATTTCTGTGGTGATGTATAGGAGATTCTCTTGGTATTCGCATTCCTATATTAACTATTTTCTTTTTAAGAGGAGTATTTTTGTTCCTTATAGTGGTAGGATATTCAGTCGCCAATTTTTTAAGCGTCTCAATTTGCCTTTCTTTCTCTTTCAATAGACCTTTGAGTTCATTTAATTCCAAATTTAAATTTTCTACTTCAATGTCTGCAACCGTAAGTTTGTCTTTTGTAAACTGTAGTTCATCTTTAAGTTCTGTGTACGAGTCATTCTGCAAAAAACGTCTACCGCCGCGCTCTCACCGCGTCTCTATATGAACAACATCGTATATTGCCATATGTTTGTGTTTACGCGTGCGATGATAAGTGCCGCTTCACGCGCCGCCTCTCCGTAAACAGAAAAAAAATTCAAAAAATTAAAAACCCTCCTGCGTAAAGAGACAAGTCAACTGAAAAGATGGAAACAAGATTAAATATTAAAGGCAACATTATAACATGCAGTCGGAGGCATGCATAAAGAAATTGACATTATGAATGATTTGAGTTATATGCCTCCGACTGCATGTTATAATGTTGCCTTTAATATTTAATCTTGTTTCCATCTTTTCAGTTGACTTGTCTCTTTACGCAGGATGGTTTTTAATTTTTTGAATTTTATTTTTTTATTTATGTCTTTTTAGTTATTATTTATTACAATTTTTGAAATTCTTTTATTGAGACCTTTAATTTGACACCCATGTTGCAGTATTCTAAAAAAAAATCTTTTTTCCACTACGTATAATAGCACCGTGCAGCCGCCATGTTGGTTTTTTTATAACGCCACCTTTTTAAGAACACTTGGGCTGGCAAGACAAATCTAACGATATGTTAATCATGGAAATCCGTTCAGCCGTTTAAAAGATATGAGGTAATAAAGAATATTACATACAAACAAACATACTTTCATACTTACAAGATACGCGCGAAAAACATAACCCTCTTGCAGTCAAGTAAAAACGTCCGACGCGCCGCGAGAGGCCCCGTCGCACGCGACGCCTGACGCCCCGCGTCTCCTCCGTAAACGAGCACTTAGGGGTTATTTTGTAACACGTTGTAAATTTTAATAGTCCAGAAGTAAAACACCGGAGAGTACTTACAAATAAGTTTATTTTTGCAGTGCAATCACAACGCGCCAACCGTTGCCCAAAAAAAGTGCCGTCCAGATGGCAGACTTTTTTCACCGAATGTCACAAATGACGTTTACAAAACGTCACAGATGACGTTTTGTACAGATTAGTAATCGAGTAATCGCATTTAAATACTAATTAATTTTAGAATCGTTAACAGTCGGCCATCCTGATTAGGGTGTCTGTCCCAGGCACAAAGTTATTTTAATTTCTATAAATATCAGTGTAGTACTTTTTATAATTTATAAATTATTATAATTTTACATCAAATTTAATGTATTTAATCAAAAGAGGATGAAAACAAATTTTCATTAGGTACTGATACATTCACTTTTGTCTGATTTATGATATTAGAACATGATAAAATTACATGCTAAAATAACAAATAAAAATAACTGTAAGAATAAGGTTTCATAAAAAAAAACAAAGTAGGGTAATGTATACAATCATAATCATTAAGTTTGTCTTGATATTATTTTAAGTAATTAATATTAAATGAAGTAATAACTCCTCGGCCATCCTACTTCTAGGGAATGACCTCATTCTACAAATGTAAATAAATCTTGTAACATATTACTTAACATTATTATTAAGATTGATTTTAGGTACATTTACATTTTCATAATGTTCTGTTTTTAAATGTTCTATGCTTGTTTGTTACGATTTGCGCGCACACATACACACACTTCACTACACAAGATAACACTTTGTCGAAATGAAATGGTCGCAGTGTAACTGCATACATCGTCGTGGCGTGGCAATCCCGTCACGTCCGGTTCTTGTTCCAGAGCTCTCAGCATTGGCATCATTATTCAGCATTATGGGTTTTAGATCTTTAGTAACGAGCAGGCAGATAGTATTAGCTCGTTTCTGGAATTACTGTGACGACATACTGGACTGGTCGCCGCTTGCACCGCACCAGGAACTACCAGGAACCACGACCTCCGTTCTCCAAGCTATCTACCACTTGCCCACACAAGGAGCTGCAGCTTCAGTTTGCTTGACTATGTAACGTTTGCCCACACAAGGAGCTGCGGAATAGGCTGTCTACTGATTGCCCACACAAGGAGCTACAGCTTCAATTCACTGAACTTTTTACCGCTTGCCCACACAAGGAGCTACGGCCTCAGTTCACTGGATTATCTACCGCTTGCCCACACAAGGAGCTACGGCCTCAGTTCGTACGACTGTTTACGGTTTGCCCACACAAGGAGCTACAACCTTGGTCTACCGCTTGCCCGCACAAGGAGCTACGGCCTCAGTTAGCACGACTGTTTACGGCTTGCCCACACAAGGAGCTACAACCTTAGTTTACCGTTTGCCCGCACAAGGAGCTACGGCCTCGGTTCACCCAATGGTCTGCAACACACCCACACAAGGAGCAGCGTCGTCCGTCTACTTGAATGCGTACTGTAAGCCCACACTAGGAGCCGGTTGCAGTTCGCGCCTGTCTACCACTTGCCCGCACCAGGAGCAACGTCATCAGTTCGATCTTGCTTGATTGGTATCGTTACAGTTTATTATAGGATAAGGACAGGACAAATTAGGGGATAATGGTAGATTAGGGATTAATCAGTCAATTAAAAATATTTACGTCTATAATACATACATTGAAATCATTATGTAGTTTCGTTAAAAACCCTATGACCTATCCATCACTCGCTATCACCATAATCGCTTTCTGATTCTGAACACCCAAAACGTACCCACGGCTTCATCTTATCAACAGAAAATACATTGGTGTATTTCTTTTTTGAGTACCCATCAACACTACTTATTTCATACCTGTCATTACCTAGAACCGCTGTGACTCTGAACGGACCACTGAATGCTGGAACTAATTTATGACTTTCACCTGGGGTCTTAGTATTCTTTTGCACCATGACAAGATCACCTTCCTTGTAAAGTTTAGCTTTGGCTCTTGTCTCATCATACCGGGTTTTCATTTTCCGTTGCCGATCTTGAACATTTGTACATACTTCTTTTCGGATTTCTTCTACGGTTTCTGTTGAAGCTTCCTCGGAGTCATTAATCTCATGTAACTGTACCTCGGCTGTATTAACAGTAGGTCTACCGAATATGATTTCTGACGGACATTTTCCTGTGCCTTGATTAACGGTATTGTTTAAACTCCACTGTACTTGCCCGAGCTTGAGGTCCCAATCACGATCATCTTCATCATGACAGAGAGCCGTAAGTGATGCCAAAATGGAACGGTTGTACCGTTCGATTTGACCATTTGCACGTGGTGTAGCTACTGCGTTTAATGTGTGTTTCACTCCAATAGATTCAATATATACCTTGAACTCATTGGACGTGAAACTCGTACCACGATCCGAGATTAAATGTGCTGGTATACCAAACATAGCAAACACATCCCTGAGTACGGATATTGAGGTTTTACTTTTAGTGTTTCGCACAGCACGCAGTATAATGAACTTGGTGAAGCTATCTATAATACCTAATATGTATAAATTACCCTTCCTACTTTTGACGAATGGGCCGAGGTGATCAATGTGAATGCATTGAAAGGGTAAGTTCGGTTTAGGTATCGGGTTTAGAAGACCTTGCTTCTTGCCACCTGGTACTTTGGCGTGAGCGCAAGGTATACACGCGCGTACATACTTTTTTGTAAACTGTGCTAATTTAGGAAACCAGTAGTCTCTTCTTACCTTTTCTAGAGTCTTTTCATACGCAAAGTGACCGGATTCATCATGACATTGTTGCATAATTTTCCACCTAGCATCTCTTGGTACAGCCCATCTCAATTCACCGTTTACCTTTCTGTAAATCTTCCCATCTTTCAACTCGTAATTTAGTCGAATATCCTTCGCTTCTGGGCTCTTCGTGTCTAACACAGCTTTAATATGGCATAGCCTAGGGTCACTCATCTGTACCGACTGCAACCAATGAACTTCCCCAACTTGCATAACTGATAGCGATTGGATGTTTTGATCAGGGAGAGAGTTGCGGCTAAGCGCATCCGCATGTGCCATTTGAGATCCGGGTTTGTACTCAATTGTGAATGAAAATTCCTGGACTAGAAGCCACCATCGGGCTATCCTCGGAATAAGGTCTCTTTTTGTCAGAGTGGTACGGAGTGCGTTGCAGTCCGTAACAATTTTAAACTCTATACCAATGAGGTAAACTCTGAACCTGTTTAGCGACGAGACAACAGCCAGAGTCTCCAATTCATACGAATGGAAACGCTGCTCTTCTGGTGTTGTCTGCCGGCTAAAATATGCCACCGGACGGAGTGGTGCGTCTTTTTTTTCTCGTTGCAATAAGATGCCTCCTAAACCACTTGAACTAGCATCCGTGTGTAGCTCTGTTTCAAACTCTGGATTATAAATAGCTAACACGGGTCGGGTGGTCAAAACTTGTTTAAGTTTTGAAAACGCTTGGTCTTGGTCTTCGCCCCATACCCATGGGGTAGAAGCTTTTGTCAGCATGGTTAAAGGCCTTGCAATTGTTGCAAAACTTTGGACAAAACGCCGAAAGAAGCTACATAAACCAATAAATTGGCGTACTTCATGTACGTTGCTTGGTTTTTTGAAGCTTGTTACGGCATTTGTCTTACCCTCACCAGGCCTCACCCCTTCAGATGAGATCTCGAAACCCAAGTATTGAATGGTTCGTTGGAAGAAGTTACACTTTGCGAGATTCAAAGTGAGTTTAGCTTCTTTAAGAAGATCAAGTACTTCCTGTAATTTGCTCATTCCTTCGGCTATAGTTTTTGAGGGTATAATGATATCGTCCATATACGCAAGGACGCCTGGAATGCGACGCAATTTTAGTAACTTAAGAATAAGCCTTTGAAATACGGCAGGTGCGTTCGTGAGTCCGAAGGGCATACGATTATATTCGTAGTGCCCGTCCGGAGTCACGAACGCAGTCAGGTGCTTTGAATCATCTGCCATGGGTACCTGATGATAACCAGACGTGAGGTCAAGCGAGGTGAAGAACACCTGACCGGAGAGACTGTCGATCTGATCATCAATGAGAGGCATCGGAAACTTTTCTTTAACTGTCCTCCGATTCAGTGCTCGATAGTCAACACATAATCTCACGTCCCCGTTTTTCTTCGCTACCAAGATAATCGGACTTGCATATTCCGAGGTTGACTCTTGAATGATTCCGTTAGCCAACAAATTGTTAATGATACCATTAACTTTATCGCGTTCTGATAATGAGAGCCTATATGGTCTATACGTAACCGGTGTGTGATCTTTCAGTTCTATATGCATCTCAGTGCATTCAGTTTTACCAAGTTCATCAAGATCAAACGCGAAACAATCACGGTAATCATTTAACAATTTCTGGAGATGATCTTTTTCGTCAGAAGTTAAACTATTATCTAAATTAATTTGCTCAAGCTCAATACTATTTCCCGAATATTCGTTAACAACTACAGAATTGACAGTCATCACGTTATTAAAATTTAATACTTTAGAATCTGGTGTAATGTTAGACAATATTGTTGCACGAGCTATTAAAACTCCCTTCTGTAGTGCAAAAGATTCCGAACTCAAACAAACTACCATTACCGATCCCTTGCCATTATTAAACGAATATATACCAGGAAGGACCATATACTCTTTACCCTCACGCATACAAGGCTCAGTGTCTATATATACTAATCCCGTCAAATCTAGATTCATTTGAACATTCGCTGTAATAGCGCCATGTACGATCACGTCTTCCGCACAGGTGATCGGACACTTATCATATTCAATACCTACACTTCTGTAAAATATTAATTTGTCGTTGGTTTTCACGGCTCTTACTTGAGGAAGCTCAGTTAAAGATTGTCCCACTAGTACATCGGCGGGGAGAACAGAAGAATTTACCAAATAGGCTTCTATATTTTCATCTAAACCATCTAAAATAATTCTAATGTTAACTCGGCCACTCGGAACCACTGTCCCGCTCGCAAAGCCCTTAAGAGTAGGTAGGTTAACTTTATCAACAGTCAGATTTAGATCTGATACAAAATCTTCGCGTATAAGGGTGCATTGGCTGCCCAGGTCTACAAAAGAAGTCATAGATTTACCATTAACTTTAATGGGTTTAAAATATTTTTCATTACCCTTATCAGTGGTAACGATATTTAGGACGCTTTTAGAATTTGACGAAGTTTGGGATTTTGAAGTTTGCTCTGTAGGTGCTTTTGACTCAGAATGTTTCGTACAGTTCTTTTCATCGTGACCAAATTGCCTGCATTTATTGCATCTGATAACGATTTTAGGACAACGAGGTACAATATGACCTGCTTCACCACAATTATAGCATGTGGTTGAGGATGCAGTATTTGATTTTTTAAAAGCCAAATTAGTGTTTTTCTTTGTTGATTGTTCTACCTGATGTTGAGTTGAATTAAACGATCGAGGCACAAAAGCAACTTTACAAGTTATATTTCTAAAATATTGTAATACGCTTTCAGGAGTTTGAAGATTTGCACCTTGAACGTTCATTCTTATATTGGTATCGTAGATACCTTGCGTGAGGCAATCAACTGCTTTCTTTCCACTAAGCTCGCATCTATTAATTAGCATTATTTTATCGTAATAGTACTCTTCCAAAGTTTCATTGCGTCGCGTTTTTCTAGCTAACATTTCCGAAAGTATGTCTGCATAATTTTGCTCGCATGGAAAAGCCGCCATTAGTTTATCACGCCACTCAGCCCATGTATACTTAACACTGGTCAGGCCATCGTACCAACGTTTGGCTAGGCCGCGCAACTTGGGTAATGCGTAAAATATCGTTTGACGTTCCGACCAGCCGTACACATGTGCCGACTCGTCTATCTTTCCTAACCATTCTTTCATAGTTTGAATTTTTCCTTGCGGATCAAACTCAGGTATAACGTTTTGCGCAGAATGCATCCCTATACCCTGATTGGTAGCTCCACTTCGTTCACTTAAAGTGTTCACCAATCTTTCTAGAAGAGAAGTCTCTTTAATGGACACCGTGTCTACTACGTCACTTACTTTACTAGGAATGACTGAGCTTTTATCTTGCACTGATGAAGGCAAAGAGCTGTGGCTTTTCACGTTTCTAGAGTGAGTAGGTTCAGCATCCGGGATATGGGGTCTATTACGTGGCATAATTAAAGCGGACGATTTATTACGACGCGACTGGTAATACCTCTCATGAGATTCATCCGAACTAGAACTATATCGACGTCTCTTACTGTACTCTCGACGATGACTCGATCTCGAAGATATCCGACAGTTACTTTCATGACATGGCCTAGGAGATCGACTCAAATCACAATTTCTCCTAACTGATGAAATACGACGCCGTTTAACAGATCGAGATATCCTGTCCGGAGTAGACAGGTTCCTAGTCACAGAGCGGTTTCCGATTGATTGCTGAATACGTCGCGGGGTACGCGGAGGTGAACGAGACCTGGCACTATACATTCGAGATCGACTACGCACTCTCGAACGACTGGTAATACGATTATGTTGCAATTTTGGTGATAGCGGGGGTGGTTCTCCTGATGGAGTTCTACTTATTTCCCTTTTAGACCAAGGGTCTGGATAATTATGCTCAGGAGTCCCCATAAGTACTCAGTAAGGAATAAAAGGATCAAGGATTAAACTGTTCTCTGAAATCCACACAATATATCGTTTCAATAGTATATATTTACATTTTTTGCACTAGACAATGTAAAAAGAATGACTAGGTAATCGAGAATAGAAACTGAACCATTCTATGACTCAGCTCAAAGTCAATTAATTAAAATAAGTAATCTTTATTTATAACCTACAATTACAAATTAAAAATTAAGTCCAAATAAAGTTTTCTCATATTTATTTTCTCAGTAGGAATAAATTGGGTGAAATTAAATGCTATTGACGGACTATATTTAATATCAATTAATACAAAGTCATAATAAAGTTCAAAGATGATAATTTCCAAATAAAAGGAAATTGGGTTTGTTATTAAAACGACCCAACGCTTCATGCATTTCTCTATTGTGAATAGTAATCTTAATTAGCAAATAAGATTAGGTACTACCTTTGCTCTTCAAAATCTTGTTCTTGCACAGTAAACATTTAGGCAAAAGTGGTAATATTCTAATAAGTAATAAAGTAAGTTTTGAATAATACAGTTGTTCTAGCTAGAGTGCTAAACTAAAAACAATAATGTTAGAAACTTTCTTTTGAAGTGTAAATAAGTCAGTGTAATTCTTTATTTATTTTAGTGTAAAATAAATACAATTCTATTATAACTTCAACAACAGTCAAAATAATCAATTGGTCATAGAAATCACACCAAATCAATATTCTACTGCATACTAATATGCATAAACAAAAGTCTAGATTATGGATTACTACGGGAAAAAGAAACAGACTCTTTTATCATGAATTATACAATACATTGCTGTTATTTTATTAGTACAGTGTTAAAAGTTTTCACATTGTAATTTTTTTTATTTTATCCGATTACGATGTCTTAAATACTGATGCCCCTATGATTTCACCGACAACTAGATTATCATTTCATTTTGTTTTTTGTATGAATCACCTCATTTGTATTTCAAAATAAGCAATAGAGTGAACAACGCATATAAATACTGAATTCATGTTGTTTTACATCGTGCCAAAAACTTTAGCTGTAGGCTTGCATTCTTTCCATGTAGTTAATAACAGTAATTCACTTACCAGATCGCTGTTAGTCAGGAGCTTACACAGGCAAAGCGTTCGTCGCGGTAGCCCACTTCTGAACTTTTAATAGTCCAGAAGTAAAACACCGGAGAGTACTTACAAATAAGTTTATTTTTGCAGTGCAATCACAACGCGCCAACCGTTGCCCAAAAAAAGTGCCGTCCAGATGGCAGACTTTTTTCACCGAATGTCACAAATGACGTTTACAAAACGTCACAGATGACGTTTTGTACAGATTAGTAATCGAGTAATCGCATTTAAATACTAATTAATTTTAGAATCGTTAACATAAAGTAGGTAGGTATTTCCAAGATTATTTTCCAAGACATGTAAAAATATAGTAAGTACCTACCTAGATGAAAACGTTAAAAACAAATGGTATGTTAGGTTGTTGTTTGAATATGACCAATATGACCATAGAGTAAGATAAAAAAAATATGACCCACTAGCACAGATTAGGTATAAATAAGCATAGACATTAAAAAATTTTCGCTGCGCTCAAGAAGACCAACAAAGCGTGGAAAAGAGAAGTTAACATTATACGGACACGGTCTGTGAAAAAAAGAGACAAAGAAACAAGTGACAATGTGCCAACATTTTTTAAAGTAAGAGCCCCTAGCGTCCTGCCTTGCAAATGAGCAATCACAGTTTGTTTAAAATATTTGTTAATCCGTGGTAAAGGTATCGTGGAGTCATGGTGTCTTGGGCTCTAAGTAATTGTTTGTGATGTGATAAAAATAAACAATCCAAGTAATCATACTTTTCAAAGTTAAATAAGATTTTGCCACACATTTCTCTAAAACCAAATTTCGCTACATTTATTCGTTTATCGACGAATAAAACAGTATGGAACATAGTTTATTAATTTCCTTTGCCATAATATAACATATTTTATGTATGTAATTCATATTTTACGTATCTCATATTTAATGTAGGACTTATACATTCGTTTTTCGGATCACCTCTTTATTGACATTGTTGTTCTTTGGCATTCTATTTCTATGGGTATAAGTAACCACTAATTGTTAATTTTCAAGAATTTACATTATTATATATTTTAATTAAGTTGATAATTTTATCTAAATACAAATGTCATTAAACTGAGACTTTAATGTTCATCATTTTCGTGCTTGTAAGGGTCATAATTAAGTATTCAAACAACGACTGTTTTATCTTTTTATTTTATAAACTTGAATATTGCCTGGGTTAGAAGTTCTAACCCAGGCAATATTCTAACTAACTTAGAACAAGATTTCACAAATCGTTTTTGTAAGTATTTTATTTTCTCGCTACCTACTGCATATATCGAATGTCGCTGTAGGGTGCCCTACACTTATGATGATAATGATAAGAAGTTAATATGCTATTATGATAAATGATAAGATTTGCTTGATAGAAGGAAGGGTTAAAAATGATAACAACCGATTCCGATGAATGCGTAATAAGCACTGATTTATTGCTTTAAAATGTAAAATAAATATTGCCCGTTATTGCAAAGTAAGCAAAGTAAACAATCACGTACGATGACTCGTACATCTTGCCAATCCAAAAAAAAACAAGAAAAAATTATAAACAATGATTAAAATATAACAATGATAAAAAGGTAATTATAAAAGTGTATAAAATGTAAAAATGCTTAGGTAAATATAACTTAAGTAAACATTGCAATAAATTAAATTAAATTGAGGACAATAAAATTATTCCTTAAACTGAATGTCTTCAAATTCAATTGTCTTCGTGGTAGTCTGATCCCGTGTACGGCATGAGGACCCACAGGATGGTTTCGCGTAGAGTGGGAAATCATTTGATGAGGGGGTGTTGTCGCCAGGGGGTGCTGTGTACGACCGCACTGGCTTTGGTGGCGGCACAACGCTTACTCTGTCTTTGGACTGCCCTTGCCGTCTGAAATAAATAAACAAACAAACAACACATATGATTAATAAAATGCTGATGAACAGCAAAGTGTATATCATGACGTAATGATGTTTGTCATGAATGGATACGTCATCGATGGTAGCTTCCTTTAAACTTTGGATCTGTTTCTTCATCTTGATCTCATCCTCTTTATCAATTTCTATGAGATGAATAGGTATAGATGTGTTGATAAACTCGTTAAGTCCGGATGTGAGAGGAATCTCTATTTTCGGTGTCGGTGATTGTACTTCCAATTGATTTCTATAGTCATGGTGTCCGATCAGTGTGAAGGTGTCTCCTTTCACAGCACAGTCTTGACCTATGGTAATGATGCCACTGCCGCGTAGTCTGCGTGACGTCAGGCTCGCCGGACACATGACGCGCACGGGACACTCCTCGCAACATGAGTAGAGCCACGCGTCGCTGGAATGTAATTTGATCCATACGTCTGTGCATTGAATTATTTTTATTTTACAGAATGTTTGATTGCTGCCGTTCGTAATTATTTTAATATCACATATTGACTGATCAACTTTTAGTTCGTAGATTGGGGCATTCAGGCCACACAAATATCGATCTTGATGATATTTGGTACATGATAATAAATCTGTCTGCGTCATAGGAATAAAGGTGTCCTTTCTCATATTGAATGCTATAAATTCAGTGATAGGTATGGCGTATATTGTTTTGTTGTCTGTTACTTGCGGCAGGCTTATCACGTGATTTATCTCATAGTTTTCACTCGTAGTTAGTGGTATTTTTATTTCCATAATGAGATAGTTTCCCTTGATTTTTGCCTTAACTTGGAGTATTTCATATAGATGTTTGATGTTTTCAGGTTTGACGGGCACAGTTAATTCTCTATTTAACTGTCCGGAGATAATATTCAATTGTTCCTTTAGTTGATCGGGTGATAATATATGGATGTCAATGCGTCCTTGATATATGTCGGTAACCGTGCTTATGAGGCTCTCCTGGATTCTTCTTATGTTTGATATCAGTATGTTGAGTGAAAGTCCATTTGATAATATGTGAAGTGATCTTCTGATAATATTTGTGTCTTGGGAAATATTGTAAAGTTGTTTATTGATGTTTCCAAACTGCTGATCCATATGTTGTGCGTGTCTATGTAAAATATTGTTCTGAGCTTCAACGACGGAGGTTTGATTTTTCAATAATTGTAGAAGGTGGGCTTCGTTATGCGTTATCTTTTCAATATCCTGTTGGTATTTTTCTGCAAACTTGTCATCCAATACTCCAAATAAGATGTTGGCGACGTTTCCGACAGCGTTTGTTGTATCTGTACTCTTTTTGTACGATGATAGTGAGAAAAAATAAGTATGTCGTTGTAATGCTTGATTTCGTTGAGATCGTGATCATATTGTGTTATCAAAGTGGAACATATGTCTTTTTCGTCCGTTTCGTCACAGTAGCTGCGTAAATTGTTTATGTAAGCATCTAGGCTTTCGATACTCTGCCAATAATTAGTCATGTTGTAATAAACAATCGTAGTCCATTTGTCTTTGATAATTTGCATATCGGCAGTTTTATCAAAATATAGCGAATTTGTGTTATTTATTTGCGCTATATTCAATGATTGTTGCAGGCTCGCAGGAATGATAGACAGCAGGAATAATAAAGACATGATGATAAAATTATTCTGGAATGCTTTCCTTGGTCTTGATTGATTGATAGTCCTTTTTTGATTAGTGCCACTTGATATTTCATTATTCTCTGACTGTTTTTCTTGCGTCGGTAAAATGATAAGCTTGTTGATTGGCCTCTTTATGATGTTATTTTGAGTTTTCAGAGTTACAACCCTGACGTGTCCGTCCTTCCCGGGGTGCAACTCACAAACACGTGCCAATGCCCACTTGCCGGGAGGCATGTTCTCCTCCTTGATGATAACCACGTCGTCTATTTTAATATTTTCAGTTACTTTTCTCCACTTTGACCTCGATTGCATTTGTTGCAGATATTCGCTCGACCATTTCTTCCAGATTTGTTTATTCATATTTTGCACTAGTTGCCAGCGAGTTGATAAATGGGTGATATCGGGATCGGTCTGTGGCCTTGATATTATTGGACCACCGACTAAGAAATGACCAGGAGTCAGACACAGGTCCTCAGGATCCTCAGTGAGTGAACAAAGTGGTCGGGAGTTCATGCATGCTTCAATTTGTTGTAGTAGGGTTGTCAGCTCCTCGTATGTAAGTTTTTGCTCTCCTACTACCCTTTTCAGGTGATATTTGACGCTTTTCACTGCGCTTTCCCACAAACCGCCAGCTGAAGGCCAGGCAGGAGCGTTGAAGTGCCAGGTGACCCCAATATCGTTGTTATTCATTATTTCTGGATTGATTGATTTTATGATATCCTTGTGCTCCTTTTTCAGGATACGCGACGCACCGACAAAGTTCGTGCCATTATCGCTGAATACATGTTTCGGCGTGCCTCGCCGGGAGCAAAGTCGTCTGAATGCGGCTAGGAATGCTTCTGTGCTTAGATTTGACACCACTTCCAGGTGAACGGCTTTTGTGACGAGACATACGAAGACAGCAACATACCCTTTGGTGGTGCGGACGCCTCTGCCCTTGTTCAATTTTAGTTCCAGGTATCCCGTGAAATCGAGTCCTGTTTTTGTGAAGGGGCGCGATGGTGTCACTCGGGGTTGGGGCAGGTCTGCCATGATCTGGTGTCCTGTGGTTTGCTTGAAGCGTTTGCAGATGACGCAATCACGGAGTTGTTTCTTCACAGTTCGTATGCCACTAACAATCCAGTATGTTTCCCGTATGTATGATAGGGTAAGCTTTGGGCCGCCGTGCAGGGTAGTCACGTGAGCTTGATTAATAATTAACTGAGTAAGTCGACTTGAACTTGGTAAGATGATGGGGTGCTTGGCTGAATAACGAAGGTGTGAATGCTCCAACCGTCCACCAACCCTTAGTATCCCGTTGTCGTCCACATAAGGGTTCAAACTGGCTAGTCGACTGCTTGCTTTCACGTGGCCTTTATTTTTCAAATGTGATAAATCTTCCGCGAGTTCTGTACTTTGTACTTTTCTTATGATAAATTCGTAAGCATTTTTCAGCTCAGATGATGACAATTTATTGTTCTCATTTAAATTGTCTTGTTTGCGTAATCGTGCAATAAAGCGTAACACATATGCTATTGTTTTTGCAATCGATGTTATGGAGCTCATTTTGTGTAATAATAAATTAATAATGCATTCTGTAGCATGTAAGGCTGTGTGCACATTGTGTTTTTTCTTCACTTCAACTGTTGGTTCTTCATATTTAGAATTGTTTGTATCTTGATAATCTAGGATGCATCTAGGGCCTTCCCACCACAAAGAATGTTCTGATAAACTTTTTGTAGACAACCCTCTTGTAGCGCAATCCGCAGCGTTTTCTTCTGATCTTATATGATGCCAACAGGATGCAGGAAGTACGTCTATGATCTCTCGTACTCTGTTTGCGACGAATAATTTCCATTTTGATAATTCTCCGTGTATCCATCCCAATACAATCATTGAATCTGTCCAGGCATAAATTTTTGTGATAGTGATATCTGCTGATGATAGGGTTTCCAAAACTTTCTTCATAAGTTTAGACAGTAAAACTGAACCCAAAAGTTCTAATCGAGGTAATGATATTTGTTTTTTGGTCGGAGCTACTTTTGTTTTTGCTGTGACCAACTTCGATGTGCGCTCGCCCTTATCATTTACTGTCACTAAGTAAACACAGCAAGCGTAAGCTTTTTCTGATGCGTCGCAAAATCCGTGCAGTTGAAGCGATTGACCGGCGCCGTCGTCGTGACCCAGATAGCGTGGAATGTGAATCATATTTATTGTAGAAATGTCTTGTTTTAACGAACACCATTCCTTTTCTATTGATAATGGTAATGTGTCATCCCATGATAATTCTGATAACCAAGTTTGCTGAAACAGGAGTTTTCCTCTGACTGTGAGTGGGGACAGCCATCCAAGGGGATCATAAACTTTGGAGATTTCTGATAACAGCTGCCGTTTAGTGACTAAATGATTGTTGTCGTTAGTCCCTTTGTATTGATAAGAAAAGCTGTCAGAGGCGGGATTCCACATTAAGCCCAGTGTTTTTCTAGTTTCGCTGTCCTTGAACTCGTACATAGAGCTTTGTTGTTCAAGCGGTAAATGTTGTATCAGCTGCTGCTCGTTGCTAGCCCATTTTCTTAAATTCATTCCAGATTTTTTCAAAACTTCTATTAATTCTTGCTGTAATTTTCTTGCTTCCTCCAGGCTAGGTACACTGCAGAGAAGGTCATCCATGTAGAAACAGTGATTTAAGGCATAGGCTGCATGTTTAAGTTGTTCATTATCCTTAGCGATTTGTCGTAATGTTCGCATCGCTAAGAATGGACTGGACTTATTACCGTAGGTCACGGTTGTAAGGTGATACTCTTGTAATCGGTCACGCGGCGAGTTTCTCCATATGATAGTTTGTAAACATTGATCAGCTGTTCGAACATATATTTGACGGAACATTTTCTCTATGTCCGCAGTCAAAACATATTTATGCGCGCGCCATTTCAAAATCAGTGACTGAAGATCCTGTTGTAGATTAGGCCCGCTTTCCATGAGATCATTAAGGCTGCGACCAGATGATGTTTTTGATGACGCGTTGAAAACTACGCGTAGTGACGTAGTAGATGAGTCCAGCTTTAAAACTCCATGATGTGGTAAATAACATGTGGTCTCGTCGGCCTTGCGCATGTGACCTAATTCTTGATATTCAGTCATGAACTTCCGATATCCGTCTGATAATTGTTGATGTTTCTCAAATTTTCGCTCAATCTGCAAAAATCTGCTGATAGCTATGGACTTCGAGGCGCCTAAATCATTTTCAAACCCAGGCTTCATAGGGATAGCCACCTCATATTTTCCGTCATCCAAACGCTTTGTTGTTTTTTGATATAAATCTTCACAATATTGCTCTTGTTCAGATAAAGGTGAAAGCTCTTGTGTTTCCGTGATATCTTCCATTTCCCAGTATTTGGCCAACTCGTACACGTGATTAATGATAACATTGCAACTAAAAGTTTTTATATTTCCTGATAAGATCCACCCAAGTCTAGTCTGTTGAGCTATCGGAGCGCGGGCGGGCCCTCTGATAAGCCCTTCCATGATAATATCTGAATATACGCTTGCGTCCAATAATAAGTCAATAGGTTTTGATACATTGAAGTCAGGATCCGCTAGCTGGATATGTTGAATGTGAGGCCATGATTTTCTCTTAAATGATGAATTCGGTAAACTGTTTATTACTCTTGATATGACTAATGCTTGAGTTATAAAATTATAATCTTCATAAATTGACTGACATTCGAGCGTAACTACGCCCTTGCTTTGTTTTGAACTTGGCCCAATTCCTGATATGGAAGCGTGATATTTTTGGCGCTGTAATCCAAGTGCTTGCGCAGCGCTTTCCGAAATAATTGAAATCTGTGAGCCTTGGTCTAAAAGTGCCCTTAATGTGATATAATTGTTATCAGCTGACTTGACCTTGATAGAAATTGTCGTAAGTAAAATTTCTTCGTCGTCCGCGGCCACATAATTAGTATGGTGCTGTCGCGGTGATTTTGCAATAGGTGCAGGCGTACTCGATGACGTAGATGGCTGCGGCTCAAATGCACATTTATTTATTATATTATTTGCTCCACGCGATTGCGTCACTGCCTCGTGAATCAGTGTATTATGATTTTCATTGCATTCCTTGCATCTGCGAATCGATGTGCATTGCTTTTCATAATGTTTATACAAGCAATTAGGGCAAATTTTGTTCTTTGTTATTGCTTCAATTTTTTCTTTAGCAGGCAACTCCAAAAATGTCTTGCACATAAATAGGTCATGATTTGAACGGCATACAGCACAGGACTTCCGAGTGTAAACCGGAGCGGCTTGATATTGATGATAGTATGCCTTCCTGGTAGGATTATTCTGATATCCTTTCGGCGTAAATGGCTTGCTGATAAATGTTGGCTTGTTATTATGATAAGAAGGTTTATCGGCGACCAAATGATTTCTGCCATCCTTTTCTTTCCTTTGGATCGGTTCTAGCGCCGTGAACTTGGCCTCAATAAATGACATAAACTCTTGTAGCGTAGGCAGCTCGCGGGGCTCTTTACGCGACTCCTTGTAATCGCTGTAAGTTTCGGAATCCAACTTCTTTGATAAAATATGGACTAATAAAGGGTCCCAGGTATTAGTGTCAACTCCCAAATTGTGTATTGCATGAATGCATTCTGTTGTAGTGTCATAAAGCTTCTTCAACTCAAAGGATGATTGTTTTGATAAATTATGCTGATTAAGTAATATTTCGGCTTGATTTGTGAATAGTAATTGCGGGTTATTATACCGGTGATTTAAAATGTCCCAGGCTGCTTCGTAGTTCTCTGCTGATATGTGTAGATGTTGTATAAGACGCTCGGCCTCACCCTTTACTCTTCCCTTTAAATGCTGCATTTTTTGAGCACTGGTGAGGTGTTTGTTGTTGTGGATCGCCTCCGTATACAGGTCACAAAATGTAGGCCACAGTGTATATTTCCCTGTGAAAATAGGGATTTCTATTTGTGGTACAGACTGATGTAAATGAGCTGTAGAGCACAATTTCCTGTTAAGCTTTCTCTTGATATTAGTGAACTTATCTTCAATTTCTGCAAATGCGTCCTCATAGCTGGTGTTCCGGCCTTTCAAAATGCTGTCTATACGAAGGTGAAGATCGTCAATGATACGCCAGCGATGTTGTAAATTCTTGAGCTCGTCTTCAATCTCCCACTTTTCCTCGATTTGCTGCTCATCAATGCGCTTGATTTGCCTTTCCAAAGCTCTAAAGTTTGCTTGCTGAGATGATAACAACTCGCTAACGGTATCAGTCGAAGCTGCTGTAGTGTTAATGAAAGGGACTTCAAACCTGATTGTTGACCCCTCTCCTCGTCTAAGGATAGGTGTAGATGGTCTTGATAACTCCTTGAACGCTGCTTCCATTACTGCTCGTGCTGATTGATAAAAATGCTCCGTTTGCTGATAAATGTTCTTGGTAAAGTAATCCGAAGACTTGTCTTCGCTTCCTTGCAACGTTAAATCATTCTGCTTGAACTCATCCCATAAGCTGTCAATAGTTTCAATTTTCTTTTGAAAATATTCAGGTGTCTTCCTGTCCTTGGGATCCTTCTTGAAGTTTGTGTAGATTCTCTCAATCTCCTTGATAATCACACTCTGGCGCTCCATCATGATATTGATATTATAACGCACTGATGATATTTATCACTGCTACTGAGCAGTAGTAGTGTATTCTTTTTACGATATATACGACTCTCAATTCAACCCGGTGAGACCCGCTTGTGGGAGGCCGGGAGAACCGATTCGCTACCGTAAAAAAAAACACGTAGATGATGATATGTGAAGTAGACCGATGAAATGTCCACTGGCTTGGCTGGTACTCGTACACGTAGGAACTTCACTCACCAACGAAAGTATGTAACACTCGCGGTAGGTCCCACTATATACGAAAGTTCAGTTTTTAGATCGAAGGACCAATAAATGTAGGGTGCCCTACACTTATGATGATAATGATAAGAAGTTAATATGCTATTATGATAAATGATAAGATTTGCTTGATAGAAGGAAGGGTTAAAAATGATAACAACCGATTCCGATGAATGCGTAATAAGCACTGATTTATTGCTTTAAAATGTAAAATAAATATTGCCCGTTATTGCAAAGTAAGCAAAGTAAACAATCACGTACGATGACTCGTACAGTCGCCATTATCACACTGTGCTATATTTTAAAGAAATGGCGTGACCGCCTCGTAAAAATACAAAGCTCGCGCCAATATCAACAAGCGTATCTACTTACACGCAAAATAAATCAAAGAAAAACCGAACTTTTTTTGGAGCCGATTCTTGAAATAAATTTATGGAGCATGGGTTAAAATTTTATGTGAGACGGTCAGTTTACTTAGAGTTAGGTAAGTTACCTATGTAGTACTTAATAAATAGTAAGATTGGTTTGACTTCTACGTATAAGAAATCTGTTAATTAGCCCTGCCCGTTGATTACGTAACTCTGTTGCTAACAATTCTCGATTGAAATCGATTGAAAGCGCAGTTACATTTACATTGGTTTTTAACTACAGCAGCAATGTAACTGCGATATCTGTCAGAGTTGATTGCAACAAAGTTACATAATCAGTATTCACTTCTCCAGCTTACGCGCTCACTAGACATGAAATAAAAGACTTTTTAACGGATACTAGCGCGGTTTTATTGAAAGTACTTTGATAATTAGTTGGTTTCGCCGAAGAAGATCAACCTGTCAAGTGTAATATCCCCCTTCAAGCCGCAGGCGTCTACAAACTAGATTGTGATTGTGACTGTAGGCTCTCCTACATCGGGCAAACAAAGAGCTAAGCATACGGACCCGCGTTAAAGAGCATGCAGCTGACATGAAAAATAGGCGCGATAACAAGTCTGCAGTGTGTGATCACGCCTTTGAGGGTCCCAACCATTACATTAGATTCAACAAACCCCAAATCCTTGCTAGGGAACGCAGATGGGTCGTCCTACTTTTCATTGCAGATAAACATGTCCCAGGCACATGATAGTGACAAATCCTAAATTATTGTAACATCATCATCCTCCTGTCCTTATCCCAATTTATTTGTAGTGCTCTACACAAAACAAAATTTTGCGCTCGTAGAACGACCACTATTGGGGTCGGCGCAGCATGTAATACATACTGCATTAGGTTTGGCAAAGTTTTACGGTCGACCGCCTGCCTGACACCAACCCTCCTTGGGAATGCTGTTGTTGGCAGTTTCCTCGCTGCCATTCGAGTGACCCTTTGTGCGATGGTCTGCACCGGGTCCCTAAAACTTCCCTCTATCGCCTTCTACGATACCCACGGGATGAGATGGGACAGTCCTATTCTTAACCGGAACTGTGCGGCTGTTCTAAATTATTGTAACGAAAGACATTATTATAATTCTTTTAGAACTAAAATCCGTCTCATAATATGTCTACTATAAGAATTTCTTGAGAAAATGTTTGTAATTTTGTTAAATTTAGTAACAGTGTTGTCTTTACCGGTAACAGAGTTGCTTTTCATAGTATTTACTCATGTCCCAAGCACTAAGGGCTAACGACAAAAACCAAAAATCTCAAAAATCTGGTCTAACGTTCGCAATTTCATTAAATAAAATAAAAGATAGTGAATACACGCAGTAATGCGAATTACTTTTAAATTTTTTAACTTTGGCATTTCATTTTAAGTAATTATTTAAAAACTTGTCCCTGACAACTTACAATTTTACCGGTATGCTCTGTTACCTTGGGGTTTCGGAATAATAATACAGATGGCGTTAGTCCTTTCGTGCAAGTAGGCATTCAGAGGTGTCATTCATAAGTGCTGCTCTTCCCCCGGTGAGAGCGTTTTCACATTATCTGATACGATATCGGTATCGGACAACGATATGATAAAGGAGGAAGTAAAATGTATGAAATTTGTGGCTCCGATATCCGTATCGTTGTCCGATACCGATATCGTATCGGATAATGTGAAAACGCTCTGATAGGAATCAACATGGTGGATTCAGTCAACCAAGGGCCGCGTAACCACGTGCGTGTGTTTATTTTGTGTGCACTCTGTTACCGGGATATTTCTGTAACTATTTAGTCTTTATCTACTAAATTTATACTGATTATGAAGACCAATGGTTAATTTATAACAATGCCATGTAAATTCTTAATAAGCATTATGGTTTTAAGATATATTCTACACAACTCATAAAATTTACAACTCCGTTACTGTATAACTATGTTACTCTACTGGTAACAGAGTTGTAAATTCGGTAACAGAGTTGTATTTGTCATACTATCTTGCTGACATGACTTTTTATTATGCAAATCAGTAGTTATTATATGTTAAGTTAACTGTGTAAATTCGTTGAGATAACTTATTATTTTAGAGACTGAATCTAAAGTTACAACTCTGTTTATTTTTTACAGCTCTGTTACTTTGCTGTCCCAAATTTATTGTTCGAACCTAGGTCGAACTCCTTGAAAAAAACCAAGTTCATTTATATTTACAATTAAAATTTAAATATAATATTGTTTAGTAACTATATCTACATAACATCTTAAAGTTAAATAGTTTTCACACTACTGTTAAAAGAAACATTTAAAAAAATTGCCTTTGGTTTCGATTTTTAGTAACAGAGTTGTTTTGTTAATCTTATTTTTAGGGTTCCGTACCCAAAGGGTAAAAACGGGACCTTATTACTAAGACTCCGCTGTCCGTCTGTCTGTCTGCCTGTCTGTCTGTCTGTCTGCCTGTCTGTCTGTCTGTCTGTCACCAAGCTGTATCTCATGAACCGTGATAGCTAGACAGTTGAAATTTTTACAGATGATGTATATCTGTTGCCGCTATAACAACAAATACTAAAAACAGAATGAATTAAATATTTAAGGGGGGCTCCCATACAACAAACGTGATTTTTTTGCCGTTTTTTGCTCGATATTAATAACGACTGCAGGTAGACAGTTGAAATTTTCACAGATGATGTATTTATATTGTTGCTATAACAACAAATATTAAAAACAGAATAAAATAAATATTTAAGGGGGGCTCCCATACAACAAACGTGTTTTTTTTTTTTGCCGTTTTTTGGTACGGAACCCTTCGTGTGTGAGTCCGACTCGCACTTGGCCGGTTTTTTAAATTGCTTTAACTTATCTTTTTAATTTTGCATGTTTCTAAAAGCATAGAAACTGTAATCAATGTAGCTACCAAAGTTGATTATTAGACTGATTGAGATTTGAAAATAAAAAATAAAAATACTTCTAGTAACAGAGGTGTACATTTTTACTATCCTAGATCAATAAATCTACAAATTACCCAAAACTATAGATTATAATGCTCGACACGCTATAAATTATCAATAAATGTTAGTTAACCAATAAATATTGCAAGTAATTACAGAAATAATCTAAGTTAGGTATAGAATTTACTTAAGTTTTTTTTTTCTGTTTCGTAAATACTTAAGACTCATTTATCTGCAATGAAAAGTAGAACGACCCAGATTCATTCCTAGAATGCTCCGCGAGGCTATCGAAATAAATAAATATCCTAATTTCAATAGAGATGATGGTTGGAAAATTCCACCAGCTTGAAGTTTTCTTTCGCCATTTCTTTCTTGGAGGGGCCTCCCAATTTTGTGAAATGGTGGTAGTTTCAGTAGATTCTCTCTTTTTAGCATTAATTAATTAACAAAATTAAATTATAAATTAACTTAAACCAATTAAATAAAAAATCTTTGTTAAATATTAATTTCTGAACGGATTAAAAATAAATCATCGCTTGAGGGTAGGCTCACGAGTAGCTTCAGTCCCCCGTGACGGCCGTGGTCACGGCAGCTGCAAAGGTGCCGAAACGTCGGAAAATCTAAAATCAAACCAAATACCAACTATTTTTTGAATACCAACCAACTTTCAATAAAACCGCGCTAGTATCCGTTAAAAAGTCTTTTATTTCATTACATAATCAGCCCGCGCAGGTGAATTAAGTTTACGACGGGTAATCAGAATATTTAATTCACCTATCATTCACCTAGGTGGATTAAGTGTACCTACTGATTAGTATACTTAGGCCCGTATTGCTGCTGATTCTTATAAGAAGAACATCTCAAGTATGATCTCAAGATAGCTCTCAATGTTGAGAAATACGGACATTAGTTCACTTAGGTGAATTAGCCCAAGTCAACGTCTATGACCGACGGCCACGACGGGCTATCTTTTAAGTTTTTATCTCTGCAAACACTATTTATTGCATCAACTCGCAATACCTACCTTACCTACTTATATTACCTATATTCAGATTTTAAAGAAGTTAGTAAAACATTGATTTAAATTCTCTGAATTCGTTAATGTTCTCAACAATACAGACTATTTAATTACTAAGTAATTACTACTTATTTAATAGGTACTATTCTATTTAGCTCCTCTTCCGATACGAAGAGCCTCTTCGTATCTAATTTAATTAAGTTCTCAATTGATTGAAGAGAGGTTAGTCTAATAGAATTTCCATTCGAATAGGTCGTAGACGTAAGTAGGGTAGATAGCCTAGTAGCCGGCCGTTTAAGGTAGTTGTTGACTTTGAACACTTGTTACTTAAATTTAACAAATGGTTAATGACTCCAAATATTTTTTTATGTGGTTGGATATATCCTTGAGAATTAACTTTATTTATTTTGAAATTATAGATTAGTCAGTTTTGTCATTAGAAATTATTATCCAAAAAAATGTATGTATTGCCCAGTGCCCGGCCTCCCTGTTCCGGCCGCCTTTCAAAGAACATGGCGGCCGGATACTGGGTAAAAAGCTAAGCTAGTCCAGTAAGCGGCCTGTGACTATTAATACAGTTTAAATAAGTTCCATTTTTTCTTTGAGTATTGTATGAAATAGAATTTCAGATAATATACTTAACAGGTATTGTTCTATGGCTTTGCTTGCAAGGTGAACTATTTTTTGTTGAGTTAAAAAACTCATTGATAGTACTTTTATTTAACACTAGCTTCCGCCCGCGACTTCGTCCGCGTAGACATTCGAGAAGGGGACCCTTAACCAGGGTAAAATAATTGTATTCCATAGAATTTTGATGTAATTAAGACATATTTTAATTTCATCAAAATTAGATCAGCCATTTTTACGTGATTAGGCGAGTCCCCACCAAGCGCGCTGCCTCGTGATCGTGAGTCAGGACGAGGTGGGCTTTTATGTATATTTACATTTGACAAAAATTTTTTTTAAAGTAACGGTAACAAAAAGTAAGAAATAACGTCAAAATTAACGTTATTTACTGTAATAACGTTAATTTCAATATAACGTTATAAAGAGTAACGTTATTTATTGACATAACGTGAATGTTAAAAGTAACGGTAAACAAAAGTAAGAAATAGCGTTACATTTAAAAATAACGTTATCAATCCCTGACTAGGAGGCCAGTACACTGGGAAAGCACCCAGTAGAACCAGCCACCCATTTCCATACAAAATGGAAAAAACTACTTCTTATACAAGCACATTTAGACGGCCGAGTACTGGACAAAAAATCTTAAAGTTAATAAAAAGTGATATAAATCCTTCTTTTGACACAAAGAGATAAAACAAAATATCGAGCTCAGTCCCAGTTAACGGCCCCCGGCCGGTACACTGGTAACATGTGATTTCGTTATCCAGTAAGGCGGCCCTTGAATACTATTTACCAACAGAGTACTCATCAAGATGATTCAAACGAGCCCAAACTCGATTGAGTTTTTCGACACATACGTAGCTTCGATTGTCTATCGACTAGTGTGGCGTCAGTAGGGTGAAAAATACGGCGTTTTGTGAACCAGAGATTTCCTTTGGTAGGATTGGTCCTTAGGACCCTAGGATGGATATTAGAAGTGGAGCCACCACGATTTTTGTAGTAAATTTTTTGAAGTTTTGGCTTTCAGCCCAATCTCGATTGATGTATTAGTTAAGCTGCTATGCCCAGTTTGATATCATATTCGTATGAATTTAGGGTGTGGAATTCATTTTTGGACTCATATTTGTACGATTCAATTGTTAAACTATTAAAAAAAATAAAAACAAAAATAAAATACTCGCTTGAAAGAAAAAAATTGCCATTAAATACATAAATTGGAATATTTGAAAACGAAAAATACCTCGTAGAAGCTCTATTATCCTTTTATTTTTAAAATAATAATAAAAGAAAATATTCTTGTTCTGGCTAATTAAAAAAAATAACTACGTTACCGTTGTAAGGAAGTTATTATATTTATTAAATATTAAAATTTTAAATATCAATTCGAAACTCGTTTGTGATAGGCTCAAATTGTAGCAAATTTAGTAAGCTTTATAAAAGTATAGAGTGGAGATACCTGAAAAACGCTTCCTAAAGGTAGTTTTTTCGAAAACACTGAAACAAGTGCCAAGTTTTTCCAGCAGTACAGGGTTTCCAAGGGTTAAAACTTGGGTAAAACTACTCTCAAGGTACCTGACAACATCTGAAAAAAAAAATGTAGTTACATGCGCGCTTGTGACATTTGCCTTTTTTGTCGATATTGACTGCCATTTTTTGGTTTTTCTAATATTTTTTAATGCTGCGTTATACTTTTTAAGTTTATTTCAAAACAGTTCAATAAAAGTGTTATAATGTATATATATTTGGAATCAGCTATTTATTACCTTTCATTTGATACCCATATTGTTATAATAAAAAATAATAATATTTCCATAGGTGTAAAAGAAATTGACGGCAGGCGACAGTGTTTTTTTTTCGCTATTTATTGTTAATAAAGAAATTTGTAAGTTATATTTTTTCAAGTCTTCATTCTATAAGCTTTGTTATTATATTTTTGTTTGCAAATAAGAACACCAGTTTAATATTTACGGTGACTTAAAGTAAAAAAAAAATAGTTGAAAATATTGGTTATTGTGTAATGTTTAGGAAACTTTTTAATAAATTGCATTTTTTATACCAGAAATGAATTCTACGTCATTGATTTATCCGAAAATGATACCAAACTTGGCTTAGTATCTAAACTTAGGCAGTTATTAACCTCGGACTTCGTTAAGGCAGAATTCCCCCCTCCCCCCACCTGCTTGAAAAATCCAGGTGGCTCCACTTCGTAAACCCATTTTAGGAACCCAAGGATCAATCCTACCGAAGGAAATCTTTGGTTCATGGATAGCCGTATTCTTCGTTTTTTTGCCTCCTACGACTGGGGCTATATATAGACCATTTTTCATACTTTTAATATAATTTTCATTAGTTTTTTTTAAACCTGAGCTAAGCGACTGATCTAATCTGTTAGGTTTCTTTAGCATTATCGGCCTCCGCCATTCATTCTTTAAAATGCCATCATCAGATCACACCCCGTTCAATCCTGGGTGGAGAACCAAAAAAGCTTTAGAGTTACTTTGTTTGTATGAAAATAGGTCTGCCTGTGATTCCATTTTTCTGCTCGCAAGTGTAAATAAAGTTATCTCACATTAGGTAAGCCTATTTACCTGGAATGCGTTTGCAAATAATAATAATAGGTAATAGGTAGATGCAATTTTTATGCAACGATCCCCGCCCGTCGCGCTACGACGACGCCGACGACGATGCTTTTATCGAACCTATTTTCTTTCATGGTTTCTTTAGAAGTTTTCAATCTTCGAGATTACTTTTACAAAGACGATGAAATTAAACTTTTGTTGACATTATGAAAGGATTTAAGGACGGCCACTTTGTCTCTGCAGTACTTACCTATTTAATCGGATTTCAAAGATAAGTATTTAAAAGGCACTTTATTTTAATAACGATAATCCTTATTGAGTTAAAAAGTTTAATTAAATTGTGTCAAAAATTCAGATTTTTGAGAAGACTCTATGAAGATTAAATAAATAAAACATAGGTTTCTTAGAGATAGTTTCTCAGTTTCAGGGCCTGACCACAAACCTAAAGTTTATTATGGAGAATAAAAAATTAACTTGTAGACATTTGAGCTACCGGCTTGTCAAGAAGAGCAAGCAGTTCAAATCTGATACAGTAGATAATTAATAGTACCTAAATTGTTTTATCATTTTCTATACACCGTAATTTTGTAGTCGTTTTAATTAACTTAAGGGTATGTTGTACCAATGAAACTTAACATTTTTGCCCAAGAAACATGGGTCAAAAAACGACAAAAAATGTGGTCCTCCCATACTAACTAGACACCTAAAACATTGTATTTGTATGGGAAAGTCCAACATTTTTGACCTTTTTTTATTATTTTTTTATTATTTCGACCCATGTTTCTTTGGCAAAAATGATTATTTTCATTAGTAGAGCACTCCCTGAAGTTAATTAAAATGACTTCAAAATGACGGTGTATAAAGATGATCACATACTTATGCCAATGCTTAAAACACTTAATAGGTAGCGGCCACCCACTACTTTCCGCTTCCCGTAGGAGTATTCAAAATTCCTTTTTCAGCTGGCTTAAATTTATCTTTTATCTTTCAAAATTTTAAGTTCCTAACTATGTAGTTTCAGATAGTCAGTCAACCAGCTAGTTAGTTTTTAGGGTTCCGTACCCAAAGGGTAAAAACGGGACCCTATTACTAAGCCTCCGCTGTCCGTCTGTCTGTCTGTCTGTCTGTCACCAGGCTGTATCTCATGAACCGTGATAGCTAGACAGTTGAAAATTTCACAACTGATGTATTTCTAATTTTAACTTTTAGATTTTTGCATTCACAATGCTATTTTTATATTAAGATGAATAAATAATGAAAAATATTAGAAAATATCGGCTCACCCGTAGCATCATCATCCCGTCTAAGTTGCTACGGGTGAGCCGATTTTTTCTAATATTTTTCATTATTTATTCATCTTGATGTTTTTCTGTTGCTGCTATAACAGCAAATACTAAAAACAGAATAAAATAAATATTCAAGGGGGGCCCCCATACAACAAACGTGATTTTTTTGCCGTATTTTGCTCTATATTAAAAACTACTACAGGAAGACAGTTGAAATTTTCACAGATGATGTGTTTCTGTTGCTGCCATAACAACAAATACTAAAAACAGAATAAAATAAATATTCAAGGGGGCTCCCATACAACAAACGTGATTTTTTTGCCGTTTTTGTACGGAACCCTTCGTGCGGGAGTCGGACTCGCACTTGGCCGGTTTTTCTTAGTTCATGAGTTTTCTAGATACAGGATGATTTTTAAGTCACGTTACAAAATTTCAGGATGTGTTCAATCCATGAAACTGAACAACTTTCTACAAGAAACATGTCGAAAAACAAATAGTAGTTTATGAAACTGACACATAATTTTAATACCTAGTTATGTGCAGTTTCATACACTACTTTATCTACACTCATACATTTGGGATTGAACCTACTAAATAAAAGATCAACGTTAGAAAAGAGAGAGAGAGACTTTGTTTGTATTAGCTAGGTACCTACCTTGTAATAAGTCGTTTCCTTGGGCAGAGTCCATTTTTTCACATTTTAAAGCAAGAATAAAAAACCTACAAATTTCAGTAAGTATAACAAAATGTAAAAATTGAAATAAAAACTTTAATTGAAATGCTTTAGAAATGGCGCGCATTCTATTAGAAAAAAAAAGAGATCAGTGCAATCGCATTTAAATCAATGAAAATATGTGGGAAAATATCGTTGTTTTTTTTTAATGTTACGGCACTGGCTTCTTTTTGGATTTGCCCTGTATCGTAATGAGAAAAAAAGTTATTTTATGATGCAGTTGACTGCATCGTAATGAGTTTATTTTTTAATTTTACCTATCCACGAAAATAAAGTGCGTATTTATATTACCTTTTTTGAATTCATATTTGGAACATTACGTTGTGAGTTTAGATAAACAATTTTATATATTGTTTATACAAATCGGAGTAATAACGTGATCGGTTTAGTATGGGATGGCCCAAAATTTATGACGTACCTATTTCAACCTATGTTTCTTAGAGAAAATGGTTCAGTTTCATAAGAATAAGAAGAAGAATAAGAAATATTTATATCATAATAATAATAATAATAGGGCAGCTTGTGGCGAGCTGTTGGTGAGTAGCGACACCACGGACCCGAGTGCTCCCGGGAGTCGATCCAGGCCCCCGTCCCCGCAGCAGGGGTGGGCCCCAAGGGGGCCTGCGGACTCCCGCCCCTGGCTCGCCTTCGTTGGCCGCCCAGGGTGGAGTCGTTAGAGCTATACGCTCGTAGGGTGGAAGTGAAACATGCATAAGACGCGAGTTGGCACACTGTCGCTTGTACAGTGGGTTGAAAGCGGTGCACACCTCTCTACACCCTGCAGCCGAGGACACCGATGTTGCTCTCTTGCCATCGCGGCTAATTTGGAGGGCCAATTTAGTCTTTGGCTAGTCACCGCCTGCCAATTTTTCAGTCCGGAGACTATGATAAGGCAGGTGTCCGGTAGTCTCTTTCCATAGCCCAAATCCCAGTCCATCCAAATCCCAACCAAATAGCCCAGTAGTCATTAACCAGTAGATTCCATAGTTCCTGTCCACTTGCTGGGGATAATCTCTGAGTATATTAAACTGATGTAGTCAGAGATTAGATCCAGCAGGTGTACCACACGCATATTAGATTAAAGTCGCTAAAAATGGCCTCTACGTGTTGGATCCATATCCCCACGCAAGCCTTAAAGGACCGGCACCCTGATTATCTAAAAAGAAACTATTTAGCGACCGGTTGCATTTGACATACATTGCCACTTTTCTTTGGTATGTTTTTTTTAACCCAAAAAGAAGTAGCAATGGATCACGATTATCTGTGAACTGCAACCAGTCGCTAGGTGGTTTTTAATTAGATAATCAGCACGCGGGTCACTTTTGGCCCGTGAATTCTTAAGCGTATAATAATAATAAATAATAAATAAAAACTTTATTGACATAAAACAAATACACGGACATAATGAAGTCTCTGATTCCTGAACTAGGTAAAATACCTGTATCATGGACTGAACACATCCTGATTTGACAGTGACTGTCACCTGTAGGTAGAGTAGATAGCTGATGGATGATACAATGATGGACAAAAGCCTATTTGATGAATCGGCTGCTGTAAGTCACAGTATCAACGACGCGACGACGTAGCTGTAACCGTTCTTATCTATCCACTGCCAAAGCGCGGGATTTTTCTGACATTTTTTCGTCATTAATTCTCATGTTAATTGCTTAATTTTCTTTATCTTTCGTAAAGCATTTTTGGAAAACCATTTCAATCTTGACTCTGGCAAGAAGCAAGATTTCGTCGGGATTTTTGGTCCTACTTACATTCTTATGTAATTTAAGATTAAATTGAACAATCAAAAGCTAATTTCTTTCTTAAGAAATTATATTAAGAAAGATAATTTCTTAATTTTGTTTACCCTTGGCCTCTCATCTTGTAAAAATTGCCACTTTTCCTTCTTTTTCTTCTTGCCAGTTATTATTTTTTTAATTTTGCATTCCTGTCTTGATGTTAAAAGCTTAACGTGTCAGGGTAGGAAGGTTTGCGTATGTTTCGCAATTAACCAGTTAATGTACATAATTGTGTGACAAATATGCGGACTGTCGACCCCCTTTATTGTTCACCGAGCCCTTTCTATGAACATTAATAAGGATTTCTGTCCTTTGTTACCTACTTAAACTATATTATTCGCCTAGAGAATTTCATATTAATTAATTATTCATAATGAAAACTATCTAAGGATATGACAAAGAAATAACAAAAAACATCACAAAATCATAACCTTCTTGGTCCAAATGTGGCTAAATGTAGCAGTTTTTTAAGGGTTCTCTTTTTATTATTTAATGAGAAACTACAAAATGTATTAGGTTTAATTGAACAGTCACTTTCAGAACGGTGACTGTATTTTTTTTATAACCGAACATACACACACATACCTACAGTTTAAATTTTTTTAAAGTTCCAAAATAGTAATTAGTAGCATTTAGTTAGAGCTTTGTGTGATTCATATTACATACCTACTGAAAACGCCATCATTAGTCAAAATTAATTTCTAAAAGATTGTTAATTAATTACGACAGAATTAAAACATTCATGAATCGTACATTTCGCCAAAATCAGGCAAATCCTTGAGAAATCTTCATTCTCGCAAGGGAACGTTAAGCCTGATTCACACATTAGTGAAATCACAGGTTCCGTCCGCCACAGTTCCGGTACAATCCCGGTACACTTCCGCCACCGTGATAATTATTATTTTGTTCATACAACGTGTTCTCTACGAACATGCGTTCACTGACACAAAGACACAGAATATATAATGGTAATAGCACCTTTTCGTCACTGAGATGGACAGGGACCCAAGTCTGCTATTGTTAACGTAATAATCGTGTTTCAATTGTGCTTCGGTTTTGGGTTTAATAAACAAGAATTGTGTCAAAAAGCATTACAATTCAAACACAATTAAGACACGTTTATGACGTTAGCAATAGCAGGCTCGGGCCCCTGGTGTGCGTTCACAGAGAATGTATTAAAGTATAATTATCACGGTAGCGGAACTGTGGCGGAACTGTGCCGGAACTATGACGGAACGGAGACTTCACTGATATGTGTGAATCTGTCTTAAGAACCCAAACCACATCAATGCGGAGGAGAATTATATGTCTCAAACAATAAGTACGATTTTATGACACATGAAGCTAAGACAGTTGGTACTTTTATTACTTACTTGGTATTCCTATACTCAGTAGGCAACTAGACGATTTAATTAACATCTGAAGGAATTAGGGTAACGTTCTATGTGGTAATTACGTAAAACCTTTATGATAAAAATGCTTAATTATGTTTGTAGTTGGTAGTTTGGCTTTGAATTTTTTCCTTATTGTACATTTGCCTTATTATACATTTTCAAAGGACTTTTAGAATTTATTTTTTTGACTTTCGAAAGAAAATGTAGTGGAATCTATGTATAATTAATATTTTTTAATAAGTGGTCATAAATAATTGGTTATTCAATTTAAGTAGAGTTTGTGGAATTTTCGATGTTTGAATAAATTAACTAAATCATGTTTGCAGAATTGATCGAGTGTACTGAAGCATAATCGCAAATAAAATCATCGACAGTAATTTCGTTCACAGTTATCTGCATGCATGCTACATGTACAGTCAGTGGCACGAATCATGAAATCGGGTGGGGATTGCGCGAAACGAGTATTTTGGGTATGCGTTGCGGTGAGGGGCGCGGGCGGCGGGAGAGGGGCGCGCGCTATTGGTCGCTCACAAGAGCAGATGCGCGAACTTATCCCCACTCCGTCGAAAAATTGTCATGATTCGTGCCACTGACTGTATCACAGAAACGTTTTTTTATTCCATCTATATGTAAATGTTATAGCTTAGATAGCTGAAGGCTGAATACGAATAATCGTAGTTGGTTTAATTTGAAATTTTGTCTGCAAAACTGTCTAAAATTGATAAAGATTTAAGTTTCAACTTTTAGATTTTTTGCATTCACAATGCTATTTTTATATATTTAATATTTTTTCATTATTAACAGATCCGCTATAAAAAATGTTAAACAGCGTCGTGTATATTTTTTTAGGGGAGGTCAGCTCAATGCGGCCATAGGAGGCAAAGCGGCCATGCCTCATTTCTCGGCAACTTATAACGATAGAACAATGTTTTATGTTCTGATATGCAGCAAACCTACCGCCCCGCCCCGAGCAGTCATTTGGTAGTGGTCGGAACCAGCATGTGGCCGCGGCAACATGCGAAAGATTTTTGTACATTTTGTTAAGAAAATCCAGGAAAATCAATCTGTTTTGATCAAAACTCTATAAAACTCAAAGTTTTTATTTACGTCTATTATTGCTTCTATTTGGCTTTGTTTGTGTAACATTGGTTCCGACATGAGACAAATGTTATGAGCACAATTAATTTTTAAAACAAAACGGTGGAAAAAGGCAAAGCGGTCCGGGCAAAGTGGCCAAGTGCTTGCCTAACTGTTAAATATTTTAATTTAAGTAGAAGAAATGTTGGTAGATAAGTATGAGAAAATTGTTGCGTATCTATAACATAACTAAATTAATTATTAATATTATAATTAAAAAAAAATTAGGAAGTATTCGAAGATTCTAAGACTGTAATAATAAATGTCTCATTTGAAACTTAAGAACATTTTTTTTCCATTAGTAGAGTTTTATGTAATTTGTTTCTGGTCTTCTTGTTTTTTTAAGCACGATGTTTTTTCACTTTAAGTTAATTTCTTGTAATCTTTAGGAATGCCCACTTTGCCCTTACCCCCATGGCCGCTTTAGGCGCTCACTTGGGCAAAGCGGTTTTTTTAACTAACTAACTAAACTATTAAAGTTTTCACGGAATGCGATTACACGTTATAAAAGTTTAATAAATTACCTATCTATTGGTATAATAGTTATTTGTTATACAAGTGACCAAAATCAAATTGTGCTGCGAGTGGCGACTTTAAATCACGAACTAGCGAAGTAGTCTAGAATTGAATCACGAGCGTAGCGAATGATTCTAATATAGACTACTGAGCACAGTGAGTGATTTAAAGGCACGAGGCAGAACAACATTTTGGTCTCGTGTAAAACATACAACTTTTCACCTCGACCAGCGAGAAAATTTTCACGTGACTTTCCTGGTAAAAAAGCTTAATTCAGCATTAGAAACTTGTTCATTTAACTCTTTTGGAGTTAGGAAACTATCTTCATCGTTGGACGCATTCATTTTTGTAATTTATCACAAAAATAATTCAATCAAACCTATGCTGAAAAATTTTATTCATAGAGTCAGTAAAGTAGATTCCCGTCGTTTTGATTACATTAAGTTGTGTTTTTCTCTTATTCATTAATATTCCGTCTTATTTATTTATTTATAATCATAAAACATATAATTTGTTAATAAATTTCATTAATTTTTCTTATATCATATTTGTTTCATACATGTGACCTCATTACCTCCATACTCTTTATTTCGAATTATCAACCTTATTTTTTAACAATCCTTATTTAAAACTCCTTGGTATATCCGTGCATTTTATTTTTTTACTTTTTAATCCGTGTATGACACCATAAAGCACTTTATCTATCCTTTTCTCACATATCAATTTTACAAGTGTAATCCTTGTCACTTTATTTGTTTTTTCTTTATTATTTTAAAAGTTGGTGTTAGAAATTAAAAAACCACTTTGTCTCACGCTCGCAGCAAAAATCAATTTTGCTGCGAGTTTTTACGCGCCAAAAACACCCTTTTCGTGCTGGAGAGGTGAAAAATACTTTTCCAAATTCTGTTTTTAACAGCATTTTTTTAAAGTCAAAGTTAAGGTGGCCGCGCTGAGCTGACCTCCCCTACTTATGAAACAATGATACAAAATATAACCTAGATACTTTTTTTATTTTTAAAAAATGTGGAAATAAATAAAAAATACAAAATATAAAACACTATTACAAGCTTTGAAATATACAATTATATAAAAACTTCAATCGTACCTACCTACTACGTATTACCATTATCCCGCGCCGCGCACGTCGCCCGCGGTATCCCAACATTTCGCTTCATAAAGGATAAGCTACAGCCCAGACCGTAAGAGTCAGGGACATATACTAATTTCAGTAGGTAGCCTAACTCAATATCTCTCGGGGTTTTTTTCATTTTTTCGATATCGCTTTTCGTTTTTGAGAAATTGTCGATTTAGTGAGAAAAGACCCCGAAAAAGTGTGTAATTTTTCTACATTTATGCGATTTTCGAAAAAAGTTTTTGACTTTTTCTAAAAATTTTTTCACCATATTGTAGCCCTTGCTGAGACGCATCGTTTGACATTTAGTACATACACGTAGACCTAAAACTCACGGGACCAGGGCAATGTCTCACTTTGGCTGAAATTGGGTACCTTACCGAAGCGATCGAAAAAACATTTTCAATGTTAAAAAGTTGCAGCCTTGTATTAGGGCGCATTTACGAACAACAACAAAAAATGGTATAAACAAAACAGCCAGTGCAAAATTAAAAACATTGGGCGGAGCGGCCGACAGACGCGGCGTGTTCCAAATTTAAAATAAGAAAAACTATAAAATATTGGTGGGATACCTAACTCTGTGACTTTGAGCTGTGTGTTCCGTATTAAAGTTTTGTTTGTGTTTTTACTAAAAATCGGCCAAGTGCGAGTCGGACTCACGCACCAAGGGTTCCGTACCAAAAACGGCAAATAAATCACGTTTGTTGTGTGGGATCCCCCCTTAAATATTTATTTTATTTTGTTTTTAGTATTTGTTGTTATAGCGATAACAGAAATACATCATCTGTGAATATTTCAACTGTCTACCTGTTGTCGTTATTAATATCGAGCAAAAAACCGCAAAAAAATCACGTTTGTTGTATGGGAACCCCCTTAAATATTTGTTATATTCTGTTTTTAGTATTTGTTGTTATAGCGGCAACAAAAATACATCATCCCGGAAAATTTCAGCTGTCTAGCTATCACGGTTCATGAGATACAGGCTGGTGACAGACAGACAGACAGACAGACAGACGGACAGCGGAGTCTTAGTAATAGGGTCCCGTTTTTACCCTTTGGGTACGGAACCCTAAAAATGAGTTTATACCAAAACAAAAAGTTCATACAAAATAAAAGAAACATTAAAACTACGCTCAAATCAAACAAATGAGTTTATACCAAAACAAAAAGTTCATACAAAATAAAAGAAACATTAAAACTACGCTCAAATCAAACAAATACTTACTTCAGGCAGGAGAGTCTCTGCCATGGACTAACCGTCTAATCAAAGACCAAAGAATATCTACAACTTTTACAGGCATCCAACAAAGCCAAATCCAAGGCGAATGTAAAAAAAAAAATAGCGTTTTAGCCAAATCTGTCATCATAATATATTAAACTGTAAATATTTCAAGCAAGAATTTAACTTTAAATTTCACAAATTGTTCTAATTTTCAATTAAATTTAAATAGGTAAGGTAGGTAAGTTAGTAAAATAACTATAAGGTCTACCAATGTACATAGTTACTAAGTACATGTTTTTATTAATAAACATTTTGGAAAATCTAAGACTTTTTTTTTACTTTCCTTATATCGTGGGAATTGCTTCCTTTGGACCCTCGTATAACAATATACTTAGATGAGGTTAGATATGAGAATATAATATACTTAGGGTGGATTCGACCAAAGTTCAATATAAACGGGAATAACTATACGAAGAATACATCTATTCCACGATTTTTTTCTCGAGTAAAGCAATGGTCATTTTTCCATGCAATCCAAGGATAAGATTCTTATTCCTTCATTACTGAGTGAATTATGTGAATGAACTTATTATCCGACCAATTGTCATTGTTCTATGAACAAACTATTTAAAAGGCAAAGTCTTGTCAACTCTATTTTGTCGCCTTGTACGTATCTGTAGCAGTCAAAGTCAAATGTCAAACAAATGTCACTGACATACGGCACGCGGCCGCCATTAAAATACTCGCGGATTAACTCTGCTATTCCCCGCGAAATGGTGGTATAGTGACTATTCCTGAATAGGGAAAATACTCTGAGAATAGTGCCTGGTAAAACGTAATTTCGATTTACTCTCGAATAACTGGTCATTTTATCTAAGAATAACAGTTGTTCTCACTTGGTCGAATCCGCCCTTAGTGTCATTTTGTTTCACCATCCAAATATTTTGAGGATGTCTATGGTTCAGTCCATGAAACTGAACAACTTTCTCTAACGAACATATGGCCAAATATGTAAAAAAAAATCGACTATCCATACAAAACAAAGAGATCGCGTGATCGATTTAGTCACATAATAGATTGATTTAGTATGGGATGACCAAAATTTATGGCAAAATTCGACACATGTTTCTTAGAGAAAGTTATTTAGTTCCATGGACTGGACACATCCTTGAGGATGGTAAGTTCAGAATGACCCGATATTATCATTACCTCGTGTCTTTTGAGGTACCTATATTTTACTAAAAATAATTTAACCGTATCTTAAGTATCTGGAGGAGTCCAAACTTGATAATGTTTTGAAAATGTATTTGTTTAATTTAAAACAAGTGGCTGAAATGTAATGATGTGATATATTTTTGGAACCGGCTCAAAAAGCCCCTTCATTCAATACCAAAACAATAGAATTTAGAAATTTTTTTCACATAGGTACAAAAAATACGTGGCACCTACTCCTGTCCTTGAGGGAGATTTTTATTAAGACGTAATTATTCTAAGACCTGCGGCTCAAAAATTATTTTGACCTCATCAGATTCGACAAATTTTCACGCGCGTTATTTTTCTCGATTGCTGTCCGTGCTACTAAGGGTGCAGCTATATATATGGCCTCATGACATGATCCAGTTTAAAAAATATTTTTTTACCAAAATTATTTTATTTCCTCGCAATTCTTGAGAAAAGAATTATACAAGTCTTGTCTGGAAGCTATTTATATTGCCTCGAATGATTAAAGACCATCTTCGACAACGTAAATGCTAGCTTACCGTTCTCGGCTGTAATGTCACACGCAATATTATTGGCAATTATTTGCACATTGACAATAATATAGTGTGTGTGCGGGTTATGTCAGTATTAAATCGTATTGTTCAATATTATTGCGTGTTTGCGGCTGGCTTTAGAGTGGTAAAGCGGAAGTGTTGTCGTCAGTACCTCTACGTAGTACGTACGAGTTCAAGTCTACAACTGGCACGCTCGTGTAGCTTAAATTAATTAGCAAAACTAATTGGGACTTACTTGGTAGGGAATGAAGAACCGGCCGAATTTAAGACTTGTTTTTTCAGTTCTTTTTTTTTAAATCCCGGTTTTTGGGTAACCCGGCCTACTTATTGTCTAATTTTCAAAATCTATCGCAATCGCTATCATTTGACAGATGGACGTGACACATTGCTGCATTTCTTTGGTAAGTTTTTATTTGTGCCAAAAAGAAGCATCGATGTAGCACATCCTGAAAGCGTTTGTGATAGATTTTGAAATTAGACAATTAGCCCCCGGGGTCTAATTGTCTAATTTCAAAATCTATCGCATTAGGCCCCGGTGGCTAACTGTCTAATTTCAAAATCTATTACAATCACTTTCAGGATGTGATACATTGATGCTTCTTTTTGGCACAAATAAAAACTTACCAAAAATGCAGCAATGTGTCACATCCATCTATCAAATGAAGGCGATTGCGATAGATTTTTAAAACTACACAATAATAGGCATGATGACTATTTTTTTACCATTGAAAATGGTTATCAAATGCAAATCGCCTGAGACGTATTTTTGAGCATATCTCCGAGGATTTTGAGAGGATCGAGATGAAAATAGTACCAAATGTTGAGAAATTTATCAAGACATATGTGAACGTTTGAATTTTTAAAATCTACTGGTAACTTTTTTTGGAATTTTGTAAAATTCCAAAAATTCCGGGTTTTTTGGGGGGTGTTTATTTACTAAATTGTAAATATTTCGGAAAAAAAACCGACTTAAGAAAATATGAAAAAAAGGGTCCTAGGGTATTAGTTTAGCTACCAAATGGAAAAATAATTTTGAAAATCGGTTAATAATTGTGACCTGTAGGTGGTCCCTTTAGATTTGGATTTGTAGAAAAACGGCTGTTTCCGTACATAAAAAGTGATGTAGCTTCTATGATTATTGAGCGATCGTCATGGTAATAGTGTTAAAAGATGCAGAAGCAGACGAGAAGTGCATTCGTTGGAATTTTGGAAATCGCTTAATAATATTTCGGCTGCGTCGAGGCAGTCAGCGGGCGCTTTTGTGGCACGAGGCGGAGCCGAGTGTCACAATCGTAAAGATAAATAGCTAGGTAACTTTAAAAATATAATAGGACTTTGCATTTGATTTGATTTTGGTTTTTCGTAAATTTTTGTGTTCATTTTCAATGCTCCGATTCTTACGGAGACTGTAAAATCTGTGAATTTTATTTTATGTTACATAAATTACCTCTCAAAAAAAAGAAACATTGGTAAAAGAATTATTTCGCTAGCATGAAAACTGCCCGAGATATCACAGTTTGAAATGCACAAAATTGGACTCACCCGAAAACGCTCCATACTAACCGCTACTCAGTTATGACGTCACGCTTGAGTAGTTTGTATGCAACGCGTAGGAAATTTGTTCGGCAATCTTTATTAAATATTGTGTTTATAAAAATGGGTTCTTAAACAAATTTGCTATAAATTTTATGGACTAATTAAAGGTAAGTATTATTTATTTTAATAAATTTTGTACTTTTTAAATGGACTTGTCCGCCCAACTTTGAACGGTCATAAAATAAATAATACGCAATTTAAAAAACCAAGAGGTATACAAGGTACTCTAAAAGTTTAATATGTTTACGATTTTTATTAGTATTTCGTTATTTTATTTATTAGTCATCATCCCTATTAGGCAGGTTCTAAAACAAGTTTTTTTTAAATAATTTGTTTTTAAATAACATTTCTTGCAATCAACTCTGACAGAAATCGCAGTTACATTGCTGCTTTAGTTAAGAATCAATGTGACGACTATCTTACTTAAAGCAGCAATGTAACTGCGCTTTCAATCGATTTCAATCGAGAATTGTTAGCAACAGACTTACTTACGTAATCAACGGGAAGATCATGTTCCATAATTTTGAATTTTATATTTTCTTTATAATATGGAACTATAAGTTGTCTGAAATAAACTTTTATTATTATTATAATATTGTACATTTTATAATAGTTTCAATTAGTGTGCTACCTATTAGCATCCAACAATTTGAGCTGTTCAACGTTTTTCATAAGACGAGAAAAAATAAAAATAAAAACCCAAAAAAACCGGGTATGTTATAAAAACCCGGGTACCTACCTATTCTCACGTTTTGAATAGCACCTCAATCCCTTTTTAGAAATGTAATGTTTTAATCAAGTTACTTACATTAAATAGGTCCTACCTATTGAACTTTGTTAAGTATCCTTCCAATTCCAAGATACGTAAGCTCTTTTAATGGGCGAATCAACTAACTGTATCAGCATTTTTTATTCCATTTAATATATAGGCAGGCGCGGTCGCAGCCTGAAATTTGGGGGGGGGGGGGGGGGGGGGGGGGGTCACTAATAATAATAATTGCTCTTTTGTTAATTTTTTGAAGCATTTTCTATGTGACATGCAGGGAATGATAACGTTATTTTTAGATATAACGGTATTTCTTACTTTTTTTAACGTTAATTTTAAAATTAACGTTATGTCAATAAGTAACGTTAATTTTGATAATGTTACATTGAAATTAACGCTATTTCAGTAAATAACGTTAATTTTAACGTTATTTATTACTGTTTTTACCGTTAAACTTTAAAATTAACGTTATTCCAATTAATAACGTTATTTTTTTAACGATAATTTTACCGGTATATTGTACCGGTAAAGTTTAACACTATATTTAACGCTAATTTTACCAGTAAAATATTTTTAGCGTTATTTTTACCGGTAAATTTACCGATAAAATGTTTTAACGGTATTTTTAACGTTATTTTTTATTTATCGTTATTTTTTTTAACGGTATTTCAATCCCTGGTGACATGTACGATTTTGGGGGGGGTCATGTCCCCTGTGACCCCCCCCCCCCTCGGACCGCGCCTGCAACTAGGTAACTGTAGTTATAACAAGTGAATTGGTGAAGTAACTCTTCAAAGTTTTGTAGGTATTTGATTTAATATAAAATACCTACCTAATTTTATTTTAAATCAAATACCTACATAAGTGAGTCTTGTGTGATAGATATAATATAACAGTTGACTGAGTAAACAAGTTTAAATCGAAACGATCCTCGTCAGATTTTCTTTTTGGAATAAGTACCCTTTAAGCCTTTTTTGATTTGATCACATTTTATTGTGGAAAACTGTCCAAACCAGATAGGGCTGGACTGGAGGACAACACTTTTTTGTTCTAAAAGCCCCACTCGACTTCAATAGACGTGTTTTATTACAATGATAATACGTATCTAGTGATTTGAAAATTATTTCTTGCTTTTTGGAGGCTCAGACCAAATAAAAAAGGAAAGACGGAGTCTTCCAAGCAATGCACTGAAGCCAGTTTTTTTATGCATTAGTGTGTGAGCCGGTGTTGCCATAGTAATTCATATTACCCCAATGTAATAAGAATAACGCGTTATGAAATAATAACGTTATATTACATATTAGAATCAAAACGCTATATCACGCGATATAAATCAGTCATGCTAGGCTGGATTCAAGAGATCATAATACGGCCCCAAGAGGGGTATTACAAGCTCTTAAAACTTGTCAAGGTCCAAACAAATTATCGGACGCGGCTTACTGCCGCGGCTGATCTGAGGTATGCAAACTATCGGATGTAGTAGGTCGCGGACGTAACCATAGACTAATATGACGTCATCGGACGTCCGATAGCTATCTGGCACGCAGGATGTTATGAGAGTGTGCACACTTATCAGCCGCGGCAGTAAGCCACGTCCATAAGCCGCGTCCGATAATTTGTTTGGACCTTAAGTTTTCTGAATGGCTATCAATGCGTCTCTTTTATTACTGATAAAAGTGACGCAGACGATGATAGACATTCAGCCATTCTGACTCGAGGTGTGGACTTGTGTGTGAGGCGACGGCTACACGCCTGGTACTGTGATCCATCAGTATTTTTAAGTAATTTAATCAGGGCCTATTTCATAAAAGATTAGTTTAGAATTATTACAGATTAGAATTATGTTTCTTATTAATTATAAAACATAATTTTACCCCAATAAACTACTACTATGGTAAATTACTGTACTTTTTCATTATTTTATGAAATAGACGCCTGATAAAATAATACTGATGAATCACAGTATTCACCACGCGTGTAGCCGTCATTCACCTAATGATAGATAGATAAGATGAGCTTCTCAAAGCCCTGCATTCAGGGCTGTGAGTAGCCTGCTTTAAAAGTAGTGGCGGAAGTAGCAAGGAAATAGGAAAAATGTAAAAAATAAAACTACAGAATAACTAAAGTTTCGTGTATTTAAAGCGAGATGTTTGTCCTGACATGTTAGGCTTTTTGTGTCAGCATTCCGGCCGGACATAGAAAATGTCAGGCTCTTTTGGATTATTCACATTATAGAAAACAAATCTTATAAATTAGCTTTAATATATTTATTTTTCTTTTTTGTACCTAACAATCAACTAGAACATTTTCAGTAAAACAATCAACAAATTTCAATTTCAATTTCAATTTCAATTTCAATTTATTGCATTCCACAATGTTTACAATTTTGCAATAAATAATCAATTTTTAAAATCAGAAATAATCAACTGAACAACTAAAGCTTAAAATACGAAAACTAAAAGTTTATTTTGGTCCAAGTACTTGAAATTTTAATTTGACACGTCATTATAAAAGAAAACAACAATAAATTACTTATTTATTAAAAAAATGAGTTGTCGTGATTACGTCGCTCCGTGTGGTTGCTTTAGCAAAATGTCAAGACTTTTTAGTAAAAATCCGGATTTTTGTCAGCATTTTTAGATACACCAACTGATTACGAGACACAAGAGGGAAGTCCAAAATTCAATAAAAAGGATAGCCGTAGTCGCATGCCACTTTGTCCTAGACACGCACGACACGAACAAGCTGTGGCCTATTACATAACAAATTACAATCTTCTATTATTAGTGGTTTTCTATGGAAAAATACTAATAATATCACCTTTTATTTTGTTATGCAATAGGCCCCTGGAGGTCGCATGCGACTACGGTTATCGTTTTTATTACGTTACATTAAATTGAATAGGGCACTCTCTATAAGGGGATCCCTTGTTTTCGCATAATGGTTTTATACCTAATTTGATTTGGCACAACGAACTCAAAACGATAGCCAAAGCGACAGCTATGCTCTATCCGTCCTTGTCATATCATAACACGATAACAAGGACGGAGAGTGCACTGACGTCATAAACCAAAGCCAGAGTCAAAGCGATAGAATTAGGCAGTAGAGCGCTTAAGAGGTTGCCAAACAAAAATAAGAAGAAGAAGATTAACTGTCAAATTGACAAAATCCTTTGCTTTATCTTGAAAAGTTACGTACTTAGTTGAACAACGACATCTAGCCGTCTTACTACTTTTGTTTTTTAAACTGCCTTTTGAAATTCGCTCATTATGTTTTATCATTATTAAGAAAAAATTCTACCCTAATAACTAAAAATTTATTAAATAAATAAAAAATAAAATAAAAAAAGAATGAAAAAGTACAGTAATATACCATTGTAGTAGTTTATTGGGGTAGAATTATGTTTTATCATTATTAAGAAATAATTCTACCCTAATAACAACAATGGTAAATTGTTGTAGTAAATTTACTATTTTTTATGAAATAGGCCCCTGATTAAATACTGATGGATCACAGTATTTACCACACGTGTAGCCGTCGCCTAACCCCAATCGCATATACCGCCTCCGTTCCGTTTCGTCCGTGTCGTGGGTCAAAACAGTCCAGAAACAGAAATAATTAACGCGTTATTTTTAACAAGAAACAAATAACGTTATGTTACGTTCCATGCTACCCAATAATAGGTTTGAACTATAACGTCTGGCATGGCAACACTTGTTGAGGTTTTGTGTTTCAAGTAATACCTTAATGTTTATTTTTAAAATTAGTGCAAATATTAGTTTCGAATTTTACTTAAGTGTGAAATGTGATTCCATCCTGCTTTTTATGTGTTGAAGATTGACTTTTACACCCTTTCACAACACAATTCGGCATTTTCGTTGGTGAATTTATATTTTATTAGTACGTCCTTGGTACGTCCGCTTCGCACGGTGGCTGTTAAGAAAAGGCATAGTTTCGTTATATGTGTGTGCGTGTAACTGTGTATGTACATGCCAAGGCATAGTTTTATCGGCTTCACTGCTTCGTTCTATGAAGACTCCGTCTTCCCTTTTTTATTTGGTCTGAGTTTGGAGGTAGTGTACGCTCTCGAAGTCGGTTTTTTGTTTTTTTAAATATTTTTTTATTTTTTATGTAAATATCTTCTGCATTAGATATATTATCTAGGTAGAAAAATCGGTTTGGCCAAACGTGAAATAATCGCGGACAAACATGCATACGGGTCAAACTGAGAAGAGAACCTCCTCTTTTGAAGTCGTTTCAATTACTAAAACGTTACAAATACTTTTCTGAAAACCGCAAATAACAGGGGGGCTACTCAAATGGCCACTTTTCTATTCGTCCGCTAACTTAAATCTTAAAAATAAGCAATTAATGATCAAGTCACACGTCGCAAGTTTATGTAAATCACAGACATTGTTGTATTGTACAGAATTGACAAGCCTACGACACGTTATTTTGGTGTTTATGGCTTATTTTTAATTTTTAAGTTAGCGAACGAATAGAAAAGTGGCCATTTGAGTAGCCCCGCTGTTGTCTTTAAATCTTTTTGTAAATATCTACAGATGGAGGGTCCTGATGGGTGACTTACATAATTGAGATGGGCGGTGGTTACTCGTCCCAACACTTTGAAGGTACAATAACTATTCATATTTTATTTTCGGATAATATTGACAACATTATTAGTACATAAACTCGTCAACGCGCCCGGAAAACAAGACACAACACAATAGTTTCTATTGTTGTCTGGACGCCCGCCGCCAGCAACTGCTCGGGCGTTGATGAATTAATTGTACTTAAGGGCAGTATATTGCAAATTAACTTATTTTTGATTCAGTTTTAAACAATCAAGCATTATTTATTTTGAGCAGATAAAAATATATGTTGTAGTTTCATAATCGAACTTGATTATTTTACGGTTAAAAACACGATTTTCGTATTTTCACTCGACTATAAAAATGTGCAAAGACAATGAATATTTTCATTGTTTTTTGAATAATACTTACAGATTATAAATCTCTTACGCACAAATAATATATAGAAAAAAAGGTAATGACATATAGCAGAATATTTTACGGTTACTTTTTCAAAAAGTGACTTTATGTTTATTTAAAAATTAATATATAATAAAACGCACGACGAATCTTGGTTTAGTAGCCTGCGAGGCGTCGTCGGCGTAGGACCTGTGTCGTTTTTGCTGCCGCGCTCTGTTCCCCCTCTCGCGTCTAGTCGATTGAGAATCTTTTAGATACTCGAAGAGTAGTATAAGACTTGGAAACGCAGTAGGTAATCTAAGTGTAAAATTTTATTTAGTGTAAATTACCTATTTAGTTTTATTTGTAAATGCATAGAGTAGGTAGGTAGGTATTTGGATACAGCAACCAAGTACAAGCAAACGCGTAATTAATTTTGATGACTTTTAAGAAATAAATACTTATCTATAAATAAAATAAAAAATATACCTATCGTATAATTTATAAAATGGTTGACTTTGCAATGATTTTACTTATATCGGAAGATGAAGAAGAAAACTAAGTACAGTCAGCAGCATATCAAGCTATAAGTACAAAACTGTCAAAAATCTATAATGAATTTTGAACCTTAAACTGTTCGACTTAAAGTTTAAAAATGATTGAAGTAATTTGACACATTGTGGAAGCCCAGCATGCCGTTGACTGTACCGTAAGGCTGCGTTCAGACGATAACGCACGACCCAACCTCAACCCAAACTCAGCCCAAACTCAGCTCAAACTCAACTCAAACTCAACTCACCCGCAGCCTACTCCTTGAAATACATCACTTACAATTTTGAATCTTATGACACATTAATAAGCTCTTTTTTTATTTTGTCGATGCAACTGCACCCTCCCCGCGCTCAACCCGAACTCAACTCAAACTCAACCCGTACACAACCCAAACTCAAATCAAACTCAAACCGAACTCAAACAGAACTCACTTCAAACTCACCTGGACATTACACAGGACCTTATTAAAGTGTCATAAGACTCAAAATTGTAAGCGATGTATTTCATGGTGGTCTGTGGTTGAGGTGAGTTTGAGTTGAGTTTGAGTTGAGTTCGGGTTGAGGTCGGGTCGTGTGTTATCGTTTGAACGCAGCCTAAAAGTATGCTTCCGCACAGCTATGCGGTCGCGACAATTTTCCGTTCACTTCAAATTGAGCCTTTTGGTCATAACATTACGGTTCAACTTGGAGCGCACTGCTGCTTGCTGCCGAGATCGGCGCAAGCGTTAGTCGTCTTATTTACTTTGAAATTCGGTTGTTTTTTTCCCATATTTTTGTTCACAAACTTTGTTGTTTCATTAAAAACAGTTATTTTGATAAATGTCAATATGGTCGAAAATCACTTGCACCTGTTTTTTTTTTTACTAGTAATCACTACAAATTTTAGCGAACTTCACTTTTTCCCCGACATTATTTGTTCTTCTGGCTATTGCCTAATATGCCCCAGCAGTTGAAACATGAATAGGCTGGTGATAATGAGGTTGCTTTTAGCCTGGGTGCATTAATCTACTTAAGGGTACACATAAATCACCTGGGTGAATCTGTCTGCTGAAGGGAGAAAAATAATTATGTACGTTGGCCGGTGAGGATGCACGGCTCAAAATCAAGTGTCAACCAATCACGACTTTACCTACGAGTCGACGGTGTGATACTTCCCAGCAACGCCACCATGGAGTAGAGATTTCTAAATACCCTCAAATGAAAGACCATAAAATGTACCTAATTGTATCTTAACTCAAAAAATTGTACCTCTGATAGTTTCAGAGAAAAACGCACTTGATTGTGGCATTGCCAGGAAGTATACTTCCTGGCAACGCGACGCTGTACCAGATTCCAATTGGTCTCATAGTAATGGCCAAAAATTGTACTTCATTTGTACCTCATTCAATAATTAAAATATGCAGTTTCGATATAAAAAAACTCTTACTTGATTTGCAATACATGCAATGCACGTTGTTATTGATATAAACTGATGTTTATTATGCATTATGCAGTAGTAGGACCACTGAGGCAACCGCCTCTGTGCTCTAGTGGTTCGCCCACCCGTGTAAGATGCAGACGTCCCGGGTTCAATTCTCAGGAGGGTACAATTTGTACTCGGTTTGGTTGATGGTAGGGCTTAATTTGGTGCCATTCATTTGGTACTATTAAGTACAATTAATTATGTACCATATAGTACAATTTATTAGGTACTATGTAGTACAATTTATTTGGTATCATATAGTACAATTAGAAGGTAGTTTAGGTACTATTTAGTACACTAAATTTTGTACCATAGAGTTAAATTTATTAGGTACTACTTTGTACAATAAATTTGGCACCATATAGTACAATTTATTAGGTACTATTAGGCACATTTTATTTGGTACCGTATAGTACAATTTTATAGGTACTATATAAAAGCATTCATTTGGTACATATTATCTGGTAACATATTATAGTACAATTAATAAAGTACTAATTACAAACTAATTAGTACAATCAATTTAGTATTATTTAGTACAATTTATTAGGTACTATTTAATAAAATTAATTATGTACTATACAGTACAATTTATTTGGTACCATAATAATACAATTAATTTAGTACTACTTAGTGCCATTCATTTGGTACTATACAGTACAGTTTATTAGGTACTATTTATTACAATTTATTTGGTACCATATAGTACAATTATTAGATACCATTTAGTACAATTAATTAGATACTATTTAGTACTATTTATTTTGTACCATAGAGTACAATTGTAAGAAACAAGTACAAAAGCTAAACTAACTTGCATCTACATATCGACGGCGAAGTGCCAATATCTCTTAGTCCTAACAATGATGCCTTTGAATTCAACACCTAAAGGAAGTTAATTTCTCAAAAAAGTCTCAGTTAGGAGCGATTGGTACTTCCCCGTTGAAATCTCATAAAATTTTATGCTTTTCCTCTCTTTTTGTATTAGTTTGATTGTTGCTATAGAGGTTTTTCTTATTATGATTTTATAATAGTATTTAGTCATCATTATCATATCAGTTGCACCACACCCACTGCTGGGTATAGGCCTCCCTCATGGGTCTTCATAACGATCGGTCCTGCTTGGCCCGCATCCAGCGGCGCACCGCGACCTTCACCAGATCGTCGGTCCACCTTGTCGGGGGCCTACCCTCGGAGCGTCGTCCGGTACGCGGTCGCTATTCCAATCTTTCCGCCCCAACTGCCTTTGGTTCGTCTCGCTAATTTGTCCCGCCCACTGCCACTTCAGCTAAACAATCTTTCGAGCGATATCGGTTACTTTAGTTCTCCTACGCATATACTCATTTCTGGTTCGATCACGCAGGGAAATGCCGACCATGGCTCTCCATTGCACACTGGGTGAGAGCCTTCTTATGAGACCTGTAGTTAGCGACCACGTTTTACTGTGATAAGTCAACAATGGCAACACACACACACACAACTTAGACTTTAGTCTTGAGATAAGACACCGAGGTAAGTTGGACTCGAAGATTTGTCGAATACTGGCCAACCGAGCTGGATTCGACGAGAGATCTCTTTTCGAAGTTGAACTTACCTAACTGGACTGTCTGTCCTAGGGATACGTAATGGTCAACAACTTCGTGTGTAGTGTTCCCAACATGAGCTAGAGTGGGTACAACATGAGCACTCGACATGATTTTCGTCTTATCCATCTTCATTCTAAGAGCCACTTTCTGGGAGGCACTACGGATAACTTCGAGGATTGTGTTCAAGTCTTCCATGAATAAAAACTATATCATCGGCAAAACGAAGGTGTGTTAGTTAGGTACTGGCCATTAATGTTGATACCGAGTCTTTTCCAGTCCAAGAGCTTCAAGACATCCTCCATCACAGCTGTGAACAGTTTCGGAGAAATAACTTCTGTCTCTGTCTCACACCTCGCTGTAGTTGGATGGGATCTGTGCTCTGATTCTGTACTCGAGCCGAAATGGTGACATTTTCCTATAAGTGCCTCAACACCTCTTCCTTCCTTTCCTTCCTCCTCTTGGTCCTATTGGTGCACCAGACTGCAGCACTGTCCAGGTCTCAATCAAATCAAAAACTTTCTCATAGTCCACGAACGCCAAGCAAAGTAGCAGTTTATACACCTCGGTCTTCTGTATAACCTGCCGCAGCGTATGGATGTGGTATATGGTGCCAAAGCCTTTTCAGAACGCGGCTAGTTCGGGAGATTGGAAGTCGTCGAACTTGCGAGCGCAACGATTCGTAAGATTCGTATTCTTCAAGAGGGCCTTGTCACCCTTTTTAAAGAACAGAATGACCTCACTTATGTTCCATGTCTTCGGCGTTCTGCCCTCAACGATGACGGAATTGAAAAGAAAAATGAAGAATTTTCTATTCATAAATTAATTCCCTTTTCACTTCTTCGGGGGTAGAATTTTCAAAAACGCTTAAACACTTTTATATTAATTTTCAATCGTCAGTCTAACCACAAAATTTGAAGACCCTAGCTTCGAAACTGAGGGACTTTCATACAAACTTTGGACCCCCGTTTCACACCCTTAGAGGGTGAGTTTTGAAAAACTCTTTCTTAGTGCACCCTTAGACCTCATAAGGAAACAATGTGCCAAATTTGGAGTCTCTAAACCCAGCGGTTTGGGCTGTGCGTTGATATGTCAGTCACCAATCAGTATCTTCTTTTATAATATTTAGATGTATTTAATGGTATGTATTAATATATTTTGTATGCATGTGATTATCATTTTTCTTTGTTTGTTCCACATTCGTGTTTATTGGTTTGCTGTTGGTTGACTTATAGATAATGCTCTTAGCATTAAGTCCGCCATTTCTACCTTACTTTATGTATTTGTACACAAAAAAAAAAAATGAATAGATAAATAGTACCTAATAAATTGTACTATATGGTACCAAATAAATTGTACTTATCAATACCAAATTAATAGTAATAAATAGTACCTAATAAAAAAATAATTGTACTAAATAGTACCTACTAATTGTACGATATTGTACAAAATAAATTGTACTATATAGTACCTAATAAATTATACTATATGATACCGAATAAATTGTACTTAATAGTACCAAATGAATGTCACTAATTTGTACCAAATTAATTGTAAGTAATTGTAGGTAAGATGGTGGTAGCTATTCAGGCGGCCTTGACTTAAGCCCTACCACCAACCAAACCGAGTACAAATTGTACCTCCCTGAGAATCGAACCCGAGACCCCTGCGTCTTACACGGGTGGGCAAACCACTAGACTACAGAGGCGGTTGCCTCTATGGTCTTACTACTGCATAATGCATAATAATTCCTTAGCCAAACATCAATTTATATCAATAACAACGTGCATTGCATGTATTGCAGATCAAATCATGTAAGAGTATTTTTTTTATTTTTTTTTTCAAAACTCTGCCTGTTTTAATAATTGAATGAGGTACAAATTAAGTACAATTTCTGGCCATTACTATGAGATCAATTGGAATCTGGTACAGCGTGGCGTCGCCAAGAAGTATACTTCCCAACGTCCGTTGCATGTATTGCAGGTCAAATAAGAGTAGATTTAAAAATGTTTTTTATCGAAACTCTGCATGTTTCATTTATTGAATGGGGTACAAATTAAGTACAATTTCTGGCCATTACTATAAGATCAATTAGAATCTGGTACAGTGTCACGTTGCCAGGAAGTATACTTCCTGGAAACGCCACAACCAAGTGATTTTTTCTCTGAAACTATCAGAGGTACAATTTTTTGAGTTAGGGTACAATTAGGTACATTTTATGGTCTTTCATTTGAGGTTATCTAAAAATCTCTACGCCATGGTGGTGTTGCTGGGAAGTATAACACAATAAGAGTGAATTTGCTTTGCATCAAACAATTCGATGCGCTTCGATTCGGTTGCAGCATGAATTGACCCTTATATTTGATTACTCGTTTTTGGAGGTCCCTTTTCATCGGCAAATTATTAAAAAAAAAGTTAAAATAAAATATCGGTTACACAAAAAAAGCTTGTTGTGAGTGCTAAAATATGTTTAGGTACTTATTTGTAGATAATTATATTGGCAGTTGAGTTGACACTCCACTAACGAATTTACTCAATGAATTCATTGTTTATTCACATTCAAGTAGTTAATTCAAACTCAGAGACCATACAACAAGTACCTATTCGAACTATAATATTCGAATAAACAAAAATAATTATTTACTTCGAATTAACTACCTAGCTACCTATAATTTTATTGTGTGTGTTAAATGTATTTTTTACCTAGTAAGTACCCATACCCATCATACTTATTTATTGATTTACAACATTATTGATAACAATACATAAACATAAAAAACATAATTATTTAGTTCGAATTATCAAAATAAATATTGCGCGTTCACGCAGTGCATGAGAGTTGACAGAGCACTAGATTCGGCACATGAAATCGCGGGCGGGGAGTGTCCTTTCTGCACGTAGTAAATATCTATATTCTGTGGCTTGGTCTGCGGGGTCAGAGAACACAGAGAGTTCATTTGAAAATGCGTTCGCGCGGCTCGCTCCGCGGGGAGGGAGGTAGCGCTAAGTGCCTACGACGCTCGACTATACGGGCCTTAAGTACTTAATTTAATGTGTTAGTTACTGTGACCAACAAAAACTATCAAACTTACTAACAAATTATATCAAATAATTGGAATGAGTTTTTGGGTCGATTTTCCCCCTATCTCATAGATCAACCAATCAGAACAATCAAACCAATTGATCGACCGATACATCAATCAATGCAAAACAGTTTTTGAGAACTTTAATTTTTATGTCTTACTTTTTTGCAAGAAAAGTTGACTTTTACTTTTTATGTCTGAAGATATCCTAGGTATAACAGACACTAAAATCACATCCTTACTAATATCCTTACTAATATTATAAATGCGAAAGTCCGTTTGTTTGTTTGTTTGTTTGTTACGACTTCACGTCTTAACTACTGAACCGATCATCATGAAATTTTGCATAGACGTTGTCAGGGGTACAGAAAAGGACATAGGGTACCTTTAATCCAGAAAAAACGTACAGATCCCGAGGGATAGCAAAATAACTTTCCACGCAGACGAAGTCGCGGGCGGTCGCTAGTAATATTATAAATGCGAAAGTCCGTTTGTTTGTTTGTTTGTTACGCCTTCACGTCTTAACTACTGAACCGATCATCATGAAATTTTGCATACACGTTGTCAGGGGTACTGAAAAGGACATAGGGTACCTTTCATCCCGAAAAAATTTATTGTTCCCGAGGGATAGCAAAAATACTTTTTACGCAGACGAAGTCGCGGGCGGCCGCTAGTTACTCATAAGCATAAAGTTTTCACAGAACTAGATAAGGAATACATACTTGGATTTTGTCAAGAGCCCTTAAGTAAATGTTTTAATTTAAAAACTTTTATGTTTTCATAAAACTTTGAGTTCCAATTTAAAAGATTTCTATCTTGACTAAGAGGCCTTTGTAATAGCTTAAGGATGGGTCATTAATAATTTTAATTGCTTACAGTCATTTGGTTGTTCCGGCATTAGCTAAATTGTCACGTACTGTGTTTATCTGTCTACCAAGGAGGAAAAATTGTTTCCGGAGATTTTCTAACTGACTTCCAGAGCTTTTTAAATTGGAATGTGAAACTTGGGAAAGACTCCACTTCGTATCGGGAAGAAAAGTATGGGATTCTTTACATGCATGTGACGGATTTTAAGTAAAGCTTTTTTCCAATAATTGTATTTTTGGCTGTATGAACATTTGCCTTTGCCTTACACGTTCAGATAAATAATGTTTGGTAATAGTATGATCAAATCATGTATTGTTTAACATTTAATTTTGATTCAGTTCTTATAAAAATAATGTAAATATCTTATACATATCTTAGCAAGTTTTAAATAAGTTACCATTTATTATATTTGATAATTTCACGATAGTTAGTCGTAACGCCTATCATTGGCTAAACGTATTTTCAAGAATTTAAGCAAGTAAGACTACAGTAATGAATATAACAATTATTGTAATTCATTGGGATTTAGTTTCAAAAAGATTACAACGTAATTGTTTTATAAAATATTATCTCTGATATTACTTTTTCGTACAAATAGTATAGTCGATTGTGATTGGTTGAAAAGTGGTGTGAGGGGTAAACTTTTTGTGTTTAATTTAGTGGGTATTTAAGGAATGGAAAATTGAGCATACGTTTCACTTTTAAGTTTGGAGCACTACGGGATTTAAGTTAAGACGACGCCTCGTTATTTTGAATTAATTGTTTTGTGTGTGAGTTGATTGTTTTTCAAAGGCTATCCGCTGTTAATTTTCATTCCCAATTTTATGATTATTCGGATTATTTGTAGTAATAATAAGTAAAGTACATTATAGACAGATTTCTTTTGCATTTGCTTGGTAACTAGTATCATAGTTTAATAAAGAGATTAACTGATAACTTTAAGTTTATATTGTTGTAGTTTGTAACGATTTAATTGTAAATATCTGATTTGATAAAGCTGACGAGTTTCTTCCGCCTGTTCTTCTCTCAGCTAAAAAAAGACGTCCGAACAGGTGGTAGGTTAAAAGAAATTGGACGATTCAATTTAATAAACATTACTTTACTTAAATTGATTTATTTTGTTTTAATTCTCTCCATGTTTCTGACCATTTCTGACACATGCTTACTGTTTTGTGTAGATACGAAAAAAACTTAGTTATTATTAAACATAATTTTAGTCACTTTCCATTCCCTCGTTGTCATTCTTAGAATTAGACAGGTATCAAAGCTGTCAAAAACGGCCACTTATATGTATAGCACACTAGCGGCCGCCCGCGACTTCGTCTGCGTGGAAAGATTTTAAGCTATCCCTCAGGAACAATACTTTTTACAGGATGAAAGGTACCCGTCCTTTTCTGTACCCCTGATAATGTGTATGCAAAATTTCATGATGATCGGTTCAGTAATTAAGACGTGAAGGCGTAACAAACAAACAAACTGACTTTCGTATTATAATATTAGTAAGGATAAGGATTTGCTATCAAATACTTCTAACATAATTTTTTTCAACGTTTACTTATATTTAAATCCAATTTTAGGGTGCCACTTTTAGGGCAAGGGCGGGATCCACCTTAAGAAGCGCCAATTTGTACGGGAACCACCTTAATAAAGGATTTGATAAAAAAATAATTTCACACAGCATTTTTTGTAAATTCCTTTGATCTCTAAAAAAGATATAAAGTGGTATTTCACAGTATTTTATGAAGGGCAAGCCTCAAAGTTAAAATTTAGTATACTACCTAATCAGATTATCGCTTTACGAACGGCTTTAAGTTAACTGATTAAACTTACTCATTTACTTCAAACATTTCAAATCGAATTGGGGATGTTTTAATTTTATTAGTTAGGTATTTCTAGCATAATAAATAAATTGTAGAAGTTGAAATTCTATTTTTTATATGGAATTTATACTTACAAAAATATTTTTTCAATAAAAATGTCGTGTCGTGTGATACGTTGACCACCGAGATAAACGTTGACGGTCTAACAGCACATGAGAAACGGGTAGTTTAAGGGGAGTAATGAGTTAATTGGATAACAATAAATTCCCATTATGGGTATCAAAATTACTGAATACAGAGTACTGAAATACTAAGTGGCCGACGACGGACTGAGAGCGACGACAAATGTTGAAAAGGTGACTTTAAAATAAATACAAATTGACTAACTAGTTATTCAGAACCACCGACAGCGACCAAATTCCTATTAGGCCACACAAAACATTTAAAATTTGGCATATGAGTCATGTAGAAGCAAAGGCAGCAACATCCAGTTTTTGTAAAATTGCGGAAATCAATGTTTTTGGTTTCGAAGCTGTGCAGTTTAGTACTATGGGATATTGCTGTTTTTGCTACAAATCTATTATTTAAATGGCGATTTATATGAGTTGTTGCTGTTTTTGCTGCAAATTATAAAGTCAAACGATGAAGCTCATTTCGCATAGCAGACTGCATTCAAAGTTGCTATAGTGAAAAAAGTGGATGTTGCTGCACTGGTTTCGAAGCAGTGCAGTTAAGTACTATAGGATATTGCTGTTTTTGCTGCAAACATATGACTTTAATTGTGATTTTATATGAGTTGTTGCTGTTTTTGCTGCAATATTATTAAGTCAAACGATGAAGTCGATTTCACATTAGCAGACTACATTGAAAGTTGCAAAAGTGAAAAAAGTGGATGTTGCTACCTTTGCTTCTATATGACTCATATATATTTATTTAAAAAAACGTGACTATTATCCTAATCGAAATGACAAAAATACCATGTTGGGCAGCTTAAATCAGCTAAGTTAACGTTACCTACTTGGTACAATAATTTATAGTTGCCCACTCAGTATCTTTGTCACTCATTTAGAATTTTCAGTACTAACTTAAATTATTTATCTTCCATATCTATTTATAGTCGCCTGTTTTACGTATTTTTTAAATCCACTGTTTGTCGCCCGTTTAAAATAAACCGCTGCCAGGTTTAGTACTCCCATTAATAACAGTCGCATTTATTTTTAATGTATTGAAGTATACTCTTTTGTTTTTTGTTATTGCTTGCGACCAAACGATGACAGGGAGTTCCTTTTCAGACTGCCACTGCTGCACACTCCGGTACGGTACTATCATGGACAATGTGTTAGTTTTTAAGTTATATTCTCTCAATTGTTCCTGTTATTGTTGTTTTGTGTTGTAGTGGTTTATGATTATTGTAGTGGATATTTCGCAAACATGGCTGTGGCAGCCATTTGATAGCAAATCCTTATCCTTACTAATATTATAATGCGAAAGTAAGTTTGTTTGTTTGTTACGCCTTCACGTCTTAATTACTGAACCGATCATCATGAAATTTTGCATACACATTATCAGGGGTACAGAAAAGGACGGGTACCTTTCATCCTGTAAAAAGTATTGTTCCTGAGGGATAGCTAAAAATCTTTCGCTAGTGTGCTATACATATAAGTGGCCGTTTTTGACAGCTTTGATACCTGTCTAATTCTAAGAATGACAACGAGGGAATGGGAAGTGACTAAAATTATGTTTAATAAATACTACGTTTTTTTCGTATCTACACAAAACAGTAAGCATGCATGTAAAGAATCCCATACTTTTCTTCCCGATACGAAGTGGAGTCTTTCCCAAGTTTCACATTCCAATTTAAAAAGCTCTGGAAGTCAGTTAGAAAATCTCCGGAAACAATTTTTCCTCCTTGGTAGACAGATAAACACAGTACGTGACAATTTAGCTAATGCCGGAACAACCAAATGACTGTAAGCAATTAAAATTATTAATGACCCACCCTTAAGCTATTACAAAGGCCTCTTAGTCAAGATAGAAATCTTTTAAATTGGAACTCAAAGTTTTATGAAAACATTAAAGTTTTTAAATTAAAACATTTACTTAAGGGCTCTGGACAAAATCCAAGTATGTATTCCTGGGGGGCTACTCAAATGGCCACTTTTCTATTCATTCGCTAACTTAAATCTTAAAAATAAGCAATTAATGATTAAGTCAGATGTTCGCAAGTTTATGTAAATCACAGACATTGTTGTATTGTACAGAATTAACAAGCCTACGACACGTTATTTTGGTGTTTATGGCTTATTTTTAATTGATAAGTTAGCGAACGAATAGAAAAGTGGCCATTTGAGTAGCCCCGCTTATCTAGTTCTGTGAAAACTTTATGCTTATGAGTAACTAGCGGCCGCCCGCGACTTCGTCTGCGTAAAAAGTATTTTTGCTATCCCTCGGGAACAATAAACAGTCGCATTTATTTTTAATGTATTGAAGTATACTCTTTTGTTTTTTGTTATTGCTTGCGACCAAACGATGACAGGGAGTTCCTTTTCAGACTGCCACTGCTGCACACTCCGGTACGGTACTATCATGGACAATGTGTTAGTTTTTAAGTTATATTCTCTCAATTGTTCCTGTTATTGTTGTTTTGTGTTGTAGTGGTTTATGATTATTGTAGTGGATATTTCGCAAACATGGCTGTGGCAGCCATGTTTGCGATTCTAGTGCGCGATGTCAGACGTAGATTGAGTAAATGGACTATTTTTTTCGCACTAATTTAATTAGTTTTTCTTTAATCGTTATTCATTACTTAAAAACAAAATACTACCGGTAGTACCAGTACTATTTGTAAACAAATACAACTGAATGCGTAGTCACGCGCGTGATTACGCGCGTAGTGACGCGCAGGAAAGATACGAGCGTGTTCGTATTTGTTCGGTGTGATGTCCAATAGGGAATGCTATTGAGTACAACGTCATCAATGCGTTCCGCTCTGCGTAAGTACGCAGCCTGGTTGTCTCATGAGAGCTGCAATGCGTAGGGTTACGGATCGGTCTACGTGCACGCGTACGTTACGCAAGCGGTGTGCCATGTCGCATAAAGTTTCAGACATTACAACGTCATGGCACGTCTACGTGCACACTTACGCATACGCTTACGCATCCGGTGTGCCGGAGCCTTAAATCATTATCTATCTATCTATTTAATTATTTCCAGTCACCCAATTAATTAATTCTCGTAAGTAAATTTATGCAACTGTTGTACTTATAATGAATAGTACTATTGTAGTACTTATATACAGGGTGGTCCAGACAGTGACGTTCAAGATTTTTTTTTGGATTACTCACACCTGGGTGCATCCGAAAATACCATATGTATGTTCCGCGATTTTTCGTAGTTTCGAAGTAATGATTTTTTAAATGTGTTTTTGCGAATTTTCTACCGGATGGACCAAAAAATTCATAACTCCTTTTATATTAAGAACTTTTTGAATTTTTCTTTTGCAACATAATTGTCTTGAAACATTCTTCCATACGTAAAATAATCAACTACACGATATCCAGATAAGTTCCTGAAAAAAGGGTCGAAAGTGAAAATTTTTAGGTTTTACTTCGACGTAGTAACATTTTAACAATTCTTTTAAAAATACAAAATGGATATTTCATCAATTCAAACTGATTTTAAAAACTTAACTGGCTTCTTAGCTTAGTAAATAAAACAAAAAAAGTGAATCTTGATAGGGCATTTTATACTGAAATTGGCTTTCAAAGTTTGTAAGGTGAAAAATCCGTTAACATAATAAGATTGTTTGAAAATTTATTTTAACAATTTTATTCATTCTAATCGCTAAAATTAGTAAGATATCATTGAAAGCATTAAATTGAACTCAAATGGTCAATGAAAAACTTTAAAATATCACAAAAAAGTAGGTAAGGTTAGGTTGATATTGTAAATATCGTTACTTATTCTATTCTACTTATTTAAAATCCTTTATTGGTTTCGACTTTGAGCTTGAATTTGACTTTTACCTTACTTTGATTTTGACTCTCCTCTCCCTCCTCGTCATTATAATCATCCGAACGATGATGGTTATAATGTTGTAAGTACTAAATTTCATAATGTAACTCATCGGGCGTGGGCGCGGGTAGCGCGACATCCTCTTACAGGATACATATTATGGGTGTAGATAAATATCATGGGTGTTTTTTATGCATATGTATTAAAATATTGTTTTCCAAATAAAAAAAAATAAAAAACCGTCCAAGTGCGAGTCAGACTCGCGCACGAAGGGTTCCGTACCAAAAAATGAACGAAAATCACGTTTATTGTATGGGAGCCCCCCTTAAATATTTATTTTAAATTGCTTTTAGTATTTATTATTATAGCGGCAACAGAAATACTTCATCTGTGAAAATTTCGACTGTCTACCTGTTGTCGTTATTAATTTTGAGCAAAAAAATTACGTTTTTTGTATGAGAGCCACCCTTAAATATTTAGACAGACAGACAGACAGACAGACCGACAGACAGACAGACAGACAGCGAAGTCTTAGTAATAGGGTCCCGTTTTTACCCTTTGGGTACGGAACCCTAAAAATGGATGTACATAAATTCTTGTGTATACCAATTAATAGCTTACATTATTTTCTTACTGTCTGTGTTAATTTTAGTTTTATTTAATGTATTCGACGATATCTTACAATTTTTAACGCTAGGAATAGAAAAAAGTTCAATATTGGGTGTTTTTAAACAGTAGGAGATTTTTCACCCTACAAACTTTGAAAGCCAATTTCAGCATACAATGCCCTATCAAGAGTCACTTTTTAGGGTTCCGTACCGAAAGGGTAAAAACGGGACCCTATTACTAAGCCTCCGCTGTCCGTCTGTCTGTCTGTCTGTCACCAGGCTGTATCTCATGAACCGTGATAGCTAGACAGTTGAACATTTTCACAGATGATGTATTCCTGTTGCCGCTATAACAACAAATACTAAAATTACAATATAATAAAATAAATATTTAAGAGGGGCTCCCATACCTGATTTTTTTTTCCGTTTTTTGCTTTAAAAAAATAAAAATAACAGGTAGACAGTGGAAATTTTCACAGATGATGTATTTCTGTTGCCGCTATAATAAAAATTAATAAAAACCGAATAAAATAAACATTTAAGGGGGGCTCCCATACAACAAACGCGAGTTTTTTTTGCCGTTTTTTGGTACGGACGGAACCCTTCGTGCGCGAGTCCGACTCGCACTTGGCCGGTTTTTTTTGTTTTATTTGCTAAGTTAAGAAGCCACTTAAGTTTTTCAAATCAGTCATCAGATGCACCCAGGTGTGAATAATCTAAAAAAAATTCTTGGACGTCACTATCTGGACCACCCTGTATCTATGTATCCATTACTGAAAAAAAAACTTTTTCAAAACACGTTTTTAAAACGGTCTAAATTATTACAAAAAAATCGACTAAAAACATTACTTAACCTTAATTTTTTTTACTATTTTTAAATTAAATATTAATGTTTTTTTATAAAAACATTAAAATTTTATTTTATTTACATTTAATTTTTTTTTGTTAAATATTGAGGGTTGGCTCACGATCAGTCCCCCGTGACCACGGCAGCTGCAAAGGTGCCGAAACGTCGGGAAAATAAAAAATCAAACCATATAACAAATCACGTGTATTTTTTTGGTACAAAATAATCTTAACAATTTTCAGTACGAATATGTCGCATGGGCGGGGAAATCGTCCTGGTGATGGTGAGTCAACAATCACACGAAGTTTTCGGTTAATTCACGCGTTCAATGGAAAAAATTAATACACGTGATATCTCACTACACCCCCCCGTCCCCCCTTGTGATACTTAGTGATTTTTTCAATGACCCCCCCCCTTTCGAGGCTCACGTGATTAATGGACGACCCCCTAGTGAGCGCGTAAGTTTGAGAAGTGAATATGTGTAGAGTAGTTGGTATAAGGAAGAGCGTGTGTTGCTGTCGATGTGTCTGCAAGTATTTGCACGTGCATCCTTACTTATTAATATAAAAAAGAAAAGTCTGTTTGTTTGTTTCTTTATTTGTTTGTTTGTTATGAATTAACGTCTTACCTACCGAACCGATTATCATGAAATTTTACATAGGTACACATTGTCAAGGGTGCAGAGAAAGACATAGGGTACAATAATTCACCAGAAAAAAGGAACTGTTCCCGAGGGATAGACAAAATACTATTCACGCAGACGAAGTCGGAGGCGGTCGTTAGTTTGTTTGTATGGGCGGTGCACAGATTTCTTGCATATTTTGCTTTTTGCATCCGTTTATAGAACAGGCCATCATGTGACTATCGATATCCAACAGACACTTTTTTCGACCACTTTAGTTATTAACATGGAAATTTTTTATAGTGGTCACCAGTAAGTGTAGGTGCCATAGACTTTCGAAAAATTTTCGCTGCGATGTGCACAATGTTCAGCCAAAAGTGTGGTATGGCGGTAGACCAGTAAAGATATCTCTATGAGTGAGATGGCAAAATGTGCAAAGGGGGGATATCTAACGTATGGCGCTTGAATTTTAAAAATCGGTCGGGTAGTATTTAAACAATTTTGAAAAAAATTGAAAAAAAACCGTCTTGCCGAACAAAAAATAGAATAACTTTTTTTCAAGGGGTTTAATTAAAATTCGGAAAAAAACGCATCTGATGATTCACGGGCGTAGCCAGAATTCTGTGTCGGGGGGGGGGGTTTTAAGAAAATAAAACTACAACAGTATAAATGAAATGACATTTAAGTAGGTATATTCTTATTAAATGAGCCCATGGGCATTAGAGGACCGCTCGGAGAAATAAATATTAAAAAATAAAAATGCAACTTAAATGCTTGTATATAGTAAAAAAAACGGCCGGGCAGCGCGATTTTTAGTCAGTTTCATCCACTAATCTTGTAAGTTATGATCTTGCCTATCTATTGAAAAAAAAACGGTCGCGCAGCGCGATTTTTATTCAGTTTCATCCACTAATCTTGTAAGTTGTGATCTTGCCTGTTTATAAAAAAAACGGCCGCGCAGCGCGATTTTTAGTTAGTATATCCACTAATCTTGTAAGTTGTAATCTTGTCTAACTATTGAGAAAAAAAAAGGTGCGCAGCGTGATTTTTAGTCAGTTTTATCCACTAATCTTGTAAGTTGTGATCTTGCCTGTCTATTGAAAAAAAAACGGCCGCGTAGCGCGATTTTTAGTTAGTTTCAAAGTTTGTAGTTGCTATATTTTTTGATTTCAAAAAAGCGTTTGAAACTCTAGAAACAGATACCTTGCTGCAGGCGATGGAGGAGTGCGGGGTGGGGCAGCCGCTGAACAGCTGGTTCCGCGACTATCTCTCGGCGCGCTCGTTCAGAGTTAAAGTAAGTGAACAGTACAGCAATAGGTGTGAAGTGAAGTGTGGTGTGCCGCAGGGCTCAGGGTGTGGTCCAGTGTGCTACCTGATGCACGTGAACAGCCTATGCAGCGCACTACACAATAATAATTGTTCAGCATATATGTACGCGGATGACCTATGTGCGTTACGCGCGGGCACCGATCTCGTAGAAACCTACCGTATGCTGCAAGACGATGTCAACACCGTAGTTAAATGGTCACATGATAACGGCATAGTGCTGAACTCGGATAAAACGAAGCTGTTGGTCATTCATTCACCCTATTTGCAACCACCCGAAACACCTTTGACAGTCGTAGCACATAGTTTTTCATGCTTTCATAATAATAATACCGGATGCACTTGCCATCCGATAGAAAAGGTTAATTGTGTTACTTACCTGGGAATGAAAGTAGATGAAAACTTTTCATGGGCAGCTCATGTTGAATTTGTTTGTACAAAGCTCAGAACTTTATTAGCCAAATTTTATCATTTAAGTTTCAAAGTACCTTCTAGTACCCTAAAAATGTTATATCTGTCACTAGTAGAATCTATAGTTAGTTACGGTCTCGAGTCCTATGGGTTGACATTCAAAACAAACCTACAAAAGATTGAATCACTTCAAATAAGATTTTTAAAACTACTCGTTAACAAAAAAATTAAGCATAAGTACCAAGGAAATTACAGAATGTTATTTAAAGTGTGTAAAATACTACCGATAGATCTTAAACACAAATATTTACTGGCTGTCAACCATCATGGGAGTCGAGAGCGCCACTCACTTGTAGCACATAAATATGACACCAGATCAGTGTCGACTGGTAAATATGTTGTACCGAAAGTCACTAACTACTACGGTGATAGGAAACTCAATAAGAGGATCCCATATTTGTTAAATAATTTGCCACACAACTTAAGATCGGAATGTAATAAAAACAAATTTTGTAACCTTCTAAAAAAACATTTATTAGACACAATGCTTTAATTTTATCTGAACACTAGAATAATCAAAATTTTATTATTTAAATTTAGAATACATAGACATAATTTAACATAAGAATTTTTCGAGACTCGTTCCCCCAGTCAAACTATCTTAAATAGTTTTGCGGGACTGATGTTGTAACATAATGTTGTATACCTTGTTTAGTAATAAATAAAAAAAAAAAAAAATAAATAAAAAATTAATCTTGTACTCTTGCCTGTCTATATTGGAATAAAACGGCCGCGATTTTTAGTTAATTTCATCCGCTAATCTTGTGATCTGTAGTGTAATGGTGTGGTGTGACATCCTTCGGGGAACCCAATATGTTGTTGACCTTTATGCCTGGAGTGTAAACTGTCGGTACTCGGTACAGAGTATTCACGTAAAACGTGGCCGATCTTATCTGTTACTCCATTATCATAAGGCATGTAGGCTGGTTGTCTGCTAACCTCGCCGAGGTTACCTCGCGATGCCAAAACTTAATAATAATAAGTTTTATGGTATAAATAATCACGAAAGAAAGCTTTACCATTTACTTACCAAATCACACTATGGACTGATAGATGTCAAATGTGATCTATTAAAATGGTCCATTTTTTTAGTTATTTTCATTTACTTACAAGTAAGTGACAAAATACTTCGTTCACTGCAGTCCGGCACGCACGCTAGAATGTGTATGTATACCTACCCTGACCTACCCACAAAATTCTTTTCGCGGTAATCGGTGCTGCTGCTGACTGGCGACAGCCGAGCGGTGCACGAAAACATACGAAAATTACCGAATGCGATGCGGTGGATGTAATTCAAATGATCGGTGACAGATGGCAGCGCGGCAAATTCAAAATGTTAATATGTATAATAATTATACTCCTCGCCTTGCCTAACTTTATTTTAATGTTATAGATCAATAAATAGATGATGCCTTTTGTATATTTCGGGGGGGGTTTGAACCCCCAAAACCCCCCCCCTGGCTACGCCCGTGTGATGATTTAATTGGGCTACAAAATAAGCCCCCTGGACGTTAGTACTATTATGTATTCTGTGCCAGAGGGCACAGAATTAGTATAGTAGTATGTGATCGGACGACAGATGTGGGCTGCGGAGTTCCCAAAGACTTGGTTTGTAGTTCGGCCGCGTTGATGCAGTCTATATAGCACATACGCTGTTGTGATAAAGTGTATATGGAAAGCTGATGGATAGTTATTATAATTATGTAATAAATGCATTATTTAAAGGTGTTTCCACAAAGCAGCCTAATTTTTTGTTAGAAACAAATCTTAATATTTGTACTTTCTCCGATATCAATAGACGAGCAGATAGCTGAACTAGATACTATTGATAATATATATTTTTTGATGTTCAATTTCAATGGACTGTGAAAGTGGCGTGGAGCGTGAAATCTGTAATTTTTTTCATGTGCACTGAAAAATTCCGACTTTCAACATGACTTTATTGTATATCAAAGCCTGAGCATAGGTACATTTAAAAGCGGCTTATGATTGCTTTTATCGAATTAGTTTTCTAAAATTATCAGCAAGCAATTTTGCTATACTCCAGTTTTTATACTAGGTATACCAAAAAATTCGATGAAATAAGTGTAATAATTTTAGTAGACGTAATAAAAATACAGTTCTAAAATGGATAGGTACTTTAATGTTCCTTTATGTTAATAAATCTTTTTTTTTTAATTTCTGAAGGTAATCTCTCACGTTTACCGACAAAATCATAATGTCATAACTTAGTATTCATAACAGAACTGAAAGTTAATAGTAATCGTCCAAAATCTTTTTAGATGGAGGTAGGTACTTCCCCGGTTCCTATTTAAGCAAAAAACCCACTGCGTATACTTAATTATAATTTTTTGCTAAACCTAAAAAACAAGTTGATGGGTAGAGTTTTGTTCATAAGCGCATGTTTGTTAGGTACCTACATAATTATGTATCACAGTAAAAGTCTTTTTATAGGTACTCGACGAAGGTTTTCCTTATCGTTGGTAGAGTTGGGCCTTTATATACAGATGGGGTAGTGATGGGACTCGAATAAAAAAAAAATCGAATCACTCTTAGGTGGTTCGAATCGTCGATTCGAATTTGACGATGATTCGAATCGATATAATGATTCGAATCAATGTGATGATTCGAATCAGCTTACCAATGAGGGCTTTTCAAAATGACAAAAAGCTGTAGGCTCGATAGATTGCGTTGAAAAAAATAGGGGATTCAAAGTATTTTTTACTACCAATTTTGACTTCCCTCTTACCATCAACGCCATATAGTGAGGCAAATAGTTACTTTTCTTTTTTTAAATGTCAATTTGAAAACCCCATTATTCAAATCAGGAGATGAGTCAATTGATTTGAATCAGGTGATGATTCGAATCAATGAGATGATTCGAATAATTGTGATCATTCGAGTCAATAACAATATCATAAATATTAATTTCTATGACATACACATTGTTTTAGTGTGCGTCTGCACTGCACGCTCTAATGTGCATGTATTGTGTAAACAACATACGGTCTTCATAGCATAGAAGAACTATACAAAATTTATAATTTTCAAGAAAAATATAATTTGTTGTTGGTTTATTTGTCCATTTTGTTTATAACGTCGGCGCCAAAGTCAAACAAATGTCAAAAGTAAACACTGAATCATAATAATAATAATAATATAATTATAATTTTAGCCACATGAAACCCACTGCTGGGTAGAGGCATCTTAATAATTTATGAAATATTGAATGCACAGAGTAAACATTTTTATTACTTACTAGCGGCCGCCCACGGTTTCACTCGCGTGATTCCCGTTCCCGTGGGAATATCGGGATAAAAAGTATTCTTTGTTTTAATCTAAGCTATCAACTAATGTGTGCCAAATTTCAACCAAATCTGTTCAGTAGTTTTTGCGTGATTGAGTAACATCCATACATCCAAACCCACAAATTTCACATTTATATATTAGTAGGATATTATATTTATTGGCACAACATCTTCGTTCTGGATGTGTCATGTCGCAGCCAACTGGTTTAATCAGGCACTCAATAACGGCCTAGTCTTTTTATTGATCCGCGCCGTTTAATCAACGGCCTAAATGACATTTAGCCAATTTAATTAAGGGGCTGGAAGATGATGGGACCGTAAAAACACAAATTAAATTCATATTTAATCTTGTGGCAGCTCTAATTAGAACTGCCACAAACTCACGTGCGAGGTCCAGATTTTCGGGAAATGGATCGATATAAGAAAGGTACCTTTTAACTTCCAGTTAGTCGCAATTTAGAAAACGTTTGACGATCTATATCCCATGAAGTAATAAACTGTAGTTAATTTGAAAACGACCAAATCTTTATAATTATTTAATGAAAATATTTCATCAATATTAAACACTTCGATTCGTGTGAAAATTACCAATGTACGATCATTCCACGTAGAGAAATAAGCCTCGGAATTTTGTTTACTTTGAAAATGACCAAAGACCAAAGGCGGTTGGTCGTTTAAACGGAACGTTTCGCGGTAGTTATAGTACGAGCGGCGACCGTAAGATTGCCTACGTCATCTGATACCACGATCAAACCCATGGAGAATGATCAGAAAAGTGATGCTTAGCTTAGATCAATCAGTCTGCCAAAGTTGAATTGGCCGGAACCATAAAAAAACGGGCCACTTCCGGTAAAAAAATATAGGGGTCACTTACGTCATTTGATACCGAAATAATACTAATGGCATCAGTTACCCGCTCACTGGTAAAGACAAAAAGACGTAGTCTGCCAGTTCTTATATGGCCGGAAGTACTTGGCAGACGGACTCAAAGGTGTCGAATTAGACCCCTTCGCCTACGTCATCTGATACCACGATGAAACCCACGGAGAATGATCAGAATTCAGCTTTGGCAGTCTGATTGATCTAAGCTAAGCATCACTTTTCTGATCATTCTCCATGGGTTTGATCGTGGTATCAGATGACGTAGGCAATCTTACGGTCGCCGCTCGGACTATTATGTGAAATGAGCTGTTGAGTTTATTGAAGACATTGTGAAAAAAGAAATATACTTGTATGTAGCTTACTTCCGCAAAAAATATATAATACAAGATGCACCGCCCGCCAGCCCGCAAAAAATTAACATGCACATGTCAAACTAAATCCATACATTTAGCTTGAAATCAACCAAATTCAATATTTTTGAATGCATTTTATTTATGTGAATAATTTGGGGTTCTGCCGTTTGGCCAAATTATTTTTGATCAAATTTCACTTCCCAAAAAACGTACTTATCGCACTAGTTTTATTTCTCAAATGAATCTTTAGCAACATTTCGTATTCTATTTACTTGGTGAAATTATCATATGGCATATTTTTAGTTTGTCAAGTTTTATTAAGTCAAATGTTTATTAAGCGTTTTATTTTGGCAAATATTATTTTTCAAAAAAATATTGGTTTTATAATTGTCACTTTACACACAACTTATTTATAGCGTTAGGTAGTAAGTTTGGCAAATCATAATTTATTTTTACTGATACTGGAATACAGGACAGGAGTATACATAAATTCCAAGTATATAAGGAACCAATGGCAGTACTAAATAATTGTATCATTTACTATTTATTAATAATTGACCGAGCGAGCACGAAGTGCGAGCGACGCGTCTCTGCTTCAGCTCGGGCAAAAATTCCTTCGTAAAAGCTCACGGAGCCACAAGATAATTTATAACAAGCTTAAGTACTTACCTAAAATTTTCATAAATTAAGAAATCAAAAACAAATTAGATACTATGAATTTTGTTTTAAATCAGAATAAGTAAATAATTTCTTAAACTTAAAATTTTAAATTAGTTGCAACTTGCAATACATATGGTTGAGTTTTTTTTTAAATTACATAGAAGGTAAATAACTAAAAGTCGACAAAACTAAGTTAGGAGGTATTGATACTTCATCTTCGATTTGCTATCTATCTATCTATCTATGATTTGCTATCATCTATGCACTACCTACTAAAATGGAAATCGTATGCAATGCAATATTTTGGGAAGAGTATGTTTTGCCAAACGATACATTTGACTAAATAATAAATACTTGGTAAAATAAAAATTTGACCAAGTAATCATTTGCTAAACAATAACTTGCCAAAATGAGTTTTGCTAACTGAAAAATTGCGATAAGTTCTTTTGACAAATATTTTTTTGCCAAATGAAAATTTGCGTAAAATAGATGTGATATTTTGGGAAACATTTTTTGCCCATAAATTAGTAATCCGAATAAATTACAATAAAACATACATAATGTGATAGACAAACATTTTGCAAGAAACGCTTTTTTTTGCTATCTGTAAAAAATAAAATTTGTTACTTTGGTCGTTTCCAAAATCGCTCAACAACAACTGTGTAACATCTGCATATTGTATAGTTTTAATTTAATACAGACAAAGAAAATAGAGGTCTCTAGGTCTTCTCGACAGTAAAGTGACTAATAAAGTTCATTATGGACTTTGTCGGTGTCGTAAATGTGACATTAAACATCTTAATGTCTGTAATAACGTAAAACAAGACACAGATATGCTTTCGAGTCTTTCGACGTTTTGATTCTGCGTGATATATTCTGTGATTCTGCGTTCAATCACAGACTTCTGCGTTATACTGAGAAACGACGTTGTAGTTTAATCATAAAGTTAATATACCTATAACTTTATGAGTTTAATTCAACTTCATCATTTATATGAAACTAGTGACAGTCTGCCGATTTCGTCTGCGTGGACAGGATTTTTCATCCTTATAGAACAGTAACTTTTCCTGGATGAAAAGTACACTCTTTGTCCTTCTCTGTACCCATAGAAATAGAATGTCAAAGAACAACAATGTCAATAAACAGGTGATCCGAAAACGAATGCATACATTTTATATGAGATACGTAAAATATGACTTAGATTCATAAAATATGACGATATATGGCAGAGGAAATTAATGAAATATGTTCCATACTGTTTTCTTCGTCGATAAACGAATAAATGTAGCGAAATTTGGTTTTAGAGAAATGTGTGGCAATATCTTATTTACCTGTGAAAACTGTGATTACTTAGATTATTTCTTTTTGTCACATCACAATTACTTAGAGCACAAGACACCATGGCTACACGATACCTTTATTTAAAATTCTAATTAAGATTATAAAATATTTTAACCAAACTGTGATTGCTAATTTGCTTGGCGGGACGCTAGGGGCTCTTACTGTAAAAAATGTTGGCACATGTCACTTGATCCTTTATCTCTTTTTTACATAGACCGTGTCCGTATGATGTTAACTTCTCTTTTCCACGCTTTGTTGGTCTTCTTGAGCACAGCGAAAATTTTTCTATGTCTATGTCTGTACCACTGACAACGTATCTAGAAAATTTTATAATGATCAGTGTAATAGGGAATATGCATAAGTAACCGATTTTGATAAATTTGGGCTTGATCGCTTCGGACACGTATAAAAACACGATGAACAGAAAAATAAAAAAATAATAATGTATTATTTTAGTTTTATCACACGATGAAATCAGGGAAAAATAAGGAATTTTTTTCACGTTCGGATATAATGAACTTAGTAATCAGATAGAATATCGAAAAAGAAATATTTTTTTGTATGGCACATAAGTACTTAAACGTAAAATTTAGGGAGATAATTGAAAATAAATGAAAATTCTTGGCTAACTCCATAGTAAACGCGCGCCTGAAACGTGACATGTGACGTCATATATCATGCCGTTTTGTATGGAGCGTTTTCGGCGGTTGCTGCTGCGTGCTAACTTCAAGTATCTATATCACGAGAAAAAAACGCAAGAAAAAAGTTTCAATATTACAGTTGATTTTCTCACGCATTATACTTTTGATTTTGATAAAAAAAATGATGCAATTTTTGATGCAAAATTTTTGATGCAAAAAAAAAAAAACAATTGATGAAATACAGCTCTTTGCACAGAACACAATTTACTCCATCTGTGTCGTTTGTTTTACGTATTACGGACGTGTGATTGGTTCGTAACGTAAGAATTTCCTTGCCAGAGCAAAAAAAAAAGCGTTCTAAACATAGATAGCGTAACGATCGCTATTTTATTTGGAGTTATATATTTTGAAGAGTAAAAATAGGTTATCGTCGATAGCGGAAAAGCTTTGAAAATGTTATTGATTTGCAGCTTTTTTATTCTAAACGACTTTATTGACGGCAAAATTCCTATCGACTTCGAACTTCCGCATAGCTACCAGAATAGCTGAGCTCTCACAATTTAACGAAATCTTCAAGCGATGTTCTGTATAAATTAATAATGATTTCCAGATAATTTAAATAGCGATTAAAGTAGCATTCAATTACCGAATAATGTTTTCTATAGGTAAAGGATTTACGATCGTTCCTTAAAAATTGCTAAATTTTCAAGTCTATTTATAAATAATTTCCCACTTTATATTTTGAAGAAAAAAAAACAATATCATTAATCATAACTGTAAAGTGGACATAACAAACTTACTTTATATAAATAAAATAGGTACTAAAACTCCGGTGACAACTATTGTATTATCAAGCGATAATGATAACGCTGTTTCGTGTATTTAAAAGCACTGTTTATTTTTGTAATAAAATGTCCACTGCTTTTTGCTATTTTTAATCACTACTCGTTTGTAAGATGTAATAAAATTGTATATAGTACCTACCTACAAAATATTTTAACAAATTTTTGGGGAAGAAGACGTTAAAACTTCAATGTAAACAACCAAAGGCATAATTAGTCACAATCCAGGTATAAGATCTTATTTAACCTTGTCTTACTAAATGGATTCAAAAATACTCAAGGCCATTTTGGACCTTCATTTTGCCACCAAAAGTAGGTATTATGCTTGTACATAATTATATATGACTTTTTATTAATTTATTTTGATTGCATACAAATTCGTAGTTTGACATTGGCCGTGTGGAGTCAGCGAGAGAACCGAGCGTACGGGCGGCGCGTTAGTTTAGAATCGGCCGTGTAGCAAAGTTGTCGTACGCATCACGAAAGACACTTTTCACGCGCGCTTTTCGGACAAAACTAAGTAAAATAAGTGACTTACGAACGAATTTTGTGGCAAGTGGCAGTTGTTTTAAGTGATTTTGTGGTGTTTTCTTGACTTTACCAGGACATAATAACTTTTTAATGTTGTAAGTATATAGTTCATATGTCTAAAAGTTTACAGCGACAATTTTTCTTTTATAGTTAACCGTAAAATGTTCGTTAAAATGGTAGTAATAAGCAGTGACCGGATGATCGGCAATTTATGATAAAGGTGATAAATACCGGTCGTGAAATACAAGAATCTTCAAATTAATGCAGCGATGAGCAACTTTTTTATTAAATGTTTTTATCGAAAAATGCTGTTGTGTTAATTATGTGGTTGTTCATAGTATAACTATTACTGTAAAAGCCCGTAAAAGTAAATCTTAGGTTTTACTGAAAAATATTGGGATTTACCAACATGAGTTGGTAAATGTAGGGATTTTATAAAAAAAGAGATAACTTTTCAGGTAGGGGCTAGGTTTACTAATTAAAGTTGGTGAATGTTGGATTTTTAAAAAATAAAACAACGAATAAGCTTACATATCTTAATCTTTTATATCAATGAGATAGGTACCTATCAGTAAAAACTTTTAATATTTTTTATTATTATCTCCATACTTTCTTCATTGGTTTAATGTTCTAAGCTTTCTTCACTATCGTTATTTTTTTATTTTATTTAGGAGTACCTACTTCTAAGTATAAATTACCCGTCAGTCAATTCGTCGAATTGCTTAAATTATCATATTTTGTTATTCAACGACATCAGCCATTCAAGATATCGCATTAATTACTATCCTATTTATATTAAGTGATTTTTAGTTTTAATTTTCAAAAGACCATGGATTTTGACAGTAGATAAAACGCTATATCACGCGAGTTATACCGTGTTTCGGTGTAATTCCATACAACTAAGAACTTATCGCTATAACCACTAAAGCTAGGGTTTCCTAGGATGACGGTGCCGTCATATTACGGCCGTAATTTAGCGGCGTAGGACGTTGTCTATGTAAACAATAGCGCGCGGTTTCCTAGAGAACGGGGCTGGACACCGTAAAGTCAAATAGTCTTTTTACGTCCGTAAAACTACGGCCGCTATGTGACGGCACCGCTTTCTTATGAAACGCTTCTTAGCTAAAATTTTAAGTAAAGGTCTCCTTAACTTTAAGGAACCTTTTTTTATACACAACGAGATAGTGCTTGGCCTTCCATCTCACCTAATGTTAGATGACTGACGATAAGGCCGAAGGTGGAATCGTACTACACCCGGAATACTGGCTATCCCACCTCTAACTGCCGGAACATAACAATTTTTAAATTGTTGTTATGGCGTCAGACTTAGGTAAGATGGTGGTAGCTAGCCAGGCGGACTTGAAATAAGCCCTACCACCAACCAAACCGAGTACAAATTGTACCCCCCCTGGGAATCGTACCCGGGACCTCTGCGTCTTACACGGGTGGGCGAACCACTAGAGGCACTAGACCACAGAGGCGGTTAAAAAAGCTGTCAGTTGCATAGAGTTTCTGTCAAATCTGACAACTTTTTAGAATTTAAGGTGGCCTTAACTTTAACATTCGTTTGAGTACAATATTTGGCCGTAAAATGCCGAAAGGCCAAATACTCAAGGGCTTATTAGCTTTAAGGTCTCGCTGTCAGTTTTACAGATTTTCTGTCAAATTTGACAACTTTTAGGTGGCCTTAACTTTAAGATTCGTTTGTGTAGGTATTTATCATGTACTTTCATCGTGAACTGAGCTGTCATGCAGCTGTCATGCACCTTAATCACCTTATCTTGGACGAGCGGAGTTGTATGTAAGCGCGTGCAACTTAATTTATAGTTAGGTTTACACGGTATCTCTTAATTTTATCCATTAACATATTGATGGATATAATATATATAAGTAATAATTTATTCATGAATTGATAAGTTATATTCTTTTCTTTAAATTGAATTGTGAGTTGCTACGAAAATTCTAATGCAAATATGAAAATCGAAAAATCTTTGTACCGCAGTTTGTGTTAATTTTATTAAATAAATTGAATTAGACATTGAATAAATCATACTGCCTACTAATATTGTAAAAGATTGGATATTTAGATGTCTGGACTCAATCACGCAAAAACAGTCGAATGAATTTGGACTCGGAGAGATTTTGCATACCTACATTAAGTTTAATTATTGCCTGGACTTAAACACAGGATACTTTCTTTCGGGTCAAAAGTTCCTTAGGGATTTTCCGAATGTCCATGCAGACGTGGGCGGAAGCAAGTAAAGTATAAAACATTTTTAATTTGGTACCAACAACAGTTTCAATTGCTAAGAATCCGAGATAATAGTTTTGTAATTAGGGGTCATTGCCAGAACCGTAAAAAAAGTGAGAAGGTTACATATAATAAGAACATACAACACAACAACACGGACGCCGGCATCTAAAATAAGTATAGTGTGTTGAAGCAAAAAATTACACAAAAAACGTCGATTAGATATTCGTCAATCATTGCACTTTATGTGATTATAATTAACCGAAAACTTGAGAAAACTATTAATAACAGTCGATATGGGTGGTTCTTTTTAACACTTGTTAGTATTAAGATAATAAATATTAGAAAAATACTAGGAATAATCGACTCACCCGTAGCAGCTCAGACGAGATACCTATTTTAATTGCATGTCGCTTAGAAAATGTTTCTTCCAAAAAATAGAACTGCTGGTAGCACACAAACTTATCTATTCTGTGGAACTGCGACGAACTAAAAACGCACAAGCAGCCGAGTGAGCAAGCAGCACCTGACTTTTACTATTTTGCGGCAGGTGCGATAGCAACTTTTACAATGGGACCAACTCTAAAATCGCGAAAAAAAAAACAGCTGTTTCATACAAAAATTAATAATGAAAATGTATGCAACAGCAAAATTTTTATTCGCAATTTCAGTGTTGGTCCCGTAGTAAAAGTCTTTCAGTTTGATGCTATCAACCATTTTCTGGTTTAGCTATTAATTCTGTTAGACAAATTTCTACGTTAATGTCTTTTCAATACACTCTTGCTCGTAAAGTGAGCCTTATTTCATCGCTTTTAGGTCAATAAACTGAGCTATAATATATTATATTATATAGGTATACTAGTACATTTGTAGAATTGGATATTTGTAGAATCTGGCGTTTTAAACTAAGTTGGCATTTGTAGAATTTAATGGCATTTGTCGACTAAACCATATTATATACTAGTACGTAATAGAGTTATTCCGTACAAAGTTAAATTAGTACCTTACTGCAAGTTATACCTATGCGAGTAAATAGAGCATTCTCAATTTAACCGGGTAATAATAGTAGATTATTACATCGAGCACAAAGTAATTTAAGGGCGAGGTGCATAATCTGCTTTTCTTTCAACTATTACCCATAGGAATAGTAGATAAAAGAAATTAATATCAAACAGTTAAAATAGATGTTTAATTATTATTGAAATTAAAAGTTATGCTTGAACAATTATTAAACGTAAGGTTAAGGGTAAAAGATTTTCTTTAAACATTGTCGGCTTCATTTAGAATGTTTTCCGGAGTTAATGTGTCGCTAGATGATTCCATTTTAATTCGAAGCTGAAGCACTCAAAATCAGATAGTATCACACTTTATCGTTTCCAAAAATATTGTCAAGCTAAATTAACAAAGTTACCGCCAAAGACACTTTTTTTAATTTCTTTCATTTTTAAATCAGAGTTAGCAGCAATCATTTTTTTAAAATTGGAACAAGTAGGATAGAAACGAATAATACGTACGTAAAAAAAAGTATTGATATCGGCTGGCTGAATAGAGCTAATCCATTGAGATTGGCACCTTTTGGTGCGATTTAAAAAAACTGTGCAATAATGAAATTTCATACATTTTTATTGCTCTAGAGCATTAAAGACTCGCGTTGTACTGAGTTTTTAGTGTGATTGTGATGAAATTAAAGCATAGTTGGAAGAAAAGTTTTTTAGGTAACGACAAAGTTTTTATGCCGCTTAAAAATATTTTTGGAATGAATAAGGCTAGGCGCACATGGATGGAAACTTAACTTCATCGGACAGTCTGTTATTATCGTTCGATAGTGGCTTGGTCGCGCATGAAACCAACGGTTCCTCAGCTGATAGATTTAAGCGCACAAGTCGTACGATTGGAAATATGGACTTCACTGTAGCATGTGTTTGTGCTCTCAAAATGCCTAAAAAGAATCACCGAAAAAAGTACTGGGTGCATCCTAATTATAGCAGGAATAGTGAAAGGGCAATTTGTTCAGTCTTACGAAGTCCTTTCTTAAGTCAAACAAACATTTATTATTATCAAATTATTCATAATTCACAATAATGTGTTATAAAATTTCAAAATATTTGCATTTTATCATTTAAAATTATAATTTTGAGGTATGCTGTATGCTCATGCTCACACACCCATTTTTTCGCAAAATATTCTTGCATCGCGTGAATGAAAAAAAAACCTGCGTGCGTTTTCTCCTTTGATTTATAAATAATCAAAGGTTTTTCCATAATTTTCATGTCTTGTTTTTATCGTATTTGTCTCTGTGTGGTATTTTTTTCCTGGCATGTGTTGAAAAACGTAGTCGTATAAAACTCGTGAGCTTAGTTCATTAATTAGAAACTAAGCTTACGTACTTGTATCTTACTATATTGTCTGTTTTTATGGAGCTCATTAGTCCATTAGAATATCATTTAATTTCAGGTAATGTTGCGTAGTTTCATAATTGAGTTATGTAAATTCTCTTTGTAAGTTTCGAAAAATCTTGGAACATAATTGTGTTTAGATCTACTTGTTGAAAGAGCCTGATAAATAAAGTAAGGTACTTAAAAGCTGCTTAAAGGTATAGTTTAATAAAGTGCAGGCTTTTCTTGTAGTACAAGATAGATGATAGTAACTCTATATTCTTTTGATTTTTTTGTCTATGTGTTTAAGTTGGGAACTTTCTACTTGTTCTTCGAAATACCTACTTGAAAACTTCTGCAAAGGAAAATTGCCTTCTTAATTAAATCACATATCCCGTTGAACCAAGACAAGAAAGAAACCCGACCGACAACACTCCTAACTTTGTTTTGTTTTGTTGTTCTAGAAACTGCTTTAGAACTGCTACAGCTCTGACTGAAATTGAAATTCCCTGCACGTAATGGTGTGCGTGCACAGAACACGGCGATTTGTTTCAAGTGACTTTTTACCCTAGCGCCGCCAATGAAAAAAAAAATGTATTGCCTAAATAAAGACGAAATTGTGAATTGTCTTCTTAGAGTGCACTTTAAAGATGTTTTTTGGTACTTTTTAACACTTAAACAATATTTTTTATCCTGTTGTTTAGTTTAACGGTGTTTTATTGTTAAAAGTTTTATAAGCCGTGTAAATCATTAACACGGCTTATAAAACTTTTGAGAATCAGTCTTTTTGAGAATCTATTAATTTGTGTGTGCAGCTGTACCATTTTCGGTTTTTTGACAATCTGTCCTTTTGAGAATCTGTCCTTATGAGAATAAAGGGGTTATTACTATTTATTGTAATATCGTAGTGTTTAGGAGATAACAAAAGTGCTTTAGCTAGGTACTTTGGGATAGCAATGTCACGCAATGAATGTGATGTTTTTTCGATATTCGTAATCTCAACCTTACAGCACTTGTCACAGAGTAACGCTATCTATTGTCTATAGTTCGTAAGCTTTGTAATAAGATGTAGTTAATTACATAATAATTCCGCGAGGCGTAGTAGTTAGTTTTTATGGCATTATCCGAGAGATGGCGTCATAAAACGTATCCGAAAAACTGTGTTTAAAATTTGTATCGGTAATTTTTTATTTTGCACTATTGCTTCACAAGTCTCAATAAAATAAAAACTCGAAAGCAACATTAACTACATTTTTTAAACTTGTCTAAAAACTTTTAATTTTTAATTAAAAATATATAAAACTTGAACATATAAAAAAGTAAGTCACCGAGCGGGATTCGAACTCAGAACACTCGTTTCTTGTGGTCCGCGTCCTGACCTACTGAACCAAACGGACATTGGCCGGCCGCGGACGAAATTAGCGACCATATTCTGCGTCGAAAAAAAACGCATGAAAACGCGAAAACGCGCGTTTTCCCAAATAGAAGACTAATCTAGATCGATTGTTTACTCCCGAAAACCCCCATATAACAAATTTCTGCGAAATCGTTAGAGTTGTTTCCGAGATCTCAGAAATATATTTATATATATACAAGAATTGCTCGTTTAAAGGTATAAGATTATCCCATTGTCATTATCATAAGTTCCGTCCGGTGAAGCTCCAAGAAAAAAATATTCTTGGTCTATAAACAGGCCGCACCGTTTTATAGAAATATTTTCTTGACGAGCAAGCTGATTCAGCGCGGGCGACTCATTGATTTTGCCATGCTGTATAGCAGGCACATGATCCAATGAGTAACCGTATAACATCGTTTTTACAAGCGGAGCAGAGCTTATGTCCTAGCTCCTTTTGCAATTTTTGCCAAAATTCGATGCTGTAACTAGACAACGACGTAACTCGAGCCATAAAGCACTTTCAGCCTGCAATATAGTTTCTTTTTCAATAGCATTTCTAACAGAAATTTGTAATTTTAAATTCTCCAAGTATGTTGTCTGAAAATAAAAAAAAAACAAAAAATTTACAAAGTTAAGAAAAAATATTTGAGATAAGAGTGGGATAAAAGATAATTTTAACCGACTTCAAAACAAACAAAAAAGGACTTTCTCAGTTTGACCTGTATGTATGTGTTTGTTCACGATTATCTCGCGTATGGCTGGTTTCGCTGATCCTATTTTGATGCGGTTTTCAAAAAAGTATTTATAACACTTAGGAGGTTTTAGTATTTTAACCGACTTCAAAAAATAAGGTTCTCAGTTTGACCCGTATGCATGTTTGTCCGCGATTATCTCACGTTTGTCAAACCGATTTTTCTACCTAGATAATACAATGTTATTTTCAGTTTATACAAAACCTCTCGTGGGGTTGATCAGACCATCAAACTGAACAACTTTCATTATGGGACCAACCTTGAAATCGTGAAAAAAAAATCAGCTGTTCCATACAAAAGTACAACCCTACTCCATCGAAATGTATGAAACAGCTGATTTTTTTTTGGCGATTTCAAGGTTGGTCCCATAATGAAAGTTGTTCAGTTTGATGGTCTGATCAACCCCACGAGAGGTTTCGTATAAAGTAAAAATAACCTTGTATATCTAATACAGAAGGTACTTACACTAAAAATAAAAAAATGATTTAAAAAACCGACTTCAAAAGCCACGCTACCTCTAAAAAGCAAGAAATAATATTCAAATCATTGTGTTTTATTACAATGATAATGCATATCTAGTGATTTGAATATTATTTCTTGCTTTTTAACCGACTTCAAAAACTTTGAAAAGGAGGAGGTTATCTATTCGTCGCGTATATTTTTTTTTTATATATGTATGTACACTGATTACTCGAAGACGGCTGAACCGATTGAAACGATTCAAACGTTATAACATGAGGTTTGTTCCCAAATTGGTCCCATTTTTTGAAATTTTGAAATCGGTTCAGTAGTTTTCAAGTAATCTTGAAAATACTGTCGTTTTCGTTGCCATTTTATATGAATTGAGACCGACTTTCAACCATTACTTTTTTGTTTATGAACCGATTTAGACAATTCTTTTTTTGTTTTAAAGAAGACACCTTAAGAATGATTCCATATTATTTTCATTGGTATTGAACTTTGGATTTTGAAGATACACGAGGGAACTCCTCAAAATCAAATAGGAACTGTACAGTGATTGAAATATTGGTAGGTTTATTATTGTAAGGACATTCTGGACTAGATTTGAACTGCGAAGACCCAACGGAACACCTGTGGACATTAAGTTACTCGGGGTTTACCATTGAAAAATGTGAAACATTATACTTAACGTTTTATATTATAAAATCATCGCTTACATACCTACCACAAAAAAGCTTAAAATAAAAAGCTTTTAAAAAAAAGTAAAACCTCCTTCAAAAACCTTAAAAAACAGCTCTATAAAAAGCAAGAAATAATGTTCAAATCGATTAATTAAAAAACGTCTATTGAAGTCGGGTGGGGCTTTTAGAATATAAACATCACAATAAGTAAAAAAAATACTTCCAGCTCCACCCGACTTCAATAGACGTGTTTTAATTAATCGATTTGAACATTATTTCTTGCTTTTTATAGAGCTGTTTTTTAAGGTTTTTGAAGGAGGTTTTACTTTTTTTTAAAAGCTTTTTTTAGAGGTAGCGTAGGCTTTTGAAGTCGGTTTTTTTTGTATTTTTAAACATTTTTTTTCACTAACTGGAAAGTGACATTTTGAAAAATGTATGACACATGAGGTATATTTTTCTGGAATTCATTATGGATGCTGAGATAACTGAATCATCACCTTGGCTGCCTCATATTCTTCGGTAGTTATGTCTGGTTTCTGGCAAGATTCAGCATAATCTGCGTTTTCATTATTAAAATTAATGCTAACTAGCTAAATAATGACATATAAATGAATATTGTACCAAAATAAAAATATAAGATCGAAAAGTATCGGTCGCGCTATAATTCCGCCTATGGAGCGTTATCTACTGTCCTCTATGCGCGCGATCGACACACGTTTGTAACTTTGTATGTGTGCGTGAGTCGGACGGAGCAAAGCGACACGTCCTACTCCCGAAAGCGCGGCGCGCGGTCTGCCGTATTGCCGTAACATCGTTTGCGCTCCCGTATATAATTGAGATTTCGGAGAACTTTAAAATTTTCTATTAATTTCATAAAAGATATATTATATATTTTTTTAATTGTAAATTTTTAAGCATGAATCAATCTTCATATATGTATTTTTTATTTATTTTTAACTCTGTTGTATGTGCTAGAAATCCGACGCCGTATTCACTTATAATTTATTCAAAGTAAGGCCATTTTAACTAAGTTTTTCTTTGAATTTCTGAATAAAAGTACTAAAAACTCCTCGGCCACTTTTTAGGATTTTTCAGTGTCTTTATTGTTGTATATTTTATAAATTTGTCTCAGGTTATTTGCAATTAAACAAACTAATACAATGAAAATGAATAAATTGTCTCGGCCACTTTTTAGATATTGAAATAATCTTCAATTTAAAATATCATACCACATTGAGGTTATTTGCAATTAAACAAACTAATACAATGAAAATGAATAAATTGTCTCGGCCACTTTTTAGATATTGAAATAATCTTCAATTTAAAATATCATACCACATTGTTACTGATTTAGTTTGTCTCCAATCAGCTCCAACAGACAACTCAAAATCACTCAAAAATAGGTACGGGCTCTTAAGTATTTAAAAAAGTACCACAGATTTCTTCCCATGCTTTGAGCGAGCGTTAAGTTTTTGTACTTATATTGTTCTATGCTCTTATCCTATAGAACTCCTTTCTAGCACCAAAGTAATTAGTAGATCGTCTTCTAATCGAATCGAAACAGGCCACAACGCCACGAGTAATAAATAAGTCACTGCAAAATGTAGCTACCCTCCACCGGTTACCGCGATCGCCCGCCAACCGATCGCAGAGCACGCGGGCACAGAAGACGCGGGAGCAAACCGCCGAGGCGGCGGGAACCGCGACCCGCGCGATTCTACAAGTTGCCCGCCGGTCGGTGCAGCGGGAGCTGCAAACAATCGCGCACGCTGCGGGCGTAAAACGCGTCCTGAAATTTACTTTATTTCTTTACATACATATCTGCATTCTACAGAAGCTGCAGGCCCGCAACCGCGGCGGGCGCGGGAGAAAATCGCTCCGTGAGTTCTTAGCCTTAGATAAATACTTGCGAACTAAAAATTTATCATTATATATTTTAGATGGAAATCCTAAAACAACAGAGAAAATCACGTTCAATATAAACTTTTAAACCCCCAGGAAACAAATAGATTGTTTTGTTTTGTATTTAAGAAGATTTTGTTATTACTGAATTTATTGTTGAAATGATACGTATAAAACTTTTGGGTTTCTGTTATTACTAAAATTCATCATTCCAAAAATTAAAAGTTTCCGATTGTAGGTATGTGTACCTTATCTTTTATAAAATTACTAAGGTACATCATTTTCTTCCATGGAGTAGTTTGAGACAAATAATTAACCATGGGCATATATCGTACAACCATAGGTGTTAGGTGGGTTGGTATTCTCAAACTTAAAGAAACTAATAATAAAACAAAGAACCACTTGTGGTTTAATCTAAACTTTGTGGAAAAAACAAGTAGGTATTCGACAATTCCGGGCCATTTTCGTCATATCCTGGACCCGGGATATATGCTTTCATTCCGGGACCGACTAAAAGTCGGTACTCTCGATTTACACCGCTCTAGTTGAATGTTTCCACCGAAAACAATTTATTTAAAGTAAGCAAAAGCAACTTTGGAATATTTTACCTCCAATTTAAATCAAAGACAATAAAATAATAAATAGTCCGTATCGGTTCGTTTGGGGCTTATGAATATTGAGTTTTATTTCAAATGAATTCATAACAATGATTATATTCAACCAAAAATACTGGTTTTATCTGTAAGCGCTATCCGTATACGCGGAAAACCTCGGCCGATACGGTCTTTGTAGGCAATAAAAAAATGGAATTGTTTGAGGTCTAACTTGGTTGTAAAATCTGTATTGAATTATTGGTTAACCATTTTTTTTTATTATTATTATTATTATTTTTATTATTAACAGGCAAGCAGTTGTTATAACTGATGACGCCTGTATCCTGATATCTATGCGTTTTGTTCACTGTTTATTTTTAAGATATCCGTCCAGCCGATTTTTGAACTGATTTACATTTGAGGCAGTTACAACATCATCCGGAAGCTCATTCCATTCTTCATTTTATTATTAATTATTGTAACAATGAAAAGTTTCTTATTAAAATGTCAGTGCTGTTGGTTGTTTCCGCTCCTTGTAGCAAGCAATTAGAGTACCTGAATAGCTATAACAACTTTAAATTAATAAACAATACCGGTCAAGAGCGAGTCGGAATCGCGTAGGTACCGAGGGTTTCCGTAAAATCATAATAAATACACTGCAGAGTAGAATAATAAAATTATTATTGTAGTTTTAGGTCAGTGTAGTCTCTTGACCTATACTTAGTGGAACTAATGAATTTTTCTTCTAGGTTAGCGCCATTTCGTGATCGATAGTGGAACTAATGTGTTTTTGTTGATAGTTTCTAAAAAAGTGTAATATGATATCTGCAATCGGAGATAAGGGGGCAATCGTATTTTATTTACATTTTTCATTATACACTGTCATTTTGTAGTCGTTTTAATTAGCTTAAGGGAGTGTTCTACTAATAAAAAAAACATTTTTGCCAAAGAAACATGGGACGAAAAACAAAAAAAAATGTTGACTTTCCCATACAAATACTATGTTGTAGCTGTCTAGTTAGTATGGGAGGACTAACATTTTTTGTCGTTTTTGACCCATGTTTCTTGGACAAAAATGTTTAGTTTCGTGGGTACAACACACCCTTAAGTTAATTAAAATGACCACAAAATGACGGTGTATAAGTCTAAAACTATGTGGCTAAAAATAAAGAAAAAATGTTTCAAAATGTGCAAACAGCGTTCTTTTCATATCATCACATGTCCTAATAGCCCACTTCAAATTTTTAAGACCCCTTTTCAGTCCCTGTTGTAATTTTTTTAATTTCTTTCTTATTTGCAAAATAATTGCGCAAACGTCATCTAAACTATTCCAAATTTCAAGTTGATACCATTAGTAGTTCTCGAGATATCCAGCTGTGACAGACAGACAGACTGAGTCACACCATAAGGGTTCCTTTTTACCATTTTGGTACGGAACCCAAAAATGGTTTAATACGAAGCCAGCGCTGGCTTGGTGTATACAAACAGTATTTCATCATTATATAAATTGCTGTGTGATTATAAAAAAACCGAGTGGCTAAAACACAATCAGGTTTGTATGGCTGCGTTTTATTAAATCATCCTTAGTTCGTTGATCATCTTTCAACTCAGCACGCTGCTATGTTGAATGTATGACAGTCTGCTTTTGTAAAATTTACCTCCGGAAACAACCTAAAGAACCTAGTGAAACCATCATTGAATTTGCTATTGAGTGCTATTTGTATTTTGTATATTTTAATTTTTTTGTGATTTATTATCGAATCGCAGCGTCATCAAACCGGTCCCGACGGAAGACCATCGCTGGTCGTAGACCATGCATTATGCTGAGTTGGGACCGTTTTGAGACAAATAGTGGTTTAAGTTTTATTTCGTTTTGTTGTTCGTATGTTTTAAATAAATTATTTTTCTTTTCTTTCTTTCATCCTTCGGGTCAATATACCCTCATAGTGTTAGGGTTGCCATCATTTTCGCAATACGGGACGCGATGGCACAACAATAAATAAAACTTATTCTTATGGCGATGGCCAAAATACGGGACAGTCCCGTATATACGGGACGTATGGCAACCCTCATAGTTAATATTTAAATGTCAATTTATGTAAGTAACTAAGGAACTAACTAAAGAGACTTTTACCTATCAACTTCTACACAAACCTGTGAATCATTTGTCAGTGTATAACCTGTTAGAGGTATTAAAATTCATTTAAAATTAACAAACAAATATGAGAGATAAATTATTATCATCTATTACTTAGCATCACATTATTATGCACATGTTTGAAGAGATGGTGTATTATTTTTCTATTCCTTTTATTATTTGAATGATCGCTGCTGGACGGCCAGACTGAAGGCTATTTTTTGCGTTTTTGATAAACCCACCCTGCATGGATGAATTTATCAAAGACCTCTGTCTTGTATGCGGCTTAAAGCAATGGTTGTACTTTAATATTCAGTTTGTTTTTCTGCGTTGTGTATAAAAAAAAAATCTGAATTTGAGCTATATTTCAACACATCACAATCCGGTGTTGACATCGAGTTTTCCGCGTTAGTGTACTGAACTGAATTCATCCTACTGTTCAACACGAGTGACCTTATCCGCAGGCTGATTATCTAATTAAAAACCACCTAGCGACCGGTTTCAGTTCACAGATGAATGTGATACATTGCTACTTTTCTTTAATATGTTTTTTTACCCCAAAAAGAAGTAGCAATGTATCACATTCATCTGTCAATTAAGACGATTGAGACGGGTCGCTAGGTTTTTAATGATATAGATAATCAGCTTGTGGGAAAGAGAAAACGCAGGTTTTCAAGCCTAGGCAGCGCTGGCTGGCGTTGCCGTTGGCAGTTATACCTCCTGATAATAAGCGATCATTGAACCCTAAATTGTGACGTCAAATATACCTACCACTGTATTTAGGAACCGTCTTTACTAATTAGTGAGTAGTACAATGGTAATTTGTATCGGAAATTATATTTTACCGATTTCTGCTTTGTAATTTTTAGATCACAAAGCAGAACTACTTTTGAAATGCAACAAAGTCGTTATATTCTGTCAGTGATGTTGTTATCACATGTTTTATAATTTTCTCAAAGTAGTCGGAAGTTGTTGTAGTTCTGACATACAATTTTGGTATGCTGCGAACAGGAAAATACGTTTATTTACGTCTAGTTAAGGAAAACAACCTTTTTGATAAGAAATAACAACATTGTATCGGTTCAGGAACTTTTTTATCAAAACCAGCTAGGAAACTTTGTTCCCCTCTAAATAGTTTTATTCTTTCTCGTAAAAGTTCTGGAAAGGTTGGCTACTATAAAAGTTTTGATATTCACTCTATTTTTATATTAATGTTTGTCCACTTTCCCCCTTTTTATTTGAAATAGAAGTTAAATGGCCCACTATTTCCTGTTTATTTCGAAGTGTAAACAAGTTATTGATTTTTTTAAATATATTTTATGTTTTTTCGCGCCATATTGTTTACAAAGACAACGTTCTACGTCGCTAAATTACGGCCGTAATATGACAGCACCGTCGTCCTAGGAAACCCCAGCTTTAGTCGTAAAATGTAATATAAGTCATCGAAAATTATCAGACCCTTACTCAAATGGCCAACTTTCAATAAACGCATAAGTAGAACATTAAATTTTAAAATTACGTGCAGTAAGCTTGTCAATTCCATGTGATGTAAGTTTGCGATATGTGATTTAATCGTCTACTTATTGCTTGTATTTAAGGTGGCACCCCGAGCTAAAGTGACACCACGGTGAATTTTATTTATTATCATAATTCTAATACACAATTTTAATAATGTTTGTCGTAGATTTTTTAAGGCTAACAGTCTTGGACGAATCAAATTCGTCCAAGCTAACAGTCTATAGGTATATAGTATTTTTAGACGGTGTTTCGTTACATTCCCTCGTAGTCAATGCTAGAAGTACATAGCAAAACTGCTAAAAGTGGCCGTTTTTGACACATTTACTATTACTTCTACGAATGACTACGAGAGGGCATGTAGTGATCCTTCTAAAAATACTAGACCATGGGCCCAAAAAACTCCACGTAAAACATTATTAAAATCTTTTTCTATTATTAACATATTAAATAAAAACCTCTTAGTGCGCCACTTTGGGTCATACAACCGCCTTAAGCATGAAAGCTCTATATTAGGATCACGTTTCAATTTTAAAATTTCAATACACATGATTGAAACGTCGGCATGATCGAATCAATCGTCAAATAAAAAACAGTAAAAAAACATGTTATGATTTAATATTTATAACATATGATTTAATAAACTTATTATTATGTTAAAGTGTACCGATTTGAGTATTTTTTAAAAGGTATTAAGTACGTTTTCTCTGTGATTAAAAACTTTTTTTTTAATTTTCCACTTTAGTGCACTCCTTAATATCTGGCAAGCAAATTTGAAATTACACTTGAACAGATTGGCTTTCGTTTCAAAATACCTGATAATATATATAGGTATTATGTTTTTTCTCTCTATACGGCACTAAGTTAAGCATTTTGCTTCCTAAAACTAAAGTTTACATCAATAGTAATGCTTTCATTCTTTAGATAACTTCTTGGGAGAAAGGCTAATTTCTTTGAAATGGGAATATACAGCCTAAATAGTAAGCGACGCGACGTATAGTAATGTTGGCCATTTGAGTAGCGGGACAGGTGGCAAGTCAATTTTTTTCTAGTATATTTAATACTTATAAAGTATTATAAGTCATCGATTTAGATATTTGCATTCACAATTTGTAATATTTAAAAAGAGACGAGTTCTTTTTATAAAAGAAAAAGAACTAGTCTCTTTATAAATACTTCTTCTTCTAAACAAATAGGTATGTTATCAACATTTGTTAACGAAACTAACCCAGTAACAATGTGATTCACTTCTATTCATATTTGGCCAATAAATAAACCCTAATTATCTCCTGTTGCTCGTTAAGTGAGATCAATTTTGTTACCACAATGTTTGGAAGAAATCCAGAACAAACGCAAAAACAGCTGTATCGGTACGTAGTACGTTTACGAGAATATTAGCATTTTTTAAATGATAGATAGACTAGCGCTTGCCCGCTATCACGCCTGATGGTAAGCGATGATGGGATCTACGATGGAACGCGCTTGCCTAGAACACGAGATTTGAAGAACTTCATATTGTAGGTACCTATCGGGAAACACAGACTCAGGCCAGAGTTCCACTCTCTAGCGGTACGGATGATAAAACTTGAAACAAAACGCTCAGTTTACGCACGTCATTTTATTTTGCTCCTATAAATTGTGTAAACCTGTGCGTCTTTCTTAATAATAAAGTGAAAATTTTTCGACGTACTTTTTTGGAACTAAGTAGTAACGTAGAGGCAATACTTTAAGCTCTGGTATAATGAACCAAGTGTTAGTAAGTGCTCATAATGTATGCGCCAAAGCGTATTTGTTCCCAAAACTGAAGTAGTTGCACTGGAATTCAAGTAGTATTATGACTAAATTGCAGAGCGAAATGATTATGGTCGTGAAATTGCATTAATTAGAACAAAGCCTCTTACTCACAGACCATACACTAGAGTGCTCTTTCTTACTATACACGGAAAAAATGCTGCAGTACTTTTTTATACAAAACCTTTAATTTTATTTAAATAATGTTGCTGATCAAAGTTAGATGGCATATCGCCTATTGCGTTATCAGGGATTATTCATTATTACACTTTTGTTAATTTTTGTAAGCCATACTTTTAAAAATACTTCAAGTGTAATAATATTATATGCAATCACTACTATAACGCGATATCCTGTGTTCAAACTAACTTCACATCAGTGTACTTTGAGCAAAAAAGTATCTTTATCTGCCTGATTGAAAAAATGACACATTGTAGGCGAATGTACTTTTTCGAATGAATTTACTGAGAATTTATTAAAATAAAATTACCTACTAAAAAGTCAGTCCTATTCTTTGAAAGGTCTTCAAACGTTCGAGGAAGATAAACTTATACTCATCGCACAAATATTAAATAACAATTTGTCCAAAGAGCAATAAAATTACCAATTGAGTCAATTTTCTGGCTGAGAAAATCTTACGAAGCTTTAATGGCATTGAAAAAACTATGTTTTCAGGAAATTTGAAAGGAATAGTGATACGAGGTACCTATTGTTGATGCCCCTCGTTTGAAGTCCACTAAACTACTAAAGGAACTCCAAGAAATACGATTAATATTTCATTGCTGTCTGGCTACACAATACAAAATTTTATGTTTCTTGAATTAAAATGTTAAATGTTGTTGTGTTTTAGTGTTTCATCTTGTAAATCTTGTTGTTATAAGGTGTAAATTATCTATCTATACATATACAACTCTAAATTGATTGATTCATTGTTGGAATAGGCGTAGCCGTGGAACCCTAACGCCGGAAGGTAGAGACACCATTTTCGGAGGGTAGAGATAAACCTTTCATAGTGTAAGTGAGCACTAAGAAAGGCTTTTGGAAAACGTTGTATATCTGCAACTGTTTAATTCAAAAGTTTGAACTCTTCTAAAATGTATAAAAACAACCAAACAAAGAAACGAGAAAGCAACATTATAAAAACGTGTTAAAAAAACTGAAGCCTTTGTCGCCATTTCAGCGTTGTTGCCATTAAAAAAGTATTCACTCTTAAAATGGAATTGAAAAAATAAAGTAGTTAGGTGAGTTACCAATGAAAACAAAATGAATAACATTTTGGCACCTTCTATGAAACAAGAGGTTCAAAATTTTAGTTATTTTAAAATATATCTGTCTTTTTCTCGCTAGAAACAAAATGTTTTCGAAGATTTTTGTTTGTAATAGACATTTCTTTGTCCTGTCGCTCAAATCAAAAAGCAGATTTTAATTAACATCACGCTTAACCACAGAATACATAATTATACAAGTGCTTACCGTTGAATAAATTGTACTTATTTCAAAAAAAGTAATTGCTTGCTTGCTCACTTAATAAAATTAATTAAAAATAATTAAAGGAGTTTAGCAAATCGACAGTATTGACTTGAGTATTGACTTGCGTGATCTTCAGTTAACAGATATCAGTCAGTTTTAATCAAGTTTTGAATAAAATAAGTCATTCTAAAAATTTGACAGACATGACAAATATTTTCAATTTGCTGGCATCGCTTTATCTAGGCATTGAAAAATCAGCCCTAATAAAAGACTCTACAGTTTTTCTTATACCTAATAAGTAACATATTAGGCAATTTTCTGTCTGTTATTACTAAATAATACGTATCTTTTATAATACACAGCAATATTAAAACGCGTAAGTTTTGACGATATCGTTTTAAAACATAGGTTAATAACTTTGCGAGGATAAATTCCATTGTGTTGTCATTTCACTAATGTTAATTTATGTAGTTATGTCATCGCAATTGTCGTCACATTATGGGCAATGTTGTCATTTTATAATTTAGTTAGATTGTCTATAAATTTTAACAATAAACTACCTGTTGCAAGACTGTTTGTTATAATAATATATGTTAACAACCGTGAACACTCATGTAACAAAACTTTTATGTTTAAACACTATACTAACTAATTCTATTGACGATAATCGATAAAAAAAATCGTTTTGGCTAAGTTATAAATTATAACTCCTCCGTTCACCCTTTTTTTGCTTTAAAAAAAAACCGGGCAAGTGCGTGTTGGGCCACGCGCCGTAGGGTTCCGTAGTTACCTTATACCATACGATATTTAATTAATAGCACTATTATTTTTTGTCTGCAAAAATAAGTTTGTTTTTCACAGTGTTGGTATGAATGACAAAGTTCTATTTGCGGTTTTGGAAAATGTGCTATATCTCAAAAACTAATTCTTATATCTCGTTCAAACCAATTTTCGTTGAAAGTGTTTATTAAGATCTACAGCATATATTTTTTTTAGATTTTTCACTTTCTTATTTCAAAAGTTAGAGGGGGGGGGGGGGGACAGTCATTTTACCACTTTGGCAGTGTTTATCTTTCAAACGGTTGACTTTGAATAAAATTCGTCTTAGAAATCTCAATGTCATTTTTAAAGACCTATCTATAGATACCCCGCACGTATTGGTTTGACAAAAAAATTTTTTTGAGTTTCAGTTCCATGTATGGGAAGCCCCCCCTTAATCTTTTATTTTTTTATTTTTGTGTTAAATTCGTTAAGCGGTTAACAGAATACATCTACCTACCAAGTTTCAACTGTGAAATCCTAATACTTTTGGAATAAAGTGGCTGTGACATACGGACGGACAGACAGACAGACAGACGGGCAGACATGACGAATCTATAAGGGTTCCGTTTTCTGCCATTCAGGCCACGGAACCCTAAAAAGAGTCACTTTCAAGATCATTTTTAATAAACTTTTAGATTTTTGCATTCACAATGCTATTTTTATATTAAGATGAATAAATAATGAAAAATATTAGAAAAAAATCGGCTCACCCGTAGCTATAATATATCCCGTCTAAGTTGCTACGGGTGAGCCGATTTTTTCTAATATTTTTCATTATTTATTCATCATTTTTAATGTTAAGAAAGCTGAAATAAAGACTTTATTTTTACTGATAGTTGACTATCATGGTCATAATTCTATTCTATATAATATCAAGATATTTTTAAATATTTTAAATCATATAAGTTATTATTTTCTCTGAATGTAACAACATATCGACAATTTCATAGCTTACAATAAACAAATTATACCATACTTACCATAAATTGGTCATAATTTTTTCATTATACATATAATTTAAAAATATTTATTTACAGGTATGCATCGTTAATTAAATTATTTTAGACAAGAGACCCCTTTTCCAAAATGAACTGATACCTCAGTCAGCCATGGTCAAATTACTTTAAAAATTAAATATAAACCGTAATTAGTATGTAATTATTATTAAAATTATTCGTTTATTTCGACCCCAAGGGACGATATCGACCACTTTCGGATTCCCTGCTCTTTTCTATACTGTAGGCAGCGAACTAAAATCTATGGAAGTGTAATTGCAAACAATTATTGCTTAAAAATGGCACCACGGGGCCGAAAAAGTACAACCCGCTTAGCTTTAGTCGAGTCAGCCACGCACCCTCTGTGACAATAATAGGGAATATGCATAAGTCACCGATTTTGATAAAATTGAGCTTGATCGCTTCGGACACGTATAAAAACATGATGGAACAAGAAAATAAAAAATTATAATGTATTATTTTAGTTTTATCACACGATGAAATCAGGGAAAAATAAAGATTTTTTGTTTTCACTTTCGAATATAATGAACTTAACAGTCAGATAGAATATCGAATAAGAAATCATTTTTTGTATGACATATATGTACTTAAACGCAAAATTTAGGGAGATAATTGAAGATTATTGGCTAACTCCATATTAAACGCGCCGAAACACACCTGAAACGTGATGTGTGACGTCATCGTTTTGTATGGAGCGTTTTCGGCGGGTGCTGCTGCGCGCTAACTTCAAGTAACTATATCACGAGAAAAAAACCCAAGAAAAAAGTTTTAATATTACAGTTGATTTTCTCACGCATAATACTTTTGATTTTGATAAGAAAAAAATTTGATGCATATTCCCTATTGCAGTTTGTGTTGTAGAGAAAAGAGAGATAGAGAAAGTTTATTAGAAATGACGTCCTGTGTAGTCAAATGATGTAAAATACGCAAAAAAGGCAGCAAAAATATGCAGAAATAACGTATCATAGTTTTTTTTCGTTTAAGTAGAGAAAATATCTATGAGTATACAAATTATGGTCGCTAATAAGCAACCAGTGCTCAGACGCTTTTTGCTGCATTTTTAGCTCCATCTACTTAGTTGTACTTTTCGTGTGGTGCCATTTTTTGAGCGCAATGCTTATTCCATAGATTTTAGTTCGCTGACTGTTGGCTAGCTAGGCGAAAGTTGTCTGGCGTTCAAAGTTGAGGCAAAGTTTAATAGCTGAGCTATCCCACAGCTATGTCGCTAGATATAAGTAGCTAAGCTAAGTGGCCATCAGAATATACCTGATCTGTATAACACCAAAGACTTCACTAACTACTTTACGGGTTGTGAGAACAAGTTTCATAGTTATATTTTAACTGAACGTTGGTAGTTAGTTGTTGGTATTAGTTCAGTACCCGTTTCATTTCGTTTAACTTGATTTAAAGACCGATATAAAGTAGAAATTCTGCATCAAAACCGGCTTTGTTCCGACCTAAAGAAGAGAAGATTTTTAGTGTTCACTATTTATTTACACTTAATTAACTACTACTGATAACTTATAGTGTCATCAATGTGTCAGTCCAACCGACATTATGAATATTTTGATACATAGTTACTAGAGTTGTTAAAACTGTCGTAAACTCGTAACGCTAAAGGCTAATGCTAAAGGGACAAAATAAATTGTAAATGTCGTTCCATTTGATAAAGCTGACAAGTTTTTTGCGCCCATTTTTCTTGTCAGCTAAAATAAATCATAATGGGTGGTAGGACGATCTAAAGTTAATGCTTATTATGTGAGCTCATTTGAATAAATAAATTTTTATTTCATTCCAATTCCAATCTCTATTTTTAACCCCGTGGGTGTACGCTTCTATCGAAAAGCGGTCATAGCTTACAGTTCGGGCTCCAGGGGACCCGGAATTCCCCTACCTTTTATATCATTCTGTCATTCATATATCTTCTTTGGTCGACGTTCTCATTCTGAGTAGTAACTTTTAACTAAAAGAAGGTGGTATCTTTCTCAAAAGCACGACTTACCACCTCAGTTCCAACGTAAATTTTACCATTGGAAATGGTTATCAGATGCAAATCGCCCGAGACGTTTTTTGGCCATATCTCCGAGTATTTTGGGAGGAACGAGAAGGGAACAGTACCAAAAGTTTATAGGTATTTATTGAGACACGAGTGAACGTTTGAATTTTGAAAATCTACTGATTACTTTTTTGGAATTTTGCAAAATTCCAAAAGAGTAACGGGATCTTTGGGGAGTATTTGTTTACTAAATTGATTGAAAATAATATCCGTCTTAAGAAAATAAAAAAAAGTCCTAGGGTAATTAATAAAAAAGTTTAGCTATAAAATGGCGAAAAAATTTTGAAAATCGGTTAGCAATAAATTGTGGCCTGTATAGAGTACCTGTCACCTGTGTAGGTGGTCCCTTTAGATTTTGAATGTAGAAAAACGGGTGTTTCCGTACATAAAAAACCGGCCAAGTGCGAGTCGGACTCGCACACGAAGGGTTCTGTACTAAAAATGGCAAAAAAAACAGGTTTGTTGTATGGGAGCCCTCCTTAAATATCTATTTAATTCTACTTTTAGTATTTGTTGTTATAGCGGCAACAGAAAGACATCATCTGTGAAAACTTCAACTGTCTAGCTATCACGGTTCATGAGATACAGCCTGGTGACAGACAGACAGACAGACGGACAGCGGAGTCTCAGTAATAGGGTCCCGTTTTTACCCTTTGGGTACGGAACCCTAAAAATGATGTAGCTTCTATGATTATTGACCGATATCGTCACTTTAAAAATGTAATAAGATATTGCATTTGATTTGATTTTGTTTTTTCATTTTCAATTCTCCGATTCTTTCCGGGACTCCAAAATCTGAGAATTTTTTAATTATAAAAGTGGCAGTTAAAGTCTACACATTACTTACTACAAAGGAAATAAAACAATTACATATTACCACATCAAAGATAAGAACTATCGTAAAATTGATATTACAAAGTTGCTATAAAAGAGTGCGATGTAAAAAAAAAGCAATCCATGGTACGCAGAATACTAACATTAGTGGTAAGTGGGCCATTACTATTATTTATTATGGCTGTAAAATTCTAAGTGGCATGTAAGGCTTGTGAAACAATAAGCGATAGATACCGTATTTATGGCGCTATAACAAAGCAAATGTCAGTTGTTTATTGTTCTCCTTCAGAGACGAACTGAAATCAACTGAATATTAGAACCTCGTAAAACGAACGGCCGAGTTTGTCTAAAGCCCGCCGGTGACGATCAATTGCGATTGTAAATTTTTTCGTCAATGCCATTGTTGGAACAAATGACAATCGTTTCTATTGCACGCGTAAACGATCAATTTTCGCATCAATGAGCATCAATGACGAAAAAATTGTCAATCACAATTGATCGTTACCGGGGGCCTTTACGTGTTGATTAAGGAACATTCACATCAGCTCAGTCACGTCAACCAACGTTTAGTTTTTCAATACAATTTTGACTTGCCGGTGACGTATCCTTTAGACTTTAGAGTTTAATCATAGTTTCACTGATAACCTAGATAAAACATTAACAAATTAAACATACTCATTTATTGTAGAAAATCTTTGAAAATCGTTAAATGGTGACATTAATTTAGGATACATCTGCAATTCATTTTATATAATTGGAATCAAAATATTAGATATCGATAATGTTTTATGTTCAATGATTCTTAAAATAATTTTAAGAATCATTGAACACCTACCTAGTGCTACCTTTTGTTACCTACCTAGTGCGAAATGAAACATAGAGGAAAATTTATATACAATCTTGCGATATCTTTGGGCCAAAAAAGTTTTAGACCACCAAAGATAACTCAATTATGGGGTATTCACATGGAGCGACTTATCATGCAAATTGGTAGGCGATTTTAGTCAATTAGCCCGTTTTATCGACAATCGCTTGTAAAATTTAAAAACAAACCTAATTTTATTGAGGTGGCTATTCGATTTTACAATGTCTATAAAACGCGCTAATTGACTAAAGTCCTGCCAGTTGCATGCTTAGTCGCTCCATGTAAATACCCCATTAGAGCGAAGGGGATTAGAATAAACCCTTTACATTGTATTGAATTTTAGACAACATATAGTTAAATTAAAATACATCTGCAAGTCCGGCAATATATTCGGAACAGTAGGAGATTAAATCGTGTTATGTTTAATAGTTTATTTTTATGAGTAATTTTATAACACTTCCGTTATAAAATTACTCATAAAAATAAAATAACACTTTAGAAGCAACTATGAAATATTGTGAATAGTGAAATATGACGTGCAATAAATCTTGAATAAAATGATATTGTTATTTCTATCTATGATTGCATCCTTACTAATATTATAAATGCGAAAGTCCGTTTGTTCGTTTGTTTGTTTATTTGTTTGTTACGCCTTCACGTCGTAACTACTGAACCGATCATCATGAAATTTTGCAAACACGTTGTCAGGGGACCTTTCATCCCGAAAAAAAGTATTGTTCCCGAGGCATAGTAAAAACATTTCCACGCAGACGAAGTCGCGGGCGGACGCTAGTATTTTGTATAAATATGTAGCTATTTATATTATGTTGATATCATATTTGTGAAACCAACCACGTAAAAAAAAGTATAAAGTAAGTAAATAAATAAAAATGATCATTGTAACGTAAAATGGAAATTATCTGTTAAACGTCGTTTAAGATTAAAGTCTTATAATTTTATTAAAAAATTAAAACGAATGTTTGTTTGTCCTCTAAGTAGGGGCCTGCTTGAAATTGCAACGCATTGGTAGTTTCTTAAAACAATGTCTAAATTATTTTGAATAGATATTTTTTCAGGCATTCTTATATCTTACTGCAATTTACTAAAGGAAATAATTTAATTTTAAGTTTATATACAGTGATGAGAAATAAACGCGTCTCAGTATGATTATTACACTACAATCATCGAAGTAGATCGGACTGTCAAACAAAGAATAAACACAGGGTGGTGAAATGGCGACGCGACCCTACTATGCGACAGGTCACGGGAACTATTTGCGACCCCCGAATCTCCCTTAAACTTAAAGGGAAGATAATATAAAACAAAGATAAGACCTGCTGTCATGTATGAATCGGCGGGCTGATTATCTAATTAAAAACCACCTAGCGACTGGTTGCAGTTCACAGATGATCGTGATCCATTGCTACTTCTTTTTGGGTTAAAAAAAACATACCAAAGAAAAGTGGCAATGTATGTCAAACGCAACCGGTCGCTAAATAGTTTCTTTTTAGATAATCAGGGTGCGGAGTGTTGGGCCACCAAGGAGATGAATGAAACACAAAGACATGTAGCTGAAATGACAATGTTAAGAGGAATGTGTGGTGTTACGTGAAAGGATAAAATTAGAAATGAATACATAAGAGGGAGTTTGAAAGTGGCGCCAATAAGTTGTCGTGGTATGGAGATGTAATGCGGAGGAATGAGGAGCATGTTACGCGAAAGGTTTTAAGTATGAAGGTGGATGGATATACGGGTAGAGGAAGACCAAAGAAAAGATGGATGGACTGTATAAAAGAAGATATGGCTAGAAAGGAAGTTAACTTTGAGATGACGAGTGATAGAGATGTATGGAAGAAACAGACATGCTGCGCCGACCCCAAATAAATTGGGATAAGGGCAGGAGGATGATGAATCATAATAACATCAAACAATATTGTTAATGGTAATCTGTTTAATGTTCACCGTTTATTTGACTCAAAATTAATCCAACTAATAGTAGCGTACTATGAATACAAAATGAAGGATGTACGTTAATGTAAACAAATAAGCATAGCTTAGTTATAAATGATGTTCATTATGTAAATAAACTTTAACCCTTATGCCGTTAGCGGTATTCGAACTAGCGACCGTGAACTAGCGCTTAGAATCTCGCCGGAAGGGTTTGTTTAGGCAGAAAGCAGTCATGCGTAGAGGTGGGAATATACCCGGGAATATTCCCATTGAATCCACCCAACGGGTATTTATTCGGGTATTTTTGATTATTATTTTAAATTCATATTCTACTAAATCGAAATAAAGAAAGAATTAAACTACAATCGACACTGGTTATATTTCAATAGGTTTAAAAGTAACAGTAATATTATTAAGCCTCTTAAATTAGTGTAGAAAAATTACTACCAAACTATAATTCAAGGTCCTGGCTGATATATCAAGTACAGTCCAAACCACTGGACCTACGGACTTATAATTTTGTACGTAGATACTTTATTTATATAGTGTATAGGCATCCACTAAAGAAGGGTTTTTGGAAATTCCATCCCTAAAGGGGTAAAATAGGGGATATAAGTTTGTATGAAAGTCCGTCAGTTGTAAAGTCAGGATGTTCTAATTTTGTGCTTAGGTTTACGATTGAAAATAAATATTACCATATCTTAGCGTTTTTGATAATTCCACCCCTGAAAAGGTGAAAACTCTAGCCCAATTTTGAATATTAAAAAAGTATATTTGTTTTAATTTTATCAATATCCAATCAGCCGTTTTTACGTGATTAGGCGGGTCCTCACCAAGCAAGCAGCCTCATGCGAGGACTGTCACACGATTCCAACGTCCTGCATCGTGCGAGACTAGCTTTTCACATATAATCTAAATAAAAATTAAAAATGAATCTACCCACTCATTAAGGAATATTTCCGGGTACCTAAATATCCGTTTTGGGAATATTCCCGGGTATATTCCCGGGTAGATTAATGGGAAGTTTCCAAGGACCCATCTCTAGTCACGCGTTCGGACGCTCTGCGTTTATTCAAATTGCATTACTTTATCACGGACTAGCTTACAACCGTGACTTTGTCTGCATGGACATTTGAAAAATCGCCAGCGAACCTTTAATTTTGTCCAGGTTATAAGTTTTCTGTGATATTCATGCAAATCCGTTCAGCCTCTAACTTATATCTATCATAAACCAGGATGACAGAAGCGCGTTAGTGTAGGCACCTATATTTTCTTTGGCAAAAGCCTATCTACGCTTAGCAGTAAACATTGTACGACTGATAAAGCAGACGAAACAGTGATTGTGATCATCATAATAAAAATATACAGGTTTCTAAATTTCTTATAAAAAAAACAATCAATTTTAATAAAATATTAAGAACCAGAATTCTTAGTGCATTAATTATAAAAATCTACCTGTACAGATATTATAGAAATTCATTAAATACTCTAAATAAAAAAAACTGGAATCAAACCTGTCTCTTTCACACGAGACAGGCGACGTGGTAAACAGGTATTTTAAATACGAAATGCCGTTGGACGGGAACAAAGTTCAAGCAAGCAGAACAGTCTTAATACATAATCTATTAGAAGTTGTTATTGATATTCATCAATAATTCGAATATTCATTCGTATTGACCTTCATTAGCCAAGTTAGAGGCAGTATTAGAATAGGCAAACATTGTTTCTACACAACTTTGCCACAACACAACCCTGCTATCCCACGCAAAAAAATAGGTGCATGAAGGGATGCACAAATTTTAGAATTCAAATATTTTTGATTGCGGTATCCTTCGACGGTATCTATGGAGTTGGTTTATAAGTTCGATGTTTACTGATTAAAATTTTGTTAGGATATTTTAAAACTTTTACTATTTTAAGGTAGTATCAGATTTTGTAGGTATGTTAGAGGTTCATATACAAGTAGGGTAAGCATATCAATGTAAAAATATATATAAAAAGGAATGACAAAATGGCTAAATATAAATTAAAAAATCCGGCCAAGTGACCATGTCGGGCCACGCGCATTACTTATTTCCGGGTTCCGTTTACTCTATCTATATCATACTTTACATATTATTTTACTCCCTGTTTACACAATTATCCCGTCTTCATCTCCCAAGATTTAATTTGTTACAAAGTAGTAGCTCTGCTATACGCTCGCACTATATCGCACGTCTTCAGCGCTATAGGAAGGAAAGAGAAAGCAATAGCTACCCCCTCTCTGCCTCCGACCAGCGCTGCCCGCCGCCGCGTCAACCTCATTCTTTGTTGCGCGCACGCGCAAGACGCACGTCGGTCATCACAAAAATATTACTTTTTTGTTTAACTATAGTCTTAAAATCAGTGAAATTATAAACGTGAATTAATTTGTGAAAAACGGTAAAATACCGTCACTATGCAAGTGATACGAATGTTGAAGGTAGACTCACAATTTATCTTTTCTCTTAGTGATGAAAAGTATGCAAGTTATTCACAAAGGCAAGCTGCCTTATATTTGCCTCGAGTCAATACGAGATATTGACCAATGGTACATTTTTCCCGAGCCAATACGTGATATTGGCCAGTGATTTTTTTTCCCGAGTCAATACGAGATATTGACCAGTGATACTTTTATGCGTTAATACGAGATATTAACCATCATTTTACAATAAACTGCCGAATACTTGCCTCGAGTCGATACGACCTGCTTTTGTGAGTTAATGTCTTAATAACGAATCCTTCGTATATTATGATTGAACTCAACTTACAGGTAAGTTTGTTTAATCATTATTAACCGCTTCATATTTTACAAAATATGAATAGATTTGCTGGTGTTAACTGCAAAATATTTGCTTTGAGTCAATACGACATACTTGCTTTTATGAGATATTTTTTCGCGAGTCAATACGTGATATTGACCAGTGATAAGTACTATTATGAGCTAATACGAGATATTAGCCGTAATTTTATAAAACATATATACCTAGATTTACTGACGTAAACTGCAGATTATTTACTTTAAGTCAATACGAGATACTTCTATGTGTTAATACGAGATATTAACCGTTATTTTACAAATATTAATAAGATATTTGCTATCAAAAATGAAGGCCTAATAATCTTTTTCGTGAAACATCAAAATTGTTGTCACTGATACAGGTATGTACAAGTACATTTAAATGTTTCGGTTTTCTCGAACAACATTATAAAACAAAATTCTGATTCCTTCTTATTTTTTCTTCGAGAAAAATCAGCAATGATGATGAACATCAAAATGCACTCCCACAAGTGTTAAAGATGCCCTTATGGTCAGTAAAATAAAAAAAAAACATTACCGGCAAATTCATCTCCGATTCGTTGAAAATGAATCATGCTATTATCATGTATTATGCCACTACTGAAAATCGTTCGAACAGTGTCTTTAAAGACCGTCAGCGCGACGACACCTACTGCTTAGTTCTCTCTAAACTCGGGGTCTGCCACAACAACCACAACCATATCTTGGAACACAAGCAGTTGAGCCGAGGTGACGGACAACAATCAGCAGGGCCACTTTAACGTGTTTCATCAGCCTTGCGGCACCTACCTGCAGCTTCCAGCTCCAAGGGCTACCCGTGATCACCACCATCGGCACCGTCGCGCTACCGGATCAGAACAAAAGGTCTGTACCTTGTCTGTATTTTTAGCTGGTCAGCTAAAATACGTTCTCGATTCGAGTAAAAACTATCAAACGACCGTTATGTGCTTGAGGTTATTTTCCAATACTAATCCTAAGTATTCAGTTAGTTAAATTAAAAAATAAACAAATATATTTTATTTTCTTTACAATAGAAAATAGAACATGTGGGTACTTTCTGAACATTTTATGGAGGATGCTAGAACGACTTAACTCATAACATGTGTCCTGATAATGTCATGGCACAACTATTAGTCCTTGAGAACGGTTGCTTTCACGCACAGCGCAAAAAGTATTTAAGACTAGCGGCCGCCAAGGAAATGTTTCTTGCTATCCCCCAGGAACAATATTTTCCTTTCGGGATTAAAGGTACCGTATGTCTTTCTCTGTAACCCAGACAACGTGTATAAAAATTTCATGATGATCTGTTCAGTGGTTGAGACGTGAGGGTGTAACAAACAAACAAACAAAAGGACTTTTGCATTTTTAATTAGTAAGGATGTTATTAAGTCAATAAACTTCATGAGTTTTGGGTCTTATTCTTTGGCTTTTTCACAGCACTACACATAATCATCATATTTACTAGATTTTTTAAACCAATAATTTTAACCCATTAATTACAGGCTTCAATGCCCTATTAAGATGACACTTATGTCTGGGTATTAATTACCAAAATTTCTCAAATTTTCAAGTATTAGAAACTATAAAAACAATGATTCTAATATTTAAGATCCTCATTAACTATCAAGAAAGTCCCATTACTCCCAGCCAAACATGTGAATTCTTTGGCCTTGTATTGAATTTCTAAAATTAGTTGTATATTGACAAATAAGGACAAACAAAATATTTTAGAAGAAGTTATTAAAATCAAATAAAATACATTTTAGTGACTTTGTCAGATACTTGGGAACTATTACAGGAATTTGTACTGCGGTAGCATTACTATTTTAACACTTAAAATTTTAACATTGGACAAGCTTAAGGCTTGTACATATTGAGAATTAATGTTTAACTATTTAAAATAATTAATATAATAATTACGTATTATATCGTACTATGTACCTTGTCAACTTTGTATTGTATGGTGGAAAAATAATATTTGTTTTCCTGATACGTTTAAATCAATATGATAAACGAATAGTTTTCAATACTTTCTCCGTTGCTTTGACAATAAGACTGCACAGCAGCCGGTCAAAGTGAGACAATATAAGATTTTGCACAAACGAGGAATAATTGCTGCTCATTAATGACCTGGATCTGCTTTTTTGTTATAAAATTCTTTGCATGCCGTGCGTATACTAGCACGTGCAATACTAGGCGCCGCACGATGGGCGGCGCCTACCACTGCGGCTGTGCTGGATATAGCTGGGACGCGCACCACGCCGTCTGTCTGCAGGTGCCTATACTGAAGTTTTTGTTGTATATTAATAACACCATTGCCATTTCATAAATTAATCGAATTAGTGGTGTTCATTGCTTGCAATTAAATCAAATTGCTAAATTGCTCGCGAGAAATGGCAGTGTTATGATTAACAATAGGCGTAATAACGCCTCCCCAGCTTTATTTTTCCTTACTTATTTAAAAAAAATATAACTTATTTTATTGTACATGACAAAGCCAAATGACATAATAGCTATCACAGCCATGGTTTCTCAATGAAATAAAATAAAAAATAAAAGTTTTTTTATTTTCTGCAATTACACAATACATTAAATAAACTTATATTACTGAAGCTACCTAGTAAACATAATAATATACTTGTGGCAGGCAACTCCATTCCCCCGTTGAAACCCTAATCAACTTGCTTTTAAAGAAATAGCGATGGTAATAGTCACAACAGACGTTAATTTATTTTTATATGTTCACAGAAAGAAACATCATCCTCGCTGTCAGTTTTCTCTGGCTGCATATTATAAGGCAAACTTTCCTTAGAAAACAAAGTTCCTTAGTCAAGCGTTAGAAGTGTCTATTGATACCTTGCCTATTTGAATAATACTGCAAGCAAATCTATATTTTTATTGGAAATAGTGCCAAGAAAGAATATCTTATTTTATATAAATTAATGATTTAATAGGTTTTCTAAATAACTGCTTTCTAAACGAATCCCACTAAACAATCATTGCTCAGATATCTCCTAATTATTTTAAATCTATATCAGCGGCAATGGTAACCTAAAAAAAAAAAAAATTTTTATATATGTTTGTTACATTACGTTACCGTTAGATACCGTTGGATCTTACAATAGTTTAAGTTTACCTGTTGAACTTACTCCCAAATAACTTACATTTTGAACATTTAAGCACACATTGGTCACCTTGTTAGCCTTGGCTACAAGTGAATGAATACAGATCATGTACTTAATTCAATTAAGCAACTCAGTATTGTATTATATTATCTGAGGTAACACAGTAAGATTAGGCGAAATAATTTATTATTTAAAATTTAAATGACAGATGTTTAATCACATCTTCTGTAAGTCTCAACTTGTTGAACTTTCCATTCTTTGAGTTTTTATTTCTGTAATAAAATTATTTGTGTTTATTAATATAAATATCTTAAATATTATCGCCCTTATGAACTAATACAAACCCCCCCCCAAAAAAAAAAAATCTTATCAATGCTGCCTCGTCACAAACATTCGGCCGATTGATAAAATTTATAATTGAGGAATGTTACACCGATTTTTTTTTAAAATCTCATTACCTGTTTATTATGTTGTGTAACATGTGGTTACATCGGCGCGGCGGCCAAGTTGCTGCCATTCGTGACGAAAAATTTGTTCACTTACTAGTCTGTGTGTCAAATTTTCTGTGGATGCTATTCGCAATCTGCTGTTTGGACTGGACAATCGACAATATTTGCGAGTTTCCAGGATTCGGGCTCTAATTTTGCAGAACCGACATTGTAATAAAACAATTTTTTATTATGTTGCAGTTGCATTGCAGGAGCACTGATTTATTTTTATCTTATTTAACTAATCCTTAAAATAATTTAATGTGTATTCACTTAACCCTTGTTTATTTATATAAACAAACAAGGGTTCCTCTAATAACATTGATATCTTCTCTAAACATCCTACTTTGTAACAAATTAAATCTCGGGAGATGAAGACGGGATAATTTAATGATCAAACGAACTTACCCTAAGTGAAGTTCGATCTTAATTATCCCGTCTTCATCGAAGAGATTTAAAGTCCCAACCCTCCCTTGCGAGTTGTTTGTTTAACAACCGTATCCCTATAATAGATGGAGATATCAATGTATTTACTTACTACTCCAAACTGAATGAGGTTGACGCGGCGGCGGGCAGCGCTGGTCGGAGGCAGAGAGGGGGTAGCTATTGCTTTCTCTTTCCTTCCTATAGCGCTGAAGACGTGCGATATAGTGCGAGCGTATAGCAGAGCTACTACTTTGTAACAAATTAAATCTCTTCGATGAAGACGGGATAATTAAGATCGAACTTCACTTAGGGTAAGTTCGTTTGATCATTAAAGTATGGACTAAAATCTTCTTTATTCAATGGAATTTGTAACTATTTTAATTAATCTTGATACGTACAAGCAGAATACATTGGTCTAAAAAGTTAATTGGAAACATTTTCGATAAATAGTGTTGAATTGCAGCTAACCGACCAATTTTATATTTTTCAAATTACAGAAATTTCCAATTATCTTTTTTAAAATAGGACACTTCAAAAAAGTACTTAAATAAGTTTTTAGACCTATCTCTCTCTTATCGTATGAGGAATAGCTGGATCATCGTTTTATCAAGCCGCCTGTAAGACCTCTAACTTAGCTTAATGACTGTTATCAGATGACAACAACCGGGACCGACGGTTTAACGTGCCCTTCGAAGTACGGAAGCGCTCAATTGTAATGCCACTTAACGGTCACCCATCCGACACCTGGCCGGATCGAGCTTTGTCTAACAAACGCGATCGAGTACGATCAGTCTGTCAAGCTCCGCCAGCAGCGCTTCATTTTTAGACATATGTATCCTGCTTAAAATCTTATATCGGTATCTTATAATCTTAAAATCGGTTAATTTATTTCGAAAAATAAGGACTTGATAGTTTGCATGAAATGCCGTTTGCTTCAAAGGCAATAACTTTGTTTGTAAAGCGTAGCTAACAGTGATACTTTTCTTATTAACTTCATTCTAATTATGTACAGGTACTGTTATTTTCACGTATTCAAAAGCAACCGTTTAGCTGGTAGAGGGGGACACTTGACTCTAACAAAATTTTGTGCTTCGCAAACGGATCCCTGAATCGAAAAGTGGTCTCCACAAACCTACGATATTTTAGTTAGGTACAGCCAAATTACAGTTTTTTAGCACAAAGGGCCTCTAAACTAAGCCGCGGACAGACTAACGGACATGGAAAGAATTACCTATAAGGCTTGACTACGGCACCCTAAAAACACATATATCACAGTTGAACATTGGATAAAAAGTGATTTAATTAGTTTTTTCGAATTCTGAAATCCAATTACAAAAGCAGGTTTGAAAAGACTTGTTTCCAAATTAATTTTATCGATTTGTAACAAACACAAATCTTTTGTTACAAATTAGCCGGTAATTTATCTTGTCTGTATACTTACGTAAAATAATTCTATAAATATTTTCTTTTCAAAACATTTCTGGTTTCAGACTCTTGACTCGAATCCTCAAAAAATCTCAGGATCCTATTTTCTGTACAAAGTAAATAAAGTGGGTCGGAATATATCAAAGAAATCTATTCATGTGAAGTCATTATTATCTTTTTTCGGTAGTAACTTATTGCAAATGGGTGGCTATTTTGTAGCTGACAGATTCACAGAATCCAGCTACACGTGTTACATAGGGCTGCCACCTCTCCGGGTTTGACCCGTACCTTGATTACGTAAAGCTGTTGCTAACAATTCTCGATTGAAATCGATTGAAAGCGCGGTTGCATTGCTGCTTTAGTTAAAATAGTGGTCTTACTAAAGCAGCGATGTAACTGCGATTTCTGTCAGAGTTGATTGCAACAAAGTTACGTAATTACCCCCCCCGGAGTCTACGGGTTTGAGCAGTGCATATTCTAGATTTTATGCAAACATACTAGATTAGTGGCAAGATTACTAAATTAGTGAATGAAACTGGCAAATTATCTTGCTGAGCGGCCATTCTTCTACTATAATTTTTTATTTATTTAAAATATAATTTATTAAAAAAAAAACGATTTGTCGATAATGTCCGGGGGTGCTCTTGTTGAAAGGTGGCAACCCTAGTTACAACATATATATGATGGGATCAAAGCTAAATTATTATGTTAATAGGAAAATTACGGCTATACATAACTCGTAAGTAAGTTGGACTTGTTATTTGTTATTTGGGTTAGGGTTATTAATGTAGACAGGTTGTTCAAATATTAGGATATTCAGGACGCGGATCCTCATTTTAAGTTCAGCTGATTCTGACGCTGACTATAATTAAGTATTTCGTAAATCATATAATTTATCTTATTAAAATAGCGTAAGTTGTTTTTTACATAAAAGGAAATTTTCATTGATTTTATTATTCACTAGCTTCCGCCCGCGACTTCGTCCGCGTGGATATTAGAGAAAATCCTTAGGGAACCTTCAACCAGGATCCGACCAACCGTTTTATACGCGATTAGGCGGGTCCCCACCAAGCGCGCTGCCTCGCGAGGCAAAACATTTGCGACGTATGACAGGCCTCGCACGAGGCTGCGCGCTTGGTGGGGACCCGCGTAATCGCGTATAAAACGGTTGGTCGGATCCTGGTTGAAGGTTCCCTAAGGATTTTCTCTAATATCCACGCGGAAGAAGTCGCGGGCGGAAGCTAGTTTATTACAATAATCAGAATTAGGTCCAGAGATATTAAGAGTATCACGTTCCCGTTTCTTTACTCTTTCCCGTTTCCGTCCCCGCCCCCGTTCCCGTTCCTGTTCCCGTGTCCGTCCCCGTCCCCTTGGGCTGAATCATGTCCACCGTGTTAGACTTCAAAACAAATGTCATTTTCGCATTCCTCATCCCATAAAACCTCAAGAACGACATCCACATCGGCTTTCATGTTTACTTACCCCATTTACCCCCTAACGGATGATTTTCAAAATAAGAAAATATGTGTTTGCCTATTTATTTTTAGACATGCTCCTACGAATTTTTAAGCTGTAAACTATGTAATGTCTATTTTATATTATTTTTCCATATATAATTTGTACCCCATTTTCACCCCTTTAGCGGTTAAATTGGACTTCAAAATTAATGTCATTTTCGCAATCACCATCCCATAAAACCTCAAGAACGACATCCATATCGATTTCTACGTTTACTTAGCCCATTTACCCCCTAAGGGGTTGATTTTCAAAACCACAAAATATATGTTTGCCTATTTATTTTAAGACATGCTCCTACGAAGTTTTAAGTTGTAATGTCTATTTTATATTGTTTTCAATACCAAATTTAAATCCAATTTTCACCCCTTTAGGGGTTAAATCATGTCGACCGTGTTGGACTTCAAAATAAATGTCATTTTCGCAATCTTCATCCCAGAAAACCCCAATAACGACATCCATATCGATTTTTAGGTTTATTTACCCCATTGCACCCCCATTTCATCACCATGGGGGTTGAAATTATACCAATACAATATGCGTTGCGTTAGATTTCCATCCATAAGCCTAAATTACAAATCTAGCGATTTCTACTTCAAAAATGAAGGATTATCTTCTAAACACAACTTCATCCCCCTTTTCACCCCTTTGGGGGTAGAATTTTGAAAAACGCTGAGACACGTATTTATTTATTTTCAATCATCAGCCTAAACACAAAATTTGAAGATCCTAGCTTCAAAACTGAGGGACTTTCATACAAACTTTCATCCCTTATTTCATCCCCTTAGGGATGGAATTTTCAAAAATCCTTCCTTAGTGGATGCCTACACTGTATAAAGTATCTGTGTGCAAAATTTCAAGTCTCTAGGTTCAGCGGTTTGGGCTGTGCGTTGATATCTCACTCAGTCAGGACTTTGAATTTTATATATATAGATTACTAGCTTCCGCCCGCGACTTCGTCCGCGTGGATATTAGAGAAAATCCTTAGGGAACCTTCAACCAGGATCCGACCAGCCGTTTTTACGCGATTAGGCGGGTCCCCACCAAGCGCGCTGCCTCGCGAGGCAAGACGTTTGCCGAGTGTGACGGGCCTCGCACGAGGCTGCTTGCTTGGTGGGGACCCGCCTAATCGCGTAAAAAAGCTGGTCGGATCCTGGTTGAAGGTTCCCTAAGGATTTTCTCTAATATCCACGCGGACGAAGTCGCGGGCGGAAGCTAGTTTATTACAATAATCAGAATTAGGTCCAGAGATATTAGTAGGTATCCCGTTCCCGTTTCTTTACAATTTCCCGTTTCCGTTCGCGCTCGCGTTCCCGTTCCTGTTCACGTTCCCGTTCCCATTCCCGTTCCCGTCCCCTGGGGCTGAATCATGTCCAGCGTGTTGGACTTCAAAATAAATGTCATTATCGCAATCACCATCCCACAAAACCTCAAAAACGACATCCACATCGATTTTCATGTTTACTTATCCCATTTACCCCCTAAGGGATGATTTTCAAAATATGTGTTTGCCTTTTTATTTTTAGACGTACTCCTACGAATTTTAAAGTTGTAATGTCTATTTTATATTCTTTTATCACAAAATTTTACAAAATGTACAAAATTTTAACCCCATTTTTAACCTTTTAGGGGTTAAATCCTGTCCACCGCGTTGGACTTCAAAATAAATGTCATTTTCGCAATCACCTTCTCATAAAACCTCAAGAACGACATCCATATCGATCTTTATGTTTACTCACCCCATTTAGCCACTAAGGGTTGTTTTTCGAAATCACAAAATATATGTTTCTCAATTTATTTTTAGACGTGCTCCTACGAAGTTTAAAGTTGTAATGTCTGTTTTATATAAATTTTCCATACAAAATTTGAACCCCATTTTCACCCCTTTAAGGGTTAAATCATGTCCACCGCGTTGGACTTCAAATAAATGTCATTTTCGCAATCACCTTCTCATAAAACCTCAAGAACGACATCCATATCATCTTTATGTTTACTCACCCCATTTAGCCACTAAGGGTTGTTTTTCGAAATCACAAAATATATGTTTCTCAATTTATTTTTAGACGTGCTCCTACGAAGTTTAAAGTTGTAATGTCTGTTTTATATAATTTTTTCATACAAAATTTGAACCCCATTTTCACCCCTTTAAGGGTTAAATCATGTTCACCGTGTTGGACTTCAAAATAAATGTCATTTTCGCAATCGTCATCCCAGAAAACCCCAAAAACGACATCCATATCTGATTTAGGTTTATTTACCCCATTTCACCCCCATTTCATCCCCATAGGGGTTAAAATACTGCCAATAACAATATACGTTGCGTTAGATTTCCATCCATAAGCCTTTATTATAAATTTAGCGATTTTTACTTCGAAAACGAAGGATTTTCTTCTATACTCAACTTCATCCCCCTTTTCACCCCATCGGGGGTAGAATTTTGAAAAACGATGATACACGTATTTATTAATTTTCAATCATCAGCCTGAATACAAAATTTGAAGATCCTAGCATCAAAACTGAGGGACTTCCATACAAACTCTCATCCCTTATTTCATCCCCTTAGGGATGGAATTTTCAAAAATCCTTCCTTAGTGGATGCCTACACTGTATAAGGTACCTGTGTGTAAAATTTCAAGTCTCTAGGTTCAGTAGTTTGGGCTGTGCGTTGATATCTCACTCAGTCAGGACTTTGAATTATATATATATAGACTATTGAAATTTAAGTATCAGCATGGTGTAAGTAACCAATTAGAATCATTATATCAGCCGCACGACACCCTTTGCTGGGTATAGGCCTCCCCTAAGCCATAATGGTCCAGCTAAACTATACAAAATATATAAATGACACCTTAGCAAAAGTTGTTCAGCCTGATGAGCATTTTTTGTTGAGGTATAAAAATTAAAAATCTGGAACACCTGATGCAGAACCATAATGGCCCAACTAAACTATTATTGAAGCTAAGATTCTGAAGCTCACTGGGAGTGGTGCCGGTGAAACTGTATTTATTCCGCGTAGGTATACCACTCTTCCCAACTATTTTCCTTTTCAATTTAAACGTACACAGGTCCCTGTGACCACTTGCTTTGCTATGACAATAAATAAGTCGCAGGGTCAGACGTCAAGCCGCTGGTGTCGATATAAAGACTGGTTGTTTTTAGCATGGCCATCTTTATGTGGCTTTTTCCAGGGTTAGTATAGCTTCAAGTCTTTTCATATTGGCTCCTGAACAAAAGACTCTGAACATAGTATATAAAGAAAAAAATTTCAACTATGTTTACCTACATGTTTACAATACCTACTAAATATAAAAAAAAAAATTTAAAACATTATACTTATACAAGGTGTTTGGTAAAAGCCTTATAAAGCCGAATATGGTAGATAGGGACCATCAAACTGAACAACTTTTACTATGGGACCAACTCTGAAATCGCGAAAAAAAAAATCAGCTGTTTCATACAAAAATTAATAACGAAAATATCAAAATGTATTCAGTGTTGGTCCTATTGTAAAGGTTGTTCAGTTTGATGGTCCCTATCTACCATATTCGGCTTTATAAGGCTTTTACCAAACACCTTGTATAACACACTGCTATGAGTATTTTCTTATGTAACTATATTAGTTCGTATTTATAAGAAGAATACGCCGGAGTCATAAAGTCCACGCGTACGAAGTCGCGGGCATCAGCTAGTTTGTCAATAAAAAAAAACAATGATTTATCTAAATTTATTTTATCGCCTTCAAAGTAGGCCCCATCGCTTGCAATACAACATCTCCACCGCTTCACCCAGTCTTCCATACATTTTTCATAGGCTATTTGCGGTATGGCCTTTAGCTCATTCAGCGAATTTTCTTTTATGGCTTCTATCGACTCAAAACGTTTTCCTCGAAGTTAATTTTAACTTGGGAAAAAAAAGTCAGACGGAGCCATATCAGGTGAATACGGTGCTTGGTCGAGAACTTTTGTTGAATTTTTCGCTAAAACTCTTTCACTATAATGGCTGTGTGAGATGGTGCATTATCATTTTCCATTGTAAAAATCGCCGAGGACTCAAAACCTTAGAGCATTAAACCAATTGAATGCTCTAAGCTCAAAACTATCACCAACAAAAAGTGTAGTTTAAAACAAATTAAATGACAGATCCTGCTCAAATTTTGCGCGCTTAATCAGTACAGTGCTACCAACGCGAGTCTTTTTATTGACATATTCTCGATACTTTTTACACAGAGTTACTATTGGAATTTACTAGCAGCGAATATGTTGTGTTATCTGAAATTGATTTCTATTTGAATTCGTTTAAGTACATTAAAAATAAATAAAAAGTAATTCATTAAATTAAAATTAAATCATATCTAGGTATACATTTCATCACAATAAAAAAAACAATAAAGACAAAAACCTATTGATGAAATACAATCGTTATACAAATTAAAATAAAATAATATTAAAATAAATCATATCCAATACATTTCATCAAATTAAAAATATAAAAAAGAAGAAAATACCTATTAATAAAATAAAATCGCTTGTTTGTTGTTATTAATAAAATAAAATCACAAAATTGTTGATTTTATCAGTCGAGATCTTTCCAGCTTTGGGTTGTAAGTAACCAATACTATGCTGATAATCTTAATAAACTGGCGCTAAACCCCGTTCTTGTGGTAATTTTGCAACATTTTGATTAAAATGGTTATCAGCAGCTGATCCTGATACTAATACTTACTTTCGCAACAACCCTGTATCAGAAAATATACAAGGTTATTTTTAGTTAATACAAAAGCTCTCGTGGGGTTGATCAGACCATCAAACTGAACAACTTTTATTATGGAACCAACCTTGAAATCGTGAAAAAAAATCAGCTGTTTCATACATTTCGATGCGAGTAGGATTGTCCTTTTGTATGGAACAGCTGATTTTTTTTTCATGATTTCGAGGTTGGTCTGGTCCCATAATGAAAGTTGTTCAGTTTGATGGTCTGATCAACCCCACGAGAGGTTTTGTATTAACTAAAAATAACCGTGTATAATAGTACTCTGTATTATTTATTTATTTATTTATTATTATGTGATATTAACTAAAGAGTTTACAATAGGCATGATGACTATTTTTTTTATTTTATGTTACATAAATTACCTCTCAAAAAAAGAAACAATAGTAAAATAATTATTTCGCTAGCATGAAAACTGCCCGAGATATCACAGTTTGAAATGCACAAAATTGGACTCACCCGAAAACGCTCCATACTAACGGCTACTCAATTATGACGTCACGCTTGAATAGTTTATATGCAACGCGTAGGAAATTTGTTCGGCAGCTATGTTTAATATTGTGTTTATCAAAATGGTTTCTTAGACAAATTTGCTATAAATTTTATGGACTAATTATAGGTATTATTTAATTTAATAAATTTTATACTATTTAAATGGACTTGTCCGCCCAACTTTGAAGGGTCATAACAAATAATACGCAATTTATAAAACCAACAGGAATACATGTTACTCTAAAAGTTTAATATGTTTCCGATTTTTATTAGTATTTCGTTATTTTATTCATTAGTCATCATCCCTATTTACCAGTTTAACAAGGCTCGTGCTCGTGACTTGACATGTTAACTTGTAGAAATATTTTCTGTTGCATGTTTGACTTGGACGAATTAACCAATGTTTGATCGTAAATTGAAAAATGACATAATGCAACTAGCAAAATATGTCGTAAAAAAATCAGCAGCACGTTTCTATTTCAGCTATTAGTAGTGTGACGGATTTACAAAATGTTGAGTGAACGATCTGTGAACGTTCTCTCAACGCGATTTGGGCGCATTTCTCTCTGCTTTAAATGCTGTAAATATCGTAAGATTATCGTCTGAATTGCGTTTTAGTTGAAAGAATGTAGAGTAATCGCAACTCAAGTGCTACTGGTGCTATAATAGTCAGTAGAACCTCTTTCATTCGGCTTATTAGTGGTAATAATAGCAGTGCGGTTACAATCACTCGACACTTTGATCGTGTAAATGCAACCAAGCAGCACTCATAGACCGTTGTTGTCACTGCAATCATGCTAAGTATACCTTTACGATTTTACAGCCATAATGACAATAAAGGTAAGCTATTAAAGTTAGCTCATAAGTCTTACTTTCATATGCGGAATTAATTTTTTCGTCTATAATCTTTACATTTGTAGTTAATATTTTCATGGGCCACAAGATTTCTGGTAAATAATAAATCGCAAATAATATTAATAAAATAGATAAAATTAATTCGCCATTAATAGCATTTCAATTATCATTACAAAGCATTCACTCAGCTCTTAGCCGAAAAATAGAAATGAGGTTTCCATTTTACGACTTCTAAGAGCGCCATTGCAGCTAGTTTAGGGTTCCTTAGCGCAATGTTAAATCGTCAATCTATCATACGGTTTACAAACAATCTGTATTAGCGTAATATTTCCTACTGAATCCGCACTAAAATTAAGTATTTGTTCTTCATCCGTTGGTTGATGTTGATGGTTTCAACATCTTATTAACTTTCCGTCGGAACCCTCACTTCTTTTAAGTTTTTTCCACCGATTATTGTCCATTTTACACACTGCTGTAATAGTACATTACTGCAGCGGCAGGCAACACAGGCATTGAAGGACGAACGTGAAAATGTGGGCCGAGGCGAAGCCGAGGCACACATACGTGAGTCTATCAATGCCCAGTTGCTGCCAAGGCTTGTATAGTACTTTTCTCAAATAATGCGCGGAAATTCAAACCAAGTAATAACTTTTCTAACATTTTATTTTTATTTAAAATTACAGTAATTGAAAGTACCGAATCGCACCATCTTGAGTTTCTACGTCTTTTACATAAATACTCTTATGTCGTTGCATCTGCATGCACCGAAAATGCCAAAAATCAAACCTGCAACAAAAATAAAGAACGTGTAAAGTTGTGATGTTAGCTGTTTGACTAAAACAAAGTGGTAAATTACTCATAGTACCTAGGTACTCATCAATACGAAAACTTACTTTAGGATCCAAATGCACACCGTCTGATGCTTCTGACAAGAAAATTTGCACGTTTGATGCAGACTTCCTACATTTATACCCTTGTGAATGTCTTTTGTGCATTGCAATTAAGTTTACATCTGGTTTACTTAATGTTTTTCGATTTTGGAGTCAACATGTTTTCTATTACAGTTCTTGCCGCTTCTTGAATTTCAGGTGGCGTCAAAATATCACTTTCGTCGCTTGAACTCATTTATATAATAGATTAATTACTTAATTTAAATCGAATATAAAATATTTGACAAAACAACAAACAATTTCAACAAAAAATTCTTCCCGCGCCAAGATCCATAGATAATACAACGTTATTTTTATGCCGCCTGTCCGAGTCGTATGTTACACGAAAGTTTTGTAATGGGCGGGCGTTACTGCGCTCATGACACTCTGTTACCGTGATTCGGTACTTTCCATTTACAAAGCCAGTTCTAATTTTAAATATTGATGATGATCACAGACCTCATTGGCTGTCGTGTTTCATTGAAAATTTCGTTCCATTTCTGAATTACACGTGTATAATGAGTTTCAGTACTAACCTTTACGGTCAGACGCAGGCAATTTTGGTATGGAAATCCATTATTACACGTTAGTAATGGATTTTCATACAAAAGTTGCCGGCGAGGTTTAGGTCTGTCCGGAAACTCCGATTTAGCACGAAGAAGGTTGTCAAAATAATGTTCGAATTTCCAAGCATGTTTGAGAAAAAGATTTTATTTAACTTTCATACCACTATTATGCTGCATGATGGCTTCCAAAATTATCTTTGGGCACCTTTGGGCCTGTAATAGATAATTTGATAGCGTTTTCTCAACTTTAATAGTAAAGTCGAATTAAAGCCTTGCCGAATGCTATGATATGACATTAGATGCTGTAATAGTAACTGAGAAGCTATTTTGTTGAATGAACAGCTTTTAGTCCACAATAATGCTGTAAAAATTAAGTGACGAAAGATGGTGCTATAAAAGCTAGTTTCAGGACAAATTAGCAATTTGGTTGCTTTTAAAGACCTGTCATAAGACTAACGGTTGTCTGAATGCGATTGAGAGATATCTTTATACAATTGTCGAGTAAATGCGATATGAATTAGTCGAGTCCACGTTTACTAGACATGTTTATAGAACCAAAAAGCATTGAATGCTGAAAGATCTAGAAAGCTGCTTTTATACTGCTTTTTGAAATGATAGGATCTTTCATACGAGTGTTTTACGATCCATAGTCGTGAGAGTGATTGCTTAAACGATCTCTTTGCTAGTTGGGGACCTAATCAACATAATTGAACGTGAATAGGAACTTGTTATGAATGAGAATTGGGTCTCGATAATAATCTGTAAGAATAGGGAATGAATGGTGTTGCCGATGACGACAACCTCAACACTGTACCATAGGATGAAACGCCAAGCAGCAGGAGCGGGAGCAGAGCAGAATGAAAACACCTTTCTTGATATATGCCCATATATTGTGGTTATGGTTACAACTTGAGATGGGCGTGCGAGCTTACAAATTTTCCTACGTTCACACGTCCTAAGGTAACATTTTGTATGATAGCAAATATCCACTAGTACAAAAACTTATATTTTCTACCTATCTGGGGTAGTTTACAAAATTCAAATTATGACTACCCTACGTTATTACAAATTCTTAGCAGTGGTGGGGATTGCGCCTACCCCCACTCCTCGCCTGCACAACTTAGCAGAGGTGGTGGGGGTAGCGAAGCCCCCACTCCTTTTTCTTTGCGAGACTACCTACTTCATTTTATTATTTATCTACCTTTTACATTTTATGTTAGAAGATCTAGGTATTTAGGCACCTCATTATTTTAATCAGAGACCTATACAAGAGGCCTTTATTTATAATCTTACCTCTTAGTACCACATCAAAACCTTTAGGGCTTATGGGACAAAGGTTGGCGTATGACCTAGACATCTTTTAGGTCGAAACTACCACCTCCTAGACCCATATTACCTAGCCCATTACCTCAAAACCTTTACCAGTACCTTTGTAAGTAAAACACAAGCGTTAATATCATTTAATTCCTAGGATACCTAAATACCTAAACAATACCTATTTGAGCTAAAACTTAAATATCTCACAAAGTATAAAACTTACAGCTACGCTAAATATCTCATTTTACAGAACATTTTGAAAGCAACAATTTAAAACCAAATAGAACGTTACACATTAATAAACTTCAAAGTAATTAAAAACACAAACTAATTAACTAAATCAGTAATAACAAGCTACTACAGTACTTACATGAGAAAATCACAAACACAGATTTTATCACTAGGAACGCACTTAGTGTCCACAAATAGTCTTTTTGCTATACACATTTTAATCACTTTTTCCACTGATTTCACTTGATTGAAGCTGTCCGTAACAAATGGATAACATGAATACTGATGATGTATGAAAATTACTTGGCCACCTGCTACTACTAACCCACGTTTTATTAAGTTAATGTTGATGTCTATTGAAAGAACATTTAATAAGCTTTCGGGGCCAACCCCGAAAGCTTATTAAATGTTCTTTTGCAACGCAAAGCTAATTGTGGATGTCGCTGCGTACGCTTGTTCCTAAGACAGTAGACGTTCAGAACAAAATGTATGAGAAAATAGGTATTTATTTTGTGGTATTTTTACCGAAAAAGACTCATTGGCCCAAAATTGACTTTGATTTGTAAGTGCTAAAATTTTTAAAGCACATAAATACAGAATTTAATCATTTTAAAGCTTAAAAAACGATTTTTTAAGTAAAAGTTTTTTTTTCATACTTCTCGCGAAACAAGCGTACGCAGCGACATTTTGACAGTTGCCTTCCCCAAGATAAAGAATGGGCATTGTGTTTTTGCTTTTCTTAGAAATGACGTTGACATTTATTTCTTGCAATAAAGTTGAAATTGTAAATGACTTTAGGGTCAAACTACTTTATGTAGACGATTGTTTGCGTTGTTTTCCGATGGTCATTATTTAAATGCTTGGACATAGAAAAATTTTCGCTGCGCTCAAGAAGACCAACAAAGCGTGGAAAAGAAAAGTTAACATTATACGGACACTGTCTGTGAAAGAAAGAGACAAAGAATCAATTGACAATGTGCCAATATTTTTTACAGTAAGAGCCCCTAGCGTCCCGCCTTACAAATCCGCAATCACAATTTGTTTAAAATATTTGATAATCCTTATTAGAATTTCAAATTAAGGTATCGTGGAGCCATGGTGTCTTGTGCTCTAAGTAATTGTGATGTGATAAAAAGAAACAATCCAAGTAATCACACTTTTCAAAAGTACCTAATTAAGATTTTGCCACACATTTCTCTAAAACCAAATTTCGCTACATTTATTCGTTTATAAACGAAGAAAACAGTATGGAACATAATTTAATTTAATTAATTTTATAGTCATATTTTATGTATGTAAGTCATATTTTACGTATCTCGTATATAATGTATACATTCGTTTTTCGGATCACCTATTTATTGACATTGTTGTTCTTTGGCATTCTATTTCTATGGCTTGGACAATATCACACAGCGCCATCTAGACCCAAACTAAGCATAGCTTGTAATATGGGTGCTAGACAACTGATAAAACCATAAAAGGGGAATAAATGGGATCAATAATAATTCAGGAGAATGCGGGTAAATCTGATATCGAACCGTTAGAGAAAAACATATCAACAACTCATTAAAAAAAGAACACCCAAGATGGATACTATTGCCCCTGAAGTGGCTCAAGTGGAATTGTATATTGCAAAATATGCGGCAGTGTAATAACTATGAGCCCTAAAAATTCCACGTGAAGATTTATTAAAATTGTGTATCAGAATTAGAATCCTTACTATAATAATATAAATGCGAAAGTCCGTTTGTTTGTTTATTTGTTTGTTTGTTTGTTACGCCTTCACGTCGTAACTACTGAACCGACCATCATGAAATTTTACATATATGTTGTCAGGGGTGCAGAAAAGGACATAGGGTATTTCATCCCGAAAAAACGTACAATTCCCGAGGGATAGCAAAAAAACTGTCCACGCAGACGAAGTCACGGGCGGCCGCTAGTATTAAATAAAATTCATAGAGCGCCACTTTCGGTCAGGGTGCCACCTATAAAAAATGGTGCAAAACTTTTTTATGATTGTATTATAACATATCATATCATAACATTTCTAAGATCATAACCACATGTCATAACGGTTTTGCCTTGAAGGATCATTATAATATGTAGCGTGGAGCTATGAATGGGTTATATTTGAAATTCTGCCTTTGGTAAGGAATAACAAAAGCCTTAACCGATATCAAGTCTATAGAGCATAGATAATGGCATTGTCAATTCGTTTGACGTGTTGTAGGATTTTGGGTATGAGTACGAGCATAATAAATGAATGAACAATTTGGACGCACATCGAATGTGGATTTCCTTTGAATTTATGAGTAAGTACCTACTATTGGTTCCCTTCATCAATTAAACTGCAAAATAGATTTCTATATACGTGAGGCTAACACGTTTTATGTTTGTCTTGTGTATATGTTTTATGCTTGTGTGTGTGTAGCTTGGGGACCCTCCGCATTGCCTAGTTTCGTTTGTCCTAAAGTCACTTTACTTGGCATAGTATATTTTTTAAATTGATCTGGTAATAGCATTGTAAATGCAAAAATCTCAAATTTAAAAATTATTTATTATAGCTTTCTCGAATATCATAATATCTGGAAAGATATTTCAATTGAATGTCGAGGTAATTCCTCACATTGGTGAAATAACGCTGGCTTGCAGCGTAAGAGTGAGATATACCTACTAAAAGAAATTAGACGATGTCACTAGTGACTCGGCAGCTCAGCGGTCAGAGCATTAGACCGGACATACAAAGGTCGCGGGTTCGATTTCCGTCCGAGAATTGATCTAGTGCGAGTCGTATTTTTTCTAGTATATTATTTAGTATTGTATCCTGAGAGGATATTGCGTTTTTTTCATCAGTTTTTCATACATTATGTAGTTTGTTCCCATGATACCCCACGGATTTGGAATCTGCGACTGCAATCGATTGGTAATAGGTATATAGCTTGTTCGCATCATTAATTGATGTTAAATGCTTGACATTGCCTATATATCATACATACTTTGTCAGCATATATCTCCGATACCCTATGGATTTAGGGTCTGCGAATTAGGATTATTTCGCTCAGTCTAATCTAAGCAATCAATCCATATACTAATTATAGTTTGTCCGTATTAATTCTGGGTTTTTCTGAACCATCTCCAATAATGAACCAGTTATGGAAATAGCCACTCTTTTAATCAAGTTGGAAATGTCCAGAAAGTGCTAAGCGAAGTTTCCAAAGAATTTTCCCTGCAATTCAGTATTTATGTACAATAATGGAGTTGCTTCAAGTTTTCAGCTATAATTGGGAGTTAACAAAACATTTAATCAGACTCAGGGTTTTGAATATTGTATAATTGCCTTTTTGTAGTATAGTTTAGTGACTTTGAAATGATGTTTAAATATCTTATCTTCTCTTATTTGCATTTGCAACCACAGTGGAAATAATCAATACGTTTTATTTGCACCCTTTGAATTTGCAAAATAATGCACCGTTTGCAATTTTTTTTTTCAAATGACGGACCCTCTATCAAATTGCGATTTTTGCAGGTTTTTCAATCTAGGTATATCTCCTTGTTACAGATAGACAGCGTGGTTAGGGTAGTTAAATTAACAATGATTGTACTATAAAAAAATACAGTTATAATTACTCAGTAAAAGAGTTTTGTAAAATGAATAAATAAAAATAAATATAAAAAATCATCACGTTTCTATATATTTGTCCTTAAAGTAATCTTTATTACGAATAGGATTGCATCGTTATATCTTTTTCATTAGGATTATGATTAGGTTTCTTACAAACTTTTTTTGCCGTATCCGCGACTGTCTCGAAAGATTGGAAGATGTAGGTAATCAAGAAGATGCAAACAAGTTTTTGAATAGTCAATTATGATTTCATTAATAAATAAGACAAGCGCACGTTCGCGAGTCGAGAATGGAAAAAATAACAAAAACATTATTTTCCTTCGATCAATAGATGATCGAAAAAAAAAAACAAAATCATAGGCTGTTACAAGCACATTGTGCATGCCAATACTTATTTTAATAACAGCGGCCGCCGGCAACTTCGTTCACATATTTTTACTCTATTTTTTTACTGTTTTTCAATGTCGCGTTGCTGAACCGTTTCAGGGGTAAATAGAGGAAATCTATAAATATTATGTTTATTAATAGACTAGACAAGACATCCGCATTGCTCAATTTGTTTGTTTGAAATCTAAACACACCACTTTTCTTTATATCCCGACCGTAAATACAACATGTCTGTTATTATGTAAATTATGTTCACACTTCTTTTATTTGGAACCATTGTTTGTTTTAATAAAATTGTTTCATATCTCAGTTCGCCGTTATTTCAACAACCGACTCATATAAAAAATAACGTTTATTTTACGCAATTTTCTTGAAGCCGAAACAATTTATTTGTATAAGAATGTTAGAATAGAAATGGCATTTGATATAACGCGGGCGCTTTTTCCAAGCTTTGTCATATATCTCGAAATATAAGACACTGTGGGATTCAATGTCACTTTATGAGTGTATAGAGCGGGCGTCGTGTATTTTATGATATAGATTTCCTGTCTTCCTTTTTTTTTATAACCAGATTGCAGGTCCCTTTTTATTTTGCGCCTCTTGAGTTACGCACGCTGTTATTTTAAGGCAGGTATACTATACACATTTACGACTTGTTATTTAAATACATAAATAATGTGATCATAAATATCAGAGGTAATAAGAGCGAGCTTGTTTATTTTAATTATTAATATTAGCATTTACATCGCAGATCTGGAAAATAAGACAAAAACTGGGTCTGTGAGCTGTAATCCACGCTTTAACATGTATCTCCGCCATTTTGAAAATTTTCAATAAAATATACACCTATAATGCACCTAATTATCGAACCTGCTTTTCAACATTTACAACATTTCACGAGAATCGGTTGAGAAATGTGACCTGTAGAGGAGAACAGACGGACAGCCGACAAGCATTTTTTCCCAAGCTGAAACGGAGACGCTCCTACTATCGTGCTTCGTGCTTCGCGCTCGCTCGTTCAAACATTAATTTGATTTAGATCATTCTGTGCAACTGGTTTCATTCTTTAAATCCTAACCGTATAAAATTTCGCAACACATGCATAATTATTTGACAGTTGGTTGGTTGTAATTGGCAAACGAACTTTGAGGTTATTCTAAGATTTATGTTTTTTACGTTTGTTGACAACAACCATTACATCAACACGCACAACGATTACATTCTAATCTAAACAACAGATACCTACTTAATTTGGGATTTGATTCTCGAGAAGTAGACAAACTTAACTCGTTTGAATGTTGAATTTTCTAACGGGAATTTTTCAAAAGTCGTTTATTTTCCATAATATGTAGTTTCCAACAATTAGACAATATCTACCTTATTCGTGCTCAGGCCTTGAGAATAGGGCAAGCCCAAAGCCTGTTATTAAAAAAAAAACAAACGAACTGAGAAACTGCTCCTTTTTTTGAAGTCGGTTAAAAAAGAAAGAAAGAAAGAAATGCCAGGTTTAACTTTTGGCTACGTTTTAGAATAAGAGGTTTAAGTTTATATCCTGGCATACCTATAACTATATTGGTTTATCCTAGAAATAAGCAGTTTGACAAAATATTCTTAGATTAATTTCAGTTTTAATTATAATCTCAATTGAATAAGTTTATACCAATCGATTCTATTTCTATACTATCTATTCTATTACTAAACGTTCATGAATATCAAAATTAATGTTCTTTGAATGTTATTGAACTGAAACTGAACAGAACTCATTAAAATACAATTTATAATTATTATTATGTATTTATTTTGAAATCATCCTAAGTAAATAAAACTTAGCTTTACCTAAATAAATAGCTTCAGAAATAAATATTTAACAAAGTCTTTTTATTTAATTGGTTTAAGTTAATTTATTATTTAATTTTGTGAATTAATTGATACTAAAAAGAGAGAATTTACTGAAACTACCACCATTTCACAACATTGGGAGGCCCCTCCAAGAATGAAATGGCGAGCTTTAAAGCTTAACCACACTGTATTTATGTTTTTGGAAATGTTATTGAATACCTATTAAGTAATGTACTTAGTTTTGTTTTTATAAAGGACCGGAAATCTAGTCTAGCGGTACTATTTTATAGTTGCTCAAAGAAAACTAAACTTAGGTATTGTTTATTTATTCTAAGCTATAACTCATTCACTTCTCAAGCCTACGCGCTCACTAGATATGAAATAAAACACTTTTTAATGGATACTAGCGCGGTTTTATTGAAAGTAGTTTGGTGACTAGTTGGTATTTTCCCGACGTTTCGGCACCTTTAGGCTGCGTTCAAACGATAACACACGACCCGACCTCAACCCGAACTCAACTCAAACTCAACTCAAACTCACCTCAACCACAGCCCACCTTGAAATACATCGCTTACAATTTTGAGTTTTATGACACTTTAATAAGGTCCTGTGTAATGTCCAGGTGAGTTTGAAGTGAGTTCTGTTTGAGTTTGGTTTGAGTTCGGTTTGAGTTTGATTTGAGTTTGGGTTGTGTACGGGTTGAGTTTGAGTTGAGTTCGGGTTGAGCGCGGAAAGTGTGCAGTTGCATCGACAAAATAAAAAAAGAGCTTATAAATGTGTCATAAGACTCAAAATTGTAAGTGATGTATTTCAAGGAGTAGGCTGCGGGTGAGTTGAGTTTGAGCTGAGTTTGGGTTGAGGTTGGGTCGTGCGTTATCGTCTGAACGCAGCCTTACAGCTGCCGTGGTCACATTCAATAAAACCGCGCTATTATCCGGTAAAAAGTGTTTTATTCTATAACAATTTATTGAAATTCGTTGAAATTTGACCTTATATTCTTTATTAAATTATTTCGTGTGGTCTTCAAGTCCCGTCAGATTTCCCTCGGGACAACTTTCTCGAATCAATGTTTCGTTTTTTATTTTTCCAACATCTACCTTGGAGGGACAGACTGAAGCGTAATATTTCGTTGTAACCGCTTACTTCCACTTTTACATTTAATATAACTTTCATATTTTGAAGAGCTACATAATTTTATAGTACTTATTTAATATTGATTAATTAACTACTGACTAATGGCAATCATCCTGAGTTTTTAACCGACTTCAACAAAAGGAGGAGGTTCTCAATTCGATTGTATGTTTTTTTTATCGTTGTTCACGCATATCTTCGTCATTTATGGACCAATTTTGATGATTCCTTTTTTGTTCGATTGAGTTTGCTTGCGAGATGGTCCCATTTATCTTTTTTTCAAATCGGTCAGGTAGTTTTCAAGTAATCCTGAAAATACTATGATTTTGCATCAACTACCTTGACGACTTACTTATTTATGAACCGAATTAGATGATTTTTTTTGTTGCAAAAGGGATACTTTAGTGTAGTCTTTTTAACCGACTTCAAAAAAGGAGGTTCTCAGTATGTATGTATGTTTCTTCGCGATTATCTCACCTTTGGCTGAGTCGATTTTTCTACCTAAATAATATACCTAATACAGAAGGTACTTACACTAAAAATAAAAAAATAAAAAATTGTTTATAAAACAAAAAAACCGACTTCAAAAAACCTGCCTATAAGCAAGAAATAATATTCAAATCATTAGATATGCATTATCATTGTTATAATAAAAACACGACTATTGAAGTCGGGTGGGGCTTTTAGAATAAAAAATTAGGAAGTTGTACTCCAGCCCCACCCGACTTCAATAGACGTGTTTTTATTATAACAATGATAATGCATATCTAATGATTTGAATATTATTTCTTGCTTTTTATAGGCAGGTTTTTTGAAGTCGGTTTTTTTGTTTTATAAACAATTTTTGGAAAAAAAAAATTAGCTTGCAGAGAGCGCTATTTTGGCTTGGTATACAAAAGAACATTTTACGACAAATAACAAGGGAAAAACATTAACATCAAAATATCATAATGTAATTAGAAAGCTTTCTTTAGTAACACCCTTTTATTTAATTTCAATTTTACACCCTTATTCAAAACATTACTATGAGGTATTGTGTCCGAGGCTGCGGACGCACAGTGTCCCAGCTGCCAGTCACAGAGCTCTATTTGCACGCAGTGCGTTCGCATAGGTAAGGGTCGTTTGAGTATTCTTCTTGAATACGGGTGTAAGTGTTTAAAAATATGTATGAAAAATTAAACTTTATTACGACGATATTAATAAGACGATATTACTTGCCAAATTTCATAGTTTGGGAAGTACCGTATGAATTTTTATTCCCTGGAGAGTGTCTCTCAAACCTAATCTGTTTTTTTGCGGTATAAACGGCCGTATTTTTTTATACTTTCATAGATTAAAAAAAAATATTTTCACAACTTTAAAGGAGTATAGATTTCAGTATAATATGATTTTAATTTCAACTCGATACCTCCACGCGTTTCGAGATAGGGTTTTAACAGACCGACGGACAGACATACAGGCAGTTTATGATTTAATTACAAATGTATAGTTTTTAGATTTTCCCTGTATTTGTATTATAAGATGATATTAATTACATAGTTATAGGTCCACAGAAAGTACCTTATGAATTTGATTCCCTTGAGAGTGTCGAAACATGCGTTTTTTGCGGCATAAACGACCGTATCTTTTTTTACGTTAACTTAAGAATTTGATTTTGTCGCAGCTTCAAAGAACCGTAGATTTGAGTGTATGGTGTTAACTTCAACTCGATACCTTTATGCGTTCCCGAGATAAAGGGTTTTAACAGTCCAAAACGGACAGACATACAGACAGTTATGATTTAATTACAATTTTATAGTTTTCAGGTTTTTTAATGTACTTGTAGTATAAGACGATATCACTTGCCATTTCATAGTTCTAGGTCAACGGGAAGTACTCTATGAATTTTAATTCCTTGAGAGTGTCTAAATGTGCGTTTTTGCGGCATAAACGAGCCGTATCTTTTTTTAGGTAAAACTTAGAAGATTTTTTCACAGCTTCAAGGGATCGTAGACTTGAGTATATATGGTTTTAATTTCAACTTGATACCTCCACGCGTTCCTGAGATAAAAGGTCGTGACAGACAGATGGACAACAAAGTGATCCGTTTTTTTCTTTTGAGGGATGAAACCCTAAAAACAGCTCTAACTTTCTTGTTAGTGATAAAATTAAAAAATTTTTACTTAATAAAACTATAATTTTGGTGGTCATTTAGCCATTTCGGTGGTTAGATTGCGTTAGATGACTGTGATGCAACAGTAAAAAAATTCACAGATTTTACAGTCCCCGCAAGAATCGGAGCATTGAAAATGAACACAAAATTAACGGAAAACCAAAATCAAATCAAATGCAAAGTCCTATTACCTATATATTTTTAAAGTAACCTCGGTAGACCTATTTATTTTTACGATTAAAGCGCCCGCTGACTGCCTCGACGCGGCCTAAATAATATAAACCAATTTTAAAAATTTCAACAAATGCACTTCTCGTCCGCTTTTGCATCTTTTAACACTATTACCATGACGATCGGCCAATAATCATAGAAGCTAGATCACTTTTTATGTACGGTAAGAGCCGTTTTTCTACAATTCCAAATCTAAAGGGACCACCTACAGGCCACAATCATAAACCGATTTTCAAAATTATTTCACCATTTGATAGCTAAAATAATACACTAGGACTCTTTTTTTCATTTTTTCTTAAGTCAGTTTTTTTTCCGAAATATTTACAATTTAGTAAACAAACATCCCCCAAAATACTCGGAGATATGGCCAAAATTACGTCTCAGGCGATTTGCATCTGATAACCATTTTCAATGGTAAAATGGTTACAATAGCAGCCAGCAACGAATGTAGCTTAGAACTTCTGTACTTTGTCATAGCATCTGGTTTCACAGATCTCTTAAAGTTTGAAACATTTATCAAAAAAGTTGCTATGCCAAAGTACTTAAGTGCTAAGCGACTTTTGTTGCTGATCGTACAAATTTTGTGACTGCGTATTCCTTTCGTCAATAGGGAATATGCATCAATTTTTTTTTAAATCTTAATCAAAAGTATAATGCGTGAGAAAGTTAACTGTAATATTAAAACTTTTCTCTTGCGTTTTTTTCTCATGATATAGTCACTTGAAGTTAGCGCGCAGCAGCACCCGCCGAAAACGCTCCATACAAAACGGTGACGTCACACATCACGTTTCAGGAGTATTTCGGCGCGTTTAATATGGAGTTAGCCAATAATCTTCAATTATCTCCCTAAATTTTGCGTTTAAGTACATATGTGTCATACAAAATATTGTTTCTTATTCGATATTCTATCTGACTGTAAAGTGCATTATATCCGAAAATGAAAAAAAAAATATCGTTATTTTCCCCTGATTTCATCGTGTGATAAAACTAGGATTATACATTTTTTTATTTTTTTTCCTGTTCCATCATGTTTTTATAAGTGTCCGCAGCGATCAAGCTCAAATTCATCAAAATCGGTGATTTATGCATATTCCCTATTACTTACGACGTCGGATAGCTTCGGGTTTGGGATCCCTTGTCGTCTCGCAATCGGAGATAAGACTTATTTTCCAATCTTTTGTTTATCTACCCACCCGGAAGTGGCGAAATATGGTAAAGCCGCTTGGGGATCGTTTGTTTCAAATATATTCTTCGCGTAATTTGCGCAATCGCTAAAGGATAACATTTTGACAAAAAAACGATTTTAATTTTATAAATTTCATGTCACCTTCAGATTTCAAGTAGGTACCTACTTACATAACAATAAATTGGGGCGTTGCGCGCTGCGATGTTTTTACTAAAAAGGAGTTTAAAAAATAGTTGGAAATTATAGTTAACTAGCGGCCGCCCGCGGTTTCACCTGCGTGGTTCCCGTTTCCGTGGGAATATCTGGATAAAAAGTATCCTATATTTTAATCTAGGCTATCTACTATATGTGTGCCAAATTCCAACTAAATCCATTCAGTAGTTTTTGCGTGATTGAGAAACAAACATCTAAACATCCAAACATTCAAACATCCAAATCCACAAACTTTCACATTTATAATATTAGTAGGATGTAGATCTTTCATTTAGGCCCTTTATCAAAACTTCTGGAACTGCAGTATTGAGATGAATTTAGATTCAATTTCACGCCTGTAACACACCATCATCGCCGCTAAACACCGCAGTAGCACAGCTTTACAATCATAAAATGTGGCAGTATTTGCTATTTATAGTGGCAGCTTTAGTATGTCATGCTCACTTTGAACATTTCTGGCGGTAGTATCGTGTGAGGCGGGTCGTTACGTTCCCTCAAATATGGTTGAGCGAAACGATGGCTGGTTCATGCGTCATGCTCGTGAACGGGTGCTGCCAGTAGTGGGAATGGGTCTGATTCTGAGTACCTATCTTAACACATATTGAATTATTTAAACATGTAAGTACCTACCTGCCTATCTACCCGTAGGTATTTCTTTTTCGCAATGTAATTATTAGGCAATTTCGCTACCATCAATAAATTTAGATTGTTTTTCGGAGAACTAAATGAATAAAGTACCTATTCAATGAGCTGGTTAATTAAATAAACCTCTCGTTTTGCTAATTAATTTATTGGAAATCACTACTTTTACTAAATTAATGTAGAAATTATGTTTGTTTGTTCATTAAAAACTCTAATCACTTAGCTAGTCAATTTTAACGATATTGTTTTGCAATTTTGTTGTCTCTTTATGATATATGCAGAGTTAAAAAAACAGCCCTTGACGACTTTCTTGCCGGTTCTTCTCGTTAAAGGTCTCCCATAGGGGTTTGCGAACCGATGGCGCAGCTTCCTTGATATACAAGTGCTTGTATGTAAAAAAATTAATGTTGTATTATTTATTCATAAATGTTTGCCAACAAGTAGATACAAATCATTGTTATATGATTATGTTACTGTAAGTAAAAGCCCGTAAAAATCAGATCAGCCGTTTTTACGTGATTATACGGGTCCCCACCAAGCGCGCTGCTCCCTTTTCCTCTCCCTCTCCTCTTCCACCTTGCACTCTCTCACTCCCTCCTCTTACCCTTCACCTTTCCTCCATTTCCTCCTCCCCCTCCCTCTCCATCTCTCTCTCCCTCTACTTTCTCTCCCACCTCCCTCTCCCCCTCCCTCTCTATGAATCCTGAAATCGCGAAAAAAATATCAGTTGATTTATACAAAAATTAATAATGACAATATCAAAATGTACGAAAAAGATTTTTTTTTCGCGATTTCAGAGTTGGTCCTATATTAAAGATGTTCAGGTTGATGGTTCGAAACATGGTTTTTTCGTTTGTATAACAATTTTACTAATTTTCTAGAAAGTGGTCAAGTTTTATTTTTTTTACGACGACGTTTATGTTTATGCCTTTATCTCGATAAAATCGACAAAGCTTTAAAGCATATAAGCTATAACCGGGTGCTTGCTAATATGTAAATATTAACCTTGTGCTTTCGTCCGAATATAATTTGTAAGAGGAAAAAAATATCTAAACGATCTAACCGAAAACGATATCCGTAATAAATTATAATAACCAAAGAATATGTTATTCGTTTGAACTTTCTTACCTTATATATTTTTTTTCGAGCTAAGCTTTGGACGATGAAGAAAATCATGTGTAATGGACTGTAACAAATTAATACTAATGTAATATAGATGAACAACTATAAATAATTTTAGTAAACAACAATAATAATGAAGGTACTTATGATTCGGATTTGTTATGCTTTCAGTCGATTTTTCAGGATTTATTTTGAAGTTTAGACGACAAAGATTAATGTGGTATTTTTTTTAAATACATTCAAAATATTATCAAAAATAGTATAAAGGATAAAGCTAGACGTTTGAAGTATTGATGTGTGGGTCTCCAGCTTCCTCATAGGCTATAGAGAAATTCTAAGCATGCTATATATATTTCAAAGCATAATAGGAGCAATCAAACTTCCAGACAAAATAATAGCAGCCACCATAAGTTCGTCACCATGAGTTATTTAATGTGTGTGAGCTGGCGACACGTGTCTGCAGCTTACACATCCCGTTAAGGTAAATCAGTGAGGTTAGGGTTTTAGACTATAGTCAGAAATTTAGAGCCTAATTGCAGCAATGAGATCCAAAAAAACTCACCATCACACTCAAATACTGTTGAAACTACGAGCATAACACTGTGTGCGAGCTGGAGACACGTGTTACTGGCTTGCACACCTGTATTTTCGTAATTATTTAAGCCACGATTATATTTACCTCAAAATTCTCAGCCAAATTGGAGCATTAGGCTCCAAATTTATCAAACCTTTATCTCGAAAAGTTTTTGAGCTACGAGCCGATATCTATGTGTAAGCTGGGGACACGTGTCTCTGGCTGACACATGGTGAATAGCTGTAACTGTATATGTTAGAGTTTCCTTTTGAACATCAACTAATACGTTATAATTGCAGCACACACGAGGCACAATTTCAAATCTCTGGGCCTCTTAGTTTCAAAATTACAAGCCAAAAACCGTTTTCCCGCCAAAAAATTCAAAATAATTGCTCGGAAGCGGCTAATCGCGCCGTTGCCGTTCCGTGCGCTACACTATTGCAATCAAATTTGAATCTAAGAGCTAGTATTATTTTGGTTCATTTTAATTTGCGCTCTCGATCGTTTTAATTTCTGTACTAAGAATTTTAGTCTAGGAGGTAGGAGCCGTCTGATATAATAACTGGTAACTTAATTTAAAAGAAAAACAAAGTCTATTTATTCAGGAATGTTCATATCGCTATCCTTAGTTATTATAATATTTTTTTACTCATCTCATCCCACATATGTTATAAGTACGAACATTTGTCTGTCTGTCTGTATGTTTGTTACTCTTTCACGCAGAAATTTGGCATACAGACAGACACATATAAATATGGCCTGGACTGGAGTAGTCGCAAATTCAAAATTCAAAAATAATTTATTCAGTCTAGGCTGTTACAAGCACTTGTGAATGTCATAGAAGCTACGCCATCGGTTCGCAAACCCTAAGCGGGAGACCTTGTAACGAGAAGAACCGGCAAGAAACTCGTCAGGGGCTTCTTTTTTCTCCCTGTATATTTCATACAGAGTCGTCAACATTGAAAAATGAGCTCCACATTTAAAGTGAGGGCATTTTCCATCACAATAATTAATATATCAATGGCCGTGTGCGCGCGTTCTGTTTTTTCATTAGCACGAACATTTAATCGAGAAAAAAACGCGGGCAAAAGCACTCAATATAGTAATATTATCTGTGGTAAAAATAATTTCGTTTAAAAAGTTTTTTAATTTGAGATTTTTGCATTCACAATGCTATTTTAATTGTGTTAATCCCGATTCCAGTCCAGGGGGCCTACAACGAGCTCTTATAGCAATGTCTTTTAGGTCTTACATTGACTTTTCGTACCACGACGTCCTATAAAGAAGGTTGTTTCTACCTCAAATTTCTTAGCAATTTTGTTGCGATCATCTTTAACTTGTTCACTCTTTGTCAAAAAATATCTAAGGTTGCCAACTTAACGCAAATTTAAGTAAGTTACTATTTTTTACAAGTTCTATAACATTTTTTTCTGGAAGAAACTAAGTTGTCATAAGAATGTCAACTTATAGTCGATACCAAGTATAGTAAGGATAAACTCACAAATCATATTTTCTTTGTTCTGCATACAGGTAGTAATTACTCAAGTAAATAATAACAATAACACTTCGCCGCACAGTTCCGGTTAAGAATAGGACTGTCCCATCTCATCCCGTGGATATCGTAGAAGGCGATAGAGGGAAGTAAATTGGGATAAGGACAGGAGAATGATGACACAACCGGGATTTGACCGGCTATCCTGATACATAAGAATAAGTTTTATTTATTCTTATGCCTGATATCCGAATGGCTGGTCATTTTGAAGTCCCTTTATTTTGTTTCAAAGTTTAGCAATTATTTGACTGTAGGTAAATCGTAAATGGTAGCAAATAGGGAGCAACTTTTGGTCTCCAGCCTGACGTGAATCGATACAGACAACCAGCCATTCTAACGCTCACAGAAATCCGTCCCATTCTTATACCTAACATTAACATTCTTCCCATAATCGTAAGCGTTAATACGTCTAAGTAAGTCTATCTAAGTATAAAGTATTTTCGATACTTATTTTGTAACTACCCATGAAAAAGAAAAATAACATAGTAGATTCTTGTTAGCAACCCTAAGCATACATTTTAATACGTCAAATCTAGCGATCCTTTGGCGATCATAAAAGTGACAGGCAGGATGGAATCAAAATTATTAAGGCGTGTAGACACGAACGAACAAGAGCATGATGAACACGAACATTTACGAATATTTATTTGGTTCGCACAGTCACCATCAGAACTTGTAAAGGTAACTTGTAGTGCATGGAACTTATTGACATTTTAAACTGATCAGAAGTATTTGGTCACCTTGTCTGCTATGATATACTGATGGCAACTGTCCGTGTAAACATAAATCTCAGACTCCCAAGTCCTTTAGAGATAGAGTTAGAAGGCATTTCCTTTCCTCTTCTTCTGATTGACCATTTATTTATTTTCTCCTTTATTTATCTTTAGGTATAACTATTGTTTGTATTTATACAACACACTTGTTCTTCCCTTTTTTATCATTGCACCACTCCCCTATATTTCATTTTTTCTATTTATTTTACACCCAATGGTTGCCTGGAAGAGATTGTTGATTGGCAATAAGACCGCCTCTTCTATACTTTCTTCTTTGTATTTTTGTCCCCTTTTCTGTAATATTTTTACTTGTGTGCAATAAAGCGTAATTTATTATTATTTTTAAATAAATTATCAGAGTGAACACGAACACTATAAATACAACACTTTCACACTGAACAACAAAATATTTTAGAAGATTTTTGACGCACACTGTGGAGGCCGTTCGTTTGTATAACAAAGACTTACCTGTGCTCGTGATGAGGAAGTCTTGATGATGAAAATTATTAATGCAAAATGTAATGTGTTATAATGACAAAGCAATAACAGCTTGTTTAAACCAGCCTTTTTCAAAACGATCTTTTTTCCAGCGATGTTGATATGAGCTCTACATAGATTCGTACCATGACATTTCTGTCAAACAAACTATGATAATATAATAACCTTATATTATTCCCGCAAAGTACTGGGAAAGAACGAATAATTTTACTAATAATTTGTCTATACCTTGCTTAGATATAGGAAAAAATACGCTATGTTGTGATTATTTATTCTGTGGTTTCAACAATAGGCATGAACAAAGAGGTACCTACCCACTTATGTCATGCGTAGCGTAAATATGTCACTCGTCTCGTGATCAAAAAAATATTTACTTAAACACTAAACAGCTTTAATCCTTCGATTGATATAATTTATAACCACGTATTAATAATTTATTGATAAATCTACCACACACATGATATCTTAAAAGTGGACAATTTAATACTTTTGCAGTAAACAGGATAGGATTCTACTCCAAAGAGCTGAATATCGTCACAACGTCTTTTAAGTTCATGTAAGTAAATGGGAGTATTATATTTATTGTTTTATGGTCTTAAAAGCAAGTACCTAGTGTAAGTGTAAATAAGTCGTTTTATACTGAAATGCTCGTAACAGCTTGATTGAATTATGTTAGAGTATCTAACTACCTACTTACATTATTTTTGGTTATTTGCAGGTTTGCCAGGGAATCATACGGTGATAAACCCATAAACGCCATAAGCTTCCGACTTAAAAAGGATAATTTTGTACAACAATACTGTGACAATTTTATTAGATACTTACAGAAAAGATGTTTCATTTTGAAAAGTGAATATCATAAATAAATACCCATATCAAGTAATAAAGTAATCATTTTCTTTGCTCTTATTTATTTTGTACCATTGCGCTAGCTATAGCTAGGCTTAGCAAAAGGGCCGTGACTTTATTTCTATAAATTAGTTTTGTAAAATTTGTAGTTTGGTTTTGTGCATGTTCTACGACAAAAAATCTAGGGTACCTACCTAAACATAGCTTAGCACTATCATAGGTGGGCGTGCTGTAATTAATATTGATTTTGTTTATTTAGTAGGGACAACTTGTCTTAGTAATATGTTCCCATTAGAAGATGATTAATAAAAAGGCAATAATACAATACATGTACTGTTTTATTTTAAAAGGAAGTTGTGTAGATTTATAAGAGCACAAGCTCACTCACAGAATGAAAACTCACGAACAAAATACCAGTAGAATTTGAGATTTTTCATCACAAGCCTCCAATTGTCGCACAGGTTATGAACAAGCTGGTTCGGCTACAAATGAAATCACCCGATGAACAAATAATCATCAAGTTTAAAAAAATCACATTCTGGGCGTAGTTAAATACGACGCCTTTTTCTTCACAGTAAATCTTCGTGATTTCGTACCATTCTTTTGTCATCTAAAAATAATTGTAAAAGATAACTTATTTATTAGTCATATTTTAAAGAAAGTTCACTCATTATGCCGAGAAATATGAGTAAATTATGCACATTGTGAACTATGAACAATCTAATTTTGGAACATTTTACTTTAAATCATGTTGATTGTGTCGCACAAAAACACCCTTTTTAAGATCGCTGAAAGATCGCTAGATTTGACATAATTGACGTAAAACAAGATTGCTAGTTGTCAAAAAGGCAGCTCATGGTACGGATTTATGGTACGGATTGAGTGAACGAGTTATGAATGATGACATGAAAAAGGGAATTAATTAAATGGGTAACTGGAAATAATTAAAGGCGACTGTAAATGGGATACTTAAATACTAAACTGGACAGCAGTTTATTTTTTGGGCGACAAAATAACTAAACGGGCGACTAACTTACAAAAATACTCAAAACCGGCGACTACATATGGGTGATAAATAATTTAAGTTAGCAGAGAAAACTCTAAATGGGTGACAAAAATACTGAGTGGGCAACTATTATACCAAGTAGGTAACTATTATAACTGATTTAAGCTGCCCAACATGGTATTTTTAACACGTTTTTATTAGGCTGCTTTCTCGTTTGTTTGTTTTTTGTCATATCGGTTAGGATAGTAGTCATCTTTTTTAAATAAAATAAATGGCAATTTTTTTACATTTTGTGTGCCCTAAGGTTGTCGTCCAAATAGTAATTTGGTCGCCCGTTACCCAATTTGTATTTTAAAGTCATCCATTTTCAATATCTGTAGTCGCCCTCGGTCCTTCACCCACTTAGTATTTCAGTACGCTATGTTCAGTATTTTTGATACCCAAAATGGGAATTTATTGTCGCCCAAATAGACGGGAAGGGGGATGGGAGAGGGAGATTGAGAGTGAGAGGGAGAGGAGACATAAATGTGGATTCAAGGATTGGGAACGGGAACGAGCACAAAGGGGAACTGCACTGCACCTAACGGGGACGGGTCCAAACGGGAACGGGAAAGGGTAAAGAAACGGGAACGGGATATTTATATCTCTCGACCCATTTTCTGTTTATTGTAATAATCTAGCTTCCGCCCGCGACTTCGTCCGCGTAGATATTAGAGAAAATCATTTGGGAACCTTCAACCAGGACACGACCAGCGATTTTAACGTGGTTAGGAACACCACCAAGCCACAGAATAACTAATACCAAGCGAGTAGCTTCGTGCGAGGTCTGCCAAACGCGGCAAACGTCTTGCCTCATGAGGCAGTGCGCTTGGTGTGGACCCGCCTAATCGCGTAAAAACGGCTGGTCTGATTCTGGTTGAAGGTTCCCAGATGATTTTCTCTAATATCCACGCGGACGAAGTCGCGGGTGGAAACTAGTTATACATAAAGTTTTATTCTAGGTACATATATTTCTTATAAAATGGTATACTATTTACAAAGCATAATTTCTTTGCTTTTTCCAAGCAATATATGTGTTATCATTCGTTCATTCCCAGCACAAAACAAGATTGTTATTTGATGTCGTGGTACGAATTTGAGTGATATCATTTAGAGCTTGTAACAAGCTTGCTGGATATAAGCTTACTTATAAAAAAGGTGGGAGTAGGCCCCCTGGCCATATTTATATATGTCTGTATGCCAAATTTTGGCTTGAAAGAGTAACAAACATACAGACAGACAGACAAATGTTCGTACTTATAATATAAGTGGGATTAGTGTAAAAAAATAGTATAATAACTAAGGATAGCGATATGAACATTCCTGAATAAATAGACTTTGTTTTTCTTTTAAATTAAGTTACCAGTTATTATATCAGACGGCTCCTACCTCCTAGACTAAAATTCTCAGTACAGAAATTAAAACGATCGAGAGCGCAAATTAAAATGAACCAAAATAATAGTAGCTCTTAGATTCAAATTTGATTGCAATAGTGTAGCGCACGGAACGGCAACGGCGCGATTAGCCGCTTCCGAGCCATTATTTAGAATTTTTTGGCGGGAAAACGGTTTTTGGCTTGTAATTTTGAAACTAAGAGGCCCAGAGATTTGAAATTATGCCTCGTGTGTGCTGCAATTATAACGTATTAGTTGATGTTCAAAAGGAAACTCTTACATATACAGTTACAGCTATTCACCATGTGTCAGCCAGAGACACGTGTCCCCAGCTTACACATAGATATCGGCTCGTAGCTCAAAAACTTTTCGAGAGAAAGGTTTGATAAATTTGGAGCTTAATGCTCCAATTTGGCTGAGAATTTTGAGGTATATTATATAATCGTGGCTTAAATAATTACGAAAATACAGCTGTGCAAGCCAGTGACACGTGTGTCCAGCTCGCACACAGTGTTATGCTCGTAGTTTCAACAGTATTTGAGTGTGATGGTGAGTTTTTTGGATCTCATTGCTGCAATTAGGCTCTAAATTTCTGACTATAGTCTAAAACCCTAACTTCACTGGTTTGCCTTAACGGGATGTGTAAGCTGCAGACACGTGTCGCCAGCTCACACACATAAAACAACTCATGGTGACGAACTTATGGTGGCTGCTATTATTTTGTCTGGAAGTTTGATTGCTCCTATTATGCTTTAAAATATAGCATGCTTAGAATTTCTCTATAGCCTATGAGGAAGCTGGAGACCCACACATGAAGTATTGATTCTCGAAATGTTCAATTTGTTGACTGTCGAAAATGGAAAGTTCATGAATTCATGAACTTTCCATTTTCAACAGTCAACAAATAAAGAATACAGATATACACACGGGAATAAAGATTCTATCCAAAGCTATTCACGAAGGCTACGGAAATGGTTGTGTTTTTAGTTGGTAATCTATCTTCTGTATGGCTCTCATATTTCTAGTTATACCTTCAGTTGTTCTATCTCACGAAGGCAGTTCGAATATGAACGTTGTATTGTATGTACTTCCTAGTATACGATCAAGCATGGCTTGTCTAGCACATAGGTACACGTAGTTACCACCACCACTGTCATTTGGGGGCGTGGCCTACCTTTGATAGGCCACGGTAATCACGTGATACCTACATGCTTGATCGGCTGCCCCATTTCAAAACCTAGTAAGTCTTCAAAAAGGGCGATTATTGTTTTTTTGGCTAAATACTATTACCTAGTAAGGCTCAATATAATGCAAAAACACATGTATCGATAGCAAGCTTATATAAAGAGTTACGAGCTATCCTAAACCTAGTAAGAGCATCAACTTCTTAAGCTTTACCACTTCAAAACATAGTAAGTCGTAAAACCTTTTCAAAAATTTAGTAAGTGGACACACTTACTAGGTTTTTAAAATGGTTAAATATACATACTAGGTTCTGTTAAGGTCAAATAAAGAAATAACAATTATTATTAGTTTTAGTAAGACATTAAAGTCGTGTGTTACTAGGTTTTATTAGAAGGCGGAGAGTCGTGCTTTGGATAGTGCCTTCCTTCCCTCTCCCTTTGCCGGCTGGCGCAATTCCGACGCGGTTTGTCTAGTTTACGAGACGAGCGCAAGCGTAGACGCCTGCGAGGCCATACGGGAAACGCACATACTTTTTTAATTTTTTTTTAGGGTTTCGTAGCACGACTCCCACTGCTGCGTATAGGCCTCCCCAAGGATCTCCACGATGGTCGGTGCTGCACTGCCCGCATCCAGTCCGACCTTCACCAGATGGTCGGTCCACCATGTCGGGGGTTTACCCACGGAGGGTCGTCCGGTGCGCGGGAACCATGCTAGAACCTTTCTGCCCCAACGGCCATCGGTTCTTTTCGCCATGTGTCCCGCTCAGTACCACTTCAGCTGATCAATCCTTCGAGCGATGTCGGTGACTTTAGTTCTCCTACGGATCTTCTCATTTCTGATTCGATCGCGCAGGGAAACGCCGAGCATGGCTCTCTCCATTGCACGTTGGGTAACCTTGAGCCATAAGAATATATTCTTATGCTTGAGCCTCCTTATGAGACCTATAGTTAGCGACCACATGAAACACATTGGTCATAGACTTTCGTCATGAGACACTGAGGTAAATCGGACACGAAGATTTTTCGAAGCTTCCCGAATGCTGCCCATCCGAATTGGATTCGACGAGAGATCTTTTTCTCGAAGTTAGACTTACCTAACTGGACTGCCTGTCCTAGGTATACAAAAATATGGCATGGTATAAGGTAACTACGGAATCCACTAAGGAAGCATTTTTGAAAATTCTATCCCTAAGAAGATGAAATAAGGGATGAAAGTTTGTAAGAAAGTCACGTGTTTAGGCTGACGATTGAAAATTAATAAATACGGGTCTCAGCGTTTTTCAAAATTCTACCCTTGAAGGGGTCAAAAGTGGGATGAAGTTGTATATTGAAGAAAATCCTTCATTTTCGAAGTAAAAATCGCTTAAAGTCAGCTGTTTAAAAACCTAAAAAGTTTTAAATAAATAAAATAAAATAAAAATCATTTATTTTAGGCTTCACACCCATAGATCAGTTTAAGACAGACACATTAATAACAATTAAAAAATTAAATCAAAAATAAGAAGGCATTTAAAATTAATTCATTAATTAAAATTAAATTGGTAATAGAATTCAAATTGAAATAGAATAAAAATTAAATTAGAATATAATATGGTTTATGTTTCATTCAATTTTACTAGGTTTTAATCTGGAGAAATAAATACATACCTGACGAGTCGACCTTGATCAGAACAGAACCTAGTATGAGCTCATTTGACCTGGGTACTTTGATACTTTGGCGACGATTTGAACCAGATCAAAACCTAGTAAGAGCTGTTACTGGGTTTTGATATAGTTTTTGTGATCTAAAATTTTAATCTTGTTTTTGTTTCAAGTTGTTTTTTTTTATAAAACATGTAATATAAGTTTATAAAAAGAAAAACGTTTGTAAAATGAATGGTACCATACCGCTCTTTTTCCTACATATCAATTTCTAGTCAGATACTTAGTAGTTCACGACGGCTAACCCAAATTATGTTTTTTTGCTCTCCTATAAAATTTTGTCAAGAACACTTACTAGGTTTTGAAATGGGGCAGCCGTGATGTCAAGCTGTCAAGCATCGCTCCTAGACAATCAAAATGCGATTGACAAGCCGAAAAATTTACGTGCGTGACAAGCCATGTTTGACCGTCACTACGCGTTCATTTGTGATTGCTGTCGACGACCGTTATGACGTAACAGCTAACAGTACTGTAGACAAAAAAGTAATCATGTTTTTCAACTGTTTTTTATTTTTTTCTTGTTCGAAGAATGTAATTTATTAATATAACATGTTAGGTTCGCCATTATGTAGAAACTTTACTCTTTTTTAATCATTATAACAACACAAATAACGAACGTAATGATTAAATCAACAGAAACAAAAATTAAGCTTTACATTGCTAGCCGTACTACAAAGGCGACGCAGGGGGTGCGGTATGACGAAGCGGGCCGGGAGGTAGCGGCAATGATGAAGTGAACGCGTAGTACGTAAATTAGGCATGCACATGCAAATTATTTTAGTGTACGTATGATACCTACCTAACGACATTCACAGCCGAACCGCCTACGTGAGATACCCGTAGAATAACTATACACTTCTTTTCTTTCTGTCTCCCTAGCTCCTAAAATTGAGGATTATGATGAATTAGTAAAGGGAAAAAAGTAATTAATACCGCTCGAACACACAGATGAATGACTTTGACAATATGATTGGCCAAGTATACATTCTCTGTAGTGGCCAATGTACACTCGCGATATAAGAGGAAACATTGTTATGACAACCCCTGACTTCATCCATTTTAACTATGTATTCAGGCGATTATATAGTGCTCTCACAGTAGCGCCCTCATTACATTACATTTATTGTTAGCTAAGTACATACAATGTATCGAAAATTCACACGTACCGATCAGTTTTTACAACAATACATACATACATGCATATACTCACGCCTGTTTTCCATGGGGATGGGGGTAGGCAGAGACTATGGATCGCCACCTGCTACCATCCTTGCACACATTTTCCGCTTCATTAACATCCATCAATCTTTTTATACATGCCCTGCGGTTTTTGTCACTGCGTACACCAGCTTTTTTATTAAAATATCTATTTGGTCCGCGTAGGTTTTTCTGGGACGCCATTGTGCAATTATTCCTTCCACATTCTCACAGTATATCTCTTTCGTGATTCGCCTTTCATTCACCAGTGACCAAACCAACAGAGCATTCCTTTCTCAATTCTTGTCACTATATCATCTTTCAGACCACACCTTTCACGAATCACATCATTAATAACTCACTCAATTTGACTCCACAAATTTTCCTCAACGATCGCATCTCTACCGTATTTATTCTGATTTCATTCTTCTTCTGCCATACCCAAGATTCACTTCCATACATCAGTGTCGGCACCAGCACTCCGTTATGAATAGCCATTCGCACCTTTGCAGATACGATTTGGCTATTTATAACCGAGTGTATAGCACCATTCACTGCATTTCCTTTTTTCACTCGTCTTTCTATGTCTTCCTTCCTTACTCTTTCCGTCCCTTGTGTTCACAAACATACAAACTCCCGGACTTGTTCCACTTTTTCGCAACCTATCAGTACCGTACAGTGAGTGATAATAACATCTGTAAAATATAGTTCGTTTTACCTAGTAGTAGAAATAGGCAAATGTGCCAAGAATGGACACATTTTGCTCTTTTGCCTACTACTACTACAACGAACTAACAACTAATCACAGTTAGACATTAACAATTTACTAGCAAAAGTAAGGTTCCACTTTTTTGCACTGTCGTGTCGTCGTGTCGTCTCCAGTCTCCACCAAGCTTAAACATGCTCATTTGAACCGTAAAAAACATCGAGATTTTCCGTACGTGGGGACGTACCATAAATCTCGGCTATTATCAATCATAAACATGCATTTGTAAACTTCCCATTTTCCTCAGAGTAATGGGAAAACAGTGTTAATATCCCTAGCGGATATAATGTTTTGTGATTGTGATGTGCGGTCGAGTGACAGAGGGCACAAAATGTTGATCGTTCAGCTAGAGTAAGCGGCTGACACGGGTTTTTGATTGAGTGGATTTTAAAACAAATGAAAATCATTCCATTTTAGGCCCTTCTCAACTTGAAACCCTTTTGCCATAAACTTTTATTATGTAACTTGCGCTCCATAATTTCGGGGGCTGGTAAGTATATGATGCGGTACGACCCCAATTAGCCAGATAACGAGCTGTCGAGGAAAATTGGCACGTCTGGTTTGTTTCAGTTAATTGGAAAAAATGCCAGACTGAAGGTATTTTAGGATTAAGATTCTAGATATTTCGGCTGATAACCGAAGTGCGGTTACACCTGGTTTTGGCCGGCTAAAACTGGGTGAAGCCGATAGCTGTTGCTTAAGGTGTAACAGATCTGCAACAGAAATAATTTTCTTAATACCCCATAAATTACTCCTCCTTAGTAGGAGCACAAAGTAGGCTAGACCTAGTTTTAACCGGCTACACCTAGTATTAGCCGCGAGATAATCGGCTACATCTAGGTTTAACCAACAGTTATTGGCTATACCTAGTTTCAGCCGGCCTAAACTGCGTGTAGCCGCACGTCGGGTATTAGCAGTAACATATATACCTGCAGAAAAAGTGAGTTGTAACAGTATATTTTATTTTGCTTCCTGCCTGAAAATTAGCCAGGGTTGTTTTCAAACAAACTTACGATTTCTTACACTCCAGGCTCTAATCAACTGAGCTGTTGCGATATTAGTTTTCCTGTGAAACTTGGCAACAAGAACCTACTAAATATTGTCTAATTACCTACACATCTTGAACAACAGTACAGCATAGATTTGAAAAGATACAATAAATTACTACAGCAGTAACAGAAACATTTAATTAAAACTAGCGGCTGCCCGCGGTTTCACCCGCGTGGTTCCCGTTCCCGTGGGAAAATCGGGATAAAAGTATTCTATGTTTTAATCTAGGCTATCTACTGTGTGCCAAATTGCAAACAAATCCGTTCAGTAGTTTTTGCGTGATTGAGGAACAAACATCCAAACCCACAAACTTTTCACATTTATAATATTAGTAGGATTAAGCTGCAGTGCACAAGAAAACAAATTGAAAATTATACAACATGAAGCATTTTTGTGTTAGAATATCGGGATCTTGGTCATGCCCAATAAATGCAAACGAAAGCGTTTTTTACAGTAGGTATATAATATTTTCAAATATACAGGGTAATTTGTAAAACACCAACAATATCGCAGGAGTAGATTAAGAATATCATAAATATTTGTTCTACGACTTTTCCCAAAACAGACAAAAAAATATGGACTTTTCATACACAACTCGATCAGCTGTTCGGGCATTCGAGAGTCGAATTTATTTTCTCTGTTTTCGGAAAAGTCGTAGAACAAAATTTGTTCTACGACTTTGTTGTCGTTTCATCGTCATCATCATCATATCAGCCACACGACACCCACTGCTGGGTATAGGCCTCCCCTAAGGATCTCCACGACGATCGGTCCTGCGCTGCCTGCATCCACTGGCTTTCCGCGACCTTCACCAGATCGTCGGTCCACCTTGTCGGGGGCCTACCCACGGAGCGTCGTCCGGTGCGCGGTCGCCATTCCAGAACCTTTCTGCCCCAACGGCCATCGGTTCTTCTCGCTATGTGTCCCGCCCACTGCCACTTCAACTGAGCAATCCTTCGAGCGATGTCGGTTACTTTAGTTCTCCTGCGGATCTCCTCGTTTCTGATTTGATCACGTAGGGAAACGCCGTTGTTGTTGTCGTTTATGATGTTAGAAATCTATTCCTGTGAGGTTGTTGGTATTTTACAAATAACTGTATACTGTTGTAGTATGGTGCAACTAGCTTCCGTCCGTAACTTCATCCACATCATGGAATTTAATTTGCTATAGGAATTTTTAGAAAAGTTCTCTCAGCGGATGGATCAGCGGATGCCTATGACAAACTATTTTTCTTTGTTATTTATGTCATAAGCATCCGCTGAGTGTAAAATAAAAACTATCTATATGTGCCATACAGCTCGATCCGCCTACTGTGCGATGATAAATCAATGAATATTTTTTTTTAAGTAGGTTGGTAACGATTAAGTAATATAATTATTTTTAAATAAGATTTATAACTCGGAATTAACTTTTCTTTCATGTTTAAGTTCAAGGTAGGTACGGAATCAGCTTTCTTTTCAAGGTCAAAAAATTATTAATTTATAAGGATTCATATTTGTTTTTCCTGTTAAAGATATTGTTGACAGGATTCACGTTACGACAGTCTAAGCATACATCCGAAGAAAACGAAAACCTGACGTAATATTCTATTTCTATATTCTTATAGTATATTGTGTAAGCAAGTCTCTTGTTTCGAAGAATAACGTTTCATTTAGACTAACAACATTTGGTATTACAATCATCTACCTTATTTTAAAATAAAACAAATTGTCATTTTTAAAAATAATAATAAAAATAATATAAAATCTTTTTGATGTAATGATCAGATTATGTTCAGTCAGCGATTAAATTACTACCAAGCAAGCAAAATAAAACAAATATTTTTGAAAGTTAAAGCCGAAAATAGATTTTTTAATACAATATTCACAACTATTCTCCAACTAGTTTAATTAAAACTATGGGTTTTGGCTTCGATCATCAGAGATACTACGGTGTTTTCAAATAGATGACTACATATCTACATAAACGAACGTTCAAAAAGGTTTTCTGGTTTTCTATTCGAAAATGTTCACGTCGTCGGTGTTGGAGGAGCTTTTGTTTCTATGCATGTAATCAATCACAATGGACAAATGTACAGAAGTTTCTATTCTAGGTTCACAAAGTAAAACTTTGTTTCTGATCTGTCGATATAGCATTTTAATTTCTTATTTCGGTTCATTTCTTCTCCGTAGTTATGTTTTCATCGCTTAAATTACTAGTGGCTTTGTGAGCTGTAGACCTTGCATTTGTGATATTTATGAACATTTTTCAAATGGCTGAAATAAGTATGTTTTTTTCGGAAAATTTCGAAGAACTGAATCGACGAAAAATTTATTTCATTAGAATCGGTAGAAGAAAACAGACTGACAGCCGGATAGACATACGAAAGCATTTTTTCCCAAAACGGACACGCTTCGCGCTCGTTCGGTCAATAATGATAAAGTATGAATTCCGGGAAATGTTCTACGGAAATACGAATTCATTACACATGAATGTGTATAGGATAGAAATCGTGATTAGTTTCGTTCACACGGAGACACGATTTACCGGATTGGATTTTTACCGTATACCACAGAACCGAATACTCTGTTCACACGACATTAGGTTTTGCTATTCTGCAAAAAACCGAATGGTGTGTCATCGTGTGAATATGCTATTCGGTTTTAAAAACCGAATCGGCGCTCATGTGACCAAATATACTAAAGTGCTATTGCCACTGAACCGTATACGGTATTTTGTCGTGTGTCGTGATCCGATTGCAGTGCCCATGTCAAGTTTTGCCCGTTTCGGTTTTTTGCCGAATCTCGAAACCGAATGCACGTGTGAACTCGTACATTTAAATTATATTGTGACTAAACCGTTGCTGCAAAAATCCGAACCGGTTTGTCTCCGTGTGAAAGTAGCGTATAATATTGTATACCTACGTATCTGTGCACGCTAGTTTATGGTCGTATAAATAGCATAGATATAGTATATTAGGTCTTTACCTATGAAATTGCCGTTTGGTTTGAAAAAAGTTAAAGTATTTTTTTTTCGAACTTATTTATTTCTTTCATTCAAAGTAATCACCCCTGCAATCAATGCATCTTTGCCAAAGCTGTGGCAGTTTATGGATGCCCTTCTTGAAAAAATCAGCTGGACGGGAGACAATAAACTCTTCAAAGGCGTTTTGTACTGACTCTCGGGAATTGAATTTTTTTCCCGCTAAAAAGTTGTACAAATTTTGGAAAAAGTAATAGTCGGTAGGCGCAACATCTGGTGAGTATGGCGGATGAGGGAGAGCTTCCAAACCCAACTCATGCAGCTTAGAGACGGTCTGTTGTGCAGTATGGGGTCGCGCGTTGTCGTGAAGTAGCAGTGGAGCACCCATCTATCAAGCTTTTTTATCTTGCCAATCTGTCGCAAATGGACCAATATTGTTTTGATGCTAACATCAAAAGCTGCTGCCAGCTCAGCTGTAGATTACGATTCATCTGCTTCCACAATCGCCTTTAATTCATCATTGTTGACCAAAGTTTCCGGACGACCACGAGGTTCATTTTTCAAGCCAAAATTCCCAGAACGGAACCGAGCAAACCAATAACGGGTTGTACGTTCGTTTGTACAGTTCTCTCCGTAAACGTCGTTGATGTTACGTGTCGTTTGTGCCGCGTTGGTGCCACGACGGAACTCATATTCCATAATTACACGAAATTTCGAAGTATCCATTATGAGGAAAAATGTTGAAATGTAATGAAAATACAACGCTAATCAATAAACAAAAGACTGATTTTGTAAATAGAATGTCATATTTTTAAAACAAAATTTATTTGAATTTAGAATTCATAGCCAATCAAAACTTTTTTTTGTTTGAAAAAGTCTGTACTCCAATTCCAATACGGCAATTTCATAGGTAAAGACCTATTATTAAGTTAGGTTTATGAGTTTAGTTTTCTGATCGATATATTAACATTTGGAATTTAGCAAATATATAGCTAGGAAAGTGCTTACCGCGTCTGTTTTGCATCGTTACTATAAAAGCCCTTATTCATATTAGTAAGTCTAAGGTTTTGCTAGTAAATGTAGGATTTACCCGAGTTGATAAATGTAAGGATTTGATAATAATTAATAAAAACGTGTTAAAAAATTAAAATTATAGTTTCTGTTCTCCAAAATTCGCTAATGATTTCTCCAGTATTTAATACGATGAGCATTTGTTATTTTTTAAGTTGTTATTCTTTTCAAAGTTCAAAACAAAACCGTATTATTATGAAAATAAATTTAGAAGTATTTAAAAATTGAAAGTCACCGTTTTCAATTCAAATTATTTTGCTTTTGAAAATAACTCGAATTATGAAAGCTAGGAGTTTATTAAACAATCCTAAAAATACAAAGTCTAAGATTCATTGGTTAGTGAGCAACTCAGTGCTATTATAACAGAATTTCCTTTGTAGTTTTGAAATTAGGTTAAGCACTTAGCGACATCGAATATTAAGACCTTTGGTCTTAGACATTGAAAATTATTGTGATTCATATTCATATACGTCCATCACATTATAGTGGCAATATCACCATTGCCACTGTATCTAAAAGTAGTTAGCGGTAGTAAGGTTAGAATAGATAGGAGGTACCTACCTACCGCAAGTGTGGTGGTAAAGATTTTGTGCAGAGTGGACAGTAAGATGTGCAGTAAAGGATTTTCTTCTGGAGAAGAGTTTTATTCTTTTTTCTCAGAAGAAGAAATATCTACTCTTTTCCAACCCGTAATTGTTTCGATTATTTCTATAGAAAGAAGTAGAATAAAATAAAATATAAAATACTTATACAAAAGGAACGCTGTGCCGTTTCTTTGAACCATCAAACTGAAAAACTTTTACTATGGGACCAAATCAGAAATCGCTAAAAACAGCTGTTTCTTACAAGAAATAATAACGAAAATTATCAAAATGAAACTGCAGATTTTTTCATGATTTTAAAGTTGGTCCCATAGTAGGTATAAGTTATTCGATCATCTTAGATGACCGAAGTAAAAGTTAATCACTTTGATGGTCCGAAGCAACGATTTACCCTGTATAAAAACGTTGGTAAAAGCTTGCTTTAAATTAAAATAAATGTCATGAAATATTTTAAACGTTGAAATTTAATTACTTAAGTACCTAAGTTAGAAACTCCAATGACAACAAGTAGATCAAAACTTATTAATCCTTACTAATATTATAAATGCGAAAGTCCGTTTGTTTGTTTGTTTGTTACGCCTTCACGTCTTAACTACGGAACCGATCATCATGAAATTTTACACACACGTTGTCAGGGGTACAGAGAAGGACATAGGGTACTTTTCATCCCGAAAAAAGGAACTGTTCCCAAGGGATAGACAAAATACTATCCACGCAGACGAAGTCGCGGGCGGAAGCTAGTAAGATATAATACTAAAATTCTTGCTAAGCCGTCTCGCAAAACAAGTTTTAGTAAATATTGAAAAAATGCAATGCAATGCAATATTGAAAAAATCCATTATTCAAACTTAGGGTATTACTTCTTGCAATTTAAAATTATGATGCATTTAGAAGGTTTTTCTATTAAATGATTTAATGTTTTCAACAAAATTACAATTGTCGAAAGAATTTTTAATTTCTCTTAAGACGTGAATTCTTAAACGAGAACTGCCCCCTCCCCCCCTCCCTACTCTAATGCCAATTTTCTATTCGTTGCTAACTTATAAATTAAAAATAAGCCGTAAACTTTAAAATTATGGGCCGAAAGCTGGCTGTGTTTTACATAAACTTACGAGATAATAATTGTGACTTGATCGTCTTTTGATTATTGATAGAAAATTGGCCATTTGAGTAGGGGGCTGGTTTTGTTAATGATAAAATTGTTTTTGTTGCTGTTCTTTGTAAGTAAATAACAATTTTTCCAGACTTAATTTGATGGAAAATATTAATTTGTAAAGTTTATATAAGTAGGTACCTACATAATTATAATCAAATTGTTATGTTAATTGTGCACTAGGATTTGGGTTAAAAAATCTGAAAAATCTTAATTTGTAGGATTTTTTTATTACTACTTATTTCAGATTCACCAACGTTTGAGTACATTATTACAATACTTAAGTTCTAGATTATTAATTATGAGCTACCTACATGTAACAAAAAATTACAGGCAAATACATTATTCGATAATTAAAAATATTCCTTTATAAAGTTTATAATTATAAGTACATTATTATAATTCAATTATTAGTACAAATGAACAAGTTTCGTAACACGAAGACGTATAAATATTTTAAATTAACACTATTAAAAGGGTGTTGAATGAAGATCTAGGACTGCATGCTTATAGAAAAAACACAGCACATCTTCTTAACGCACGGCTGAAGATATTCGAAAGATGTCGGGTTTTGTTAAAGGGTACGCAGGAAAAAAATCGCGAAATACTTTTTTTGGATGAAACATTTTTAATGTTGAGGAGAGTTTCAACAAACAAAATGATAAAGTGTATGCACACTCTAGTGAAGAAGCGAACAGACGTGTGCCACGTGTTCAGCGTGGTCATCGCCCTTCAGAATTCATGGTTTGGCTTGGGGCCTGCTATTTGGGTACAACAGGGGTGCTTTTTTTGTAAAAAAGGAGTGAAAACCAGTAACTTTGTATAACAAAACACAGTTTCAACAAACTTCGTGGAACTTCTTTCACAAAAAAGGTTCGAAAACAGTCACTGGGTTTTCCAGCAGGATTCTGCGCCTGCTCATAAAGCTAAAAGTACAAAAAACTGACTCCACGACCCGTGGAATCGACTTTATCAGTATTGGCCCTCCTCCAGAATTGAATCCTATGGATTACAGAATATGGCAGTACTTAGAGGAGAAGGTCTGCGCTAAACACCATCGCAACTTGGCGTCACTTAAAGCATCCCTGATTAAAGTAGTCGCCGATGTTGACATGAACTTCGTGCGTAATTCGATTGATGACTGGCCGATTGAAGATTGAAGACTTGTATCCAAGCAAGAGGAGGAAATTTCGAATAATTTTAATGTGGTTTAAATCTGAATTTTATACCCTTTCATTTGAAATACCTATAAATAGAATAAACTATGTCGGGATTTACACCATGTAACTGTTTATTTTCCCGACTGTTTATGTTTATAAATCCCGACATAGTTTATTCTATTAACGTCAATAACCATGGAAATTTAAAACAATATATACCTATAAATAGTTGTAGTGCGTAACTCATTGTGTCATTTATTTAACTTTCCATATGTGACAAAACTTATGACCAGACTAAGTATACTGCTCAAAATAAAATAGGGGCCACTTATGGTTTTCCATACAAACGAGCAAATTTCTGAATGGATTTTTTAATATAGATTCAATCTGATTTTATTTCATTGATTTCATTTGGGTCATTGCTCGAAAGTTGTACTTAATAGTCAACTTGCGGATTTTACTCTTCGCCGTGTAGCGTGTCTTAGTTAGAATAAAAAGAAAAAGCAACCTAATAAAAAAAAAATTTTTCCCACTACGTATAAAAGCACCGTACAGCCGCCATGTTATTTTTTTCATAACGCCACCTTCTTAAGAACACTTGGGCTGACGAGACAAATCTAACGATATCTTAATTACAGAAATCCATTCAGCTGTTTGAAAGATATGAGGTAATAAAGAATATTACATACAAACACACATACAAACATACTTACATATTACATACAAGATACGCGCGAAAAACATAACCCTTTCTTTGCAGTCGGGTAAAAACGTGTTAAAATAGAGTTAGATTTGATTTTATTTGATCTTGTCCATCAGCCATTTTTAATGCCCCCACTGCTGGGGCACACGCCTTCCTTATGGGTGGATGAGGAAGACGGGCCATAACTCACCACGCGGGCCCAATGTGGATTGGTGGGTGTTAACAACTGCAAATGCAGCCAGGACCAACGGCTTAACGTGCCTTCCGAAGCACGAAAGAGCTCGAGTTAATAAATTTTTGGTCACCCATCCCATGACCGACCCTTTCGAACGTTGCTTAACCTCCGGAATCGCTGGGCCAGGCGCTAACCACTGCGCCACCGAGCTTCTCCAAAAATCTAGAAGTTTCTTTAAAACATGATAAAATTTAATTATAACACCAAATTACCTTTGAAATAGGTGATAAATTATCCGACCTTTCACGTTCTTTAATTTATTTGTCTCTTCTTTGGACATAAATGAAACTCCAAATTGTGGAAATATACTTGGTATAATGATTTTTGAGTGGACATATTGGGCGACTATTTAAAACGGCTTCTACCTGGGCGAATAGGGTGGACAACTCCTCAAATGTCAAGTGGGAGTTACCCATAACTCGTTTAAGATGATGCTTAGCCGATTTCACACCGGCTTCCCAAATCCCTCCAAAGTGAGGGGCATACGATGGTGAAAATATAAATTTGATGTTTTCTTCAGTTGCAAAGTCAGATATAGAAGATGCATTAGATTTTAAAAATTGACTTAATTCCTTTGCTGCAGAAACAAAATTGCGCCCGTTATCGGAGAAAACCTCAACTGGCTTTCCTCGTCGCGAAACAAATCGCCGGAAAGTTAGTATAAAAGCGTCTTTTGTAAGATCGCTCACGGCTTCGAGATGTAAGCATTTGTATCTGAGACACACAAAAAAGCATAAATAGCTCTTGACTAGTTTCGCACCTCTACCTTTCCTATTTAGAGTGAGGAATGGTCCAGCAAAGTCGATTCCCACAGACCGAAATGGAAAATCTGGCGTGACCCGTTGTGATGGCAAATTGCCCATCATGGGTTGCAGTGTTTGTTTGCACAACCGTCTACATTTTACACAGTTGTGAAGTGTCCTTCTAGCAAGGTGCCTACCATTGATTGGCCAAACGTATTCGCGTACAACACATAACAAAAGTTGAGGACCGGCATGTAAATTCCGTTTATGTTCGTAATCAAAAATTAACTTAGTAAAATTATGGGAAGCATGTAACAGAATTGGGTGTTTTTTATCATACCCTACATCTGATGCTTGAATTCTGCCACCAACGCGGATTAAAGTATCGTCACCTATAAAAGGAGAGAGGCACAATATCTTGGACTTAGAATTTAAAGATTGCTTTCTTGTTAGAAGGTCATATTCTTGTGGGAAAGATTGCTGTTGTGCTATTCGACATAGATATGTAAAAGATTTTTGTAATTCATGACGATTGTTTGGATCTCTAACGTTGTGTATAAACCTTAAAATATACGCAAAGCATCGTTTTAGTTTATTGAAGCTTGAAAAGTTTTCGAAATGTAAAATTGGATCCTTAAGCACGGACACATTGGCAGAAATAGATGTTGCCTTGAGCTCAGGCAAGTCCTGTCACGGTCGCCAAAGTTTATGTCTCTTCTTTGGACATAAATGAAACTCCAAATTGTGGAAATATACTTGGTATAATGATTTTTGAGCAAATACAATAATTTTGAAAGCGAACAATGTCGACAGTTTCGTATGAGATATTCGAGTAAAAAATAATGGAAGGTAGTATGTATGAAAAATATTGTACTCCTGCCGCTTCTTGATAAAATAATAATCGACGACGTTGCTGGTATAAAACGCACAGGCGCAAACATTATTTTTATAACATTTTTAACTTAGATTAACCCTCTTTGAGATTGAATAAGTTAGAAGACGAGTTAAAAGCTACCGTATAAGTATACCTCCTTCGTTAAGTCGTAAAGAAGCATTAACGTGATTACGAAAGGGCCTCTCTCTCATCGCAGTAATTTTTATGTAAACTTAAAACTTAATACTTTGGACTTTCTGCTAGATAAGTTGTTTAATAAAACATGTACAGGTAAACGTCATAACAACCAGATTTTTAAAGATGGATGAATACTAAAAGTTTACTAAAATTATTCTAAGGCTCGTATTAAATCAAAATCAATTAAACTCCTCAAATCTCTGCTTGAGTACAGATAGAAAGGGATGGTGATATATGCGATGAATAGCTGTTTTGAGTTTGATTATATAAAACGAGCCTTAATTCTTCTGGAACTGGAAATTCACAAAAGGGGTTGTTCCGTTGTTCCATTATATTCTTCTTAAATGCTTCTTAAGATGTCTCATTCCATACGTATTATTTTTATTAGCTCATCTAAAAAAAATATTCTTTATTACAATATTAAAATCAAGTGCGGTGACAGCGTTGATGCTGGCGCGGTGTAAAGCTGGGGTTTCCTAGGATGACGGTGCCGTCATATTACGGCCGTAATTTAGCGGCGTAGAACGTTGTTTATGTAAACAATACGGCACGGTTTCTGACGTTACGGTGTCGCCGTATTGTTTACATAGACAACATTCAATGCCGCTTTATTACGGTCGTAATATGACGGCACCGCTATTCTAGGAAACCATAGCTTAAGCAGCTGTAAGGCCCGCTGGCAACGATCAGTTGCGATTGTCAATTTTGGACTGAATTGAAATGATAGTCAATAATTGACAATAGATTGTCAGTTATTGATTAATGCTTCAATTGCACATTTAAACTACCTATAAATTTTCGCATCATTGATCGTTACGTAAAAATTGACAATCAAAATGATCAGCGGTGCCGTCACATAGCGGTCGTAATTTTACGGACGTAAAAAGATCTTTACAGTGGAGTCACGTGGAAAGTAACAACACCGTTATGGGCGTCTTTATTTTTAGAAACATAACTTCTGAGAAAAATTGAAGATCTTGAGTAAAACGTTGGCGAACTGTCCTACACCGTCATGACGGCCGTCACAAAAATGTCGGCACCGCTTTTAGACGTTACGGTGTCCAGCACCGCTCTCTAGGAAACCGCGCTATGTTTACATTAACAACGTTCTACGCCGCTAAATTACGGCCGTAATATGACGGCACCGTCGTCCTAGGAAACCCTAGCTTTACCGGCGGCGTCTAGAAAACAATAAGTCCTGTCGCCGACACGTCTGCTTTTGTGACAGTTACCTGTATGTTAATTATACACATACGGCCAGATTTAATAATCAATCTACAGAGGAGAGACCTGATCCAGATTGTCTCTTTAAAGTTCATGAAAGAAAACACAAATATTTAACTAATATGTAATGAATTTTAATATTTGCATTATACAACTGCTCACGCTCGCGTCGACGCGCTGTCGCGCTGTCTGAGTACGTCTGTACCATTCGTGATTCGGCCTATAATAATTTATACGCATGTGACATGAACGTGAACTGTTGACTATGATCTTTAATAATCTGAACCGGTTTCCACAATTGCAGTAAATGTCTTGTCTGTATAACTATAACTCTTCATCGGGAAATAGCATTTGAATGTTAATTAATATATATAATATATAATAATTAATTAATATATATAATAATTAATATATATATATAATAATTAATATATATAATAAATTCTAGTTCTTTATTCAAGAGTGGTTTTGTACTAATTGATATAATCAGCATGAGAATGATAGTGATGCGATCTCGATATTCAGTTGAGCAATTAGAGAAGTACTTTCTAATATTGCAATCTATTATAGCGGATATATTATCTCAACAATTACCCGTGTGTTTCATTCCTCCTCCATAATTAGAAAAAACAGCGAACAGGGAACAAAATAGGAAGCGATAGGAAATATTGGCAACCTCTCCCGTTGATTGCTATGATTATAGAGCTCTGTGCATATACATTATTGTCGGCTATTGTACTCGTATCTCAAGAACTCTTTTCATTCGCTGTTATATTGTTTTTACTTCCAGAGAAAACTAAACAAATAGTTGCGTACTCCTTTCTCTAAAAAGATTAATAATTGTTTATTTAGGTAAAAGACATAAGTAGGTATAATAAACTTTCCACTTCACAGTCAATGGTAAATTACATACAGTCAATTATGGTATAAGTATGAATTATTCACAGTGCGACTCGCCCATTTCTCGAAGATTTCATTCTATATTTTCGCAGCCGATTTACAGAACACAAACAAACACGGTTATCTTGGCAAAGCGAAGTCTACTCGCATCTTCTACGAATGTAACTCTAAAATTGATGGATCTGATTAGCCGATAAATCCAGTGGTTTTATCTATAAGCCAGTTTCCAGAGGCTTGTGGTAAAATTATCTTCCTGCGTGCTCTTAAATAACATTTAGCTAAACTGTTAATTTAGAACGAGTAAGGTTAACAAAGCATTAGTATCATACTAGTTTATATTATCTTACATTGAATAATTTCATTTGGAACGTTTCCTAATATTGGAATTCATAAGATGAGCCCTCATAATATGCTGAAGATGAGAATTCATAAATATGAAAATATTTCTTAGAAATTAATGCTTGTAATAAGTAATGTATTTATTATTTTCTTTTGCTTGTTTATCTACATGACGCAGAGTTCAATCTCAGAAACTCCTTTTTTGAAATCGCTAAAAATATATTGTACCTATAGAGGTTTAAAAAACTATAACCATTTACGTAGCCGAATAAAAAATAAATGTTCAACTAGAATTCAAATACTTACTTTGTTATTACTTACCCATACATACTTACCTAAGTATTTGAAATTCAGGCAATTTATAATATCTGTCTGGCAACTTTGATATAATGTTATATTTGAAAATATTGGCGGAATTTCTCAAATTATCGATAAAATATTTCTCAGCCTTTACTCAACATTTTACTAAGGTGGAATAAAAAACCATTTGATAAATTTTGCTAACATTGCATTATTATATTAGGTCTTTACCTATGAAATTGCCGTTTTGTTTGAAAAAAGTTAAAGTATTTTTTTTTCGAACTTATTTATTTCTTTTATTCAAAGTAATCACCCCTGCAATCAATGCATCTTTGCCAACGCTGTGGCAGTTTATGGATGCCCTTCTTGAAAAAATCAGCTGGACGGGAGACAACAAACTCTTCAAAGGCGTTTTGTACTGCCTCTCGGGAATTGATTTTTTTTCCCGCTAAAAAGTTGTCCAAATTTTGGAAAAAGTAATAGTCGGTAGGCGCAAAATCTGGTGAGTATGGCGGATGAGGGAGAGCTTCCAAACCCAACTCATGCAGCTTAGAGACGGTCTGTTGTGCAGTATGGGGTCGCGCGTTGTCGTGAAGTAGCAGTGGGGCACCCATCTATCAAGCTTTTTTATCTTGCCAATCTGTCGCAAATGGACCAATATTGTTTTGATGCTAACATCAAAAGCTGCTGCCAGCTCAGCTGTAGATTGCGATTCATCTGCTTCCACAATCACCTTTAATTCATAATTGTTGACCAAAGTTTCCGGACGACCACGAGGTTCATTTTTCAAGTCAAAATTCCCAGAACGGAACCGAGCAAATCAATAACGGGTTGTACGTTCGTTTGTACAGTTCTCTCCGTAAACGTCGTTGATGTTACGTGTCGTTTGTGCCGCGTTGGTGCCACGACGGAACTCATATTCCATAATTACACGAAATTTCGAAGTATCCATTAAGAGGAAAAATGTTGAAATGTAATGAAAATACAACGCTAATCAATAAACAAAAGACTGATTTTGTAAATAGAATGTCATATTTTTAAAACAAAATTAATTTGAATTTAGAATTCATAGCCAATCAAAACTTTTTTTTGTTTGAAAAAGTCTGTACTGCAATACGGCAATTTCATAGGTAAAGACCTATTATTATCAAACATTCTTACACTTTTTAAAGCAATATATTATTTTCTAATCTTTAGATAAATAAAGATATTTTTATTTGCATTTTCATTATTGTTACAATCTTACAATGAAAATGAAAATATTCCCATTAATCTGCATTGGGCCCCCGTCATCGTAGGCTATTATGGCCCATCATCCTAATCCATCCTTAAAGAAGGCCTGTGCCTGGGCCAGCAGTGAGGATACAATTGGTGATGATAATAATTTAAATGTGATGCAAAAAAACTTTTCGTTTTGATTCACACAATTTTAATACTTTAATGACGACCTTCAAACATCAAAACAATTATTTAAAAACGTGACTGTATATTTCCTATCGATTTCTTTGACATTCGTCCGTCGGAAGATTCCTCAGTTGTGCTTGGATCTCCGCCAAACTTTACTGATTTTTATAATTGATCAGTTCCTCATTTTTATTTCCATCTTTCCGCAGAAGTTATAAATGGTTACGAATAACTTTAGGCCAATAATAGCACTGGAAACACTGGAATTAAATTATGCCACGAAATTAGTTTTTTGAAATTGTACGTTTGCGAAATTTTAAGTAGGTAAAGTGAAAGAGAGTGAGGTTTGATCGTGCGTAATTTATTTTCTACTAGCGGCCGCCCGCGGTTTCACCCGCGTGGTTCCCGTTCTTATGGGAATATAGGGATAAAAAGTATTCTATGTTTTAATCTAGGTTATCTACTATCTGTGTACCAAATTTCAACCAAATCCGTTCAGTAGTTTTTGCGTGATTGAGGAACAAACATCCAAACATCTAAACATCCAAACATCCAAACCCACAAACTTTCACATTTATAATATTAGTAGGATTTAGAAATTGCGAATTTGATAAAACTTGAATAGGTAGTGAGACTTTCCATTTTTAAACCTAAGTACATGGCACGGTTATTTATGAATATTGTATCATGTATTAATACCAGCAACCCCCTCAATGGGGGGCTGAAGCAATGCCCCACCTATCTAGATTCTAGACATAATCTAGATTCTAGATGCTATCCGCATTGCTTTGTGGTATGCGTCCCAGACTCAAAAATACCTCCACTGGCATAATACAATTAAAAGCATATTAACAAAATTGATATTATTAAAAGAACAGTTTCAAAAGGTACTGCTACATAATGATCTCTCTTATTGCCAACCCAACACCAAATCTGTGCCTGTGTGAAGTTTGTGTTTTGAATGAGTAAATGTTTGTTTCCAAACATAGAGTTATTGTAAGATGTACCTGATCTATTTCCCTGGATTAAACGATTATTATCGTTTCCTAATCTTCGAATGAGGTACCAACTTACTAGTTGGTGATCTATTACTCCTAGCCTTCGACTTGGCATTTCTAGACAAGCTAAAAAGCCAACCTAATTTAGACACACCTCAGTGCTAGAATTAACAACAGGCAAATCATTAAGTAGACTAATTTTATTAAATGAAACATACCGAAAGGGAACTTATAACTTAATATCACTAACTCCTTCAGCACTAAGCACTAAATATTTTCTATGACATCTGTCTGACACTTCCATCCTCCTCCGTAACCTCGCTCCGAATCCCGAACTCTCCCCCGGCCTCGCTCCTGCATCCCTATCCCCACCACATTACCTACTTTTCGTTATTGTTCCCACGCCGTCTTTTCCACGAATTCAAAGATTTTAGAATCTTAAGTTTGCACTTATTAAATTTGGTCCTTCAGATAAAATCCCCTCTGGTCTAAGAGTTCTTGTTACTTAAATATTTAGGAGAGCCATTTGTGTCACAAATGTTTTTATTTATTAACATTTTTATTACCACTTTTCAATATTTTCAGCATAAGTTTACAAGTGGTGTCAATGTTTAATAATTTATGTATCCCATAGAATGTTTTGCTGGTCTGAACCATAGTCAAGGTAATGTACAATATGTGCATAGTAAAAGGTGAATTCAGTAAGGCAAAGTTGAAATATTTTCATTATATTTCCTTCATGGCGTCACAGTAGGTATGCGGCCCATCATGCATGCTTAAAAAATAAGTGTTTAAGTATATAATTTTAACACACTCTTTATCGATAAATTGATATTGCTTCCTTATTAAAAAAAAATACACTATAGATTTTTTCGTAATAATACTATGGTCGCGCAATCGCATACTTAAAGCTTTTCCAGAAACTAATCAGTATGGTGAAGTTTATTAGTAATACTCTGTGATATTACAAATTGCCTAAACTTGTGGCAAGCTTGCATTAAAAAAATAGCCATCATTATTGTCCCTTAAAATATTTTCTATAATATTAATTTGCCGGCCACGTCTATTTTTAGGAAACACTTTGATCTTAAATAAATATAACCAGCTGCAATAAAAATTAATGGCATTATTATACGTAGGTACTCAAACTCCAGTTTATTTGATATTTTCTTTTTAATTAGGTAGGTACCATGGGCAACAGCGACGCTTAACCACTGCTAAGGTCAAAATCGCTTGCACGCCGCGCCGTCACAACATACGTTTAGTTCGTGCAGGGGCGATACGCGCGCACACGAATTTTGTTGCAAACTGGTTAAGCGACGCTGTTGCCCATAGTACGTTCACTCCCGTGCTCGAAGCATGAAAAACTCGAAATGTAAAATTTTTGTATCGTTTATAAAGTGCCACCTGCCTCCGTAAAGGGAACATATTTCCAATTGAAAAAAACCTTAAATAAAAAAAAATTAGCTGTAATAAAGCTTTAAATCTTATTTGATCAGAAAGCCTAACTTGCAGAACGTCTTTAAAGCAAAATGTCTAAAATCAATGTTTAAGTTGTAAAAAGTCTAAGAAACAAAGCGTCTAAAATAAAAACTGCCTTAGCAGCATTAACGTCTGAAATGCGTGCGAATAATAAAAATGTGACAGGCAGGGTACATCGCTTCGCCTCCATTTCATTTATACGATTTTATTTACAAGAGTCAATCGAGCTCCGAATTAGACTCCGGTAGTGCTCCGTTCAAGCTTCCTTCGAACTCTGGACGAGCTCCGTGTATCTACATAAATCCTTAGAAGTGGCAAAATCAATTATCTTTAATTAATTAAACTGTTTCTAACCTACCATCTAAAGCTAACCTATTTAAGTTTGTGCCACAAATAGCTAGCAAAAGTTATAACAAGTTAAAATTTTGGTTATATTAATAGTAAAATACGTAGGTAAGTATTACGTTATATTAATAGTAATACTTACCTACGTGTTTTTATGGTTTTGTTACTGAATGGGACATTAAAACGGAAAACTTACTTGGGAAATGGCGAACGTTGCTATTTTATACCATTTTTTGCTTCTCTCATAATACACTTTTAAACTTTCGCGTTGCATTGTACTTAATTAAAATGACAGGAATTCTCTCATAATGTTTTAATAAGGCTCTAAATTCCAAGATAACAATAACCTCAACCATTCTTGAGTTCCGCGGTGAGAATATTAAGATTCAAGTTTTATGGTAATTGGTACAATCAATTTTGAGAAATAACTAAATCTCGATCTCGAAATCTACTAAGTAACATTAGATAAACCTTAATTTCTTAATGTTATTTAGCATGTTTTATTTATTGGACTTTAAAAGAAACTGGTAGGTACCTATGAGCTAGTATCACATCATAATTTTTTTTATTTTTTTTTTATTTGGATCACCAACAGTTGATACATTTATACTTTTGCAAACATATTATTAAGAGAACTAAACTTAATGTACAACCACTTATAGGTGAACTCAGCATGCAATATACTATAGTTAAAGTAGGTAATTAGCGTCTAATTACATTAATGGTGTGTAAGTATGTGTGTGTAAGTTAGTGTGTTGGAATGTTTGTGTATGTGTATGCGCTTGAGTGTGAGTGGAATGAGATGAATGAGTAGGATCGTTCGTATGAGTATAAATGAGTATGAAATTACGAATTTGAGAGATCGAGTATTTTTTTTCGCATTGAACTCACCGAATCATGATGGATGTCAACAATGTCACTGTATTTGTTTAGAGTTCGGCATAACCTCGCGACGGGGGAGCTGGATCCAAGTACTGTTCTCCTCAATGGGGGGCAAAGTGGTGTAATTGGTTTACGTGGGATTCTGGCGGGTGCTCGGAAGTTGAAAAAGGCTAGTAGCTGTGGGCAATCTGACAGGTTTCTCACTATTTTGATTAAGAAAATCATATCTAGTAAATCTCGTCTATCCGATAACGACAACATACCAAAAAAACTAAGGCGATCAGTGTAAGAACGAAGTTCCTTAGCTTTGCCGATAGAAAATGCTAGATATCTTACAAATCGTTTTTGAAGCCTTTCTATACGAAGCGAGTGAGTGGCATAGTGAGGTCGCCAGACTACGCTACAGTATTCTAAGATACTTCGGACGAGACTGCAATACAAGATTAGTTTCGTTTTTGGGTTGCGAAAAGGTTTGCTGTTTCTCATCACGAAGCCCAATAATCTGGATCCCCTTTTGATCACGTTCTCCATGTGCGGCACAAATGTCAGCTTCTGATCGTATAGAACACCTAGGTCCTTAATTGTTTCCCTATCTTCAATTGTACTGTCTTCTATACGATAATTTACTATGATTTTTGCATGTTTTCTTGTAAACGTTACAAGAAACATAATATGGATAACAGCACCGCAAGTACGTTAAGAATCAAACTGCTAAATTAATAACTAGCTTTGGTATAAAATTGAGCATTTTCCAGTTTGGATCAAACTTGCATCTTCAAAGTGATTCGATATAGCTGTGGTGTTTGAGAGAAACCTGTTCAGTAACTCGGATTTGGTCATTTGTTAATTGGGTAATACCAATGTTATTGAAATGTTTTCTATATTTTTGATGTATTACTGATTAGTCCACCTCCTAGAAGTGGTAGAACTGAGCTGGTAAACACATGGTAATTCAGGATTCGTTCATTTCGTTTTTATACATTCGTGATAAGTCTCATACTGTAAAATGTCCCTTTTGGACTTAACAATTTTCTCCCATACGCTACAGAGTTGTTCTCTGACTTTGTGAATCGCACAATGACAAACGAAATTGATGCCGATACTGCCTTATTATTATGTCTCATCGTTTTGAATGAAAACATGTTGTTTTTAACGATTCTTGTAATGTACAGTACTTATAATTGACTAGCCATGGGTATTTTTCCTCTACTCGGAGTAAAAACAGCAGTCACTTTTGGTAACAATGGATTAGGTACAGCAATATTCTCTTTTCACCTATTGTAATTGGACATTTCAGGGTCTTACATGTTTTTAAGTATAACAATTGTTTTAATATGGAACATAAGTTAAACAAAATATTCTTACGTTCGGGTTATGAATCGAAAATAAATTATGGTCTCAATAGACTCTATTCTATATTAATACTAGGGACTACAATTAACATAGAAGTCCATTAAAAAACAATAAAAAATGTTCAGTCCATGAAACTGTACAAATTTCTCTAAGAACCATGTGTCGAAATACGCCAAAAATTTGGTCATCCCTAAGTTACCCGAAAAACTTGCTGCGATTGTCGCAGCTAAAAAAAAGTAGTAGGCTGGTGAGCGGCCTAAAGCCACAATAATGGCAATTAAATGCCTATATGTTAAAATATCTTTTGTTAAAAGTCCGTCCTTACAGAATCTGCTTATGACATTAAAATCCTAATTGATGGTAACGTATTCTGTTTTGGTTACAGGTAGTGTGATGACGCTGTCAAGCAATCATTATGGAGACCATTGTGGTGGAACCGTACATTATAAACAGAACAAACGAAACTGTGCGGACTGCGGCGTACGCGGAACCGGACTCACTCGACCTACTGGTGCCCCTGAGCGTCACGTACACTATAATATTCGTGGCGGGGGTCCTTGGAAACATAAGCACGTGTGTTGTTATTTCTCGCAATCGGTCCATGCACACGGCTACTAATTTTTACCTCTTCTCTCTTGCTATTTCGGATCTCATACTTCTCGTTTGTGGACTACCCATCGAACTCCATAAGATATGGAATCCTCAAACTTACCCACTCGGCGAAGCTCACTGTATCGCCTTAGGATTAGCGTCAGAAACTTCAGCGAATGCCACAGTTCTAACTATAACGGCGTTTACGGTTGAGAGGTATATTGCAATATGCCGTCCTTTTATGTCACATACTATGTCCAAGCTTTCCAGAGCTGTGCGGTTCATTATCGCAATATGGATTTGCGCTTTATGCACCGCGATCCCCCAAGCGATGCAGTTTGGTATAGTGACGGAATATGATAATGGACAAAATGTCAGTATTTGTACTGTGAAGGGCCAGGGAGTGCATCAAGTGTTTATTATTTCTAGTTTCGTATTTTTTGTGGTGCCAATGTCTGTGATATCAGTATTGTATGCGTTGATAGGTGTGAAATTGCGAACTTCGCGAGTGTTGCATCCAGTGAAAAAACTATCAGTGGAGAGTAACGAACGGTGTACCAACACCAGCGCGAGATACCGGAATGGGACGTCCCAGAGGAGGGTTATCAGAATGTTGGGTATGTATTTATTAATTATAGGATATAAATGTAACGGCTAATACCCGAAGTGCGGCTACACCTATACACCTAGTTTAAGCCGGTTAAAACTAGGTGTAGCCGATTGCTGTTGATCAAACCTAGGTGTAGCCGTTTTGTTCGCGGCTAATACTAGGTGTAGCCGGTTAAAACTAGGTCTAGCCTTCTTTGTGTTTCTACTAAGGGGGAATAATTACGAGGTATAAAGAAAGATATTTCTGTGGTCTGTTAAAAAAAAATAACCGCTAAATTTTATAACCTATATTCGGAGTCTACAGGAGTAAAGCAGATCGGTTACACCTAGTTTTAACTAACAGCTATCGGCTACACTTAGTTTTAGCCTTTAAACTATGGTTTTAGCCGGCTAAAACCTAGGTATAGCAGCACTTCGGGTATTAGCCGTAACATATACATTATTCAAGTTCTTTTTTAGATAATATGATGACCACTTTTGTTCTTTCCCCCCATTAACACTATTGATAATAGTACTACCAGTAAACTCTGTAAGTCAAGAGTCTTGGCTTTACTTCATTCTGATTGCCTAATCTTTGCTTAGTCAATTACTAACGTTCTTTTAAGGGGCTGCTGCTGCTCTACTAAAAGAACTAAAAATATTCTCCAAACAAAACTGCTCTCTGTATACAACACAATCAAACGTTAAAATACTCGTCAGTTGTACGTAGGTACCGTGACTTTGTGTTGTGATTTGTATATAGTTACGCCACAGGGCTTAACTCACAGTACAGAAAACAATTTTCCGAATGAACAATTTTCCCGTTAACTTGGAACTACAACAAAGGCTTATTTACCGTGAGGATAGTACTCTGCAGAAGTTATATGAAATGTTTAAAAAACTTATAAAAGTCGGGAAGGGTTTCATGTCAAACAACTCGAGTGTGTAAGCTTAATTCACAGTAACGACTGTATTTACATAAGCTTATCTCATAATTATAAGTTAGGAAAACGCAGCCACGCAATGAGAGTTTTTCAAAGTGACATTTAAAAATAAAAATAGTAACTATTTGCCTCTCTAGATGGCGTTGATGGAAAGAGAAGTGTCAACATTGGCTTTTAAAAATAAACGGCCTGTACCAAAGAGGCAAGTAAGCGCTCGCTGGCTGACATCTGCCTAAAGATAAACATTTAGGGTTACATCTGCCTGCCTACCTGAGTACTCTTCGACGCTTAGTAAAAAAAATTCACAGATCTCGTGCCTTTCACGACCTTCTGGTACATTGAAAATGAATTGAATGAATTTAACAATTTTTTTTCCTTTCTTATAGACATTAACATTTTATTGAAAGGTAACCTTAGTACTATGTATAACTAAAACATCTGAATTTCTAAATAAATTAACCCTAATAAAAAAATAAATCAAAATCAAATGCATCATGCAAGACTCTCGCGCCGACTTCATCATCACTCGAATGTGCGATAACAACCCTCATGTTTACCTAGGCATCATCATCACACTCTCATTCTCAGGGACCGTTGTAAAAATTCATTTGGAATCGCAGAGTCACTAAGAAAGACGTGACTGATCGAGTAATTTCAAATCTCGAATTTGAAATAACAGCAACCCACGATATAATTATAATATTTTGGATCTAGTGGAGGCCCTCAAACTAAAACCACTCTTCTGTTCAACTTTCGCTGAAGATTCGTTTATCCGTTTATCTACACACAAAAACTCACTACGACGCCTAGCACGTCTACTGGAGACAATAGCGTCATCTCTTTTGCTCCTACAGTTATTGCTAACACTACTTTCTCTTTCGTTTTCACATAGTAAGCGACGTCACTTACTTGAATATGGACTTTTTTATGTATAAAAAATGTGGAAATAAATAAAAAATATAAAACACTATTACAAGCTTTGAAATATACAATAATTTAATCGTACAAACTTCAATCGTACTACGTATTATTATTATCCCGCGCCGCGCGCGTCGCCCGCGGTATCCCAACATTTCGCTACATAAAGGATAAGCTACAGCCCAGACCGTAAGAGTCAGGGACATATACTATTTTCAATAGGTAGCCTAACTCAATATCTCTAGGGGTTTTTTTCAATTTTTCGATATCGGTTTTCGTTTTTGAGAAATTGTCGATTTAGTGAGAAAAGACCCGAAAAAAGTGTCATTTTTCTACATTTATGCGATTTTCGAAAAAAGTTATGGACTTTTTCAAAAAATTTTTTCACCATATTGTAGCCCTTGCTGAGACGCATCTTTTGACATTTAGTACATACGCGTAGACCCAAAACTCACGGGACCAGGGCAATGTCTCACTTTGGCTGAAATTGGGTACCTTACTGAAGCGATCGAAAAAACATTTTCAATGTTAAAACACACATTGACAAATACCTTTTTATCAACGCTATCTATTGAGCCCACAGTTTTTTGTCATTTTGAAAAGCCCTTATAAGTTTGTTAAGGACACCTCAATAGTTGCCAATACCATAAAGTACAAAGTCTGTGTGTAGATGTAAGTGTCAGTCACGTATTCGAAAATACTTTTCTCATTATACTACAGTACCTCTAAATAAAGCCCGTTTTGACTTGAGAATGCCTGTACCTACGTAATTTACCAAATGTAAACATTGCTTTATATCCTAAATAGTCCTTTAAAGTTCCGAATATGGAGATTTATTTTCTTATTAGATCTACTACAAACTCAGTTTTGGATGAATCTCTCTTTTATTCTTATTGGATTTGGCCCGAGAATGGCATTGAGTCAATGTAATTTCTTGATACATTATTAAAGTACGAACGATCAATCGCTTGCTTACACTTTTCGCACGCTTCAATATGGACTAAATATACTAAGGAAGTGACGTCTTGGACGAATCAACGTCCAAGAGTGACGTGCAAGCGATTCACACACCGGACTTGCGGTTTGCGGTGTGGTGTCCGCGCACCGGACGACGCTCCGTGGGTAAGCCCCCGACAAGGTAGACCGACGATCTAGTGAAGGTTGCGGGAAGCCACTGGATGCGGGCAGCGCAGGACCGATCGTCGTGGAGATCCTTAGGGGAGGCCTATACGCTGCAGTGGGTGGCGTGCGGCTGATATGATGATGATGACTCTATTAATAATAATTTATAGCATACATTGCTAGATTGATCATAAAAACCTCTTAAGATTGATCAACACTGCATACCTACTTTATTTGAAAATTATAGCTTAATAAGTATCGACTAAAATTGCAAAATCTTTTAAACGCCTATTTCTCAATTAAGGGGTTTTACAAAGATACAGTGTTTTGGCTGAAGATATTTAGTAGTGTCACGCTAATAAAACCATTCGCCAATATATTCGAAATGTCCTGTGCTGTTTCTAATAAATTATGTAGGTATGTAGGTATGGTAACCATAGACATAGAAAAATTTTCGCTGCGCTCCAACAAGACCAACAAAGCGTGGAAAAGAGAAGTTAACATCATACGGACATGGTCTATGTAAAAAAGAGACAAAGGATCAAGTGACATGTGCCAACATTTTTTACAGTAAGAGCCCCAGCGTCCCGCCGAGCAAATGAGTAATCACAGTTTGTTTAAAATATTTGTTAATCTTAATTAGAATTTAAAATAAAGGTATCGTGGAGCCATGGTGTCTTGTGCTCTAAGTAATTGTGATGTGACAAAAAGAAACAATCCAAGTAATCACACTTTTCACAGGTAAATAAGATATTGCCACACATTTCTTTAAAACCAAATTTCGCTACATTTATTCGTTTATCGACGAAGAAAACAGTGTGAAACATAGTTTATTAATTTCCTTTGCCATATTTTAGTGATATTTTATGAATCTAAGTCATATTTTACGTATCTCATATAAAATGTATGCAATCGTTTTCGGATCACCTGTTTATTGACATTGTTGTTCTTTGACATTCTATTTCTATGATGGTAACAATGTTGCCAAGTTGTTTGCGTCGCACAACATTCTGACAGCCCCCTACCGAAACACAAAACCAAGCATTTGACAGCCATTTTTTGTAAATGATAGACACTTCCTCAGTTCCGGTGACTTCAATCATGCGCTTTGCTTTTCCCCTTCCTAAATTAATCTTCCCTACTCGTGAGTTACGATTTTACCCCAACAATACTTTTTGGTGCCTATCTTCATTCGTATAGTTATCGTGTTTGTTTTCAGTAAATCAAAAGTTACGCGCTTCAGCCGTTTAAATTTTTTTCGTAAAATCCCAAAAAAACATTAGTACTTTTATCTAGGTATTGTTTTTATTTGAAGTTTAATAATTCAAACCTATCTAACTCTAGATAGCTAATTTAAAGTTTGCGTTTGTTTTGGTTTAGCAGTATTTTTAAACTGATTTATCGTTACTCTATAGCTGTTAAAATCACGATTCAATTAATTAAAGAGTCAGTTTCAGAATTCATAATAATACAATTAATGAATGACTTATATACTGAGAAGCGAGAGTGAATGATTTCACATTCCATCTATATCAAAAGTATCTCTGTAGTAAAATTAAATAACTGAGTAATAGTTTATCCAATTCTGATTAGTTTATTTATTTATTAGTTTGTTTATAGAATCGAACCCGCGACCTTTGGATGTCCGTACCAACTACCAATGCTCTGACCGCTGAGCTACCGAAAGGGGGCTAATTGTCTAATTTCAAAATCTATCGCAATCGCTTTCAGGATGTAATACATTCAGGCTTCTTTTTGGCACAAATAAAACTTACCAAAGAAATGCAGCAATTTGTCACATCCATCTGTCAAATGAAAGCGATTGCGATAGATTTTGAAATTAGACAATTAGCCCCCAGATCAGTTTTCGGTAGCTCAGCGGTCAGAGCATTGATTGGTACGGACATCCAAAGGTCGCGGGTTCGATTCTATATATACTAGCAGCTACTACCAGCCTACTTATTGTCTATATACATAACTAAGTTTTACTATTCTACAGGGTGACTTTTCGAACAGTCGACCAATTTTGTCGTGTAGCTCAGACTGTCAAACTGAACAACTTTGTCTACGGGACCAATTCAATCAGAGCAAATAAAAATCTGCTATCAGACGTTTTGGTCGAGTAGATATTGACGTTTTCTATGGAACAGCTAATTATTTTTTGGTCCCATAGACAAAGTTGTTCAGTTTGACAGTCTGAGCCACACGACAAAATTGGTCGACTGTTCGAAAAGTCACCCTGTAGAATAGTAAAACTTAGTTATGTGTTTGTCAATGAGGATCAATAACAGGTTTGAATCCTATAGTTTTATTGGTATGATATAAAAACATATTCATTGCTATGAAACTTAGTGAAAGATATTTTGAAATCCGTTTAGAAATGGTTGAGTTAAAAGGGTTTTAAAGGAAATGCCAAGCTCAATGCAATATGTGCTTTATCACGTACGACATAAGGTTCGCGTACGTCTCTATGACGTCATAAGGACCCCCCAAAATAACAGTGATTTTAGCACGTTTTAGCTCGTATATCTTCTCAGGTTTAAGAGATATCGTAAAAAATTCTTTACAGTTAATCATGTGGTGGCATAAGCTTTCTGCTAAGCCACTAATCAAAAATGGTTACTGATCCTCATTAATTGGAAATGACGCTAATTATTATATTGACCTACTGAAAAACCTCATTTACATACACACATAACCCTGAACACAATGCACTCCTTGGGCAGTCGTGTAAAAAAGGACTATTTCACCCCACAAATAATAATGATAATTAACATTGTTTTCCACAGTGGCGGTGGCGCTGTCGTTCTTCGTGTGCTGGGCGCCCTTCCACGTGCAGCGGTTGCTCGCCATCTACGGAAAGAGCTTGGAACATCCTTCCGATACATTTTTTTTGGTAAATATGGATAAAATGCGATTAATTTAACTATGTACTATGGGCAACAGCGACGGTTAACCAGTTTGCAACAAAATTCGTGTGCGCGCGTATCGCCCCTACACGAACTAAACGTATGGTTGTGACGGCGCGGCGTGCAAGCGATTTTGACCTTAGCAGTGGTTAAGCGTCGCTGTTGCCCATGGTACAACAGATGTGACCAACTTCAGGCTTGCGATACAAAGGATTATGCCGATTTTACTATACAAGCTAGGCCATGATGCGCCTTGATGAAATTACCAAAATACTATAGTAATTTTATAGTGCGTGGGAAGAATATCATTAAAATATAATGCGGGAAAAAAGAGAAATCTCAATCTCAAGGAGCCGTTTGGGGTTATAATTGTTTGACATTTTCCTATTATATGACATTTTGTTATCTACTCCTTTTTGACATGACATGAGTCTGTCACAGATATGTATGGTTAATTCGCATCATGGCCCAGAATGCGGCATGATCCTTTAGTCTTTACAAAATTTATTCTCGAGTGAAGGTCCGCTGCTAGCTATCCGAGCGCCCGCGTGCAACACCGATTATGCCGCCCCTATCTACGACTACCTGCGCTGAGCTTCTCAGAAATAATATTTTCCTTTGAGAGACAAATTTAATATTAACTCTTCTTTCTTGAAAGATGCCTTTATACTCATTGCTTGTCTTTTTAAACAGATTGCTTGTTTTTTAAAGAGACTTTTGTCTAGTCTGCTCCGCTTCGGTCCCTGCAGCTTAGTTTGCAACTTCACACACATGAAGGAGTAATATTATCTATGGAAAATTTAATTTCGCTTTTCAGCAGTAGATGGCGGTGTACATTTACGTACGTTAGTTTTCGATAGCTGTTCGTACTATAGGTAAAGATGGACTTTTTGCTTTTGTCAGTAAAAAAAATAACTTGAATTCTGTACCTACCTTAACACTCAGGTAAAGTTTTTTTTTTTGCGGAAGATAAGATTATAGAGGATCTAAGAATGAGCGCTCTAAGGCCGGATAAATCATTTTTTGTTTGGTGAATTGAAACTAGAATTCATAGTAAAATATTTATATTACAATGTCACGAAAAACCTTTACGGCTGCAAAGTTTGGATGGTACGGAAAAATCTATGCCCGTATTAGAAGTTTACAGTTACGTTTACAATTCTCGATATCGAAGCAATTTATTAAGAGTTGTCATACAAATGTACTGAAAGTAAAACTACAGTTGGTATCGAGTAGTAAGCATAGGTAATAAATAATACGCCTTGACGATTTAAAAGTAAGTATGTACCACGTAGACTAGGTTGCCAACTTTTGGTAATTACAGCTGTTTTCATCATCCTACTAATATAATAAACTAGCAGTCACCCGCGGTTTCACCCGCGTGGTTTCCGTTTCCGTGGGAATATTGGGATAAAAAGTATTTTGTGTTATAATCTAGGCTATCTATCATCTGTGTGCCAAATTCCAACCAAATCCGTTCAATAGTTTTTGCGTGATTGAGGAACAGACATCCAAACATCTAAACATCCAAACCCACAAACTTTCACATTTATAATATTAGTAAGATGTGAAAGTTTGTGGGTTTGGATGTTTGGATGTTTAGATGTTTGTTCCTCAATCACGAAAAAACTACTGAACAGATTTGGTTGGAATTTGGCACACAGATAGTAGATAGACTAGATAAAAACATAGAATACTTTATATCCCGATATTCCCACGGGAACGGGAATCACGCGGGTAAACCGCGGGCGGCCGCTAGTCTTTAAAGTTGTTTCTTTTTGGGCACGTTCTTAACAACTTTATTATTTTAATTAAATAGGAATATGATACTAAAACAGATTCTTGCAAATGACAGCAGTTTTAGAAAATCTAATTAGGTTAAAGTAAGTTTGCCTCAGGCAGATTATCTATCTTTGTTAAAAAGTTATTTGCAGGATATAAATTAGGTACTTCTTTGATATGGGTCTGAAGTCAGCCCCACATTCTTTTTGCTTTTAGGGTTCCGTACCAAAATGGTAAAAAGGAACCCTTATGGTGTGACTCTGTCTGTCTGTCTGTCACAGCTGGATATCTCGAGAACTACTAATGGTATTAACTTGAAATTTGAAATAGTTTAAGATGACGTTTGCCCAACTATTTTGCAAATAAGAAAGAAATAAAAAAATAAATATTTTTTTACAACAGGAACTGAAAAGGGGTTTTAAAAATTTTAAGTGGGGGCGACTAGGGCATCTGCGATATCATATGAAAGAACGCTGTTTGCACATTTTAAAACATTTTTTTTCTTTTTTTATACCGCATAGTTTTCGACTTACGATGAAAAATGTAAAAAAATACCGTCCCCCCCCTTATCTCCGAAGTTTGTAAAGAGAAAAATCTGAAACCATTCTATGTGATAGTAGTTTATGTAAAGATTACAGGAAAAATAAAACAAAGTCTCAATATAGCAAACTTTTTTAGAAATTAAAAAAACCATAAATATTTTATTAGTTCCACTACCAGTCAAGAGATGGCGCTGACTTAATACTGCAATAATAACTTTATTATTCTACTCTGCAGTGTATTTATGATGATGGTACGGAAACCCTCGGTGCACGAGTCCGACTCGCTCTTGATCGGTTTTATATTTGTGGGATTCGTCGCCGTCGTTCAGCACCTATTAGCACAAACTAAAAAAAAAATCTGTGCCCTTAGTATTAAGTACGAACAGAACGAACAAACAAATCGAGTGACAATCGAATTCCTGTCGAGATCACATTTTTTGTATAATAAATCTTAGTTTCCTTTGGAGATAAAACCGACGTAAAAACGAACATTCAAAATATCGAATGGTTAAGGCCCTCCGCTGCCTTGAGCGGGATCCCGGCGCGGGTACACGGTGCGGGAGCCCGTCGCGGATAAACAGGCCGTCGCGGGGACCCGCGCCGTGCTCCGTCGCGGACAAATAGCCCGTTGCGGGCTCGGACACGCAGCGCTGCTTTATGAATATACAAGAAACAGCCCCGCTCGCGTGACCCGTCGCGCGGGACCCGCGAGCGTGCTCGCCGCCCGCGCCACGTGCGGCGGGCAATCCGCCACACGCAGCGCTGCTCTATGAGGCCCTCCGCTGCCTTGAGCGGGATCCCGGCGCGGGTACACGGTGCGGGAGCCCGTCGCGGGGGCCCGCGCCGTGCCCCGTCGCGGACAAACAGCCCGTCGCGTGGACCCGCGCCGTGCTCCGTCGCGGACAAATAGCCCGTCGCGGGCTCGGACACGCAGCGCTGCTCTATGAATAAACAAGAAACAGCCCCGCTCGCGTGACCCGTCGCGCGGGACCCGCGAGCGTGCTCGCCGCCCGCGCCACGTTCGGCGGGCAATCCGCCACACGCAGCGCTGCTCTATGAAAATACAGGAAACAGCACCCGGAGCGGACGCCCGCGCCGGGATCCCGCTCAAGGCAGCGGAGGGCCTAATATATCGAACGCTCAATGAATCGAATGATCACCGAAAATCAATATTTTGCATTAGGTAGTTTCCGACAAAATAAAAACGACTCTCCATACAAATGTCCCGAACAGCTGATCGAGTTTTGTATGAAAAGTCGATTTTTTTTGTCTGTTTTTGGGAAAGTCGTAGAACAAATGTTGTTGTGCGTGATGTTAGTAATCTACTCCTGCGAGGTTGTTGGTGTTTTACAAATAACCCTGTATAAACCATTCGATTTTTATCGTTCGATTATTTTAAAATTCGATATTTTGAACGTTCGATTTTTTGACCGTTTGATGAAAGTGTTCGATATTTGTAACCCAAGTGGCACTGTATAAATTTCAGTAAGTACAAAAATTTTACATTAGTGATTCCTCGAAACGAATTTGATATGCAATCGATAGTTTTCGTGCTAAACGATTACGTACAACAAAATTACAACGTTGCGACGACGCGACGGACGACTTAAATGTTTTTGCGTATTGAAAAACGATTATGACATTGCAGACTTGGGCCTCAGATATAAGTACGTACCAAATATTGGATACGTGCCCAATACTGGATACATCAATTTCTAGAAAAGTAACCATTGCCATCTATTGTAACAGTCCAAAACTACTTCTTCAATGTTTAATCTCAATGCTTTCTCCGACAAAAGCGCCATAACAAGCTCCAGTCGGCTGTCAAAATTCAAAGTGTGTTTTTCGTTTATTGAACTAATTTTGACATGGTGTTGTAAAGTGTATTAAACAACGGTAAGTGCATTTATTTGTTGTTATAGGGATACGTATTAACTAGGCACATAGTTATTGCGACGTAAGTAACGCTTTTTCTTGATAATTTTGGTAGGTAAAGAGTTCGAGAACATTTTCGTAAATGTATGTACTTAACTCAATACTGAATACCGTGCTACCCCAATACTGATGGTCATCCAGTATTGGGATACATATAAATTAGTATGTACTTGTAGTTATTGAACTTAACTTACAACTTATCGATGGGATTATGAAGTTTGTGCTGGGCTAGATCCAGATGTAATAGACTATGTTGGTGAACACGTCCCACGGGTTAATTTACTTTATTTGTAGTGTCTGTGTATTCCTTATGCTGGATATCCCATATTGAGTGTTATGTACCCAATATTGGATATCCAATATTAAGAATACCTACTGTCCAATATAGGGTACACAACATTATGTCGTTCATTTCTGACATTTTTTAGAAAAAAAAAATTGCCGATTATTAGTGGAGCTAGAAGTTTATTTCTTTTTGGAATGCTAAGATGATTAGATACTTATCTCTATGAGTGTAACAAACAAATGTTTTTTATTAAATATGTTGGTTATTTTTCCGGTTTTCAAAAAGTATCCAGTATTTGGTACGTCTCCCCTATCGCCACTACTTACTTTGTGGCTGAACGAACAATGTTAGATAATAATTAAGCAGATAGCAATCTGTTATTATCTTCTTAGTTCCAGCACAGAATAGATTTTAATAATAAATTAATAAATAATCTGTTAAACTTTAGGTTTTATACAATTAGTGCCGAAAAATTGTAGGTACAGCACTTTTAATATAAGTATTTTATAGATGGACAGAATATAAAATTTCGAGAAAAATCCTAAACCTTACTTTTAATAAAAGTGTCTCTATAATCAAACTCTATGAAAAAGATCTTAGATTTATATTTAGAATGCGAATATTATTATATTTTATAAATATTAAACTGTTCTATGTATTAATACTTCAGTGTTGCCAACGCAAAAAACTTTATAAGTAATATAGCTGAAAATGTAATGAAATTTCTGTAAGTACCTACCAACAAATCGTCTAGACATTTCCTCCTACTCATAACCTTACCAACCGTTATATTATATAACTATAACGATAACCCTTATAACGACGTTCGTTATAATAACAAAAGGCTAAAACTTTCTAGCTGTGAACAGATGTTAAGTAAGTGTACTTATTTATTCCGTTAATTAACGAACACGTATCTATTTTCAATTAAGTGCCTGTTTCACAATGATTAGGCACCGATTTTTGGTCAATGAATTTAAAAATTGATCAGAATTTTGAAACTAGCGGCCGCCCGCGACTTCGTCTGCGTGGAAAGGGTTTTTTACTATCCTTCGGGAACTATACTTTTTTTCGGGATGAAAGGTACCCTATGTCCTTCTCTGTACCCCTACTGACAACGTGTATGCAAAATTTCATAATAATTGGTGAAGGCGTAACAAACAAACAAATAAACAAACGGACTTTCGCATTTATAATATTAGTAAGGATTACCTACATTAATTTGAACTTAAGCGGACTTTGTGTGACTTTGTAAATAATAATAATAATTTTCGTGAATGTTGAAAAAATTTTACTAGCTAGGTATACGATATGCACAGAAACATTGTGTTTCTAGGTAATTTACATCTGTCAATGTTTTAGTCATATTTTGGTGTTATACTATCTATCAGCCATTTTTGATGTCCCCACTGCTGGGGCACAGGCCTTCCTTATGGGTGGTAAGGAGGATGGGCCATAACCCACCACGCGGGCCCAATGCGGATTGGTGGGTGTTAACGACTGCAAATGCAGCCGGGACCAACGGCTTAACGTGCCTTCCGAAGCACGGAGGAGCTCGAGATAATAAACTTTTGGTCACCCATCCCATGACCGACCCTTGCGAACGTTGCTTAACTTCCGCAATCGCTGGGCCAGGCGCTAAACCACTGCGCCACCGAGCTCCTCGTGGTGTTATACAAATAGCTCAAATCCACCTTAATTGAAAGGGGAAAGTAAGCCTATGAATATTAATAAAGGCGGGTTCCCACCTGTACTATTCTATTATCTATTTGCTAGAATCTATGTAATAGAACAATGTGAACTAGCTTTCTATGGGGTATTCTATTCTATTAATTATAGTCTATGGATATTCTCTAGAAACGGGCTGGGTTTGAAGGTCCCTTTTTCGGGTTTTCACATATATCTCGAAAACTATACATTCCTGCGACATGAGTTTTTTTACAAAATGAAAGCTGATTTTTGAGATAAGATTTATTTTGTAAAATTTTTCGATATCTTGTATAGTTTTTGAGATATCCATTCCTGAATATCTGTAATTTAGGAAAAATAGGAGGAGAGTATAAAAACGGCATACTATAAAAAATCTTTTAATACACCTAAATGTTTTTTAACGAATGTTTCCTAACAATTTTGTTATTTTTAATGTGAATAAGAAAATCACCATAAATAATTTATATTTTGTCAGAATTTTGACATAGAACCTATTAACATTGAACAAATTGCATCATTAAGGACGATATAATTTTAACTAAACAGGAAAAAGGAAAAGATAACTTTTCAAAAAGCACAAGTACATTAATGCTATTTTTTGCATTCGCAATGCTATTTTTATTAAAAGTATTTTTTTACTTGAAGTCGTCACGAGTCTTATAAAGTCATAAGCAAAAACCGGCATCTTTATAAAAAGCAGCTCTGAAGCATTATTTTATTGCACAAAGATGAATTTACTATATTAGACTAATCACAGAATAAAGTTTTTTTATGTTCTTTAAGACTTAATATTACAAGCTAAACCTAATATTAGCATATATATCATGAAAAAAAGCATACTGGCTTTAGTAAAAATCAATTCAAAATTAGATAATTTGTATTGGCGCTATACGAAAAATATTTAAAATGGCCGTCCTGTAAACTTGACAATAATGAGTTACAATGTTATTCTTATCAGGTGTCGATATAGATTTGTATTAGCTGCGTACGGAATTCCGAAATGGAAATCGTCTGTACGTAGCCAGCCTTAAAACTATCTTTATTATAATATGGTCTTTTTTTTCAGGTGTACATAGTACTGACTTTCCTGTCCGGTGTGCTGTACTTCCTGTCAACAGCCATCAATCCCATTCTCTACAACATTATGTCCAACAAATTCAGGAACGCATTTAAGGTAAGATTAAATAATACGTACCTACCTATATTATAAAAGTATTTACAAATTCTATTTAAAAAATAAAATACTTGATTTCAACAAATAAAGAAATACAGGTAAGTACTTAGTACATAGACAATCTTAAAATAAGGGACTAAATTAATTGGGTGACTGGAAGTAATTAAGGGCGACTGTTAATGGGATACTAAAATACTAAACGGGGCAGCGGTTTATTTTTTGGGCGACAAAATAACTAAACGGGCGACAAACTATGGATTACATAATATACGTAAAACGGGCGACTACATGTGGGAGACAAATAATTTAAGTTAGCAGTGAAAATTCTAAATGAGCGACAAAAATACTGACAGTGAGCGGGCAACTATTATATCAAATGGGTAACTAAGTAAGTATATAACTGATTTAAGCTGCCCAACATGGTATTTTTGTCATCCCGATTTGGATAAATAGTCACATTTTTTTAATAAAATATATGGCAAAGGATCATGCCGCATTCTGGGCCATGATGCGCATTAACAATACATATCTGTGACAGACTCATGTCATGTCAAAAAGGGGTAGATAACAAAATGTCATATAATAGGAAAATGTCAAACAATTATAACCCCAAACGGCTCCTTGAGATTGAGATTTCTCTTTTTTTCCGCATTATATTTTAATGATATTCTTCCCACGCAATCACTATAAAATTATTATAGTATTTTGGTAATTTCATCAAAGCGCATCATGGCCTAGCTTGTAAAGTAAAATCGGCATAATCCTTTACATGTTAGTGTGCCCTAAGGTTGTCACCTAAATAGTAATTTGGTCACCCGTTCTGAATAACTATAGTTACTCAATTTGTATTTTAAAGTCACCCATTTTCAATATTTCGCACCCTTATTAGTAAACTGTTACTATACAAAAATTTTCGAGAATTGAGTTATCAATGCCATCTATAATAAAATTCCGTAAACTGCAATATGACATTGACACTTCTTTAAAATACCGCTTCAATAGATAGATGGCGCAATTTTCTTCTTCTTCTTGTAGTCGCCCTCAGTCCGTCGCCCACTAAGTATTTCAGTACGCTATATTCAGTATTTTTGATACCCAAAATGAGAATTTATTGTTATCCGATTAAATACCCTTTAAATAATATACATAGATTCGCACGATCGCTACCGAATTTAAGTGTGAAGTGAAAATTAAGCGTTGGATGCTCCCCGATCGCGCGCATTCAGAGTGGTAAAATCATAACTGCTTTATTGTCATTTAGGTACTGTCAGTTAATGGTCAGTTACATATTATGTATACCAAAACAATCTGGTTTAGTATTCTCATTGAAATAAGAAGGGCTTTTTAGGAAAACAACCAATGTCAAAAAAACCGATAATCGAGATTTTGTTGTCTATGAATAAGTCAAGCCCTAACCCTTCATTTGGTATATTAAGATTTTAGAAAAACAGCCCCAGTCAGTAGATATTCCTTGTAAAGTTTGTTCCGTATTTGGAAAAAGAACCAAAGTCAATCATACTCTTATAATTTATTGAAAGAACAGCGAATGTCTTTGCCTAAAACAACCGATGTCAATCATTTCATAAACGGTTTTTTTCTTCTCCTGCAAAATTTGCTGAATCTGACTAGGGTTGTTTTTCCAAAAACCCCTTCTTGTGGGTACCTTTTAAGGTTCGCGAACCTCTGCGCTTCGCGAACCTGCACCAAAAAAGGAAAGAAAATTGTGTTTATCCTGTGCTGCAACAGTGCGCAATAGTGTGTGTACGAGAGCGAACATGTAGGCAAACCAGAGGGCCTAGCCAAAGTAACATTGGCAAATCTTTGTTATCGCTTCGCTTTCGAAACATGTATGGAAATGACATTAGGTTTGGTTAACAATCGAATTCTAAAACGTCAAATCCATCATCATCCATGCATGTTTCAAAAGCGAAGCGATAACGAAAATTGGCAAATGTTACTTTGGCTAGGGGGATAGGGGGGCTGGTTCACACCCTTTCACACTATAGCCATTTTTTTTTTGCTATGGCATGCCCACTCTAGGTTCTAGGTTCGCGGAGCGCAGAGGTTCGCGAACCTAAGCTTTCTAGGAATAAGTTCAATTAAACAATTTTAACAAAACTAAAGCGAATATTTCTCTTGAGCCTCCTCCGACAGTTGGCCTATTGGAGAAGTGTACTCTCTATTATAGCAGTACCTACCATGGATGAGCTGGCTTCTTGCTCTGCATTTTATCGTAGAGAAATTGACGGATGACTAATTTTGTTCCGGATGAGCCAGGAGAACCTATGACTAAAAAGAAAAATAAAATATTTTTTGGTACATTGTCAACATAACTTTTTTTACCCAACCTGCACCTACCTGCAGCTGATTTATATCAGAATCATAAGAAAAGAGTATAAAGTATTATGATAAATAATAATTTTACGGCGATAGGAAGCGATAATATAACTACTACTTTAACTATTACTTTTGAATTGAAAAAACAAGAATATTTTACGAAATACATATTATTATATGTTTAGAAGCTTTAAAATTAAGTTATTTATTATACTAGGTTGACAAATTCTATAATAAACAATGATATTTACCTGAAGCACTAGAACCCATATTGTAAACTTTGATATCTATCTTCAAATCAAAAATATTGACGACGAAAAATAGGTCATTTTGGGTAAAAAGTGAAAGATTTACTAGCGAAGTTCCTACTTGCGCACGTACTCCGCGCGGGTATCGAAGCCGAGAAGGCCTGTTTATTATTGCCTTTTCTATTGTTAACGTAGAGAGATATTACATTTTGTATTTTTAACTACTTTAAAAACTTCAATTTTGGCCGCATAATTAAGCAAAATCTATCTTAGTGCGCCGGCCGCCTGCCTCGCCGCCTGTCTCGCCGCCTGCCTCACCGCCTGCCTTATTGGCTGTGGCCGGGCCGTAATGGCTGCCTATGTTACGTACGAGTAGGTTGTATTTGCTCAAGTCAACGTTCAACGTGTGATTCGCAAGGCATAACCACATTTGTCTGCGTCAGTCATGTTACACTATACTGACAATGACAACAGTATAGTAGCCAAACAAGGATTTGAAATCGAAAGACAGATGTACAACTGTGTCCAGTTAATGTCCGATTAACTGCAATCAGATTCCAAGTTAAACTCAAACAGTGTTATTACAAAAGATTGTTCAACACATGTTTAACTAAACACTGTTTAAACATGATGCTGTCTCTGTCAAACAATATTGTCAAAAAAGTGACAGCAACACATTAAAACATGTGTTTAGTTAAACAGTGTTTAAAAATCTTTTGTAATAACACGGTTACTGTCTTATTCAAAGTGCGTTCGTTAAACTAGGACCAAAGTTAACATGGCGTTAGACTGCAGACTAACGCCATTTTAGCGCCAATCGTATTCAGAGTGACAGTTTAACGTTTAGTCCCACCGTTTAAGAATTAAAAGGTGCATTGTGATTGGTTAACAAGCATTAAACCAGGTTTTGTTAGAACAGTCTTGCACCCCAGTTTTGTGAAACATCTCTGAATAAGACAGTTACTGTCTTATTCAGAGTGCGTTCGTTAAACTAGGGCCAAAGTTAACATGGCGTTAGACTGCGAACGAACACCATTTTAGCGAAAATCGTATGCAGAGTGACAGTTTAACGTTTAAGGTGCATCGTGATTGGTTTACAAGCATTAAACCAGGTTTTGTTAGAACAGTCCTGCACCCCAGTTTTGTGAAACATCTCTGAATAAGACAGTTATAATTGTACAACTGTTAAAACACTGTCGAACTAACATGCAGCAGTTTTTGCGTGATGCGCGTACAAACTTGCAGACACACAAAATAAAAATAAAATGTTTGCCGTACCTATACTACTCTTATATTGTACAAGTAAACGTTCAGTAATAATATTTTTCTTCTTCAAATACTAGAATTTACAGATTGGCCTGTAACAATTTTATTACCTACTTATTTATTTAAGTGCGTTCCTAGCCAGATACTTAGAGCATTCAACCAAATGCTCCAAGGCTAGATATTAATATGATCACAGTAAAGAGATTTGATGATATAAAATCATTGCTTATGTATTATACAATAAATATGTTACTGAAAATTTTTCCTGCTGCTTTTTCAGATATTTCGTAAGCGTGTTACAGAAATGATTATCTTGAAAGATAAATATACTGGGAAATTCTTTGTATTCAACGCACAAATATCTCGATACTCAGCGGCCGATTTATTTATTTTTTTTGGTTTATTTTACTGGTTCTTTTTTCAAATGATTCTAGATAAATATAACATTATTTTGTGCACAAATAAATAATAACCATGTAACTGTGAATAATGGGATTACTAGTAATACGACTAACTGTCAACAAAAATGACCCAAATGATGAAGGTTACCGAGGTACACTCTGCGGAAAAAATACCCTATAATACCCTAAATAATATACCAGTTTTTTTTCTGATTATTTGGAAACGAGAAAAAATAATAATTTGAAAAATGCACTCGATATAAAAACCTATTAAACCTAATAAACTAGTTATTAGTATATCATAACATTCAGCCGTTCTACTACTTATTGTATGGTCTGTGCATTCAGCTATTTGATAGGTACTCGAAAAAACTGTCAAGTAGATAGTTGTAAGTAGTTAACACATTTAATGATTTTTTTTATGTTTCAAGTACTTAATGATTGTACTACAATAAATTTTGCCTACACTTTGGTATACCTCAGGTACCTACATAAAATGGGCCTTTCCTCTACCTCCTTTCATTATTTTTGTTACTATTATGATCGTTAGTTCGTTTGTTCGTATCCATAAATTATAAATATACCTTATATCAATAACTTGCTATTTACTTAGGGGTCGTCCATTAATCACGTGAGCCTCGGAGGGGGAGGGGGGGGGGGGGGGGGTAGTTGAAAAAAATCACGAAGTATCACAAGGGGGGACGGGGGGGTGTAGTGAGATATCACGTGTATTAATTTTTTTTCGTTGAACGCGTGAATTTTAACCGAAAACGCGACTTTTAACCGCGTGATTGTTGACTCTCCGTTACAAGGACGATTTCCCCGCTCACCGCGACATATTCGTACTGAAAATTGTTAAGATTATTTTGTGCCATAAAAATACACGTGATTTAGAGGGGAGGGGGGGGGGGGGGGTAAACGTAAAACCTCACCAAGTATCACCAGGGGGGAGGGGGGGTTAAAAATTGGCCAAAAAAACATTACGTGATTAATGGACGCCCCCTTAGACGCAAGCAACATGAAAGTTGCAGATGCAAGCAACATGAAAGTTGCAGATGCAAGCAACGTGAAAGTTCAAGACGCAAGCAAGGTGAACGATAAAACTCACTGGTGTGAACAAAGCTTATGAGTATTTCAGAATTCACTTGCATTGCAGAGTCAGGATATTTGTTCAATGAGGTTCTTCAATATATCACAGGAATCCGTACAGAACGGATAGCAAATATTCAGGTTAGCTCCGCAAATTCTTCTGGGAATACTAAATCTCTGTAAATGTATTAGCATCCGAAATGTAAATACAAATGGCATTTAAATATGAATATTTCTGTGCAATATTTTTTGTCATAATCTTTAATTCTTTTTTAGTCCAAATCTTTTTGTAGGTTTTTGACAAAACTACACAAAACTATGTTTTTAACTGCCATTCCGAATATATATGTTATTTAAGTTACATAAAGTGCACAAAGTCTATAAGAAGTTCGTTCAACAACCGCTTCCTAAAATAGTGATAAATACCAAAACATAAGAATGCTTTGGTATTTAAGAAAACTCATACAGCAAATTATTATTATAACATTTAAGTATTTCAGTGGCATATTGTTTTTCAATAGCTGAAGGCTCTTATTCAAGTAGTTAGGTACCTCTTGAGTTTGAGCATTTTCACACAAACAAGTACCTACCAGTGGCGAAGGGTCCATACAAGCCGATTCCCATCGGCTTACCTTCGGAAATCCCACCCCAATGATCCACTATGCAGATCATAGCATTTTTCATCATTTTTGTAAAGCGGCTTACCTTCGCCATAATTTCACCCCTCGCCACTGGTACCTACTTTAACTAAAACCTGAACCATGCTCACTTAACATAAGTTTTAATTTGCAAGTGAGTGGTAAACGTTGCTATCGTAATGATGGGAAATTCGAGCCACAGTATAATATATTAAGCTGAAGCAGTAAGTTAACTTTATACAAATCCCGAATCATCGGATTAATAAACGCACGTCGTTACGAGAGCTGTAAAACTAGCCACTGACGAGAAACGTCAGGTTGGATTACTTCCACCAGATTTAAGCTATGAGGCATCGTGGACAATTCATTTCGACGTATCAATGTCGTCATTTCTATGTTTAACTGGACGTATTTGCATTTGGAAGTATTCAAATTGGACGTCTGCAAAATGGAAGTTTCGCCAGTGACTGACTTTACCAAGGTTCGCAACGGTGGGACTTTGTGGATCAAGGATTAAAGTGGACATAAGAGTGCAAAAAAATCCATCAATGGATTTAAGTGGATCTAGGGAATGTGTCCCAGTAGCTCGCCAGTCGCGAGTCGCAAGGACGCGATCGCGACTAGCAGCTTGACGAGAAGAGGGCTTACGATTCATCTCAACCACAATCTGCTGATACAATTTGTTGAAGTCGCGGTTGGCTATGTGCTCTACTCATGTTGCGTTGCGCTTCCAACTCGACTACTGATTATTCAATCTGTCAACTCTCAGCAGTTTGGGTCAGCAAGTTGAAAAATAAATTAAATGGTGAGTAGGAGCTTTTAGTTACCCTACTGTTCCAGCTAATTTTGATACTGTGCTTGAGTGAGCTAATTACTGCGCTGGAATAGAGTAGTTAAGAATATTAATAGAATAGGCTAATGAAACTGCAAAGAACAGCGCTATTAGGATTTAATTTGCGAAATTAGTGTTTATTCAGTCTCATAACTCAAAACCACCTTATTAAAGAAAATTTAAAGAAAAGTAGAAATAGGTAATTCCCTACAGTTAATGAAAAAAAAATCAGTCTTGATTTATAACAAGCATTTGTAAAAGTCGATAAGCTACGCCATCTGTTCGTAAATCTGCGACACGGGAAACCTCGTGGTAGAGTGAATTGGGAAAGTATTTCAATATTAAAGTTTTTCTTTCAAATACTCCACTGTTAGGAAGTATTTTGTTTATAAGTATGTAGGTACCTAAGTTTTTATTAGTGAGGAAGTTTATCATAATTTTTACCGCCCAGCCCTGACGCGAAGCCTATTAGGCTTGGTGGGAGGGCTGGGTGTGGCGAGGGACATGCTACGGGCATGACCGAGTCCAACATGCCGTTTGGTATGCGTAAAGATTGCATTCTCCTTTCGTAACAACAAAAAAAAAAAAAAGGGGTCTGACTTTAACGAAATAAATAAGTTTCTAATTTTAAACATAGGCCGTTATAGACTTGTGAACTTTACTACCGTAATTGAATTACTGTTATTTAAGGAATTTGAAATATTATGGAAACATGAAAACCGAAAACTTAAGGCAAGGCATTTCACGAAATCTAACTCTCTCACTATCTCTTTAGAATATGGTTGATTATTGCATAGCTTTAATAGGGAATATGCATCAATTTTTTTTAATCTTAATCAAAAGTATAATGCGTGAGAAAATTAACTGTAATATTAAAACTTTTCTCTTGCGTTTTTTTCTCGTGATATTGTTACTTGAAGTTAGCGCGCAGCAGCACCCGCCGAAAACGCTCCATACAAAATGGTGACGTCACACATCACGTTTCAGGAGTGTTTCGGCGCGTTTAATATGGAGTTAGCCAATAATCTTCAATTATCTCCCTAAATTTTGCGTTTAAGTACATATGTGTCATACAAAATATTATTTCTTATTCGATATTCTATCTGACTGTAAAGTGCATTATATCCGAAAATGAAAAAATAATATCGTTATTTTCCCCTGATTTCATCGTGTGATAAAACTAAAATAATACATTTTTTTTATTTTTTTTCCTGTTCCATCATGTTTTTATAAGTGTCCGCAGCGATCAAGCTCAATTTCATCAAAATCGGTGACTTATGCATATTCCCTATTGTTGCTCCGCCAGTTTGACAAAGCTTAGTACATTTTTATTGATTTCTGGTATACTGGACGGTTTATTAAAAATCTACTCGGTTATTGTGTTAGAGATCTTAAAAAAATCATTTCACTTTCATAAAAAACCATATCACTGATTACGAAATCTGATGATTGAAAGTTTATTTAAAGATTTTATGGTGTTATTCAGGATTTTTTTACAGAGTTACGTAGCCATTTAGAAATTATATATACCTACTAGCTAGGCTGTTTCCTGTCATGTAGTAATTTTGATTGGCTGCATTGCATCATACATACAATGCATTACCTACGTGATACATCAAAGCAAATCATTCGAATTCGCATGGTTAAAGAGGAGCACTGATGTTTCGTTAACGAGTTTATTCTCTATGTGGTATCTATAGGGATATGTTATCAGTAAAAAAGTACTAAAATTCAAGTACTAAACAAGCGGAAAAAGATGGTTTTTATTTCAAATAGGCAAACGAAACAACATTACATACGCATGTCAAAACTATGTTAGATATTTCAACACGGTATATGCAATCATATTGCGTTTTCAAAGGCTATAACAAATATCAAATCTTATTGAAGTCATATTTATATAAACACACAAATTGATTTTAGTCTTACAATAAATTTTCAGATAATTATCTTAGTAATTATTTAAACTAGACGAATTTAAGTAAACCTAATAGAATTCATTTGCTCAGAGAGACATGATATCTCTCAGAATATTTCTTATTTGATTGGGTATAATCACCTTCAACATTGTTAATTTAATTTTCAAAGATTAATTAATTTGTCGAAACATCGTTATTGGTATTAACAGTATTTACTTGAGTGCTCAACAGCTTAATATTTTGGTTCAAAGCAATTATAACTACTCGTACTTATTTAAAAACAAGCTGATGCCCGCGACTTCGTACGCGTGGACTTTATGACTTCGGCGTATGCATATAAATGAACTAAAGTAGTTACATAAGAAAATACATGTAGCAGTGTTATGGTTCTGCATCAGGTGTTCCAGATCTTCGATTTTTATACCTCAACAAAAATTGCTCATCAGGCTGAACAACTTTTGCAAATATGTCATTTCATATTCCTTATAGTTAAGTTGGACCATTATGGTTCTGCATCAGGTGATCCATTTTCCAAAATCAATTATACCCTAAGTTATTCCTAGGCTTAACAGCTATATAACAAAAAAAGTTTTATTCAAATCCGTTCAGTATTTCCGGAGATTAGCGTGTTCAAACAGACAAACAAACAGACATACAAACAGTCAAACAAACAGACAAATAGACACACTTTTTTTTCAAATTCTTACTCTATTAGTATGTCTCCATCGCCCCAGATATTTTTTTTTAAATATATGTAATGTACAGACGCACTTTCTTTACTGTTTTATTATATGTATGGATAAGTTCGGTAATAGAATAAAATGAGAATTAGGTAGGGGGGTCTCATTTTAATTATAAGTATTGTGTTTTCTGTTGGAATCAGATGATATTGGATTGCTTTTTTTATCTAATCAGTGTCATAACTTTTTGGGCGGAATAGTTGTGCTTGAGTTGAATTTCTTTATTATGACTAAGTAATCTATATTGATTAAGACCTTCAATTTAATTGATCAAGGGCTTTTATGTCAAGGTCAGAATAACACTTCGTATTGGTCATATTTAATTAAATAAATTTTCATTTAATATTTCGGATTTTAAGAAGCTGCACTTGTCTTTCTAGTTTCATAAATCTAATTCCTAACAAAATAATTTATATAACCTACTTCTTCCGCGAATGGTTTACATAATATATTGAAATAAGAAAATACACTTTTATTAAATAGGAAAAAACGCGACAGGTTTAAAAAGAAAAATAGATTTTACTTATATAACCTATCGTGTTTGTTAACGACTGTATCTGTTCAGTCAGAGACTGATTACGTATTCACAACTCAAGCGAAGTTATCTCATCATACAGAGTGAATTGCCTTATCAGAGACACATAAACATATATTATGGTTTATCCAGAATTTTGCTATTGGCATTTTAGAAATTTATGGCAGCCGATACTAAGAATAATGAACCTTTAAATTTAGAATTGAGTACCGTTACGACACGAAACGTTGTTTATAAAGTTAGATTGTAAAGTTTTGCGATATAATGTTTTACGAATTAATTGATTACAAAAATAATACCTACCTAGTCCAAATAAACCCGCCTTCGTAGAAGATTTAATCTTCTCTTGATTAGCTGGTTGCCAAAATTACACCATGTTGTTTATATAGGTACTCGTGAAGTGTAAATTACTTCTGTCAAGTAATAACAGTACCTACGAACCTTTGTTTACACAACGTAAAATATGCTGAGCTCTTAGTTTTCATGTTTAGAAATTAAAAAATATGTATTTTTTGTATCTTAGGGTATGTCTAGAATATTTATTTCAGGAATATTTGTTTCTATTTTGTCCTAAGGTATGTAGGGTAAAGTATAGTATATTGGACCAGCAGAATTTCTTGAATGATAGAAAAAAGGATTTGATGAGCAATAATAAAGTGGCAGAGGATGGCGAGTGCCACTAAACTGCTCAGTTTCGTGAAGGACTTATAAAACAATAAAATCGTAATTTATGATGAGATACTTAACACCAAAAGAATATTCCAGCCAATTTACCTTAATTTTTATTTTTTACATCTGAGAATATTTTTAACATCGTTTAAAGCTACGGATATAATTATATTTATTTTCATAAAAAATAACATTCTAAAATTTATTGAATACTTATTACTAAAATCCGATGGCCCATGGATAGTATGGATCTTAGAGCAACATGGGCTGACAACGCGGGCTTCCGTCCGCGGAAGCCTGCGTTGCTCTAAGGTATGGGTGCCCATACTTTTTCTTAAGGAGATCGACCTAACAACAATTTATGAATAAGGGATCGAAATTTTGACAGTTTTTGAAAAAAAAATGCATAAGTAAAACTACATTGGGTGCAAAGTGTCAAATCTGTAATCCTTGGCGATCGACTTTAAAACCTCTCGCGATCGACCGGTCGATCGGTCGATCGCGATGGACCGTTTGAGCACCTCTGCTCTAAGGTATGGCGGCCGCGCAACCCTCGAGTATTACGTAATTTGATGTTCATCTCAAGCCAACTTCGTTTTATCTGCTTACTAATAAATAATTAGTCTGTAACTTTATCTGAAAGATTATGGGCTCGACTTTTATTTTGTTTGTTTTATAACAATCAGAAGTTACTCGTAGAATAAAATTTATGAGTGTTTTCTGAAGTTCGTATCGTACGGCTTCCCTTCCCTCGTATATATTTAATAGAATACGTCATGTTTTTCAATAATCTATTGGCATTCACACTTTTATTGAAATTGTGTTCTTATTTTCTTTAACACTAATCCTACTAATAGGGAATATGCATAAGTCACCGATTTTCCTAAAATTGAGCTTGATCGCTGCGGACACTTGTAAAGACATGATGGAACAGAAAGAAAAATAAAAAAAATGATTATTTTCGTTTTATCACACGATGAAATCAGGGTAAAATAACGATATTTTTTTTTTCGTTTTCGGATATAATGCACTTTACAGTCAGATAGAATATCGAAAAAGAAATAATATTTTGTATGACACATTTAGGGAGATAATTGAAGATTATTGGCTAACTCCATATTAAACGCGCCCGAAACACACCGAAACGTGATGTGTGACGTCACCGTTTTGTATAGAGCGTTTTCGGCGGGAGCTGATGCGTGCTAACTTCAAGTAACTATATTACGAGAAAAAAACGCAAGAGACAAGTTTCAATATTACTGTTGATTTTCTCACGCATTATACTATTGATTTTGATTAAAAAAAAATTTGATGCATATTCCCTATTGTCCGAGCGAGCGCGAAGCGTCTCTGTTTCAGCTTGGGCAAGCATGCTTTCGTATGTATGTCCGGCTTTCCGGCTGTCCGTCTGTTTTCCTCTACAATTCGCATTTCTCAACCGATTCTCGTGAAATTTTGTGAGCAGTTTCGATAATTATAATATATTTTTTTTGTAAACTCGGTTTCTAAAAATTATAAAAAATCTCCCATTCGAAAAATGTTCGAAATTAGAATCTTTCGCCATTTAGCTTCAAACGTATATAATAAAATAATACCCACCAAACAGCACATAATACTGCTTTTGAAAACCTCGTGAGTCGTGGCAACACCTATTTAATTAATTTTTAAACAACATACAATAACGCGAGGTCTGCACAACTCACTGAGCCATATTATAAATGCGAACACAGAACAAAGAATTTTTTTTCCCAATGCGAATGTGTATGTGTTTGTTACCTCATCATGCCTAAATGGCTAGACGGTTTTGGATGAAGTTTGGCACACATATAGTTTATAACATTATATAAGTCAAAGTTTCCATAGGGTCCACGCGGACAAACTCCGCTTAAGGCTCTCCGCTGCGTTAAGCGGGACACGCGCGCGGGGCGACATAGATTAGAGCTTACTCATGCACTGCGCAAGCATCTGTCCGTCAAAAACCAGCAATTTATATTCCCGCGCCGTGTACACGCGGCGGGATCCCACTTAACGCAGCGGAGGGCCTTAGTGCTAGTGCTAATACATATTATGTACAATAATTTCTAGTGCTAATACATATTATGTACAATATTTATTAATTAAAACAAATAAATGAAATCAGCTAAGTATATAATAATAACATAGCTGCCTTCCTTGTTTCGCTTCCTGCTGATTTGGTCAACTATCTTAAAAGTCAAGATATTATTATCTCAATGTGATGAAACGTTAATTCACTTCAAAAAAAAATCTAATATACTCGTAACTATGAAATAATAGTAGTTTATGAAAATGGCGCATAATGAGGGGTATTAAAACATGAATGTGTGTTTAAAAACCGAGCCGCAGGCGAGGTTTTTAATAATATCACACGAGTGTTTTAATACCTAGTTATGTGCAGTTTCATACACTTCTTTATCTACTCTCATACAATTTGTGATTGAACCGATTGAACCTACAAAACTTCTACATAACAAAATATTAATGATAAAATTATAAATAATAATAAATAATAATATAAAACTCATTTCTAAGAAATTTTTAAGCAAAAGTAAAAATTAAAATCTATAAATGGCGCGTATTCAATTAAATACATTTATAATGAGATGAGTGCATTCCAGAAGACTAATCGCTACGATCAGTCATCGATCACCATAGAGTACATTTGAATCATGGAAAGTACTATCCCCGTCAATTGGTAATGCGCTGGAACCTTGTCAAATTAACATACACATCAACGTCATCCGCAACTAAAAATGACAAAAATCAGTAAAATTCTAATAGGTAATATAATATATTAATTATTGAAATCTTATTTTCAATAAGAAAGGGTCTAGGTATATGAAAAAATTACAATTGTTTTTCGTTTTTGAGGTTAAAATTGTGGCCGCCAGGCGCATTACCAATAGGGAATATGCATCAGTCACCGATTTTGATGAATTTGAGCTTGATCGCTGCGGACACTTATAAAAACATGATGGCACAGGAAAAAAAATAAAAAAAAATATAATCCTAGTTTTATCACACGATGAAATCAGGGGAAAATAACGATATTTTTTTTTCATTTTCGGATATAATACCCTTTACAGTCAGATAGAATATCGAATAAGAAACAATATTTTGTATGACACATATGTACTTAAACGCAAAATTTAGGGAGATAATTGAAGATTATTGGCTAACTCCATATTAAACGCGCCGAAACACTCCTGAAACGTGATGTGTGACGTCACCGTTTTGTATGGAGCGTTTTCGCCGGGTGCTGCTGCGCGCTAACTTCAAGTAACTATATCACAAGAAAAAAACGCAAGAGAAAAGTTTCAATATTACAGTTAACTTTCTCACGCATTATACTTTTGATTAAGATTAAAAAAAAAATTGATGCATATTCCCTATTGACGCGGATAGTATGTGGAAATCATAAACTTAATATCCACTGGAATAGACGAACAGAGTTCACTTGGCTGCGAAACCAAAAGTGAGATGAGTCAGTGTTTGTAAATATGTAAACGTGTGCGTGAATTTAGAGATGTACTGAAGTCCATTTTAGGTTGTTGATAACCATAATGTATTATTGCTCTAATAAATAAAACACAAACAAGATTTTGAACAATTTTATTTAAATAATTTCTTAAGGTCTCCTTTTAGGCTCCCTGCTTATTTACTTATGACATTTATCCAGTTTAATTTAATCACTGGATTTACAGAAAACCTGGAAATAATTTTTAAATTAGTACTTAAGTTGGTATAATTTACTATTTGAAAACTGTCGGTTACAAGCAGCTTTAAATAAAACTATCAGTGTTCACAAAGACAAACAAAGTTATATTGGAAATCATCGACATGAGTATCGATGTCGATAATTTTTGATCAATATCTACGCCTTATTTTCTCAAGTTCACGGACATAATATCTTTTTATCTAACACATAATGTTTAGAAATCAGCCTTTATTTAGGAAATAGGCGTTTAATAGCATCATATTAGTATATAACTTAGTGTGTTTGGGAATATATTCAACTAAAATATGAATTATGAAAATGGTAATAGTACAATCATATTTACCTGTGAAATGAGTGTTTATTCGGGTTATTGTCGTAAGTAACATTACAATCCAGTACAGAAAACGACACCATTATTGATTTATATAGCTTTGAGAGCCAAACCGACCCGATCGCGATCAAAATTACAAAATAATTTTGTTGACGCTTTTCACCAAGGTGATAAACGATGATAAATGAAGTCAAACCCGGTTCAGCTGTCAGTTTCTTTTTACTCTTTCTCGCACATCGCATAAGCCGTAAGAATCGGTTTCTCACTCGCACCTTTGTCCGTCTACTTGAGCATAGCGAAAAATTTTCTAAGTCTATGGTGGAAATATCGTTGTTTCTTTTTAATATCACGGCACTGCCTTCTTGTTGGAATTGCCCTGTATCGTAATGAGAAAAATAGTAGATTGTACAACAAGTGCATAAAACGCATGATCTTACCCGAGACGATATATATCCACCCGAGCCGCAGGCGAGGGTGGATAGTCAAGTCGAGGGTAAAATGGGTTTTATGTACGAGTTATACACTCTGCTTTTCACTTCGATTGTGAGGAAATTAAACAACAATAGTGTAAAAATAAAAAAAAAATCTCAAATTTTAATGACAAATTATAAATTTTTGGAATGTGCTCATCAAGATCTTTCATTTGATACCCATATTCAAAAATTGAAAAAAAAACTATTTTTTTACAAAATATATAATTTTGGAATGTGCTCATCAAGGCCTTTCATTTGATACCCATATTCAAAAAAATTAAAAAAAAAATTATCAAGGCCGCCTTTCAATAAAATTTACACCAAAAATTGATATTCAAAAATAAAAAAAATATTATAACACAACAAAAAATAAAGAAACAATGAAATAACAAGTTAATTCAACGAAGTTAAATTGCGTGTGTGGCTGTTTACCTGACGACCTTTGTCTTAAAGTCTGAGACTTAGACGAAGATTTTACTTTATGCACTAGAGCATAAAAAGCGATTTTATGCAGCCTATACCCAACATAAAGACGAACTTTACGAGCATGAGAAGTGAAATAGTAGATTGTACAACAAGTGCATAAAACTCGCCTGCGGCTCGGGTGGATATAATACGTCTCGGGTAAAATGGGTTTTATGTACGAGTTATACACTCTGCTTTTCACTTCGATTGTGAGAAAATTAAACAACAATAATGTAAAAATAAAAAATAAAACTTAAATTTTAGTGACAAATTATATATTTTTGGAATGTGCTCATCAAGGCCTTTCATTTGATACCCATATTCAAAAATGAAAAAAATTTTTTTTCTTCATTTTTTGTGACCAAAAACATATATTTTTTTTGTGTGCTCATCAAGGCCTTTTATTTGATACCCATATTTAAAAATTGAAAGAAAAACTCATTTTTTTATAAAAAAATAATAATTTTGGAATGTGCTCATCGAGGCCTTTCATTTGATACCCATAGTCAAAAATTAAAAAAAAACTCATTTTATATAAAAAAAAATCTAATTTTCGACTGTGCTCATCAAGGCCTTTCATTTGATACCCATATTCAAAAATTGAAAAATCTTTTTTTTATCAAGGCCTTTCAATTGATACCCATTTTCAAAAATAAAAAAGAAGTATTATAACACAACAAAAATGAATAAACAGAATGAATAACAAGTTAATTTAACAAAGTTAAATTGCGTGTGTGGCTGTTTACCTGACGTAGTGCAGTATTTAGTGGCATCAACCTTGCAGATTGTCAACAAAGGAAGCCGCTTGGCACAGGCGTACTTTGTGGTCATTTGAGCTGATTTAGCCCTGTACCCACGTGGTACCACCATGGTGGTAGCCAGGGGTGGGGGGAGAGGTCCCTTCTACCACGCTGCACTTTTACATCCATATCTTCATAAGTTTAGCAAATAGGTCGTGTTTGGTATCGTTTTCATATAATTCAAGGACGAGGAATTCATTTCTGGAACAATTTTTTCACTCGTTCATAGAAAAAACAAAAGTTCTGCACAAAATAATAAAAATAAGAAAACAAAAATCTTACAAAATCTATGCCTACAAATAAACCACGAGATTGTGCTTTATAAAAAAAATATGATTAAACAGCCCTGTTTATCTAGAATATACAAATATTAACTTTTTTACACAAATTATATTTATAAATGTGTCAAAAAAACATTTGCGACGCGCGGCGGTATTTCGGCGCAGTATATTTGGATAGGATTTATCACTTATTGTTTAATAATGACACAAATAGGTCATGTTTGGTATCGTTTTCATATAATTCAAGGACAGGGAATTCAATTCTGTAACAACATTTATACTCGTTCATAGAAAAGAATGAAGTTCAGCGCAAAAAAAAATAAGAAAAATAACTTACAAAATCTATGCCTACAATTAAACCGCGAGAATTAGATTATGCTTTATAAAAAATGTATTTAAACCGCCCTATTTATCTTAAATATATAAACATCATTTTTTTTACAGAAATTATATTTATAAATGTGTCAAAAAATCAGTTCCACCGCGCGGCGGTATTTTAGTGCAGTATTTTTTTATTTGGATTTTTCACTTATTTTTTAATAATGACACGGATTAGTATTGGTAGTCCCATAATTTTATTTTAAAAAAGAGTTAAAGTAATAATTAAGTAAAAAAAATATTTCACCTTCCTAGTTATAACAAATTTTATTGACAGTTTCCGCTGCATCCACATAGTTCGGTGAGCTTTTTAAACAATCGCACCTTCCTGCGCATTTTTGCTTACACATACACCTTATTACCTCAATGCAAGCTGTGGCTGCTGCCAGTAGGGTGGTCAACATAGGCTCCCCATTATGTTAAGCCCCATACATTCCTCCCTGATAAATCACTCGCAAAATATGGTCTCTGGTTGGTGGGAGATTCTCCAGCTGCCTGTCTTTTTTCGTGGATAGCACTTTTCTGCATTGATTAAGTAATATCAAAAGCATTGATTAATATCAAGGACATGTATTCCAATATTTTCAACAATAACTTAAATTACAAAAACCAATCACCATAGTAACTTACTTGTCATACAAAGCAATGACAATTTTTTATAATACTTATTGGCAAAGCCTGCTCCACATTTCCTTCTTTAGCGTATTTATCCTTCCGTTGCAATTGGATAAGCGTCTAAAGCTTCGAAAGCGCTTTTTTCCCTTAATCAGCAAAAGACAATACGGTATCACAATATCACACCTGGAAACGGCGTGGAACAGTGGCCAGTTTGCCTTGGCAATACTTCTGCTTTTTCCCGTCATAGAAGATAAACTGTATTAAATAATTATAGCTGAATTATTTTTAGATTTTAAAGTGTGAAAATACTATACTTACTTATTTGGGTTACTTAATGAAGCTGCAATTGCATGGCAAGGCAGGAATTGATGATTTTTACCCGTGCCAATATGAACCCACAATTCCTCAAGCAATGAATACAGTTTATCTTCTTTTAAGACCGGCAAAAGCAGAACTCCTTTTCTGGGTGTGATACCGTATCGTCTTTTGCTGGTAAAAGGAAAAAAGCGCTTTCGAAGCTTGGGGCGCTTATCCAATTGCAACGGAAGGATTTAAATACTAAAGAAGGAAACGTGGAGCAGGCTTTGCCAATAAGTATATATAAGAAAAAAATGTCATTGCATTGTATGACAAGTAAGTTACGTGGTGATCGGCTATTGTGATTTAAGTTATTGTTTTGCTATTGAATGTTTTTATATTAATCAGTGCAGAAAAATGCTAATCACGAAAAGGGACAGGCAGCTGGCAGCTGGAGAATCTCCCACCAACCAGAGACGCCCTGTATAACCATATTTTGCGAGCGATTTATCAGGGCGGAATGTATGGGGTCAACTTTTAAAACCAATCCAAAACCTGTCATGTCCTACAGATTGGGGTTGAGCCATAAATAATGGCTTATGGGAGCCTATGTGGACCACCCTACCGGCAGCAGCCACAGCTTGCATGGAGTTAATAAGGTGTAAGTGTAAGCAAAAATGCGCAGGAAGATGGGATGCAGCGGAAACTGCTAAAAAAATTTGTTATAACTAGAGAGTAAAATATTTTTTTTACTTAATTATTATAAAATATTAAATCTTTTTTAAAGTAAAATTATGGGACTATTTTACCAATACTAATCCGTGTCATTATTAAACAATAAGTAATAAATCCAAATCATAAAATACTGCACTAAAATAACTCCGCGCGACGTAACTGATTTTTTTAACACACTCATAAATATAATTTCTGTAAAAAAGTTTATGTTTTTATATTTAAGATAAATAGGCTGTTTAAACACATTTTTATAAAGCATAATCTCGTGGTTTAATTGTAGGCATAGATTTTATAAGTTTTTTTTTTATTTTTCTTTTTTTGCGCTGAACTTTATTTTTTTCTATGAACGAGTATAAATGTTGTTGCAGAATTGAATTCCCCGTCCTTGAATTATATGAAAACGATACCAAGCATGACCTATTTGTGTCATTATTAAACAATAAGTGATAAATCCTATCCAAATATACTGCGCCAAAATACCGCCGCGCGTCGCAAATGTTTTTTTTGACACATTTATAAATATAATTTGTATGGAAAAGTTGATATTTATATATTCTAGATAATAAGGGCTAAGTAATTATATTTTTTTATAAAGCACAATCTCGTGGTTTATTTGTAGGCATACATTTTGTAAGATTTTTGTTTTCTTATTTTTCTTATTTTGTGCAGAACTTTTGTTTTTTCTATGAACGAGTGAAAAAATTGTTCCAGAAATGAATTCCTCGTCCTTGAATTATATGAAAACGATACCAAACACGACCTATTTGCTAAACTTATGGAGATATGGATGAAAAAGTGCAGCGTGGTAGAAGGGACCTCTCCCCCCCACCCCTGGCTACCACCATGGTGGTACCACGTGGGTACAGGGCTAAATCAGCTCAGATGACTACAAAGTACGCCTGTGCCAAGCGGCTTCCTTTGTTGACGATCTGCAAGGTCCCCATACAAATGATGCCACTAAATACTGCACTAACGACCTTTGTCTTTAAAGTCGAGACTTAGACGAAGATTTTACTTTATGCACTAGAGCATAAAAAGCGATTTTATGCAGCCTATACCCAACATAAAGACGAACTTTACGAGCATGAGAAGTGAAAAAGTTATTTTATAACTATTAGTAGGTATAGCGAAGATGTGTTATAAAATAACTTTTTAATTTTTTTCGGTATTGCGTGTATTAAGTATGACAATATAAATTCGATTTGAAATTCATAATTCGAATTTTACGATATGAGAGTAGATAAAACACTTTTTAACGGATACTAGCGTGGTTTTATTGAAAGTAAGTATTTTGGTAATTAGTTAACACCTTTGCAGCTGCAGCGGTCGCGTCGTCGGGAAAATTAAAAATCAAACCAAATAATACCAACTGATTATTAAATAAAGCACTTTCAATAAAACCGCGCTAGTTTCCGTTAAAGTGTTTTATTTCATGTCTAGTGAGCGCGTTATTTTGAGAAGTGAATATACTCGTAACTATCTTACAAGTAAAAGGAATTAAAATAAAACGTCATGAGCAATTAAAAGTTCTAGTTTTAATTGTATCTCTGTATAATTATTTTTGGTATTTAACAAGAATTCCAAGCATACAATTACTCGATATCATGGGAAAGTACTAGTATTACCAGTTTAAACAGTATTCAATACAATAATACACTGATACCTGACCTTAAGCAGTGGTATCTCTCCAGCAGGAATAGCGTATCGCGACAAATTTATCAAAGTCATCTGGTATTATGACTTTATTTAACAACTTTATTGAAAACACTTATTTCACCGTTCAACCTTTCACTGTGACGACTTGAGCACGACTGAGCGCGCCTCTACCCCGTCACCGCATATTTAAACGTTATGCGTGGCGTGGTAGGGGCGAGCGTGGCGTGACTGGCGTGGTAGGGGCGACTGCAGTCACCCGATTACTACAACTACCGTTTAAGTACTTTTAATGGAATAAACACACAAATTTAGTTGTACTACATGGTTCATCACGAATAATAATTAAAGTAATTTATACAGTAACCTTACAGTCGGCCATCCTGCTAGAGCGAGTCCCATCGCGTAAAACAATATATTTTATAACTCTGAGTACATCCATTCAATTAGTCATAAAATATTCTTAAATAAAAACATCATTTTATTAGAAGAAAAATAGCAGCCTTCCAACAAAATATTTCGCATTTTTGCGAAAGTCATAATTATTATTTAATTACATTACAAATATTTATTGCATGACACAAAACGTAATTACGTTTTTATTTATACATAAGTAGGTATTCAGAAAACATCCCGTTAGAGAAAGGGTATGTATATAAAGTGACATTTATTTGAAATAAAAGACTTTTTAACGGATACTAGCGCGGTTTTATTGAAAGTACTTTGGTAATTAGTTGTTATTTGGTTTGATTTTTGATTTTCCCGACGTTTCGGCAACTTTGCAAACGTCGGGAAAATAAAAAATCAAACCAAATAACAACTAATTACCAAAGTACTTTCAATAAAACCGCGCTAGTATCCGTTAAAAAGTCTTTTATTTCATGTCTAGTGAGCGCGTAAGCTTGAGAAGTGAATATGACATTTATTTGTCTACAATTAACGTAATTAGATTACTTAATTTAATTAAACTTAAAATTTTACAATTCAATTCAACTCTGTTTACATCAATAAAAATATAGTCGTATGGCATTTCATCCGAGCACGTTATAAACACGAGCAATAGCTTGTTTAACGATAGATTATCAACATCAAAATTCATTAATATAATTACAAGATACTTTAGAAATTAAAAATGGATGTATACCTTAAATAAATTGCTAAGGGGTTAATATTTCATTGCACCGAATTATAAAGATTGCAAACTTAGAAATATTTTTTTATCATTAGCTATTGCAACTTATTTTATTTACTTAAGTCTTAGAATCATTAGTTACGTGTAGGCATTTCAATATTTGTCTCCAATACAAACTTAGTTTAGAAAAATACCTACTAACAACAATCAACAAAAAGTCATCAAAACGCTATAAAAGGCTCATCATTAAAATAGAAAATTGAAGTAATCGTTTCTGTAAATATGTATATATATATATATATATATATATTACTCAATACTATATTGAATGTAATATCTTTCTCATACCATTTGTAATGCTTGAAATACTTTTATAATTTTTATACCATATTAATTAAAAAATCACGCGCGGTGGCGCTATGGCTATGGGCAGCATTAATTACATGGATTAGACGTTTCAATAAAAATTTGCCCTGAGATAACTTTGGGGTGCACCCAGTGCTTCAATTAGTGTAACACAGTGACAGAAAAAGCATATTTCAGTGACACATGTCATAAACTATTATGATATCCAATAATTTAATCATCAATTTGCAAAAAGTTTTCTTTCTTTTAAGTAGTTATTGTACCTACATAACACTTGTACTATTATGTATTTCGTGACACAACTCAGTAAGAGTAAAATTTGTTACTTCTTGAACTAATAAAAAATAGCATTCTACATTACAGCAAGGTAAAAAAAACTTTTTATTTTATTTACAAAGTATTCTGAAGGTCTTTTAAATTAGTAATGGTTTTAAATTTACCCTTACTAATTTAACCAGGTTAACCTTTTGTTTAGTTATATACATTAGCATACTTCCCTATATAATGGATATGTAAATGTAACATGTACTAAAGAGAAGTTTAGATATCGTAGAAGTGACTCCACTATACACACAGTACGTTACGTGGAGGTACCTTCCTTGAATATAACTGCACATTTTAAAAACTCGATCAGAATAAACACTAAGTAATAAATGATTTTAGAAATCAGTATTTTGGTAATCTTACTTCCCATAGCGGGCACACAGAGTCCAAATACAAATCACATTATGTATTATCAATCCATGTACAAAAGTAATTAGCTATAATCCCACACAAGCACCATCCTTACTATCTATCTGGTTTAAGTTTTTTTTCCAGTACCTACGGTGCCCAATATAATGTGTTCTAAAAGCAGATTGAATTGTCCTACTAAGTAAGTAGTTACTTCATTCTATCGCGACCCTCAGTCATGAGGAACAAGAAAAATCATGATAAAAGGATTTTTTTTCTTTTTAATATTATTCATTTTAATGAGGAGCACTGTCATCACCAGGACCGTGCGTTAGTCTACAGAATTACTTAATTGTTTTGTGAAAAGTTTCACCTAGTTTATGGATCGCCTTGAATTTCTCAAATAGAAAAGGCAGGGTAAATTACCCAATTATTGGTATTTAGAGTAATAAACCGAAACAATAAATTTTGCCTATTGATTTTAGTAGCTCTATTTGAAATAAACATAGTGGGTGCTACACGCAACGCAATACACAATACGGATTCTCTCTTTTTTTTGTATTTTGTATGTATGTCGTTTTAAGCTATTACCACCACACATACACCATCATATTATGTATAAATAAATAAACCCATAGTCCATTCATTAGTACCCTTCAACCTATTATTGGCATGTACCGATCAAATTACTGGTACACCTTACGCCAATAATAATTTAATAGGCAACAGTTAATAAAATTATAGGTATTATTCTCAGTACCTTTATTAAAATATTGGCATGCTTTCACCAAGTACAGGTACAACTTAGAAGTTTTATTTTCGACTATTGGAATAGGGCCAATTTTTTGAAGCCTTATAGAAAACTTCATTATTATTTATGAATTATTTAATTTCAAATTTGTCCTGAATACTAACATAGAATTTAAGTTAATTGTTACTAACAAAATGGATTGTAATATCTGAATTATGAAATAAATTATTATTATTATTTCCATTATTTGATTAAAAAAATACATTAAATGATCATTGAAAATAAGGTTCTAATTTCTTATTAAATATTAAGATAATATGCCAAAACATTATAATTGAGTTTTTTTCCATAATTAGGTAACACAGTTTATCGAATAATATTCATGTTTTTTTATGTTAAGTTTAGAGTGCCAACAAATATAAGGGTGTAATAACAGGTCAAGTCACCCCTACATGATTGACGTGAGAAAATTATGTTAAAATTGTAATAATCCGGTATCGGAGATAAAATGCAATGAATACGAAAATAATTATTTTGTCTAGAAATTGTATCATTGATTACGAAATTTCATTTCATTTTTTTCATTTAAAAATTCTTTATTTCATATTATAAACAATATTGTAACAAGTACTAAGATAATACAGTCATGTACATTGATTAATTTAAAGATACTTCATTAGGCTTAACTTACCACCTACGAATGCTTTAGAAATATATGTTATTCCACTTTAGTTTTATTATCTTGAAATATTAACACACAGTATTTAAATGGCACTATTTGCAGACAAAAAAAAATCTACAAAACAAAAGTGATTTGCTTATTGCATATCAGATTACGAAATAAAAAGCACAATAGTTTTGTTTTTCAATAACATTTGTAGGAATGTGAAGGAAGAATTAGAATTAATATTAAGTATAGTAAAATTACTGTTGCATTATTGTGTATTATGAATATAGTTTTATTTTAAGATTTATATGTAATTATTTCTTTTATTTATTGTTTGTTCAATTTTTTTTCTTATCAAATTGGATCAATAATTGTTATCTGAAATAAATGAATTTTATTATTTTTCTTTTACTACCGGTAAACTTCAGTAGAGTAGGTCATTGCTCACAATGGCCATTTAAAAATATATACGCTCAATACACCATTATAAATGGCATCACATTCTATGTTTTACTAATTACTCATTAAATGACTTGGCAACAGATGCACGAGCTGATCATAGTGTAGTAAAATTAATAAGAATAATATTTGAAATTGAATTACTAGTTTATTAAAAGAACGGTAGGTATAGCCATAATTGGCAATAATACATGGCTGGACTCATTGGACTCAATTAGTTGCATTGCAGTAAATACATTTAAAGAGGATTTACATTCAGCATACTTAATTATTTGCTCTTTATTGTACTCACAAAAGAGTTGCAGAGGAGTTATTAATTAAATCATTGTAAGGAGAACTGGATTTATCTTTCAGATAGCTTTCTTGCAGGTTCCAGCAAACCCAGGACATGTTAGGGATTTTTCAAGTAAGTATGGATAAGTTATGTACTGCAAATATCTAGAGTACTTATGTTTATATTGGTTTTAGTGTGCGTTCGTCGCATCTATATCTATCATTTTAACTAAGAAAAATAATATAAACAAAACAGTAAAATAATACTTATAACGATGATAAAACATTCTGATGATTTAGATTTAAAAGAAATGATTATAATAATTATAATCTAGAAAACTTGTTAAAAATTACCTTACGGATGTTCGCAATAATTTTACTTGCTTGTCAAACAATATGGCTAAGAACAGTTATTAAAAAATAAATTTAAGTGGAACAAAATTAAGAGAACTTGCATGAGTTGCATGTTCAAAAACCAAATACATAAACAGTTTTTTTTCACGCTACATACTTAATGTAGTAGTATGTAGCGTATAGTAGCGTGTAGTATTTAGACTATGTACATCTAACATAGCAAAACGTTTAAATAATATAAACAGGTGGGTTATTAATTAAGATAAAGATTGCTATCAGATTCAAGCCTCGTACGTACTAAAGTCAACCCTACTCTAGATGATTTTATTACTTAGGTATTTACTTCTTACAACAGACAATTATAATTGCATTCACTTGATAATGCTCTGATAAATTTTGAAAAATGAGATATTGAGAAGCAAGCTTCATGTCCAAGAAAAGTTATAGTCTACCTAAGACTTTCTTTATCTTCGAATTATTTATATTATTCTCTTTAAGCATTTGCGTAAATTATACACACTTTTTCTTTATTTAATAATCAATAAAACTAACTTAAATTAATGTTATCAACTCAATCTATTGCAATTCTTTTCAAATAAGTATATTCATCGATGCCTAGATGCGATACCAAGCCTAAGTTATGACTCTTGATATCGTATAAACCAGCACGAATGCTTGCGACTGTAGCTGACTTTCAAGCGCCCGCTTCCTTACTCAAGATATTGCCGTCTGAATATTTTACTAGTTGTTACTACGGACGCCTTACGCTCTCACAGCTGCGTCTTAAATTGTACAATTTTGAACAAAGATTACACAGTATTACTTAATTTATCGATCGATATGATAACCAATAATAGACCTATAGTCTCGGAACATAATATAAAAAACGTAGCTAGCTTTCTAGTTATTCTTAATAACAGTTTTTTTTTTAATAAGAAATAGTTTATTTGTTATTAATTAAAAATGTGATAATGCCAATAATTTCGATAATTCTTACTATGAAAATTCCTTCTAGCGTTGTACGGCCTCTCAAGGATGATGCCTTACGTTCTCACAGCTGTATTTTAAAATATATAAACAGCTTATATACGACACACCGAGCGCTTGCGGCTTTGCCCGACTATGTCAGGCTCCCTTCCGCTCCCTCACTCGTGTCGCAAAATATTACGATTCGAAATTGCGTTTGACGCTTTACGCCCTCATAGCTGCGTCTTAATTATATAAACAGAGAAAGTAAATAAGACATACCGAGCGCTTGCGGCTTTGCCTGACTATGTCAGGCTCCCTTCCGCTCCCTCACTCGTATCACTATTACAATTTGAAATTTCGTGTAACCACGTAGTGGACGCTCAACAGCATCAGTTGGAGTCAAAATTGTTGCTATGAATCTTGCACTCAACTTCCAATTTGCGATATGCATTTTTCATTGCTGAAACTTGCACAAAATTTTATGTAATTAATCACTATTTGTCACCCAATAAATTTAGAATGGTCTTATCATATTTAATTAATTGGGCAACTGAATTGTTATATGATTGTAGGTACAGAATCCGTAATCTATGCTCAATATGTTACGTGACACGTGATCTTATTTGTATTCAATGTAAAAAGACAGCAGGGATGGGAAAATGCTAAATTGATCTTAAAAGAACAGTTATTTTCCAACTTTAACTGTAATATTGGTAATATTAGTATTATATCAGTATCAACAAAACGTTTCATGAAAACTAAACCTGTATTAGAGAAAACTATCTTAGAGAGAGAGTGAAAAAAAAATGCTACGTAATCCGCCTCTGAGCACTAGAGTGAATAGTTATAGATGATTAGCACAAAAACAAAAAAAACTTAAGGGTTTTAATGATTTCTATAAATAATTTCTCCCTCTAGTTATCATCATAGTATGCTTACGTGGAATTCTCCATTTTATTTATTTTGTGCGGGCAGGATAAGCGAGAATTCTAAAGAAATCTCGTTTATCTCACTTCTGAAGTTAAAAGGAATTAAAATTAGGGCATGGATACCGGTATACCGGTATTCCGAAATACCGGTATACCGGTAAATATTTTCGGTATTTTGATACCGGTATTTCAGGATAAAATACCGGTTTTTCGGTATTTCGAAAAATGTGATCTATTTTTGCAACGGTGTTTAAAAACTATGCAAAACGCTTTATATATGGTTTATAGTGTTGTTCATACTGCAGATGAGTTTTCATATGAAACGAATCACGAATAATCACGATTAAAGAAAAAATCACCTACGCAAAACACTGCATGCTAGCTAGTACCTATCTAGGTGGTATTTAATGATATTGCTTTCAGTTGTTCGTCTAATGCTTTCATCATCATCATCATCATATCAGCCGCATGACACCCACTGCTGGGCATAGAACTCCCCCAAGGATCTCCACGATGATCGGTCTTGCGCTGCCCGCATCCAGCCGCTTCCCGCGACCTTCACCATACCTACGGAACGTCGTCTTGAGCACGGTTGGCATTCCAGAACCTTTCCACCCCAACGGCCATCGGTTCATCTCACCCCCGTTTGTGTGTGTGTGTGTGTGTGTGTGTGTGTGTGTGTGTGTGTGTGTGTGTGTGTGTTGGACGTCTCCTAGCTGCCACTTTAGCTGAGCAATCCTTCAAGCAATATAGGTTACTTTAGTTCACCTACGGATCTCTTCATTTCTGATTCGATCATGCAGGGAAACGCCAAGCATGGCTCTCTCCATTGCACGCTGGGTGACCTTGAGCCTCCTTATGAGGTCCATAGTTAGCGACCATGTTTCACTACCGTAATCATCACTGGTAACACATACTGGTCATAGACTTTCGTCTGAGACTTTGAGGTAAGTCGGATGCAAAGATTTTTCGAAGCTTCCCGAATGTTGCCATCTGAGTTGGATTCGACGAGAGCTCTCGTTCTCGAAGTTGGACTACTGGACTTACATAACTAGACTGCCTCTTCAAGTGTAGTGTTCCCAACATGAACAGGAGTGGAGCGGGTACAACTTGATCATCCCGAGACCCACTGTTTGGAAAGCACTACGGAGATCTTCGAGCATTGTGTTCAGGTCTTCCAAGGTCTCAGCCATATGAATTATACCATCGGTAGAACGAAGGTGCTGGTCATTAATGTTGATGCCTAGTCCTTTCCAGTCTAAGAGTTTAAATATTATGTCCTCTAACGCAGTTGTGAACAGTTTCGGAGAAATAACATCGCTCTGTCTCACACCTCACTGCAGTTGAATAGGATTTGTGCTCAGATTCTGTACTCGGATCGACATGGTGGCATTTTCGTATAAGTACCTCAACACCTCGATATACCTGTAGTCCACTTGGCACTTTAGGACAGACTGCAACAGCGCCCAGGTTTCTATGGATTGGAGCCTTTGATTGGAACAAAATTATGACGTCAATGTTAGAGTAACGTGGACTATTGCACGAACGCCAAGCAAAGTGGTATATTATACTCCCCGGTCTACTGTATAGCACTATAGACCACATCGATACGCTGCGGCAGGTCGCAGATGTGGTTTATAGAGCTAAAGCTTTTTCGGAACCCGGCTTGTTCGGGTAATTGGAATTCGTTGAACCTGCGAGCGAGACGATTCCTAAGGACTCTTGAAAACAACTTATAGACATGGCTCAGAAGTGAGATTTGTCTGTAGTTCTTTAAGAGAGACTTGTCACCCTTTTCAAAGAACAAAATAAAAAAGAATTGTCTAATGTTTTATTTGAGTTAAATTGCACCTGTGTAACCTGTTTTTTTATCATTTTCTTAATACCTAGGATTTGATTGCGATATTTGTGCCAGTGAAACAATATGAATAGTTCTTGGATCAAATAACGTATTTTCTTTAGTATTCTTAATTATCTATACTTTAATAACTCATTTTGTTCTTCTTAGGGAGTTGGTAAATAGTTTGAGTGTTTCTGACATGTAGCTTTAATCACTTTCCGCAAATAAGACTTAATAATCGTTCTTGGAATCATTTAAACAGTAACTAGCAGTATTTTAAAAAAATACCGAAAAAATACCGAAATTTCGGTATACCGGTATTTGAAATTTCAATACCGGTATCAATACCGGTATGAAAATCATTCCGGTATTCCATGCCCTAATTAAAATAAAACGTCATGAGCAATTAAAAGTTCTAGTTTTAATTGTATCTCTGTATAATTATTTTTGGTATTTAACAAGAATTCCAAGCATACAATTACTCGATATCATGGGAAAGTACTAGTATTACCAGTTTAAACAGTATTCAATACAATAATACACTGATACCTGACCTTAAGCAGTGGTATCTCTCCAGCAGGAATAGCGTATCGCGACAAATTTATCAAAGTCATCTGGTATTATGACTTTATTTAACAACTTTATTGAAAACACTTATTTCACCGTTCAACCTTTCACTGTGACGACTTGAGCACGACTGAGCGCGCCTCTACCCCGTCACCGCATATTTAAACGTTATGCGTGGCGTGGTAGGGGCGAGCGTGGCGTGACTGGCGTGGTAGGGGCGACTGCAGTCACCCGATTACTACAACTACCGTTTAAGTACTTTTAATGGAATAAACACACAAATTTAGTTGTACTACATGGTTCATCACGAATAATAATTAAAGTAATTTATACAGTAACCTTACACAAGTAGGTATTTGTTTTTCATTGGAAATTAACCATTTTATTTTCGTTTCCATCTGTTTGTTTTTAATTAGACTGTTAAATTAAAACCGGTTTGACATCAACATTGACAGTGATTTATAGCACCGAACGAACGCATACGAAATGAAATGAAACAAGGTACATACATGTAACCAAATAACTGTATATTTGTACAAAATAGTTTTTGCCGGGAATTTGAATACTTTATTTTTCGTCAGACATTATTTTTAACATGTTTATAAACATAGTAAATAAGCTGTTGTAGTTGCTAGTACGGAATAACATTCATTCAAAGGGATTACTATTAATATTACTTTATATTAAAATAATTAATATATTAGAAAAAATACTAGAAAAATCCGGATCCCGTTTGTAATAATCCAAATATAAAAATAGCAAAGTGAATGCCTAAAATCTAAAAATTCAATTACAGTGAATTACAATGGTCAATGGTCAAATACCTCTAAAAGGTATTTAATTTTAAAGATGTTTTTGTTTTAAAGATTATTTATTTTCAACTTTTTAGTGGTAGGTATGTAAGCGTGTAAATATTTTTAATTTTATATATTTTCAATGAGACAATGCCCATAACTCAATTTCCAAATTTACGTGGTTTGTTCTTAAGGAATTCCGTTGTGCCTTCGTAGTCCAAGTCTAGTCCAGACCGTCACCCTCGCAGACCATAACTCGGTTTGTTTTGGATTGTCATAAACCTACCAATATCTCAATCACTATACATATCCAGTTTGAGTTTGAGGAGTTCCCTTATGCATTTTCGAAGTCCAAGGTCCAATACCAATGAAATTTAAAGGTGAAAATTTTTGAGGTATGTACATACCCATTAAAACAAAAAAAGAATCATCAATCGGTTCATTAACAAAGAAGTTATTCTGAAAAACTCGTGCGATAGTAAGCTAAATAATTTATATTTTTTCGGGATTATGCAAAAAATAATAGCCAGATTACTGTAATTTTTTTTGGGACCACACCTGAATTATATTCTTTCAGATAAATAAAGAAAAGACAAATACATAAAAAAATACAATCGACTTGATAACCTCCTCCTTTTTGAAGTCGGTTAAAAATACAAGAAAACAAGGTCTGGCATTGCTGACATCGCTATTCAGTTCAAAATATTAGCTATTCAGTTGAGCGTTTTTGTTATAACAAGCATAGAATCTTATAGAATGAAAGATTTTTTCTTTCCCACTCATTGCAAAAATATTTATTTTAATTGTGATTTGTTTCTCCTTGACAACGAATAAGTTCAAGTTAAAGAGGAATGAACGTTATTTTCAATACCGATAACGGAGATGACGTAAGCAAGTGTAACCCACGTGACTGCGGGTAGTCATGAATGAATTGTGAATGAACATAGCTAAATTCAAAGTTATTATTCAGTCTAGGCCAGGAATAGCATTTCGAGATAGAGAAGGGTACCTCTATTTCGAAATGCTATTCCAGGCGCAGTTTTTTTTCTTTGTAACAGCCTAGACTGAATAATAACTATGAATTTAGCTTGAACCCTGTAATTTGATTAAGTAATTTGAAACTCAATAAGAAATGAGCTAATTAAATAATGATATTTATTTGTTAATCTTTTTTAATATAAAGTCTGGAAACTATACAACATAATATTTGTCAATATCGTTCCATCTGATAAAGCTGCCAAGTTTTTTGCGTCCATTTTTCTTGTCAGCTAAATGACGTCATAATGGGTGGTAGGGTAAAAGATTTGACGATTTAAAAATGCTTATTATGTGAGTATATTTAAATAAAGATATTTTTCATTAATTCATTTCATTCATTCATTCAGTAGGTATATTATTTTACCATGCGTCCGCCGAATGTGGTACATGGAAGTATATAATTGCTCAATGTACGCCCAAAAACGTCAAATACCGACATCGGCGGATGGCGTTATTTGATGTTTTGTAAATGAGACACTAGAAGTAGGTCACAGACCATACAAGAACTACTAGAAGTAGGTATAGTTACAAGATCTGTTTTAAGTTTTTCCATGATTTTGACTCATTTACGGTCACTAGTTCTGGATTTTAACGAAAACGTGTTTTTTTTCCTGAATATAGTTACTGCTGATTTCGATGCGATATCCATTTATCTATTTGAGGCTTAACCATCCAAACCAATTGAATTGAGTGGGTTAATAAAACCGCGCCTCTGTTCCATCGTCGTATCAGAATTGTCACATATCCATATCAAATAAAAGGCAAATATCGTCTAGACGTCTACTCTGTTATGTAAATCAGGGCCTGATGTGGAATAGACAGGGATAGTTTAATAACTTGTTAAATCGGTCTAGTGATCAGTCTCGTAATTATAGCTGAAACAACACTACCTAATGTCAACATCAAGGGCTAAATTAAGTTTCGTAATGTAAACAAGTATCATTCACCCGCAAAATATTATGGACGAAGAGCTAGCCCAAAAATAGGTGGTAAATTTACAGAGCGACGAAATCCATCTTGTTAGTTTGCCATACTATCATTTTTAACAGATCCGGGCACCTCGCAGATTTTCTGTGGTGGGGGTGGGAGTGGCTGGGCAACAAAGGGGCTGAAAAGCGATTGAAAGTGTACAATTTACAGAGCTCTGGATTTGGTGTGGTATAATAGCAAGCTATCATGTATCTAATTCAAATATAACGTTGCCAGGAATTTTGACTGATGGAAAAGTAGTGCCAGGCGGCATCAAATTGGGCGTGCGGAGTGCGTCTTCTGTACTTGTACTATTATGTATTCTGTGTCTCGGGATCCAACTTAGTCCCTCGAACTAAATTCCCTCTTTTTTTACTTGTTGTATAATCTACTATTCATTTATTTATTTTTATCATCTGAAAGCTCATGAATATAATATTTTAGGTTAAGTAGGTACTATTGATGTACAAAACTCGAGTCGTCAAGTTCTACTTTTGAAGACTCGACTCGGATTGGCAGGACTCGGTGAGCTCAGTAGGCTCGTAAGCCCGAGCCTAGCCGAAAAACAAGCTCTCTGAGCCACGCCTCGAGGCTTCAAAAGAGCTCGAACCTATTAAAAGAGCTCGAGCCTTCAAAAACATGCTTGAGTCTTAAAATAAACGCGAGCCTCATAAAAAGCTTCGAGTTCATGTTTATGACTTTAATATCTCCGTAAATAATAATATTTACAATATTTTTAATTATGGAGATATAAAAGCCGAGCCTATCGAGCTCACAGAGCCCTGAAAATCTAACTCTAGTCTTCAAAGTTAGAACTTAAAAAGATGAATGTCTTAAGTTATAAAGAGCTCCGTAGATGCTTAATCTATTATGTTTTAGCTGTACTTATTCTCATTCATCAGCAGCCCATCACAACTAGTGCGCCGAAAAAGACTCGAGTCGTGAAAAAGCCTCGAGATCGACGGAGCTCTCCAAAAAGGCTCGAGCCGTGAAAATGGCTCGAAGTCGGCCGAGCTCTGAAAAAGGCTCGAGCGCTAAAAAATACTCCCAAGTCGTCGAGCTTCGTACAAACGAGGCGAGCCCTGTAAAACGACTCCGAGCTCTGGACAAAAGGAATCGGAGGACTCGAGTCTTGTACATCACTAGTAGGTACTTACATATTTTTTAATCAAAGAAGGCACAGCTTCAGCATCAATCACAATCAATGCCACATGAATAAAAATATCAACATTCGTCTTTGAATGGTTCGTTATGTAAAGAGGGCTCCACACTCGCGCCGCGAAAGCCCGCGAAGGCCGCGAACCGTGAGTGTGGAAGGTTTCGCGGCTTCGCGTCTGGGCTTAGCGGCTTCGCGTTCGCGCTTCGCGGCGTTCCCCGTCCGGTGGCGGTTTTTAGTCCGCGTCAAAGGACTTGTGTGCCGAACTAAGGTTGGCTTGATTCGCGGCCGCGGTTCACGCGCGAGTCTGGAGGGCTATATTTTTCGCACCGTTTTCATGCGCGAACCGCGCCCGTGATTCGCGGCCGCGATTCGCGCGCGAGTGTGGAGCCGGCTTTAGATTGTACTTACATAAGTACTTAGAAACAACTAATAATGTTTCTAAAAAAATTACTGACGTCTAAGTATTTATTCTTGAAAAAGCTTGAAAAGAAGCTTTTCCAAGAAGTTATTTCTGGGCACTGCCAAATAGAGATTATTTGAATTGAATTAAAATTTCTTTAGGAAAGATATTTTCGATTGATCTCTCTGATACTTGTAAAAAAATTGCAAAGAAGCAATACCTACCTACAATATTTTGATACGATTCCAAGAAAAAATATAATACATAAAATGCTATTAGATTATTATCTTTTTGTTAGTAGTTATATTCAAAGTCTAGACCTCGATTGATTTTAATTTGGTCTAAAAACCAATGTACCAATAATTGGTTCATCATATCAGCCGCACGACACACAATGCTGTGTATAGGCCTCCCCCAAGGATCTCCACGACGCGACGATCGGTCATGCGCTGCCCGCATCCAGTGGTTTCCCGCGACCTTCACCAGATCTATTTCAGATCATCGGACCACTTGTTGGGGGCCTACCCACGGAGCGTCATCCGGTGCGCGGTCGCCATTCGAGAACCTTTCTGCCCCAACGCACAGAATACATAATAGTACAAGACCAACGGCCATCGGTTCTTCTCGCTATGTGTCCAGCCCATTGTGCCACTTCAGCTGAGCAATAATTGGTTATCCTTACTAATATTACTAGTGACTCCGTGAGCGTCGCGTTAAGTTTAACGCGTTAAGCGTTAAAAAGTAACTTTTTAACATTTGAAATGTTTTTTCGATCGCTTCTGTACTTATAGGGCCCCGTCGGCAAAAGTGCGACATGCCGATATTTCCGTTATTAGGTCAATATAGTTAATTAAGATGTCAAAATATTTGTATTTACAAAGCCTACAATTTATAAAAAAAATGTATTAGTCATATATTATACCTACTTCGATAAAAAGTTATGGATTTAATTATATTTTTGATTGTAATACTGTTGTTTTGTAAATATTTGACCGAGCGAGCACGAAGTGCGAGCGAAGCGTCTCTGCTTCAGCTTGGGCAAAAATTCTTTCGTATGTCTCTATGTTCTCTTCTACAGGTCGCATTTCTCATTATGTTTTAGCTGAAAATTATATGGAATTTTTTTGCCGAGCCAGATTTTTTTAATTTTTTAAAATGGCGGAGATATGTTAAAAAAACAGGGTTTTGGGCTTTCCAGCGCTGTCTGTTCTCCGCAACCGATTCTCGTGAAATTTTGTGAGCAGGTTTGAAAATGATATAGATTTTTTTTGTCACGCCACTTTTTCGATTTTTTTCAAAATTGCGGAGATTGTAAAAAAAAACATATTGCAGTCCAGCTTTCCGGCTTTGTCTTTTCTCCTCTACAGGTCGCATTTCTTAAATTGTATAGATTTCTTATGTCAAGCCAGTTTTTTTTTTAAATGGCGGAGATAATGTAAAAAATTCAAATTTCAGTCCGTATTTCCGGCGCTGTCTGTTCTCCTCTACAGGTCACATTTCTCAACCGATCTCGGTGAAATTTTGTGAGCAGGTTTGATAAATATATAAAAAAATTGTCGAGACAATTTATATGTAAAACACCATATTACATTCCAGCTTTCCGGCTGTTTGCTCTCCTCTACAAGTCGCATTTCTCAACAGATTCTGGTGAAATTTTGTGAGTAGGTTCGATAATTACATATAACTGGTTCAGTCAAGCCAATTTTTCCAAATTCATAAAAAAACTCACCTATTTTGAAAAATGATTAAAATTAGAAGCACCATCTAGCTGCAATACTCACGTACCTACTGTGTGCTTTGAAAACTTCATGGCGACATTTTATTTTATTTTTTCGCAAGGTCTACAGCTCACGGAGCCACTAGTTACTAATTCAAACAATACTTTTTTATTTTTATTATAATAATAAGTAATGTTGGTTGTAACTTTGTAACGAAAGTCTTTCCGCTTTGGACGAACTTGGTATAGGACTTTTCTTTAACTTGTAAGTATCTTGGAAGGAAATCATAAACAAATTAGAATTGTTTTTCGATCACTTAGGTAGGTTATCCCTTTTTTACGAATGTGCGACATTCGTTATAATTCCGTTATTTCTAAGTCAATATAGCCAAGCTGGCCCTAACTATAATTTTGTTAGCTCGCACCTTAGAGCATCACCGTACCGAGACGTGTCTGTCTATACTCTATACCCGTGCACATTATTTGAGCACAAAATAGCGCAACGCAGCGCCGCGGGATGTGAATTGTCTCTATAACTATTGTAGCGAAAGGGTATTTTTTTGAACTTATAGCATAAAAACTATTACTTACCTCTTTATCAGTTGTTCGGCCGTTATTGGCCAAGAAACATGTCGTCTGCACGCAAGTATGAAAGGCGTAAGGCGAAAAAATCAATCATATCGTTGGCGTATACAAATACAATTATTATATCGTAAAACAAAATAAAATAAAAATCATTAACACATAAATTACCCATTCAAGGAACACGATATCATTAATTTAAGATTTTAATAACATTTAGGTACGTTTCTTTATGCAAAAAGCCGAGGATCGGATGCCTTGCAATGCAAGTGCCCAAGCTGCAGCAGAGACGATTCGTTCGCGCTTTGCGCTCGCTGGGTCAATAAATGGGAAAGTCCGTTTGTTTGTTACGCTTAGCTTTCACGTCTTGACTACTCAACCGATAATCAAGAAATTTTGCATGCATGTTCTCAGGGGTATAGAGAAGGACATAGGGTACCTTTTATGCAGAAAAGATACCCTGTCTGTATGTCTTTCACATAGACGAAGTCGCGGGCGGTCGCTAGTTTTATATAATTTTCGGTCTGTGTGAGGATTCATGGCTGCTCAGACACTACGTCCTTGGATTGCGATTGTCCAGCTTTACAAAAAGTGACATGTACAAAATACCTAGGCATAATGGTAGACCAAAGACTAAGCTGGCACTCTCATATTGAAGCAACTATGAACAGAATTAGGAAACTGATTTGGTTATTTAAAACATTGAGGCACGTGATGAGGACTGAGCTATTAAATAAAATCTATGTTGCTATGGCACAATCCGTTATCAACTACTGCATCACGGTATGGGGAGGTGCGGACAAGACCAGTTTCCTAAACGTCGAAAGAGCGCAGAGATCACTGATCAAAGTGATGTACTTCAAGCCCTTTAGGTTTCCTACAGATACCCTGTACAAGATCAGTGATCTCCTATCAGTAAGAAAATTGTACATTCTTAATATTATACTTAAATGTCATAATTCATCACAGTTCGACCAAGCTAAGTTAAACAAACGAAGAAAGTATATTGTAATGACATCATATCCTACTCGCACTGCTTTCGCCAGACGTCAGTATGATGACCAATCCGCTTATCTTTACAATAAAATTAATCGTGTACTTAATATCTATCCTATGCAGCTGAACAAATGCAAGAAAGTAGTGACTGATTGGTTAAAATCTCAATCATATGAGGAAATTGAAAATCTACTTATTCGAATAACATGAATACACCCCATATAGGCATACACACATGTACACACACACACACACACACACACACACACACACACACGTACTAACTTAATCGTAATTTTACAAATATTATAATATAATTAACTGTAAGCTTGCTGTAACCCTTTAAATTAAATCGTTGCTGTAATCCAATTGGGAAGTTCGTTCAAGTATCTTTGATTACTTACCAGGAAGTCTCGGCGTAAATTTATTGTAAAATGATTTCAGTAATGAAGCTATTTTTATTTTATTTTATTTTATTTTATATAAACTGCAAATGGCATCGTGATGTAAATCGGTAAATTATAAAATTGTGGAGCCATTCACATAGTTAAAAAATCTTTAAATAGATAAATACAATAAGCGATTATTTGCACTTATTACTTTTAGTACGAAAATTAAAATATGTAGTTATCAAACTTAGACATTCAATCATAAGAGGCAAAATTATTCTTGTCATCAAGTCATTAGATTGAATATTCTTATAACATAGGTAATAACTTTCCACAACATAGAAAAAACAATAACAATGCGATTAATTTAATTATGTACAACAGAAGTGACCAACTCATAAGGATTATCTAAAAAAATGGTAGAAAAAAGATCCGCCGAGCGATCCAAAATATTTTTTTACACAGTTACTAGACTTTACATGTTTGACAAGTTTATTATTCTATATAGTGAAATAACTGGGCTATATATGATTTTTTTTCTGGGGCTAATCCTCTTAGTTTGTATTCTGTACAGGATTTTTGGAAAAAATGGAATAGAAAATTCTGGAGCGCGACATAAAACATTTTCTTTAACATAGATTTATTTTAAATAATAATTAGCCAGTTTTTCAATAGGTTCATTTAAAATTCTAAGATCTACATTAGATTGAATATTTATCGTTTGAACTATCGAGAAACCGTAAAGCGTCAATATTTAATCAATGAAGTTGTATGGCTTTGCTCGACTTAGTCATAAATAAGCAATTAATATCAAAGGCAAGCAACTGTCTTGTGTAACCATCTGCGGTGAAACTAATGGTCATGAATAATTATTATCAACAACTAGGTATACAAATAATTTCATTGGATTGATTTGGAGTATAATATTGTGGCCGGGAAGTGATACGCCATTAAATCCACAGTCAATGAATATAATTCAATAATTCCTAAATATATGAGGAGTAAATAAAAAACCTGAAAAAAGAAACAATACATAGAGAAAATAGTCCGTAGGTGTAAAGAAAGAAAGAAAGAAAATTTATTTTATTATTATTTTATATTATATTGTACTAACACGTTTACAATATTTAGCTTACCTGTATTTAGATACAGGTTTTCTTTATTTATTCTATTTAACTACTTCACATAAGTATTATAAGTAGGTACTTACTTCAATATTTCACATTAAAATATCAGAGGCATACTGTGCAAATGAGTAACCGGAATAGTACCTTCAACCAACGTGAAAGCGAATTTGCTATGAGTGTAGGTGAAGTGAGTGACATACTAGATCAAGAATCACCGCCTAATTTTGTAACGCAGCGTATTAAGATGGACGGAGAACTGCGCAACGACTTCAATAAATTTCAAGATTCAATTTTATCGACCTTGGAGAGTTGGTTCGCGAAGCAAGACGAAAAACATCAAAAATTCCTTAATGAATTTGAGGAGATAAGAAAATCCCTAGACTTCATGTGCCACAAGTATGATGAACTGAACAAAAAAACTGAAAACATCAGCAAGCGACTCGACACGCTCGAAAAGAATTTTGAAAATGATACCCAAACTAGACGCATATCTGATCTAGAGAGAAAAATTGAGATTATGGATCAGCAGGCACGTCAGTGTAACCTGGAAATTAGCAACTTGCCAGAGAAAAGGGGTGAAGATCTCTCATCCATAATGCTCGAAATTGGAGTGTTAGTCAAACAGCCTATTGCTAGGCAAGATATTATTTCAATCCACCGAGTACCACATGCTAGTACTGATAGCAAGCTACCTAAGAATGTGGTAATAAAGCTGGCAAGCAGAATTTTACGTGATAAGGTGCTGGCATCAGTGAGATCAGCTAAGGGCGTGACTACAAGTCAATTAAATATGCCTGGGGATTCGAGAAACCTGTACCTTAATGAGCACCTTACATTAAAAATGAAAAAATTGTTTCGTGAAGCCAGGATTCTCGCCAAGGATCGAGGATATAAATTCACATGGATTAAAAATGGAGTCATACTTGTGCGGGAAAACGAAACATCACCGGCTTTCTCCGTACGCTGTCCCGATGACTTGCACAAAATTAAGAAGAAGCAGAATAATTGAGGCTTACTATATGATTATCCTTTTTAAAATAATTACACATTTTATATATTCGAATTTTAACAATAAGTATAATTATTTGGTCGAGTTATTTTTTATCTGTGGTTTAGTTTCTGTCGTGTGCATTACTCTGTGTCTTTTGCATGCAATAAGTGTCTGGGACAGTTGGCCTACTAAACGTGTGCTATATGTAACTACCCTACGAATATTAATTGTTGATGTGATTTTCTGTATAAATCATTTAATTTACATTAATTTGCGACGAAAATATGCTCAACTAATTTGTTCTTTAAGTGTACCTTTTAAATATGTGTGTATTTTGCTCTCGTACCCAATAATTAAAGTGATTAACAGACAAAATGAAGCTGTTTGTGTAAGTGCGTTAATTTTAAAGTATTTTGTTGGAGGTTATTGTGTGCCGTTATATTACTATTTTTTACACTATTCTTATAGGTCTGCAATAACTGTGATGTCTAATAAGCTGTTTGTACTGATGTTTCTGAGAAGGTTTTATTTCTGTCGTACAGCATACCAAATACCTATTTATATTGTGGATATATTTTTTGAATATAATAAGAATAGCTTAGATGTGAAAACGGATCAAGGTTTTAGGTGTGTACTCACTTACGCGTCCTTAAATTTATTAAATGTTATTATTGATGACATAATTAATTACATGATCAAACACACGCAATTCGGCTTTTTCATGTTTTTATTTTTAGTATCTAGGTATGTTTTGGTCGCCGAACTTATTGTGACAGCATCATGGAAAACTGTGTTTTTGTTTAGTGGTTCGCAATTCCTTAGCAGCGCAGTGGCTGTGTCGGTGAATCTTGGATTCATGTTCAGCTTAAGTTGTTACTTAATATTTTCGGGTCACATTCTTAAGTATACAGTGCATTTTGATACTTACAATTGGTTTATTTTAAATAATAATAATGCTTTAATTTTATTTTTGATTAATCAAGTAACATTTTATGAAATTTCAACCCACACAAATGGCTAATAATAATAATAAGATCTCAATTTATTATCAAAATTGTAGGGGACTGCGAACCAAATTACAAACAATTTACATGAATATTTTATCCGAATCTTACGACATTATCATTTTGACGGAAACATGGTTAAATTCTGCGATAGTTGACAGTATGTTAGCCGATTCACGGTACGTAATTCACCGCTGTGACCGCGACCTTGCAGCTACTAATAAGCAGGACGGCGGCGGGGTGCTGGTGGCTGTGAGCCGTTGTCTAGTGGCTCGCCGCTGTACTATTAGTACTCTGCTAACCCAAAGTCCAGCGGCTCAACAGTCACTACCGCCAAATATAGAATATGTGCTTTTGCAGATCCCATCGGCGAACCATAATAAATATCATTTTGTGGGTGGTCTTTATATACCTCCTTGTCAGCCATATGATGTGTACAAATCCTTCCTAAACTCTTTACAGGATACGTTATTATTAAATCAGGTCGATAATTTTTATATTGCTGGAGATTTTAATATTCCCACTCTTCTCTGGGAATTGAATAGTTCCTCCACATTGATGCCGTGTTTAACTCGTGACAGCGGTGATATAGACAGCTATATGGTAAACTATATCTCATTGCTGCATTGCTCACAATTTAATAATACAAAAAATGTTAATGGTCGTACGTTAGACTTGTTCTTATCAAACTCATCTGATTGTTTATGTGATGAAGTTCTCTCGCCTTTAGTCCGGATAGACGAGCATCATCCTCCATTTACAGTACTCGTATCCTTAAATCTAAAACAAACTTGTATGCCAAAGGCAAGACAACCGAGATACCGGTACCATGAAGCTGATTATCGAGTTATTAATTGCGATATTGAAGCAGTCGACTGGTGCAAACTTCTAGGGGACTTGCCTGCAGTAGAAGCTGTGGATGCCTTTTATGAGCAGATTTATAAGATCATAGCTAATAATGTTCCTCTAAAGCAGCAAAAATCTGATTCATATCCAATATGGTTCACTAGGCCTTTAATACACATATTTAATGACAAAAATAATGCCTGGGTTAGGTGGAAAAAATTCGGAAACTTACAAGACTATAATGACTTTTCCTTGTATCGTAGGCGTTTTAAAAAGCTTTGTGATGATTGTTTCAATAAATACATCTCCTCTGTCGAGGAAGGATTACGTGAGGATCTGAAACTTTTTTGGGCATTTGTTCACAGACATGATAATAAGGGCTTCCCTAATATTATGAAGTACACTGACCTTGAATCTGATGATCCCGTGACCATCTGTAATCTTTTCAGTACATTTTTTGGATCTGTATATGAAAAGAGTACTGCGCACAATTTCAAAGTAGAATCTCAACACGCGGAGAGTATGGCTGGTGACTTCGTAATCTCTGATTTGTGCTTTTCGCAAAACCAAGTTTTTAAAGAATTAAAGTCGTAAGATGTTACTAAAGGCGCGGGTCCGGACAGCATCCCTCCACTATTTCTTAAGTTCACGGCTAAAAATATTTGTATTCCTCTTACAATATTATTCAATAAATGCCTCGCTGAGGGTGTGGTCCCGAATGTTTGGAAAACCGCTAACATAATGCCAATATACAAAGCTGGACCTAAAGATGACGTAGAAAACTATCGTCCTATTTCGCTCCTCTCTACTCTTGCTAAGATCTTGGAGAGACTAGTGCATGATGCTATCTACCCTCATCTGCACAATGTTATTATACCTCAACAACATGGATTCGTTAAAAAGCGTTCGACATTAACTAACCTCCTTGTTTACACCAACTTTCTCTTTTCTAGCATGGACCAACGTATACAAGTTGATACAATATACACTGATTTCTGTAAGGCCTTTGACAAGGTTGATCATGAATTACTTTTGCAGAAGATAGCTTTCAATGGTATACGAGGAGACCTTTTACGATGGTTTCATTCTTATATTTTGAACAGGACTCAAAAGGTGGTAATCAATGGTCACATGTCGAATACTATCGTGGCGACGTCAGGTGTGGCTCAAGGTTCTATTTTAGGACCTTTATTATTTGTCTTGTTTATCAATGATATTGATAAGTGCTTCCTTCATAGCAACATCTTGCTATACGCAGACGATCTAAAAATCTACAAACAAATTCGGACTATAAATGACTGTCTCCGACTTCAGGAAGACCTAGATCGTTTGAGCGAGTATTGCACTCGAAATAAGCTATACTTAAGTATTAACAAGTGCAAATTCATTACCACCACAAAAAAAAAGAATGTAATTAATTTCAACTATTCATTAAATAGTATAAACTTAGAAAAAGTTGAACTCATTCGCGACCTTGGTATATTTCTGGACTCTGAACTACATTTGAATAGTCACATTAGTCACATAATATCCAAAGCATACCAAATGTACGGCTTCATTATGCGGACTTGCCAACAATTCAAAAAACCTAGCACTTACCTTTACCTGTATAGAGCTTTAGTAAGATCTCAACTTGAATATGCTACAGTGATTTGGAATCCTTTTTATAATAAATACATTCATAACTTGGAATCAGTTCAGAGAAAATTTTTAAAGCGCATAAGTTATAAATGTTGGCGTTACAAATTGTCCTATGACATTTTACTGCAAAGATTTTCTTTACCAACGTTGCAGATGCGTAGGAAACTTTTTGATGCTGTTTGTGTCTTTAAGATTCTTCACAACAAATACGATTGCATTGATTTAACTAACCAAATCAGGTACAAAATTCCTAGCCGTTCACACCGCATTCGTGAAAAATATCCATTGAAAATTTTTGACACAAATTATAGTAACACAAACGCAGGCCTGCGTGCACCTCTGAACAGAATCATGGCCAGTTTTAACGATCATATCTGTGCCCATGACGTTGATGTTTTTTCACTCTCGTTGAGCTCATTTAAAACCAAAGTCCACGAATTGCTGTCACAATGAGCTTCCTAATTGTCTTCGTCCCTTATATCTATTATTAAGTATTGCACACAATGCCTCTATAATGGTTATTTATTTTCTTTTCATTATTTTGTAGTAATCTGTGGATAATGTGGTTGGTTGCACAATTAGCAATAATTTATATTGTAAGTCTGTTTTGTATTATACATTGTACAACTGTTTGTTATCCCTAATAAAATAAAATAAAATAAAATAAAATTTTACTTCACATGGAATAACTTACAACATATTATAATTTACAATTTACATTTTTATTGAAATATTTTCGATGGACTGACTTTAGAACACCAATAAATATTTCATGACTACGAACGTAGCATTCAAATTATTGCTTTTCAGAACAAACGTAGAAATTTGACAGATAGTTTCGTATTTTCATAAAGAATCTTATTAAAATATTATATCTGGATTATCTGGTGGTTTGGATAATGACTATTCATGTGTCGTGTTACCATTAATCAATATTATAACTACGTGGAACCGCCAAACCCACGGAAGCAAAGACAGGAGAATTGCATCGGTGACTCTAAAACCCTACTTTTGATTTTTTTTTTCAGAACGAGGGTCAGTAACGATTTTTGTTTAGTGGCTTATCAGAAAACTTATGCTATACGACCTAAAACATGCTAAAACAGTGCTATTTTGGGGGGTCCTTAAATATGACGTCATCGCGACGTACGCAAACCATATGCCGTACGTGATAAAGCACATATTGCATTGAGCTTGGCATTTCCTTTAAACCCTTAATAACTAAGCAAAAAAACCCAATGTTTGGATTTTGTAACATGTGGTGTTTTAGATTCATCGGTTCAGGGTGATACCGAAGTCATTGGCAATCTTTTTGACTATATGGATAATTTTAGGTCATTTTTTTAATCAAAGTGATCAAAATAAATGAAAGTTCTGGCCAAATTGATCTAAGTTCTGGTTAATTAAACCGATTTTTTTTTTATTAGTAAAATAAAAAACCCCAGTGTAAGGATCACGTGGATGTCTTGTCTATTGATTGTCGTAGGGTTGCCTTGTGATTTTTTATGTTTATTTCCCCTTGAATTTTGATCACTTTCATTTCAGAAATTATTAATTAACTAATTAATTAGTTAGTAGTTATTAATTTTAGTAAGTTATTAATTAGACTAATTTGTCTAAAGCATATCGCAGTTAGATTCTTAGTTTAAAAGATTGCTAATGATTTATATTTCACCCTGCATTAATATATATAGCTTACTGCCAAACATGTTAATTTTACAAAAGAAACACGTGTCATGTGTATCCGAAATATTACCAAACTCTGTAGTTCTTATTAGTTGGTACTATGCCGATAAACCTATCGTAAAATAGCCCAATGTGACCCGATTTGAAGGTCGGCCTTTACGATAATCGCTTAGCCCTTTTAGCTCCCTCGAAATAAACTCAATCAATTTAGATTTCCGCGAAATGTTAGAGAGCCTTTATGAAGGTCTGAAATCAATAATCAAATGACAAAGCTTTCGCCAACTCTTCAAAGTACAGAATAAGCTCGAAAAAGTGTGTTTGTGTGACTCGAAATGTTTTTTATTTATTTGAAAAAGCTTAGAACACTGAATGAGCGTCTGATTGCCAAGTTCTCAAGTTTATTTGTTAAGTCTGCAACACACAACCGGATAAGGATTAAATACTACCGACGTTAAACTCGTAAGAAAGGAAGTAGAGAGTAATTAAGTGATGTAGTAACGTTTATGGCAGACCGTTGTTAACAAGCGATAGTAAACACATTATTCTGTAACACTAACATCGTTAGGTGTTAAGGAAATAGGCGAAGGGTAGCGGGGAATATATTTTTGTTGTTTTGGCGTCGCTTTACATCATTACTTTTGACTGACTGACGTGATAATTATGACGTAAACGTGAATGTGTGGGGGCTAACATTTATATTTATAGTGAGTATAAAGTAGCTTCTATAAACCTACCTCATTATGCGTTTTCTTGTAACAAACAAAACTAATATTTCTGTAAATGTTCGGATCGTGATAGCGAGATACAGAAGAGAGGCTCGATTCGATTCCGACACAATTAAATGCCCAACTCTATACTCATTTACTAGATTGACTGAAGGTAGGCTAAAGTGAGACCAGTGTCAGTTTATCAAAACTTACAAGCCTTGTACTTTTTAATAACAAGCATTTTTCTTACATAAATAATTATTCCACAAATCCGTTTATCAACACACGTTAAATTAAACGCTACAAACGTTTTTGTTTATTTAACTAATATGTTTTCACCCTTATATTATTAATTTCGCTAATCAAAAAATCTAAACTTGTAAAAAAACTTACAACTTGTAAAAAACTCAATGGAAAATTCTGAGTATTTCTGAGGGTGTCCGGCGACTCTCCATTCCGTCTGTCAATTTTTACAAGTATCTTGCATAAAATATTTGGAAAAAGACATAATTTACATGAAAGTTCATGTAAAATTTTTATCTAAATTTTGCTTGTAGCTTGTAAGTTTTGATACGATTAGGTAACGTATGAAAGATATAAATCGGAAAACTGAGCCATTTTGGCTCAGTATTATAGTTGCCTCACTTTGCATACGAAGACACGGCTTCTAGATGTTGTTATTCTAAGAGTACGCCTAAGTTTGGCACCCCTGCAATTTACTGATGGGCCTGAGAAAATAAAGAGTCAGATTTCAGAAGGTCGTAGGTCAACGGGCGCCGTCACAGCCTATTTGGGGTGCCGGCGCGGTCAGGGGGCGCTCGTAAATTCAGACTATATTTTATGTAAATGACCCACTAAGACTCCAGACCCCTATTCTGGGTCACATCGCCCAAATAAGCCTCGCTGTACTCCACCCATCTCTTTTACCTACCTTCGTTTGAACAAGTTATGAATTCGTTCCGACTTCAGAAATTATATGATTTTGTAACAACGCAGACATTTATGCACGAACTTTGTTATTTGTTTGTTGGCTTGATTGTAAAATCGAGAGGATATTTCCAAACTGCTCCTTTTGTAGATGAATTTACTGTGTTACTTTGTCAACTTTTCTCAAGTATTTTTCTTTATCTTCATAAAAGACGTTTTATTTTTTCCGCGGTCCTTCAAATATTTCGGTGCCAAGATTTTGAAGGAAAATGTTTTCTTGTTTTATATTTGCGAACTTTTAGAAAACGGATAATCCTCTTCTAGCCTCGCTGAGCTTTGAACGATCAAAAAGTCACTATACATAGTGTACACATATATTTTAAGTTGTTCGCATAAAGATTTAAAAGAAATAAGTATTACGTTTAAGTACTCGTTTTACCAAACGGCCAAAATATGTTTTATTTTTAAAAGACATTGCCCATTTTCTAAGGACAGAATATTTCGCGCCACATATTTTTTTAATACAGTTGCTTGAAAATGCGTGCTTTCGATGACAGCACAGCGTGCGGATAGTTGATTTTACCGCACGCCATGCGTTTTTGTTTAAGGCTTAGTGCAGCAGCGTGCGGAAAGTTGGTAATACTGCACGCGCCGTTGTTTACGGTATTTTCATTATATTACAATATATACATACTGTCTAATAATATTACTACCAAAGCTTTTCTAAGGTCCCATCTATTTCCGTACCAAATTTCATAAAAATCGGTTCTGCCCCTCTACTCAAATGGCCACTTTTCTATTCGTTTGAACGCTACGCTTACTCTTAAAGCTTAAATATGAGCAATAGATGATTAAATCACACGTCGAAAACTTATATCAATCACAGACTTTGATGTATTGTATGGAATTGACAAACTTACGACAATGAATTTTAGAGTTTACTGCTTATTTTAAAGCTTTAATACTAAGCGTAACGTTCGAACGAATAGAATGTTGGCTATTTGAGTAGGGCCTCAGTTTAGTTGTGAAAGCTTAACAGACAGAGTTACTTTCGCATTTATGATATTACTAAGAATAAGGGGCCGTCCATTAATCAGGTGATGTTTATTTAGCAACTTTTTAACCCCCTCCCCCATGGTGATACGTGGTGGTGAGGTATTATACTACCCCTCCCCCCCTCGTACCCAAAATCAACCGTATTTTTTGGTACAAAGCATAATTAAAAAAAACAGAATATTATCTTTAAATACAGGATAAAAGGTATAATATAATTTAATTCTGGAAAATTAAGCTTCCTCCCCTCCCCCCGCCCACCGTGCTTCGGTAAATAAAATAAATACACGTGATATTTTACTACACCCCCTTCTCCCTAATGATATTTTGTGATTTTTTTCCAAACTCCCTCCCCCCATTTCGAGCCTCACGTGATTAATGAACCTAAGGACTACGGTGTTCATGGTATTAAATATCCACACACGTTTCCCAGATGACACTAACAAACTGGTGCGGAAGACATCACAGCGGGCCACGCATCGGGCGGACGTACAGCGCGCTGCTCGCGTCCCAGCGGCAGCAGCGCAACGTTCCAGACCCCGCCGCCCGTCGCCTGCGCAGGCTGTCCACCGCGAGCAGCAACCTGTACGCCGCCGCCGCGCCGCCCACAGCGAAGGTGAGGTCTGGTTCAACATTTGATACTTTGTGGTGGAGGACTTTAGCTAACCATAACAACAAACCTGCGTATCTATTTTCTAACTTCAAAATCTATCGCAATCGTTTTCAGGATGTGATACATTGGTGCTTCTTTTTGGCACTAATAAAAACATACCAAAGAAATGCAGCAATGTGTCACATCCATCTGTCAAATGAAAGCGATTGCGATACATTTTGAAATTAGACAATTAGCCCCCGGAACTAGAAAAAAAAGTCAATTACATTTTGACATAAAACTTATATTTTGTTGTTGGAATTTAGAGTGCCGTAAAATGGGGTTACTTTGGTCGGTTTTGAAATTCAAATGGCCGTATTTTCTCAAAACAAACGTGCCGAAACAAAAGGAAAATATGAGAATATCGTTTTTTACATATATTTAGAATATAGTGAAGAAAATATTTTTCACCTCTCCAGCACGAAAAGGGTGCTTTTGGCGCGTAAAAACTCGCAGCAAAATCGATTTTTGATGCGAGCGTGAGGCTAAGTTCTTTTTTAATTTCTAACACCAACTTTTAAAATAATAAAGAAAAAGAAATAAAGTGACAAGGATGACACTTGTAAAATTGATATGTGAGAAAAGGATAGATAGAGTGCTTTATGGTGTCATACATGGATTAAAAAGTAAAAAAATAAAATGCACGGATATACCAAGGAGTTTTAAATAAGGATTGTTAAAAAAGAAGGTTGATAATTCGACGAGTATGGACGAAATGAGGTCGCATGTATGAAATAAATATAAAATAAGAAAAATGTATGAAATTTATTAACAAATTAGTGTTTTGTAATTATAAATAAACAAATAAGATGGGATATTAATGGATAAGAGAAAAGCATAACGTATTAATGTAAAACAAAACGGCGGGAATCTACTTTATGAATAAAATTTGTCAGCATAGGTTTGATTTAACTATTTTTGTGATAAATTACAAAAAATGAGTGCGTCCAACGATGAAGATAGTTGTCTTACTCCAAAAGAGTTGATTGAACAAGTTTCTAATGCTAAATTCAGCTTTTTACCAGGAAACTCATGTAAAAAAATTCTCGCTGGTAGAGGTGAAAAGTTGTATGTTTTACACGAGACCAAAATTTTGTTCTGCCTCGTGACTATTGATTTTGGTCACTTGTAAAACAAATAACTATTATATTAAATTTATAGTTCAAAAAAGTGATTTTGGGACTTTTTTAATCACCCTTTATTTTATAATGGGATTTAAAAGTAAACACTTAAATAAGCACTAAGTACAAAAAAAAATCTGCCCACAGGTTTTTGCGCTAAAGCTATTCTTATATATTGGGGTTATTTTAATCAATACTAGAAATTGGTTATTGAATAGATAGAGTATTGATAGCAACTAAATTTTAATCAGTTATAACAAATCATTTTATGTTTGATTTTCATGATAAAAATATCATAATCAACATTACAACAACAACATGATTAATGTCACCCTACATTGATCTGATCAAAGCAAACCCGTCCTCTGATCAAAGACACCCCTGATTGTTTTTAAATCCTTAAAATAGGTACAAAACCCACAAAAACACTTGTTCAACCGTGTTTCACATTCCTGAAAGTAGAATAAAACAAACAATAAAAATCGAAATATGATAGATTTCTAAGCGTATTAAGTAATTTTTTTTACATTTTGAAAAAAACCTCTCACCAGTGCATAAAAAAATCATTTTTACTAAAACACCCGGTATGGGCGCCATTGCCATTTGCTTTTTGCACTATATCAGTGCTACCAACCAACCTCATAAAAAAACCGTTCAGATACGTTCAAAAACCAAGAAGTGGTTATCAATGTAATATCAAAGTACCCCCAATTTACGGTACGAACCTAGGTACGAACCCCTTATCAAATGGCCAACATTCTGTGTTTGAGGCTAAGCTTTAAATTAAGCAGTAAACTATAAAATTATGTGCCCTAATAAAGTCTATGATTTAGATAAGTTTACGATAATAATATGTGATTAACGGCCAGGGGCCGTACCGGCTAACGAATCGATTATCGAAAAGTCTGCTGGGTTTCAAATTAAAACAGATAAATCGAGCCCCAATTGGGCCAAAATGGCGAAACCCAATTCATGATGTCACACGAACATCGATATCTTCCAAATTACGTCAACAGAAAGTACAAGACGAAATTCCTTACTTTGATTTTTCTGTTTTAAGTTGAAACTCGGCAGACTTTTCGATAATCGATTCGTTAGCCGGTACGGCCCCAGGCCCAATAATCAATCCACAGATAGGTAGGCCTAATCCAGATTAGTTGATATTAATAAAAAATAACAACAGTTCCTTAGTAACTGATCTGGATTAAGCGTATCCCTATCCATTGCTCGTTTAAACTTTATTAGTAAGCGTAGCTTTTCAACGTGTGGAATGTTAGCTATTTGAGTAGGGGTGTCAACCTGTAAATTTTAGGTTATTTCAAACAAAATATATTTCAGCAATTTAAAGCTTTGGCGTAATTATTTAAAACTCAATAGTAAAGTGTTATTCTGTGTTCATACAGAAACGCACTATTTCAGTCACTAAGTTGTATAGCTATGTTAACCATCAGCCATTTTTAATGTCCCTACTTCTGGGGCACACGCACAGGCCTTCCTTATGGGTGGTAAGGAGGATGGGCCATAACCCACCACGCCACGCGGGCCCAATGCGGATTGGTGGGTGTTAACAACTGCACATGCAGCCGGGACCAACGGCTTAACGTGCCTTCCGAAGCACGGAGGAGCTTGAGATAATAAATTTTTGGTCACCCATCCCATGACCGACCCTTGCGAACGTTGCTTAACCTCCGCAATCGCTGAGTCAGGCGCTAAACCACTCCGCCACCGAGCTTCTCTTTCTTTGTCAAAGTTGTATCGGTACTTATAAAACACGTATTGTCAGATCTTATTGACCGAGCGAGTGCGAAGCGCGAGTTTTGTGAGCAGGTTCAATAATTATAAAGATTTTTTTAGTCGAGCCAGTTTTCAAAATTTATAAAAAAAAACATACACATTCCGAATAATGTTCAAAATAAGAAGCACCTCGATGGTGCCCATCGCGACGTAGTATTAAAGTTGAAATTTTATTTAATTTTTTTTTATTTTATTTTTTTATTTTATTTTATTTGAAAACCAACAGCGTTACAATTTATTTTTACTACTAATTCTAACTATTAGCAAGGCCAATTACAGGTTTTCCATAAAGTTACCTTACTTAGTAAATTCCATACAAGAAATTAGTACAATAATGCAATGATACAGTCGCAAAGTTATTAGTCAACACTCTATACTTAATTAACTTAAAAAAGAAAATCGCTTGTTATACTTATACTAGGTATATCATTCATTTCATTCCTAATTCAGATTCATCTAAAATAAACATATTTTCATTTATTATTTTAAGTATTTATTAAAATGCCATGCCAAAGACTTACACATCATTATAAATATTTTATTTTTCCAAGAATTTGTTTTTAATGTTGATTTTAAAGGCTGTCTTAGAAAGAGAAAATATGTCAAGCTCTCCAAATTCCTTATTGTAAGTATGGGGAAGGCGGACCAATATACTATTGCGAGCATAGTTAGTGGCACATCTAGGGACATGTAACAAGGGAGTGTGACGCGTACGGCGCCTGGGTGTACAGAACCCGATATTCTCAACCAATTCGGGACAGTCTAAGTTTCCGTTAAGAATATCATGAAGAAAGCTCATATCCAACAAGAGTCGACGTTCCTCAAGCGTCAGGATGTTATAAGTACGACATGATTCAATGTAAGAATTGGCTGAGTTGCGCAAGCGATAGTCTAGGTAGCTAACAAATTTCTTTTGTATACGCTCTAAACTAGTCACATACACAGCATACCGAGGTGACCATATGGGACTAGCGTATTCAAGTAAGCTACGAACGTATGCAAAGTAAATTGATTTTAGTGCATGAGGGTCATTGAAGGACTTACACACGCGTAAGACAAAACCTAGGTTTTTAAAGGCTTTCGTTGCTATACTATCTATGTGACCAGAGAAGAGCATTTTCTCATCGAGTACAACTCCCAAATCGCGGACGTTATTACTAACATTGATTTTCACACCATTGAAGTTGTACTCATATGTTATGGGTTGTAATTTACGAGTAAAGCGAATACATAAGCATTTATTAACATTAATTGAAATTTTATTTTCCTCATAATATTTGGTTAAATTATTTAAATCAGATTGAACTTTTTCACAGTCATGCAAATTATTAATTTTGAAAAATATCTTTTTATCGTCCGCGTACGTTAAATGTTTAGTAAATGTGAAGCATTTATTTATATCGTGGATATATGCGTTGTAGAGCAATGGACCCAAATGTGATCCCTGGGGAACCCCGCTGGGAATACTTACAAAGTCCGATCTATAGCCACCCATAACTACCGCCTGCGACCTATTAGTTAGATAAGACTGTACCCACCTCAGCAAGTTACCACGTATGCCCAGCGACATAAGCTTATTAAGCAGGATGATGTGATCCACACGATCGAAAGCTTTTTCAAAATCAGTGTAGATCACATCAACCTGGCCACCCCGTTCCATGTCCCGTAACACACGATTTGTAAAACAGGCCAAGTTAGTCACTGTCGAGCGCCTCCTCAAGAAACCATGTTGTTCGTTTGGAATACCGCGTGAAATCGTGAGATGGATGAAGTCGTACACTAGCTTTTCGAACATGGATGATTTAAATGGACAGACATATACATTATATACATAATGCCTATATTAGATCTACTATATGATTCTAACCCTTTACCCTATTAATGAAACTATGACGCCCACTCGCTCAGCTCCGTTCCGTGAAATTCCGTGTTGATTACACCTGAGGACTTTACTAATTAAATTAAATTATTAGGTACCTTTGGCTTTAAATATTAAAATAGATCGCTGGTCCCGGGCAATAAATTAGTGAAATCAAAATCAAAACAGGAAAAATAAAATAAGCTATTTGTTTTGACGTACCTACAGCAGCAAAATGGCTGATGGACCTACAGCGAACTGTGATCCAAAACTGGCGTTTAAAGCCATTTTTTTTACCAATTTAACCTTTTTGAAATGATTGTCAAGGTTTAAATAATTAATAATTTTATTAATAATCAATCCACAGATGTATTTACATTAAAAAAATATAGTTAAGTTAAATTAGAGATGATTACACACCGACCACTCACATTCAGGAATGAAATTGGTCGGCAAATGACTAAAAAAGTGCTTCGAAAATGATTTTCGCATTAGTCATCTCAGATCTATGAAAATGTGGTGTAAATGCATTCAGTACTATGTTCTGATCAAAAATATAAGATGACAAGCATGCAAATAATATATGATTAACAAAATTTTGTTCTGAAACCCATCGTGTGTGATATCAAATGAAAGGGCTTTTTTAGCAGTTTCTAAAAATTAAAACATAATTACATTTCAGCACTTGTTTTAAATTAAACCAAAAATCCTTCCAAAAATTATTCCAGAAATCCCATACAAAAGTAAGTTTGTTCAAAAATTAGAAAATAATACTAAATGTTAATATTTTCAAAATAGCTTTTTAACCGACTTCAAAAATTTGAAAAGGAGGAGGTTATCTATTCGTCGCGTATATTTTTTTTTAACCGAATTCAAAAATTTGAAAAGGAGGAGGTTATCTATTCGTCGCGTATATTTTTATATGTATGTACACCGATTACTCGAAGACGGCTGAACCGATTGAAATGATTCAAACGTTATAACATGACATTTGTTTTCAAGTTGGTCCCATTTTTTGAAATTTTGAAATCGGTTTAGCAGTTTTCAAGTAATCTTGAAAAAACTGTCGTTTTCGTTACCATTTTATATGAATTCAGGCGGATTTTCAACCATTACTTTTTTGTTTATGAACCAATTTAGATGATTCTTTTTTTGTTTGAAAGAAGACACCTTAAGGATAATACCATATTAATTTCATTGGTATGAGACTTTGGATTTTGAAGATACACAAGGGAACTCCTCAAAATTAAATAGGAACTGTACAGTGATTGAAATATTGGTAGAATTATGACAATCAAAAACAAGTTAAGTACCTATTTATTGTCAAGGACGTGCTGGACTAGAGTTGAACTGCGAAGGCCCAACGGAACTCTTGTGGAAATTGAGTTACTCGGGGTATACCATTGAAAAATGTGAAACATTATAACGTTTTATTTTATAAAATCATCACTTACATACCTACCACAAAAAAGTTTGAAATAAAAAAGCTTTTTAAAAAAAGCACAACGTCCTTCAAAAATCTTAAAAAACAGCTCTATAAAAAGCAAGAAATAATGTTCAAATCGATTAATTAAAACACGTCTATTAAAGTCGGGTGGGGCTTTAAGAATATAAACCACAGATAATATAAATATAAACAATACAATAAATAAAAAAATACTTCCAGCTCCACCCGACTTCAATAGACGTGTTTTAATTAATCGATTTGAACATTATTTCTTGCTTTTTATAGAGCTGTTTTTTAAGATTTTTGAAGGAGGTTGTGCTTTTTTTAAAAGCTTTTTTTTGATATGAGGATATTATATAACTATTAAGGTGTATTTTACAAAGAAATAATTTAACCAATTCGGATCTGAAGGAGCCCAAACTTGATTTGTTTTGAAAATGTTTTTTTGGTTTTATTCAAAACAAGTGACTTAGATATCATATATTTTTAGAACCAGCTCAGGAAGCCCTTTCCATACTATACACGACAGGTTTTAGAATGAAAATTCCCCATACAAAAAAAAGATGACACCATAACTCCTCTCCGAAGGGAACACTTTTTAAGAACTGCGGGTCCAATATTTTGTTTTGACCTCAAGTATACGTGTACCAAACGGCTTTGCTGTACATCAATTTGCGGTTTTTTTCGTACACGTATTACGGACAGTATTAATCCTTAAATATTTATCGAATCAAGTAAGTCATTAGCTGGGCACATAATGTAGATCAAAATGGCTCTTTACATTATTTCATTAATGAATATATTAGTTAGAAGATAAACAGTTATTACGCGCAATAACTCAAAGTTAGGAAGTTGTTTGTTCCAACTTCAAAAGCCCGAGAGTTTCGTTCAAGTACCTACCTGTCCCAGATAAACTGGCATTTGTATCCTCGTTTTTTCGAAATAATACTCTAATAACCTGTAGGGCTCGGCCCACGACTCGGCCGAAACTGCTCTGGGTTTTAAGGTGAAAATTCTAATTAAAAAAGCCGGAGCGTTTCGTCCAACTAAGTGGCCGAGTTCAAGTAGTCCAATCAATGAGGATATTTGTTGTATGGCGACTTCCGAATAATTCTCCCGTCTATGAAATTTGGCATGTGATGAAGTTAGGTAATACAGATTACAGATGAACAATAAGCCAATAAATTTTGTTACGAGAAGTTAGGTATTTTTACCTAAACATGAAAATCACTTATATCTCTCTGTGAATATTTCCTCGGGCTAAAATACTTTCTGTATACGTAATTATGTATTAGTTAGAATAAGTATGTAAAGTAGATTATTATTTTTAATATGTTTTTATATCGTTAAATATATAGATTTGTTCAGTAAGCCAATAAATTTTCTTCTTTAATCATATTTTTTTTATTTTTTGGTCTTAAGAGGTAATGTGAAAAACAGTCGGTCCATTTTTATAAATATGATAAAAGAAGAAAATTTATTGGCTTACTGAACAAAGCTATATATTAAAGGTATAAAAATATATTAAAAAATAATAATATAATATAATAATAAGACTTTTATTTCAGACTTTTGGTCCATAACGTGTTAGTAACAATTTTAATCTTAAAAACTAGTGTTAGTAGATACATTTAATGTAGGTAATTTTAAAAATATTATAGCCGGGTGTGTAGCTGCACCCAATGACACAATAATGGGGAGTCCCATCGATCTACAAACACATTCAGCATTCCGTTGGCGGAGCCGCGGAGGCGGGCTAGCAAGGACGCGCTCCTTTTTCTCATAATAGCATAGAAGTCATCTGTGTGCGCCTCCGCAAACATCCCTGAGGCACTATAACGCCACGGCAGCCCCAACAGAACCCTGAATGCGTTGTTATACTGGACCCGCAGATCGCTGTATGCCCGCCGCGTGTAGTCGGCCCAAAGGCTGCAGGTGTAAAACGACTGGCAGTATGCTTTAAAAAGCGTAATTTTGACTGATTTCGTACACCTTGCAAACCTTCGAGCTAACATGTTACAGCGGAAAGCCAGCGATCTACGTTCCCTTTCTATGTCACAGTTATCTGTCAAATCGTCTGTGACCCAGTGGCCCAAATACTTGAACTTATCTACCCTGCGCAGAGGCGTGCCACATAGTAAAACTTCCGGTATATCACTGTAGCTCTTCGAACCTGATTTAAAAATCATAACCTCACTTTTCTTGACATTGTATTTGAGCCCATGGGCCACCGCATATGATTCACATATTGCCAAAAGCTTCTTAAGAGCGCCGATCGATGGGCTCAGCAGCAACATATCATCGGCATAGCTGATGTTGTTCATACAGACACCGTCAATATGACATCCAATATTGGTGCTACTGAGCCCACCGATCAGTCGGTTCATGTACAGATTGAAGAGCCGGGGCGAGGTCAACCCCCCCTGCCTCACCCCGCACTCCAACCTATACATGTCCGAGTGTTCTCCCGCCCATCTTACGCTATTATTTTGATTAGAATACCAATACCTAAACATCGATATAATCTCAGGAGGTAACGTGGTGTCCTGACAAAGCTTATGCCACAGAATATCATAAGATACTAGGTCGAATGCCTTTGACAAGTCCAAAAAACATGCAAAGACCGGTGTTTTCCGTGCAGTATAATACTGTACAGTCTGCTTGAGGCACAGTATGGCACTCTCCGTCGACAGCCCGGGCCGGAACCCAAACTGCGCGTCATGAAGTTCGAGGTGTTTAGCCAGCTGTTTATCAAGCAGACTGTCCAGCACTTTAGCAATAGCCAGAGATATGGGTCTGTAATTGGACATGTCAGAGGCATCCCCAGTCTTATTTTTAATCATAGGTACGACTACAGTCTGCATCAACTTCTGTGGTAAGTATCCATGACTAAGGCATAAGTTATAAAATAAAGCGAGGACCCGTGGCAAATGTGGTCCCGCATGCTTAAGGTGCTCGATACTGAGGCCATCGTGCCCAGGAGACTTACCTCTCACCATGCTTTTAATGACAGAAGCGACTTCTTTGGCTGTGAATATAGTTGTAATCTCCCCGGCACTGAACCCAGCATCCAGCACCCGCTGCAGGCTCGGTAAGGGCGATTCGACCTTAAAATGCCGCTGAAATAAATTGGCAATGGCCTTGGGCTCATTTAAACCACCCACGCTCACAGGTAGACTCGACTTTGCATTAATCTTATTTGTTAATTTCCAAAATTTACCAAATTTCTTTTCTGAGTGACTTTGTGCTAGCATATCCATTTTTATTTGCTGTTCATTGTTTATACAATATTTTAATTTAGCTTTAAATGTTTTTCTGGTACTACACATTTTATTGTACACATCTCCGTTTATAGGTTTACCATAAGAAAGCCATTCTTGGTACCAAAGTCGAGCCTCTCTGTGAGCTGCCTGAACATGTTTATTCCAACCCGTCACATATTTGTGTCTTCGCACTTTAGCACACCCCACAGATGTAGATTGTGCACCCTCCCTAAGAATACATACTAGGTTTTTATACATCTCGTCTAACAACAGAAAATGACTGTGATTATTACACATCTTAAATGAACATTCTGTGCATTCGGTAGGAAAGTCAATTAACTTTAATTTGGAATGACAAAATTCTAAAAATTTATTTGTTTGTATACTGTCTCTTTCGCCCCATTTCACCCCGTCACAAGAGGTATTGGATAATAATAATTTGGGGTTAATTACAGAAATGTCACATTCAAAAATAACAGGCAAATGATCAGATGCATAAACATCATATAAAACTGACGCATTTAAAAACAGTGTTCTCGCTGCACTTGTTACTAGACCGTGGTCTAGCCACCGCCGTGACCCGCTAGCTTGACAAACGAATGTGTACGTATCACTAGGTAATAGTTCAGTGTCAATACAATACCACGACTGCTCGGCGCACGTACTCAGCAACTACTTTGAAAATCGTTCTCCAGGATGTGCGTTAAAGTCACCTAACACGACAACCGACTCCACCCCCGCACTGTCTATTATTGCACTAATTTCACTCAAACATTGACTAAATTCTATTAAGTTGTCACTTTTATTATTGTCAAAAGGCATGTACACGGAAAACAATAACAAAGTACGATTATCATGCACAACTTTTATGGCAGCAAGGCGATCACTGATGCACGGCACCACAGATACTGACTGGAAAACTCCCTTCCTCCACAGCAAAGCCACTCCACCGTAAGGTCTTCCCTTAATAACTCCCACAGTTGTGTCAATGGCTGACTTGCCAGTGTACGCAAAGTTATCATTCAGACTTCCAAGGTATGACAATTCATGGGGCCAGAGCCAGGTCTCCTGCAGGGCTATGACGTCAGCTGTACTGCACAATTTCCGCACACATTCCGTAGATCTAATTATAGACTTGCAGTTGAAAGTTGATAAAATTACTTTTCTTTTGTCTGATGTATCCATTAATCTTGTATTTTAGTGTTTTTATCTTCTGTACTTTGCAAGTTTTTGGTATTCTTTGCAAAGTTCACAAAACGACGGAAAGAGATTCCATCAGGCCATAACCTCGCATCCATGAAGATGGAAAACTTACTACGCGGCACTAGTATCTTATATGCATCATATTCTCTATCTATTTTCATAATTATTTTTTCAGGAACTATAGACTCGTCAGTTTTTTGCAAGATATACGCTGCAATGTCTTCCGATGATGTATTTTTGTCTACATTATTAATAAATAGTGGTATTTTTGGGTCCGCCGCCTTAAATTTTCCGTTTGGTTCCACACATGCTTGCCCTTTATTTCCAATAAACTTATTTTTCAATCGTTTTCTTTGCACTAATTTCCAATCTTTATCCTGTTTTGCAATTTTCCATTCTCCTTCTGAAGCAACTTTAGCCATTGATTTTTCCAGTACTTGTGGGTGGGCGACTATACGGTTATTAGGAATATTACGATCTCGCGGAATCTCATTAGGAATAATTGCAGCTCCCTCGTTGCTCGGATTAACGAAATTCTCGGGTCGAATAGACGCCTTATTCGGCTGCATATTGATGGCCGGCCGTTGCAGATCACAATCCTCACCTACCCGCGAAGTGTTTTTTCCGGGCGTAGAACCATAGGGCCCCGTACTCGGCTCCTTGTACTGACGATCGCAATTCGCAGGTGAATTTGATTTCAATTCACTGCTAGGTATCAGGTCATTGTCCGACATAAATTGCAGACCGATCGGACCACTATCGCAATCATTATCTATCAAATGACCTCCTCTTCTTGTAGTGTTAACGTTTGCATTAATTTTTCCAAAATCATTGATCACGGACGCTTGTTTTAGGTTTTGCAAATCATATTCCACTTCCTTTAACTGTGTGACGGTCGCATACGTCGCCTTAATGGTCTTAACTTCATTTTGCAAAATAAGCAAATCTTTTAAAAGTCGAGTTACATCGACGTGATCAAATGTTAACGGCGGTAGTTTTTGCAATTGTTTAGCTACAAAAACTGGTGTTTCCTCAGGATCCGTGACCTTGAACAAGGCAATCACATCAAATAAGTTCCGCTGAGTTTTTCCATCCCCTTTTCGTATCTTCTTTCGCGTATTACCACTAATTGAGTCAAATAGTAGCTGTTTAGCACTTTCGATTTCACTCTCGGAAAAGGCCGTTTCACTTATTCGAACTAACGACACCTCATCCATCACATCCAGTTTATTTTGGATGAAGCATAATACTTCGTTGATTACGATGTTACAATTACTGCACTTTATTACATTTGACGCCATTTTCGTAAATACTGGTGATTACGTTCACACGCACATGACCGATCGCAACGAAGCGCGAGCGCAGACTATAATCAGCAAATAAATTCTTCAACAGAAGATAAATATTGAAAAATATATAAATTTAAATTTGGAGTATCTCTGAAATCGAAAAAATATTGGATTTCTTTACAAACTTATTCTAACTAATACATAAGTACGTATGCAGAAAGTATTTTAGCCCGAGGAAATATTCACAGAGAGATATAAGCGATTTTCATGTTTAGGTAAAAATACCTAACTTCTCGTAACAAAATTTATTGGATTATTGTTCATCTGTAATCTGTATTACCTAACTTCATCACAAGCCAAATTTCATAGACGGGAGAATCATTCGGGTTGCATAAGCCCCGTTGATTGGACTAAAGAGGCTTTTGTAATCTCCCTTCCGAGACTTGTGTGAAAACTAACCTAACACCTAATTTTCCGACCTACTATATGACGTAATTTGCACTTTAGATCTCGTGTATATCGGTCGATTACCTACCACCTTTTTCAGGGAAATTAGTAACAGTTATTTGGGATTGGTTGAAATGATTATCTAAGTGCCATGTTACACGCGCGGTATGGGACATACAACGTGTTAATGAAAAAGCGCAAAACCTCTTAGGTGGTGATTGTGCTCATGAATATGAACAACTTTTACTATGAGGCCAACTCTGCAACTCAACAAAAAAAAATCAGCTGTTTCATAAAAAGTTGTCAATACCTACTCGACCAGAATGTATGAAACAGCTGATTTTTTTCGCGATTTCAAGGTTGGCCCCATAGTAAGAGTTGTTCATATTCATGAGCACTATCACCACCTAAGAGGTTTTGCGCTTTTTCATTAACACGTTTCTACACGGATTGCTCTCTAGCTGTCCCATAGACTTAGAAAATTTTTCGCTATGCTCAAGTAGACGGACAAAGGGTGAGTGAGAAACCGATTCTTACGGCTTATGCGATGTGCGAAAAAGAGTAAAAAAAACTGACAGCTGAAGCTGGTTTGACTTCATTTATCATCGTTTATCACCTTGGTGAAAAGCGTCAACAAGATTATTTTGTAATTTTGATCGCGATCGGGTCGGTTTGGCTGTCAATGCTATATAAATCAATAATGGTGTCGTGTTCTGTACTGGATTGTAATGTTACTTACAACAATAACCCAAATAAACATACTCATTTCACAGGTAAATATGATTGTACTATTACCATTTTCATAATTCATATTTTAGTTGAATATATTCCCAAACACACTGAGTTATATACTAATATGATGCTATTAAACGCCTATTTCCTAAATAAAGGCTGATTTCTAAAAATTATGTGTTAGATAAAAAGATATTATGTCCGTGAACTTGAGAAAATAAGGCGTAGATATTGATCAAAAATTATCGATATCGATACTCATGTCGATGATTTCCAATATAACTTTGTTTGTCTTTGTGAACACTGATAGTTTTATTTAAAGCTGCTTGTAACCGACAGTTTTCAAATGGTAAATTATACCAACTTAAGTACTAATTTAACAATTATTTCCAGGTTTTCTGTAAATCCAGTGATTAAATTAAACTGGATAAATGTCATAAATAAATAAGCAGGAAGCCTCAAAGGAGACCTTAAGAAATTATTTAAATAAAATTGTTCAAAATCTTGTTTGTGTTTTATTTATTAGAGCAATAATACATTATGGTTATCGACAACCTAAAATGGACTTCAGTGCATCTCTAAATTCACGCACACGTTTACATATTTACAAACACTGGCTCATCTCACTTTTGGTTTCGCAGCCAAGTGAACTCTGTTCGTCTATTCCAGTGGATATTAAGTTTATGAGCTGTCCTTTGTTCATTTTCAAATTTTCAAGTAGTCTACGAAAAAGGATGTAATCGTAGGAAACCGTGTCTATATCAGTTTACATAACTTGTACATGTGTAGTGAATAGTGACATATCTTTCATTTCAATTATTGCGGTTGTGGCGAAAAACTGACCGTATAGCATGACTCCAAAGCTATTTTATTATGGGATGCATAATAATCTTATGATGAAAGAAGTACTTGTCGAACCTTGAGAGGAATTTGTTTATATTTTTTACAAAGTCGACAGCTTAATACAAAGTTGACAGCAGTTTCCTCGTATAAGTAACTGCTTCGCGCACATTTTTTCTAAATAAAATTAGTAAATAAATTTTGACTCACGATAATAAGGCGTATTAAATATGCTTGATATAGACAACATGGCGTGGATTTTCTCAAAAACGTTTGATATCTATCTCCCATACTGTACCAATATATAGGGTTACTAGCGGCCACGCGCGGTTTCACCCGCGTGGTTCCCGTTCCCGTAAAAATATCGGGAAAAAGTATCCTATGTTTTAATTAAGGCTATCTACTATCTGTGTGCCAAATTTCAACCAAATCCGTTTAGTAGTTTTTGCGTGATTGAGGAACAAACATCCAAACCCACAAACTTTCACATTTATAATACTAGCGGCCGCCCGCGGTTTCACCCACGTGGTTCCCGTTTACATAAGAATATCAGGATAAAAAGTATTCTATGTTTTAAGTTAGGCTATCTACTATCTGTGTGCCAAATTTCAATCAAATCCGTTCAGTAGTTTTTGCGTGATTGAGGAACAAACATCCAAACATCTAAACATCCAAACATCCAAACCCACAAACTACATTTATAACTAGCGGCCGCCCGCGGTTTCACCCGCGTGGTTCCCGTTCCCGTGGGAATATCGGGATAAAAAGTATCCTATGTTTTAATCTAGGCTGTCTACTATCTGTGTGCCAAATTTCAACCAAATCCGTTCAGTAGTTTTTGCGTGATTGAGGAACAAACATCCAAACATCTAAACATCCAAACCCACAAACTACATTTATAATATTAGTAGGAAGTAGGATTAGTAGGATTTGTAAAACACCAACAACTTCGCACGAGTAGATTAACATCATAAGCAACAATGTTTGTTATACGACTTTCTGAAAAAGACAAACATAATTCAATTTTTCATACAAAACTCGATCAGCTGTTCGGATATTTGTATGGAAAGTATATTTTTTGACAATTTTCGGAAAAGTCGTAGACGTTTTTGCTTAAGATACACCGTCATTTTGTAGTCGTTTTAATTAACTTAAGGGAGTGTTCTACTAACGGAACTAAATATTTTTGCCAAAGAAACATGGGTCGAAAAACGACAAAAAAAAATTACTTTCCCATACTAGTAAAATGTTTTAGCTGTCTAGTTAGTATGGGAGACCCAAAATTTTTTGTCGTTTTTCGACCCATGTTTCTTGGGCAAAAATTATTATTTTCATTGGTACAACACACCCTTAAGTTAATTAAAACGACTACAAAATGACGGTGTATAAGTAGAAGTAAGACAGTTGGCTACTCACTCAATGGCAATGATGTACTGCTGGCCACACGTGTTGCTAAATTAAACAAAGATAACCCTCGTCCCCGTGCTGTGGTTGCAAAATTTCGTAGCCGCGCGATTAGGGACGGCCTACTCGCTGCCGTCTTGAAGTACAATAAGGCCAATGTCAAAGAAAAGCTGGCATCTCATCACCTGGGTTATGGAGGTCCTAAAGTTCCTATTTACGTTTCCGAACATTTAAGCCCGTCTAATAAGAATCTACATGCAGCTACCAGAATGAAAGCTAAAGAATTATGTTATAAATTTGTATGGGTTCGTGATGGACGGATATACGTCAGGAAGAACGAAACTAACCAAGCCATTCACATTCGTACGCTCGACAGTTTAAAGTTGATCAGATAACTCTTCAATCCTCATAACTATGATAAATGAATACTAGTTACAGACATCACATTCAATATTTATTATCAGAATCTTAGAGGAATGCGCACAAAAACAAATACGATAAGACAAGAGATTCTAAAACATAACTACGATGCCATTGTTTTTACTGAAACATGGTTGATTCCGGATATTCAAGATTTGGAATTTATTGATCAACGTTATAATGTCTACAGAAGAGACAGATCACCTAGAGACGGCGGCGGCGGTGTGCTCATAGCCGTAAAGAAAAAGTTCACATCATCGCGTGTCCAGTTGTGGGAGACTGAGTTTGAGGACATCTGGGTAATATTAGACATTAGCGAACGTCGACAAAATGTAAAAAAACTGGGAATTTGTTGTTTCTATCTCCCTTATCCAAAACAAATGATTTTAGAAAGTTTCTGTAATAATGTAGCTTCTGTTATGCAGTCGATGGATGACATCTTGATAGTTGGTGATTTTAATTTAAAAGACATTTCTTGGTTGCGTGACGACAATTCTAATGAGACAGTTCCAAAAAATTATGAAAATACACTTGGATACAAGCTTATCGATTTCATTAACTTTAACAATTTGAAACAACTTAACTATCTTACAAATGCTAACAACAGAACGTTAGACCTTGTGTTAACTAATGTTGAAACGGCTGCCCTTGATAGGTCAATGGATCCTTTAAGCAAACTAGACTCTCATCACCCACCATTTATTATAACTATAGACCTAAATATATCAGTCTTACCAAGACAGACACAATCTAAATTAAATTTTTATCGAGCGGACTATACGAAAATTAAGGATGAATTGAGAGGGATCGATTGGCCCCTCAAGTTTTCCACTTCTGGGAACGTTGATGGAATGACTGATACCTTTTACACTGCGTTAAATAACATCATTAAGCAACATGTTCCTTTATTTCGACCAAGGTCAGCTAAATATCCGCCTTGGTTCAACACCGCTCTTATTCTACTCTTATCAGAAAAAGACAAATTGAGACTGCGTTTCCGTAAATATGATAATCCCCGTGACGAAATTGAGTACGTTATTCTTAGAGATCGCTGCAATCGCCTTTCCCTTGAATGTTACCGCAGTTACATGCAAAAAACTGAAGGAGCAATAAACACTAATCCTAAAAAGTTCTGGAAGTACATTAATGACAGACGTAAAAATAATAACGTTCTTCCGTCCAGCATGAACCATAATGGTAAAATTAGCTCCACGGGCAATGATATAGCAAACTCGTTCGCGATGCAATTTTCATCTACTTTCTCGGCCCAAAATACTACAAATCAATTAGCTCAAGCTCCCGATCCAGCAGGTGACATTAAATCTGATTACCCTTTAAATAAAATCCACCTCACTGAAAGAACAATACTTAAGGCACTAAAGGGACTTGATGCTTCAAAAGGTGCTGGCCCCGATGAAATACCACCCGCATTTGTAAAAAGATGTGCTGCAGAGCTCGCTTACCCGTTATACCTTATTTTAAATAGCTCGCTTACAACAGGTGTTTTTCCTTCTAAATGGAAAGAGGCGCGGATCGTTCCCATATACAAAAAGGGTGATAAAGAATGTGTTAAAAATTACCGGCCCATATCCATATTAAGTACATTTTCTAAGCTCTTTGAACGTCTGGTTTGCGAAGTTCTCACAAGACACATTAAGCCCTTACTAAATCCAATGCAGCATGGGTTTACTCATGGGAGATCGGTTTCCACAAACTTAGTAGAGTACGTTTCAGATCTGATCGAACACGTAGATGGGAAAACTCAAATAGATGCTATCTACACAGATTTTAGTAGTGCTTTTGATAAGGTTAGCCACTCACTTTTATTAAAGAAATTGACAACGTTTGGCTTGTGTGGCTCCTTGCATCGATGGTTTGCTTCATATCTGAACTCGAGATTGCTAACAGTGGTTACAAATGGTTATTCGTCAAAACCATATGTGGCAACTTCAGGCGTGCCCCAGGGCTCACACCTGGGCCCGATTCTCTTTCTAGTATTTATAAACGACATAGTTAATTGTATAAAACATAGTAATTGCTCACTTTTCGCTGATGACATGAAAATTTACAAAACTATAGCTTCAACAAATGATGTATTAATGCTACAGGAAGACATTAATCGTGTCAATATTTGGTGTACCGAAAATCTTATGACTATCAACCCAAGTAAATGCTTTCACATCAAGTTCACTCGTAACAAAAACAAATTTCAGTCATCTTATAATATAGATGGAGTTATGCTGGAGGAAGTGGAACAGATCCGTGACCTAGGGGTGACCTTGGACAGCAAGCTAAGTTTTATTCCACATTATGAGGCCATAGTGTCTAAATCTTTTCAGATGCTCGGATTCATCAAGCGCAATACGACAGACTTCAAAAACATCAAAACTCTGATAACCCTGTACAATACACTTGTTCGGAGTCATTTAGAATTCGCAAGTGTAGTATGGAATCCCTGTTATGCGAAGCACGTGGACAGCATTGAACGCGTTCAGCGAACCTTTACTCGACACTTAGCATTTAAAACTCCAAACTTTAGTTATCGGAGTGAATATAGTGATCGTCTTTCGAAATTTAAACTTACGGCTCTTGCCGATCGCCGTGAGATGCTGGATTTAGTGTTTTTGTATAAGCTCGTTCATTGTACTGTTGACTGTCAAAACATTTTTCACAAAATAAAACTGATTGTACCCAGGCCTAATGCCCGTAGGAAGCTCATAAATACGTACATTGTGCCTCAAGCGCGGTCAAACCTAAGTAGACATGCACCCTTGTCGAGAATGCTCACAAGTTACAATAAAGTAAGCAGTGTAAATAATCTATTTACCACGAATCACTCTTAAAATTTAAACGTATGGTTCAGTCATCCTATTAATGTCACAATCGAAGTGTTGTTAACAAGTTTTTTCTTAAGTTTTTTTCTTTTTACCGGCTTTGTGAAACGTAATGTGTATCAATCTTATTTATTTTATTTTATTTGCAATGATGTGTTCACCTGTAATTGGGTTGCATGCTAGACCTAAATATGATTTAATTTTATATTGTAATGTGAACATGTTACCTGTTGGTGTCCCTAATAAATAAATAATAATAATAATAATAAGTAATCTGACCCTGCGAGGTCGTTGGTGTTTTACAAATAACCCTGTATATTTAGAATAATAAAACCTAGAACGATAATTCCCTACAAAGCGCGCTGTCAAAAGTGAGGCAACTAAAACAGTCAAAATGGCGCCGTTTTCAGATTTTTATTGTCCATTATTACAAAATCATACCTAATAATTACAAAACAGTTTCAATTTCCCGACCTTAAAGAGATTAATTATTATATTATTGGATTTTAGTTACGATTAGGTAACGTATGAAGGATATAAATCTGAGAACTGAGCCATTTTGGCTCAGTATAAGTTGCCTCACTTTGCAGACGCGGACACAGCTTCTAGGTGTAATTATTCTAAGCCTGTATAGTAGTTATCAATCTACGTTTAAGTTTTTCATTTCAAAAGAGTTATAAGGGATTTGATTTTGTCGTAAATGGAAACGAGGAAATAAAATTAACTAGAACTATTTCAAAGTACGGAAACTATTACAACATTATAGAACCGGTGTTCAAGGGCCTTGAATTAATTTTATTACAACTAAAATCGATCCCCTTCGAAAATAGTTCGACTGTGAAAATCGTATCAGTAGCAGTGAATCTTTTTCACAAACAAATTCAATAATAAAAACGGGAATAAAATGTAACATTAAAGAAATGTTAAAGATAGCTTCAATGTAGGTAAGTTGTATCATGATATTCATGATCCAAGAAGCTTAAGTTAGTTAGAGAACTTTATATTTAAGCTTTATTTAAATGTGATTTGTTTCTCATAGAAAATGAAACGGTTCAACAAGTTAAAAAGAAATGAACGTAATTTTCAATGGGATGTATTTAATAGCACTTTAAATTTGATGAAAACAGCTATAAAATTGTATATCAGCACTTTAAAATAATGATAGACCTATAATTTAATCTTATCACTACAAAAATAATGGTTTGCACTATAACAATTTTGTCAGCACTTTAAAATAAAAATAGATCTATAATTAATATTATCACTACAAAAATAATTGTTTGCACCCAAATGATTTCGGAGTTGTGTGTCCCAACTCCGAAATCATTTAATTTCTGTCAAACCATGTCAGACTAATGAGATGGCAAGTCTCATCAAGTCGGTCCTAGCGTTGTTGGTCGCTATGGAACCTAACCCTCCTCCTCAGCTCCTCTCGCTGTGCCCACTCGTCGTTGCACTACCGTCTGTTTACCAGTACTAAAGTTATAAAATTAATTTGCATTTTGGAAAGTATTAATTTTAAAACTAAACAATTAAATTGTATAGTGCAAAATATAAATTTTAAAGCTTACCATATTTATAGTGGAAACCATTATTTTTAAAGTTCATTCAATAAATTTTGAAGCTAAACATTTTAAAGTGTGTTTCATTATTTTTAAAGTGCATTTATATATTCCCCATTTTCAATCCGATAACGGAGATGACGTAGACAAGTGTCGGCACGTGCCTTCCTCTTCCTAATTACTTCTGATTTCTGACAAAGCTGATTTTCTTGCGTTCATTCTTCTTGGCAGCTAAAAAAGTCTCGAATGGGTGGTAGGAAAATATAGACAATTCAAAAGCACTAATTTCTAAATTTATTTAAATAAAGGATTTTTCATTTCATTTAATTTCTAATAATAATATGAATAATTTAGATAAATAATAATTTGTACCATTGTATTATGGTCACCATGATTTTGTGATAACATAGTTGTTGATAGTACGCTAGCCATTCATAATAAAAGATTTTGTAACAAATTCGTTACGGGAATTTGCGGGATATATGCTAGAATATGTTGTGACGGTCGTCAAAATTTTGCCTGTTTGCAAGTCAATGTGTCTTATGTCTTTAAAAATAAGGTTGACTTTGACGATGATGTATGCTTTGAAGTTTGTAACCTAAATCGTCTGTCGTTGTGGTTTGCGGAGGCTGAATGTTGTGCTGTCCTGTCCCTGGTGATATTGCGTTTAGATAGTGACAAATTGCTTTAACGATAACATATGGGCTATCCTGGATATTGAGACTTCTCACACTGAAAAAAATAATTGATAATATGTATCAAAAAAGTATCACCGTCATACATGCAACTTATTTACATACGAGCGCACAAAGTTGCACGATTACAGTAATAAAGCACAGTTGGTTGGCCGTAGTAAGATTACTTTTTTGATGTCGCTATGATTTTTGTTAATTTTAATAAGAACTTGATCACTTTTTGCGCCAGTCGCAAGGCGTTAATAAGTATAAATAGTCGCTTTATAAAAGCACGTGATTATTTTGAATAAGTAACTTGATTTATATTAACTTGTGCTTGAACATCTCGTTTAGGTCTCTTGTATCTGCTAATTATGCAAAATGTTGATTTGTAAAAGCGCTTGACTAATGTTAACAAGCCACATGATTGATTTCAACGTGTTAGCTGATTGTGACGACAAGTTACTTGATTGATCTTACCAGGTCAGATGATACATTTTACAATTATAATTAATTGATTCTAGGAAGTACGTCTTTGTATAGGTAATGTAGCTTATTGAAACTAACCAATTAAAAGTGTGGATCTAAATATTTACTATTAAGTTGCTATCAGGTGGTTTGTTTGGTACTATTAAGTTGTTTGTTTGATATATTCAGTTGTTTATTTATTGCTATTATGCTGTTTGTTTGTTGCTATTAAGTTGTTTGTTTGTTGCTATTGAATTGTTTATTAGGTACTCAAGGAAAAAGTTATTTTCATACTTAGACGCGTTTGTCCAGCGTATACGCATTTACCGGATGCATGAGCCCCGCAGGTAACAGCGTCACCTACGTGTCTCATCATCCGGTAAGCGCAGATCCAGGACAAACGCCTCTGTGAAAATAACTTTTCCTTGAGCACCTAACAAACAATTCAATAGCAACAAACACACAACTTAATAGCAAAAATGAACAATCCAAACTTCCAAAACAGAATAACATTCATTTTGTATGATTTAATTTTAAATACCGAATTTGGTACATAATAACGTAGATAATTTGAACCGTTCATTAGTGTTACTGAAATAAAAGAATCAGGTAAATGTGACATATTTTGTTTTATTCGAAGTATCAAAAAATTTACAAAAAAATCTTACATTTTGACAATAATTCAAAGGATATTTTATATAAAAATCTTCATACTACCTACGCAAGCATTACGGCCATACCATAAAAGATTATACAACACTGTTTAATTTAGAATATTTTAGACACTAATTAAATGTAATGCTGTCTTTTTCAAACAATATTGTACATACATTTAAACCACACTTGTTGAACAGTATTTTGCGGCAAGTCAGGCCCTTTAGCATGACCACCGAAACGCGATATAATATAGCGATTTATCGCGTTTAGCTGTCGAAAAACAATGGATTTTGACAGTTGAGTGTCGATAAACCGCTATATCAACACAATATACTTACACGTGTTTCGATATTCATGCTTAGCATTACAGATCGCATAATGTCACATATCAGATTCTATGGGTACGTACATAAAGAAACAGGTTTCCGGTGCAGACGAATTCCAGTGCGCTCAATTATAAAGAAACAAATTTGGACCTACATATTTCTTTATAAGTGAGCTCATATTATGATAACATGAGAATATTATACCTGCACCGATTGGTACCGACCCGAGCAGACTCGCCTGCACCCGAGAACTGTTTCTTTGTAAGCACTCTAAAGCTGACTAGGTACTCAGTTTTATCCGATATTAGCCCTGCTAACAGGGCCACTGCTTGCAGGCTTTGAGTAGCGCGCTTAAAAAATATCAACATTTTATTCACACATTAAACAATAATTATTGGAAGTAAAAAAGTGGATATGTACATTCAGTTAATTTTTATCTCTTTTGATCTGCTATTTAAAAACTCGAATGACATAATGAGAATCTGACTTTATACTACGACTTTTTTTAATAACAGTCGTGTATCGTATGAAATATAATCAGTCTTGGCTTATACTAAATATCTCACATATAATTATTATATCTCTAAACGAACCTCTTCAAAACAGACTGCTTTGGCAGAACCTCCAAAACGTCCCTTGATAGTAAAAAATATACATTACTTAATAACTCTTCTTTTGTACCCTGTCGTAAATTGCCATTCTGCGACGTGTACAAAAGATGAGATTGTATGAGAAATATATTTTACTGCCAAGGGACGTTTTAGTAGTTCCACGGCGAAACCCAAAAATACTATTTTTGTGTTTCGCCGTGGTGGTGTTCCAGAATCTAGATTAAGAGAATTATTCTTGATTTTTTCTTTGATATTCAATACTCCAAGCTTTAGATATTTTCTTCTCATATTCGAAAGCTGACTAACGAGTTTACCTCTTGCTTGGTGGGTAATTCCCTGGGCAGTGATACAGGGTGGGATGTAATACGTGGTTATCCTTTCATATGGAAAAATCTCCTTTATTTCTTTGCTCCAATTATTATAAATAGCACTAGTCACCTTTAAGTTTTTCAGCTCCTTTAGAATGTCCTTGCAGATTGTGGAAGCTAAAAGGTTTCTTTCATATTCGTTGTCTAGTGCAGAACCCACGTATTTCAATAGTCCATTTGTTTCAAAATTTTCTTTTAGTAACATGTATAAATTCTGAAAAAAAAAAGAAGTTCAATTCTATGTTTGTTTGTTACTACTTACTACAGTACAGACTGGATCATAAATTAAGTTCCCATACTACTTGTTCATAATATAAATTCCAATCCTCATTAATAGTTATTTATGCAACTGTACTATAGTAAAGGGTATTAAAACACGAATGTGATAATAGTATCACAAGAGTGTTTTAATACCTAATGTACAGTTGCATACTAGTTATTTATGCAACTGTACTATAATACCTCATCATGTACAGTTGCATACAAGACTTTATCTACACCCATTTTTTTATTTTTTTTGGGAAACAAATAATATTTAAATACATGGATTAAAAACACCCATGATATGTCTCCTCTATAAAGATTTTGACTTTGACTTTGTCTATGACTTTGACTTTCCTCCCCTTCCTCGTCATTATGTCTTCCGCAAGAGTGTTAAAATGTTGTACTGAATTTCATAATGCAACGCATAGCGCGTGGGCCTGCGGCGCAGCAGGTCCTCCTCCGGCTCGGATACTGTAATGGTGGCAGTAAGCTAACCGTTGCAAAACCTTTTACAGAGGATTTAAAGCATGGGTGTAGATAAAATACTTAATCTACACCCATGATAGAATCCTCTATAAAGGGTTATGTTTCTCCTCCTTTTCATTATATCATCCGAACGAGTGTTATAATGTTGTACTGAATTTCATAATGTAACACTTCACGTGTGGGCGCGCGGCGCAGCGCGACGCACCGTCTCGCTCGGATATTGTAATGTTGGTGTAAGCTAACCGTTTCAAGAACCCTTTATCGAGGATTCAAGGCATGGGTGTAGATAAATAATTTTATTTAGCTTATTAAAATAATATTTAATTTTGTAATAATACAACTAGAAAAAAATCTACTTGCCACCAGACGGGAATGATTTGGTGACGAGTAGATTTTTTTCTATTATATTATTTAGCATTATTATAAAAATAGCATTTCAAATTCAATTTCAAAACTTAAAAAATAATTTTGAAAACTTAATACCTAGTAATGCTTTTAATTAACACTACAGCCATAAGATGTCTACACTGACTTAATGCAGGCCTCCTCCAATGTTCTATGCCTCAATGACTTCTGTTGGAAATCCACCGTGCCGGGGGTCAAGTCAAGTCTGCTATTGTTTGTGTCTATTGTTAACGTCAAAATCGTGTTTCAATCTTGTTTGAATGGTAACCCAAAACCGAACCAGATTGTGTTTCAGTTTTAAGAAACAAGAACTGTGTCAAAAAAACATTACCATTCAAACACTATTGAAACACGATTATGACGTTAACATTAGCAGACTTGAACCCCTGGTTTAGTGCGGGTTAGCCGATCGTCCGAATCTCGTTTGTTATTCGGCATGGTGCAGCATGGGCAGTTGAGGTTGGCTTGGGTCCCAAAAGATGTAGTTTGGACCCCGTTACACTATGCACTGATTAAATAAGATTAGATTAAAAACTCACATTTTCCACAATTATGTTTAACTTTGTTGGAGAAGCGCTTGGCAGCACAGGCACTGTAGATGTAGCTGATACTGTAGATGTAAATGGCAGCCAAGCGGTAGCTGTGCAGTCCAAAATAATATCCGTAGTTTCTGATTCTGTCTCAATATTGATATCCTGAAACATACAGGTACGTAAACATCCAGACCAGTAATATCTAAACTCATCATTTAAATATCTGTCCAGCTGGGAATCAAACCCAGGACCCTTGAATTGCAGAATTCATCATGGTGACCAAGTGACCTTTTGCTAACAAGGTTGTCAAGTCTAAGAAACTAAAGACTAAACTGTGGTGTTACTTTATTAACTCAATTTAAAAAAAGCAAGAAATAAGCAGTCATGAATAAGAACTATAGTAGTGTCAATCAATACCCTTTAAGTATTTTGCTTTTGGCTTCCCCTTACAGGATAGAGGATTATATTTATAAGAAAGTTAGAAGCAGGAGAGAGCCATATAGCATGATCTCCCCCTTCTTTCATCCTAAAACTAGCATGGCTTACGGACAGCACAGGAAGACAAATAGACGAACAGTTCAATGCTTTTTTTGTTCAGTCATGAAAAGAAGGTACTATTTATTAAATGTTTGCTACTCAGAAGGTTCGGTGAACTTACACTAAGGGTAACGTTGTAATTTAGATCTGCAGATAAATTTAGAGTACTGCTTGTAGGGTATTCCGTGTGCCACTTTTTCCAGCACCTTGTAAAGAGAGCTCTGGGCCCCAATTGAGGTATTAATTCCTTAATATCGTCTAGCGAGAGGGCAGCCAGGGCATGCAAATTTATCGCATTTTCTGTAACAAAAGAAATGGTCTCAAGTTAAAAAAATAGTAACTAATCGAATTTTTTGTTTTTACAACCTATTTGGTTAATTAATGGTCAAATGTATTTTAAACTTTCCTAACATTTTTTCAAATAGATAATAATTCACCACATTAAAAGTGTCATAATATTAAGATACTTGATCGTTTTACCTCCTTTATATTCAATTTGTTTTATGAAATGAGCGCAAAATATACAAATAAATAGCACAAGCGCTTTAGTTACCTACCTACCTATGTACTTACTGACCTATTTACTTGATCAATCTGGATCAGTGTAATTATGTAGGTAATGTTGTCCTATTTATTTATTACTAGGTACCTATTGAATAAATAATTGTGAATTTGCATAGGTACATAGGTTGTTTAATCCATCAAACCCCAAGTGGCCTCATGAGGCTGCCCAACAATGGAATATCTACTATCTCATTTTCCGGGGCTTGAACTAGTGTAACAACTGTTAGGTAGGTACACAAGAACTCGAGCATTACAAAACCATACCTATCTACCGGGCAGGATAATCCCGCATCGCGCCTTCCCGCCGGTGTTATTTGATTCTTACGACAATGTGATTGGAATGTGATTAGCTTGAAGAGGAACTAAGCAGCAAAAAGAAAAGTAGATACTTACTGATAAATATGGGCTTCAACTCTGTGAGCCCCCATGCCTCGAGTAGGTCGCCTGCTTCCTCCATTTGTTTTTTCTTGGGCGCAACTTAACACTTTGTAATAGATCACTCACAGGTTTATTAAGGTTTACAACATTAAAATCTTTAGTTAAAACGAGACGCGTGGACGATTATCTATGGACGTGCATGCCGGCCAACTGACTGAAGTGAGAATGAGAAGGGTATGACAAGTCATGACAAGTTTGCGCGCCTCAATCACACAGATTACTTAAATCAATCAAGATACGTCATAGTAACAGCAATCTGTATGATTGAAAAAAATAAGGACGAAATCTCCGTTTAATACGTCAGTATTTATTGAAACAAGTTATTGATTAGTTTTAATATGCTGCAGTATAATTTTAATAAAGACTGTTTATTAATGTTGCTAATATAGTAATAGGGTTTATTATTAACTACATTTACATCAATAAAGCAACATTATAATTGAGATAAATGCAAATGATTCAAAATACTTCAATCATTTTGGCTTATTAGAATTAATAATTATACATGTTTACTAAGGTGACGTCACCAAAATTAAATAAGAAAGTTTATTGTTTTAAATATGTTTCACTTTATAAGCGTTCAATCATTTCAAATTGATTTTTACAATCATTTGCGGTTGATTGTTTTAGAATGCCCAATGATCAATTCAATTGTATTTTACCCAATCAAGCAAAATTTCAACTTGATTAGAGACCTTTTTTTTCAGTGCACAAGATGAAACCTTTATGTACGGAATGTTTTTAGAGGGAATATGCCGGTAATATATTTATATTAGAATTTTTTGGGAAAAAGAAATGTTTTAATAAGATTTTTATCAACGTTATTGGTGTATGGGAATTTATAATTTATTTATTATATGGGAATTTATTTTTTTATAATTTATTTATAAATAATTTTTTTATTAATAATATGATTCCATTTGAGTTTAATGTTTTTTTTTAATTCACTTCTTAGATTTATTATAATCGGACTGAAGTTTTATATGTTATTATCCTTAACCATGCATGACCGATTTATAGGTGCTGAAACTTTGGGAATGAAAAATCTAAATTAATAAAAAGAAATAAGATAATTCAATTCAACAAATCAGGATCAAAATTAACACGTAATTACGTGTTGTAAAATGATTTAATAGCGGGGTGCCTAAGTACTGTCGCACTTAGCCGAATTTTTCAATATTTTATAAAAATCTGTCGTACAAAGACAACACTATGAGAATTGCAAAATTCAGGGGCCCTATTTTTGAATCACTCGGCTGGCGTCGAGCGCTCTTTTCTATTGAATTTCGACATTTGACTCAAATGTATGAGATGTCGAACGAAAATCAGTAGAAACGAGCGCTCGACGCCAGACGAGCGATTCAAAAATAGGGCCCCTGATTGTAGGTACCATGCCTACTTTATAGTGCTCTATGTAGCATTGGCACATTTACAACTTAATTTAATATCGTATGGATTCCTCAGTATTCAGATAGAAATATTATTATTTGATATAGGCGTAAGAAATAATAGACGGTTGTAGTGCGTATGTTATTTAATTTTCTTTTTATAAAAATAAAGTTAAATCACTAAAAGTACCAAGTTACAAAGGAGGTATTTGATATAATCTTCATTGAAATTAAAAATATATTATATAAGTTAATACTTCTCTAGATTGATGTGATACTAGTACTTTTCCAAAAATATTAAAGTATCTAGTAAAATGTGCCAATGGTACATAGAGCGCTATAAACACTTGGTATGTGGCTATAAAGTAGGCATGGTGCTATCCGAATTTTGCAATTTTCTTAATGTTGTCTTTGTGCTACAGATTGTATGAAATATTGAAAAATTCGGTTAAGTGCGATAGTAGGCACTCAAACAAGCTTTTTGTAACTAAATTGATATTGTTTATGTAAGTATTCCATGTGATTTTTTTATTAATGTTTAGTGAATTCCATGAGTTAGCGTCAATTATAAATTCATAGTATCAAAACAGGCAGTGATGTAAACAACTTGCTACACTACGACATGACATTGAGAGCGACCACACCAGTAAAATTCCAGTTTTAATTTTTATACGTATAATCATCTGGACCGGTTGGTCAAAAAGCGCAATTTTTTTGATCTTCTTTTTTGCAAGACCGCTAGTGATACGACTGAATGGAATTCTGCGGTCCCGGGTTTTTCTAAATTTAAATTCGATCGAATCCCGTGCGTTGTGTAGTTTGGATTTCCCTTCAAAAAACTGTCCCCTACCACAGTCTTATACAGCAGGGCTGACCAACTTGTCTGGGGCTTCGATCGAGTTTAAAATTTTCTGGCAAATTTAAAGCATTTTCATTTATGGGGTATTTTTCAATACAAAAACGCCGAACCAAGCTCCCGCACCGTTCTGTTGCTACTTGCTTTGCTACGACAAGCAAAGCATCTTTTGTTATGTCTCTCGTGATCGACTGCACTGTCTCCAGAGATCTACTGGTCGATGATGAAAAAAAAACTTTTTTTTTTACGATACTTTACCTACCTATCGAACAACATCTTTAACAAAAATATTACGTATTAAATTAGGTATTACGTATTGTAAAAATTTGTATCGAATCGTATGCGATTTTTTAAATCTCTGAATGCAGTTCCATTTTTTTTTAAAAACAAAATTGAGTTTTTTTTTAGTAAAATTTCCTACCTTTAATATTTAAGTTACTTTCCTTCGGTGTGGCAAAGTTTTGGGACATCCTGTATAGTATACTGTGCCCCGACGAAAATGTGTTGTTTGTTGACTTCTTCATACGCTTTAAATTCAGATCAGGAACGAACAAACGTCAAGAGGGTAATATGGAATCCATGTTAGCCGTTTCCAGTGGCTGAAATATGTTATTTTAATTTTGCAAAAATGAATAGACGAAAAAATTCTTTTATAATTATCTCCCGAACCTATTAACAAAATATTATAATTTCTTGTAAATTAAATAGTCAATCAATTCTATTAAGACTGGTTTGTAAATCTACTACCTAATATTGGTATAATGGTGCGCTATGAATAATACATAATACAAGTAATAAATAAATTATAAAATTAGTAACCATAATCAATACGATTGTTAATGCAATTTTACAATCTAATACACTCGCTTCTTATTATAATTATAATGCAACAAGGATCTTTTGAAGTACGGAGGAGCTTGAAATACTCAAACGATTCGTAAAGTTAAGGCCATCTTAAATTCAAACAATGTCAGATTTGACAAACCCTATCTGACAGCTTTCTTAAAGTTAAGGAGACCTTAACCAAAGTTTTAGCTAAGATGCCTGATGCCTGACCCATGCGATGATCACTCCTTGCAGTAGCTGCCCGCCACAATCGCTGGACGGAAAGGAAAATCATCCTTATTGGATTAAATACTTGGTATTAAATAAATTCGTTATAAATTAGCAGGTAAAGTAAGTAGTTATAAAAAGTATTCACGGTAATAAAGTACCTATGTAAATACCGGCATCAAACTGCTGTTACCGGTAACAGTTAGTTCCTATTAAGAATATTTTGTACAAATTATGAAACCAGTATTATAATGTTGGGGAGCTCATAGGTGCAGCCATGCGATTGCGGAGTTGAAACAAGTTCCGCAAGAGTGTGTCATGGGATGGGTGACCAAAAAATACGTATTATCTCGAGTTCCGTGTTTTGGAACGTTAATCCAATGTTTTCGGTCCTGGCTGCATTTGGTAGTTGTTACCCACCAATCATTGTACCTGCCAATCATTGGTGGGTTATGTCCCATCCTCCTTACTACCCAATCTACTCATATGTAAAGCCGTAAAGCCTGGGTTGCAGCATTTGGGGACATTTTAAAATGGCACATTTTTATATGTTATTACACTAACCGTACGAAAATTACAAGAGTAACCTTGAAGGTCCGTGATTATGATTGGTTTCGTAGGTATAATTAATTTGCGATTAATCCTTACAAATGTATATGTTAGTAGTATATATATTTTAATGTTTAAATGCGAGAGTCAGTTTGTTTGTAACGTCTTCAATGTCTTAACTACAGAACCGATCCTATTTTGCATACACATTGGCAACTATTATGTATTCTGTGACATTGGGAGTATTCTGCCAGACAAATCTTTGGGTCATCGATTGTCATAGAGTACATTTTAACCGTGGAAAGTAAAATATTGAACATTCTACAGTATTGAACAGTATACAAATTACTTTCCATGACTAAAAATTACTTTTTGGCGATCGATGACTCAAAGATTTGTCTGGCAGAATGCGCCCATTGTCAAAGTTACAAAAAAGGACATAGGGTACCTTTAATCCCGAAAAAACCTACTTTTCCCGAGGGACAGAGAAATAACTGTCCACGTAGACGAAGTTACAGGCGGCCACTAGTTGGTAATAAATATTTGAAAGGAGGCTGTGGACAGGTAAACATGTATTGTGCTTTAAAAGGGACCCAATCTCGATCAATGACATTACAACTCAGTCTGGCTGTCTGCGGAAAACCCAAGGTTAGGGACGTTGAGAATGTTGTCTTATTGTATAAAAAATGAAACCAGTTTCATAATTATTTAAAAACAGGTCCACATTCTGAATTAATTAAACAATATTAGTAAATTATCCAGTTTTATAGATAGTACGAAAGTAGTATTCCAATTCTAGGTGCCTTGTAAGTGGATCATTTATTAAACTCTACGTTTTCATTCCACTATTAAACTAAACCATTATGTTGGTGCCATGATTCGACCTTGAGTGTAATGGGATTCATATTTTGTATGGAAAAATAATATTCAATAGACATTTCGACTTGAAACTTCGTATGATACTTCTAAAAACAAATAAGCAAACAAATCGATATGGATGTCGATATTGAGGTTTTATGGGATGTAAAATAATACGGGAACGAGAACGAGAACGGGAACTAATCATATCATAAATGTGAAGTTTAATGTTTGGATGTTTGTTACATCACGTAAAACTGAATGGATTTGGAATGGCACACAGATAGTTATAGCCTGTGGTAAAACATGGATACTTTTTATCTCGGTGAAAGGTTCGATAGCGATTTTCCTAATATCTACGCGGACGCAGTCGCCGGCAAAAGCTAGTTATACCTGAATCTAAAGTCAATAACTTGCCACGACTATTCGTTATGTGACCGAGGCTTCACCCTATTGATTGGCCAAGCGAGCGCGAAACGAATGCGAAGCGTCTCCGTTTCACCTTAGGAAAAAAAAAATATGCCTTCGTATGTCCCGCTGTCCGACTGTCCGTCTGTTCTCCTCTACAGGTCGCATTTCTCAGCTGATTCTTTTTTTTTTCAAAATGGCAGAGAAATGTTAAAGCGAGGTCCACAGCTCACAAAGCCACTAGTTAAATATATAATGTAAGGTAGGTATTATAGTCAAAGAATAGGTAATTTTATTAGGGGCAACTGATTATTTTCTTAACTCTGTTGATTGATATGCTTTGATAAAAGATTTATATTCATATTCTCATCAATCTTCGCATTAGACACGATAAAGTCGTTCTAATTATATAACTTTTAAACTTAGTACTCCCAGGGATCAGTTGGTTGAGTATCTAACACAGTGGCATTAATCAAAAGACGACACTTATTTGCAAAAGGATGTACGAGGGCGGTTTGATAAGTCCATGACTTTGAAAAGAAGAAATACTTTTTTTCATCATTTAAGTATTTTTGTATATTAAAAAGAAACTCTTTAGGAATATTTACAATTTCTTTTTTTCAAATTCGGCAAAAAATATTTATTTTGAAACAAAAAGCTCAAGCGACTTCTAACTTTTCTTAATGACCCCGTCGACCCTCTCGGCGGCACTCATGACATCAAAACTCATCGAATAAAGATGCGAATCCTTCGATTCGATTTAGCCCTCTGAGATTTTCTCTCCTACCAAACATGAATAATTGTCTTGGAGGGCAAAGATTTTCATCAAGCCAAAAGGTGGTGTCTGAAATGGGCCCTCATTTTAGTTACTACAGCTAAAAACTGTAGTAACTAAAATGAGGCGTTGAAAGAAAAAAAAATATGATTATGTAGAGAAATATAACAAAATATGGTGAAAAAAATGTTTCTTCTTTCCAAAGACATGGAATTATCAAACCACCCTCGTAGTACTTAGTAGGAAAACTGGAATTGTTTTGTTCATCCAAGATAATTGAACGGCAGGCTGTACGGATGATCTAACAAAAAACTTTTTAGTACCTTCCATATCAACGTGTAAAAAAAAACCCCTGAAGCCGAATACGTTAGATAGGGTACAGTGCATACAACCCCGGAAAATTATTATAACCCTGAAAAAAGCACTTAAAAAAATATTCAATGATAAATGTAAAGTGGTAACCCTAGATCTAAATTGTTTTTTGCTTTTGCCCATTAATGGAATTGACTATCGAAAACAATAGTCTATTTGCGTCTAAGGTTGTAACTTTGCAGTTTATAATACAAGTAAAAAACAAAAACTTGTTTACAAAGTATTGTTTCCGTAATGATGATCAGTAACAGGTTTGAATCCTATAGTTTTATTGATATAATATAAACACATATGTATTGATAGCTATGAAACCTAGTGAAAGAATTTTTGGAATCCGTTTAGAAATGGTTGAGTTAAAGGATTTGAAGGAAATGCCAAGCTCAATGCAATATGTGCTTTATCACGTACGACATAAGCTACGCTTCCGTCGCTATGACGTCATAAGGACCCCCAAAACCAGTGTTTTAGCTCTTATAACTTCTCAGGTTTAAGAGATATCGTAATAAAAATTTCACAGTTAATCATGTGGTGGCATTAGCTTTCTAATTAGCCACTAAAAAAACGTTACTGATCCTCATTGGCTTATGTCCAAATACCTGCGCAAATGCTCTGTAATTATGTCTGTAGTAACAATGTTCAATAAATAAAATAAAATTTTACGGGTTCTTATTATGACAGCCTGTAGTTATATTACGTTAAATGTAAATTCCCAAGATTGCAACTTACTGAACAAGTTATAGCGTAATAAAATATTTAAGAGATTAGCTACTTACTTCTGAGGTCGACTGTACAACGTTTATTACTACTTTATGTTTTACTTGCCCTTAACTGTATCTCCGAGACTTGGGCAGATGTTCTCGAAGATGTTTCCGACTATAATATTTTAGTAGTAATCTCTCGAATATTCGTGTGCCGTGTGGAACTGGGCTGTTAACGCGCTAAAGGGATTTATAGCGGTAGCAATTGCAATTTACAACGGCTCAGTCTTATAAAGGTCTCATAATGTCATATTTTGGGCGTTATTGTGCTTATTGCTAGAATATGAGAATATGAAATAAGTTATTACGTTAGCTTGCAGGGAAGCTGACAGATTCGGAAAGAGAAATAACAAAATGTTGTTATTTTTAGGGTTCCGTACCCAGAGGTTAAAAACGGGACCCTATTACTAAGACTCCACTGTCCGTCTGTCTGTCTTTCTGCAACCAGGCTGTATCTCATGAACCGTGATAGGTAGACAGTTATACAGAGATGATGTATTTCTGTTGCCGCTATAACAACAAAATAAAATGAATATTTGGGTAAGTAGGGCTCTCATACAACAAGCGTGTTTTTTTTTTGTCGTTTTTTGGTACGGAACCCTTCGTGCGCGAGTCCGACTCGCGCTTGTTTAGTTTTGTTTTTGCTTATAATATTGTACGGTCAGATTGCTTGACGGAGCTAATACATTTCAAAAATAAATATAATTGAAAAAAAAGCATTTTGAATGCCAAAATCTAAAAAGTTCAATAATTAACCATTTGAATTCAGTCCTTATAAAAATGCGATCCCGATATTACCATAAATAGACTAATAATAGGACCACTTAGAAAGTAATTCACCAAATAGAGTGAAAAAGGTTGTACCTCTGCAATTTAAATCGAATCAGGGATTCACTTGGCTTATTCGAGTGAGATCGGGGTCAGCGATTAACGCCGAATGCGTCTATATTCACCCATTTGGCTTCCCTCAAGATCCCAGTTGAATTACCTACTTGTGAAATCCCATTGAGGTCTTATAAAACTATTGTGGTACTTATTACTCGCCTTTAAGCAATAGTTGCTGCACGTCTGTGATTGTAGTAGGTCCTAACAGTAAACATTGAAAAAATATAATTGAATTAGTACTTCAAATAACATTCTGTAGAGCTAAAAATGTGGTCCATCGTAGGCTTCTCTTTTTAGTGTAAATCACGTGTGTTGTATTAAAGCACCCCTTAATTATTTATTTTATTCTGTTTTTAGTACTTATTTGTAGTTACAACGGCATATCTGTGAAAATTTCAACTGTCTAGCTATAACGATTAATGAGTGGTGATAGTCAGACAGACGAGCAGCGGAGTCCGAGTAAGTAATATGGTCCAGCTTTTACCCCTTGGGTACGGAACCCTAAAAACATTTTTCAATATAACACCAGTGAAACAGAGTGGATTTTGGAAACAAAAGAATAAGACCGAAATATTTTCAGATGCAAATCGCCTGAGACGTATTTTTGGCCATATCTCCGAGGATTTTGGGAGGATCGAAATGAAAATAGTACCAAAAGTTGAGTAGTTTATCGAGACACGTGTGAAAGTTTGAATTTTGAAAATCTACTGGTAACTTATTTTGGAATTTTGCGAAATTCCAAAAATTCCGGGTTTTTAGGGGAATGTTTGTTTACTAAATTGTAAATATTTCGGAAAAAAACCGACTTAAAAAGGGTCCTAGGGTATTAGTTTAGCTATCAAATGGCGAAATAAATTTGAAAATCAGTTCATAATTGTGATTTGTGACCTGTAGGACCTACAGGTCATCTACAGTGTAGGTGGTCCCTTTAGATTTGAAATTGTAGAAAAACTACTGTTTCCGTACATAAAAAGTGATGTAGCTTCTATGATTATTGACCGATCGTCATGGTAACAGTGTTAAAAGATGCAGAAGCAGACGGGAAGTGCATTCATTGGAATTTTGAAAATTGTTTAATATTATTTCGGCTGCGTCGAGGCAGTCAGCGGGCGCTTTCGTAAATCGTAAAATTAAATAAGTAGGTACTACCTAGGTAACTTTAAAAATATAATAGGACTTTGCATTTGATTTGATTTTGGTTTTTCGTAAATTTTTGTGTTCATTTTCAATGCTCCGATTCATGCGGGGACTGTAAAATCTGTGAATTTTTTAGCTCCCGGATTAAGGGTAAATAAATTGTTATTACCATAGACATAGAAAAACTTTCGCTGCGCTCAAGAAGACCAACAAAACGTGGAAAGGAGAAGTTGACATTATACGGACACGGTATGTGAAAAAAAGAGACGAAGAATCAAGTGACAATGTGCCAACATTTTTTACAGTAAGAGCCCCTAGCGTCCCGCCTAGCAAAAGAACAATCACCATTTCTCTAAAATATTGTATTTGGTAATCTTATTTAGAATTTTAAATAAGGGTATCGGGGAGCCATGGTGTCTTGTTATGTTAGTGATTGTGATGTGACAATAAGAAACAATCCAAGTAATCACACTTTTCACAGGTAAATAAGATATTGCCACACATTTCTCTAAAACCAAATTTCGCTACATTTATTCGTTTATCGACGAAAAAAACAGTATGGAACATTGTTTTTAATTTCCTTTGCAATAATATAGTCATATTTTATGTATGTAAGTCATATTTTACGTAATATCTCATACATAATGTATACATTCGTTTTTCGGATCACCTGTTTATTAACATTGTTGTTCTTTGGCATTGTATTTCTATGGTTATTTCACAGAAAACACCAACTTTTAATTTCACCAGTTTCCGGAAAGACAATAATGTTGTTACATCTGATCTTAGAGCATTCCTACTTGGTTGAATGCTCCAAGCATCTGATCAAAATAACAGATTGCGTTCATAGAAATTGGATATCTATTAATAGCGAAATAGCAATTTAACTCTGAGGGGAATGACACCCGAGATACCTAGGGACAGGCAATACGATAATGACAAATGGGTTGATTACCCACAGATCTATAAGGGTTGACAGAAAATAAATTACCGAAATACGATTATTTTGTTATAAGTATACAAGCTATAAGTTTACGAGACACTCACATGGGTACCAAGAAAGTTGATTCCTAATCAAAATTGAATTGACTTTTTTTAATAGACGCAATTGAAAATAAAATATTTAATATGCATGTTATCCTTATTAACTAGAAATTACTGTAGATGATGATTTTTATATAATTTCATTTAATGATTAGGTACTGCTTTCCAACGAGAAAGATTCCGAAAGTTGTATTTGTATTCCATCCGAAATCTTTATTCATTTCCATAATAGTAGAATATTGTCTCCTAATGAAATTCTTCGTCTGATAACCCTACTAAGTACTTGTTTCATTTGAGTCTATGTTACGGTTATTACACCTAGACGACGTTACATATAATAACTAAATATTATTTCATATTAAATGTGGCTTGAACACGTCCAGTCTAGTCATACTGTTTGCACTTATTATTAATGATTGAGGCACGATCTATGAATACAAGGGTAATTTTTAACATACACGCTGAAATTTTAACCATTTGGTTCCCGCCGTGGGGTGGTTCCACTCATGATTACAAGCAACTTTTACTATGGGGCCAACTCTCCTCCTCACAAAAAAAAAATCAGCTGTTCCATACAAAAGTGCAGTACCTACTCGACCTTAATGTATGGAATAGCTGATTTTTTTTGCGAGCAGGAGAGTTGGCCCCATAGTAAAAGTTGCTTGTAATCATAAGTGGAACCACCCCACGGCGGGAACCAAATGATTAAAATTTCACGCTGTATAATACCTACAAAAAAAAACACGTTGCCCTGACTACGTTGCCCTGCCAACTATCTAAAACTTGAATGCTCTAAGATCTAAAAAGTTAAGACCGTGGGACCTCTTTGATTTTTGGCCTCTTTGATAATTTTACTACAATTTTTAATCACAAAGGTTCCCCCAATTGTTACCAAGAATCTTCTGTTGTTACACAGGGCAGTCGTCTTTTAATTTTTTTAAAATTTATTTATTTATGTTGTTTCATACATTTTAGTGACATATTAAGACCTTTCATTTGATATCCGTATTCTAATTATTAAAGATTTTTTTCGCATTTGAAAGTGATGTCGTTGGTGAGCGCGTAAGCTTGAGAAGTGAATTCATGCATCACTCAAAAGTTACCTTGCGGTATTCAAAATCCATGTCCTTACTGACATACAGTCTTCAGTTTCAATTTCAGCTACAAATAAACAGTCTCCAACGTCTAAACTGCTACTATTGGGAAGCTCCCTACAGAGCGCCGGCCGGCACTGATCGCATACCTAAAGCACAAAATAGAGAGACTTTAATATTATAGGACGGTACCTAAACAGCAAAAGTCGCTTTACACTTTAGTACTTTGTCATAACAAGTTTTTTGATTAATGCTTCAAAACGCGAAACTTTTGTCAAAAAAGCTGCTTAAGCCTATAACATACAACTAAAGTGTTAAGCGACTTTCATTGCTGTACTTTGCGTGCTCGAGCAACGCACATACACATAGACAGCTCTCCACCGACCGACGATATTGCGTCACACAAACTCATTTGAGATTTGTCTGGGATTAATAGTACTAAGCTTAACTTCTGTAGTCTCTCTCTTTTGAGCTAACGTGCACTAAGGAGAGTCAACGGTGCATTCCATCGTTCCGCAATCCGCATACCTCCGCATACTTAGGACGCGCACTTAGTTTCCAAAGACGGCGACGCAAATACTCGAAGATTTCACTAAATATATGAATGGGATAAAGATAGTGAAGTTTTACTGGGTTTCGGAGCTTTATGCTGAGGTTTATGCTTTAAGTTATTTGATGAAAATAAAATACTTGCAGTTCTAGTTTTTTCTGAAGCATGGAATTCTTGTTTGGATATTGGATCAACGTAGACAAAGTCCACTTTACACATAATAAATAATAAAAAAAAACTTTCTCGTACATAAAGAAGATAGACATAAATGTGATTTTACGCGAATAATTTTAGTTTGATGTAACGAATTTTTGAACAAACTGGGATAAAAGTACGCAGAAAAAGTCCCCAAAAAGTCTATTGAAAAAAATATTAGGGATTTTTCAGGTTATTAATAAAACAGAAAAATCTATAAGCTGCTACTTCTGCTAACACACACCTAGTTTTCTAGCAGATCCCTTTTTTGATCATGAACTAAACTACATCACGTTTTAGAAAAAAAACCTACAATTAAATCTGAAAATTAAAAATTCATTAGCTTCGTCTACAAAACAACAATAAAACAACGACAAAGCAAGATGTACAAAGTAAAAAGCATTGTTATTTAGACTGAAATGTATCAGTCTTTTTTACCCTTTTTATAATACTTATTTTTTTAGTTATTACCTTGTTTTCAGCTTTTGGGCCTGAACCCTAGTAATTTTCATTTTAAACAAAAAACTTTATCGGTGGGAATGGTACCTGGGTATCATTGGTTGTTTAACGACTAAATACTTTTTTCACCTCTCCAGCACGAAAAGGGTGCTTTTGGTGGGAAAAACTCGCAGCAAAATCGACTTTTGCTGCAAAATGATACTTGTAAAATTTATATGTGAGAAAAAGATACCTAAATAGATAGCTTTATGATGTCAAAGTAAAAAAAAATACACGGTTATACCAAGGAGTTCTAAAAAAGGATTGTTGAAAAAGAATGTTGGTAATACGAAATAAGAATGGAGTTTCTAATGCTGAATTTATCTTTTTGCCAGTAAAGTCACGTGGAAATAACTGTTCTTACCTTAGCGAAAAATTTTCTAAGTCTATATTCTTACCTATAACCATAGATATAGAAACATTTTCGCTACGCTCAAGAAGACCAACAAAGCGTGAAAAAGATAAGTTAACATTATACGGACACGGTCTGTGAAAAAAAGAGACAAAGAATCAAGTGACAATGTGCCAACATTTTTTACAGTAAGAGCCCCTAGCATCCGGCCTTGCAACTGAGCAATCACAGTTTGTTTAAAATATTTGTTAATCCTTATTAGAATTTCAAATAAAGGTATCGTGGAGCCATGGTGTCTTGTGCTCTAAGTAATTGTTATGTGATAAAAAGAAACAAACCAAGTAATCACACTTTTCAAAGGTAAATAAGATTTTGCCACACATTTCTCTAAAACCAAATTTCGCTGCATTTACTCGTTTATCGACGAAGAAAACAGTATGGAACATAGTTTATTCATTTCCTTTGTCATAAGATAGTCATATTTTATGTATGTAAGTCATATTTTAGGTATCTCACATATAAGTATACATTCGTTTTTTGGATCACCTTTTTATTGACATTTTTGTTCTTTGGCAGTCTATTTCTATGCCTATAACACTTTTCTTGCTGATGGTAGAGGAGAAAAGTTGTATGTTTAACACGAGACCAATTTGTTCTGCCTCGTGCCTTTAAATAACTCATTGTGCTCAGTAGTTTAAGTCTAGACTACTTCGCTAGTTCGTATTTTAAAGTCGGCATTTACAGCACAAATTAACTTTGGTCACTTGATAACAATTAACTAGTTTACCTTTAGTAAGCGTTATTGGACCAAAACTTTGCATTGAAGTATTTGTTTTGAATACAAAACAAGTTAAATTAAGGCATCTTATTGTACAGGTTTTGTCTCTTGAACAGAATTTATTACCGTTCTGTACGTGCTCACGTGCAAAGTGTTAATCGAGACAAAGTGCCTGGAAATAAGAAAAACGTTTAATGAATCTACATTTTATGAAAGTTATTTATTCTCACTGAAGCCTTATAGAAATAATATTCTTGTGATTTTTTTGTCGAAATTATTTTTCATTATGCAGTTAGGCCAGTTAGGTTAGGGGGTCATTTTAAGACTTTGGAAACAGAAGGCCTAGCCAAAGTAACATTCGCTAATCTTCGTTATCGCTTCGCTTTCGAAACATGTATGGGATTGACATAAGGTTTCGTTAACAATCGAATTTTAAAGCGAAAATTTGCAAATGTTACTTTGGCTAGGGGGGTAGATATGTTTTGTTATGACCCCAAGGGCATGAATATATGAAAAACCGCGAGATTAATAATATAATACACGTGTTTTTCAAAAAATTAAAGCAATTAAAAGTAGCACAATTCGTTGCTCACAGTCGTATTATAAATTACAACGCGATCAGAAGAAACGCTGCTGGAAAACGTCAACTTTTTGCAAATAGGGTCTTGATAATAATGTCTTGTTATTATGATGTTTTGAGAATATCATATAGATAGGGCGAGGGAAATTTTGAATGTGCCTTATTCCTTTATTCAATGGATATAATTATGGAAATATACCAATAGCTGGCCCCAGAAATAGGTATACAATTTATTACAGAGCGTCGAAATCCCCAAACCCAGAGCTCTGTAAATTGTATACCTTCAATCGGTTTTTTCAGCACCCTTGTTGCCCAACCACTCCCACCCCCACCACTGAAAAGCTTCCAGGCCCCCGGATCTATTAATAACATAGAATGGCAAGCCAACTAGAGGGATTTCGTCGCTCTGTGAATTGTATACCTCTTTTCGGGGACAGCTCTTAGTCCAAAAGGGTCTAATATAAAGTTTGTTCCACAGTGCCTCAACGGCCGAGATCTGTCCGCTGTGAACGAGTCTCCGAACGGCAACAGCTGGGCGCAGGCGTGGCGTCTCCGGCTCAACGAGCGCTCGGATTCCGTGGGGTCCCCTCGCAGCATCTCCAATTCCAGCCTCCGGGAGGTGGACGAGGAACTGACGGGAGAAGAGCTCGCCACCTTCATGTACCAGGTCAACTGCAATATAGGAGGTATAACTTGAGATACGCGTGTGTAAACTGTTTGTATGCCGTACTCTTTTAAACAAAAGATTCTCGATTTACAACGGCCCGACAATGTCAGGATATATTGGCTGATTCACAAATCGTCCACTAGTCGACGCACTACCGCCAACTTGGCGCTGGTATGGATGTAGACCTGTAAGTTTGTTGCTTGCTACCAAATTTGGATGTTGGAAGTGAATTTACGTAAATTTGTATAAATTTGCTTTCAACATATTTTGATATTTTTTTTCAATTTGGTCTTTAATTTTACTGTCCAACTTTCATAATAATTAGCATTATCAACCATTTAAAGATTGTATAATTGAACAAAAAAATCGGGAAAATAATCCATATACATGTACAAAGGTCTCCAGTTTCAACAGTTCCACGAAGCGTGATTTTTCTCTCATCTACCATAAAACATATAATAGTAGGTACTAACGTCATGTTCATGTACCTACATTAGCAATGCTAAAACGTTGGGTGACTTTTTCAATAGAATAAGCTACTGCTTGATCAATAAATTAACTTGAAGATTTTTGTACAGTTTAATCACTAATGTCTTTCTAAAAATAAAGTTTTACGAATGTAATATATATGTATGTAATGTAATTTGAACATGCATCTCCCCACGCATTGTCAGCTTAAATGAAGGTACCTACTGTTTTTCTATGATAAGTAGGTATTTCTAAGTTTAATTCGCGTGATGCGTTTTAGCATTATGGAAATTTAAGTTGAATATGTAATTTGTATACTATGTAAATTTAACTTAAGTATGCGTTTTGGAAATTTAACTAATATAGGTACTTAAAAGGACAGATTAAGTCACTAAAATGCATTTTTATTCCATTGTGGATGTTTCGTGAAAGTTAACAAAACTACACGAGAAGGTTATTAAAGGTTGTTGTAAATATTGAAAGAGATTTAACATCTTCAAAAACTGTTTTGAATTGTAAATAGTTTTATTGTTAAAGGTGAAATAGGGAAAAACTAATATAAGTACTTAAGTAATTAAAATGTGTTACGTGTAATTGAAAAATAAAATAAAATTTTATTATCAAGTTACTTGACGTGAATTATAAATTAAAATGGTGACTTATTAGCAGTATGTGCTAGGCACATTAGTATGTAAATTAGCATTATGCAAATATACTAAGAAAACAGAAAAAAACTAGGAATATTATTATTTTGTCGGTGTTAATGCTATATTCTCGATGTTGCTTACCAATAGGATAATAAAATGTGTTGTTTCACAGGTTCTGGAATTCATATTACCTAGCAGATAATTTCATAGAAATTCTATTCTATTTTAAAATTAAGTTAACCGGAAGATAAGTAGGTAGTTGCTCTTCGAAATCTGTGAAACAGGCCTTAAGTATAATATTCTTCAAAAATACTTGCTGTAGGTATTTTGAAGTCATCTATGCACTCTTGCCTTCAGGTTCAGTTATCGTGAACGTACAACGATGGATGATATTACGAGAAAATTATGTAAATAAAGTCGTTTTATTTGACTTTCTTTATGAATATGTAAGTAATAAGATAATTATTAACGTACAGCAGCCCTATTATATAAAAAGAATCGCTCCAGGCAGATTCGTCCCACTCCGTGATACTTTAACGTTCAAAATCAAGTAAATTGAACGAAGAACTGCGTCCGATTATCGCTATTCTTTTAAGTAATAGGCCCTCTGAAGAGAAACAGTTTTACCTACTACTTAAGTATTGATTAAAGAAAATGTAAAAAGTCGCTTTCAACGTTACATAGTGATCAAACAGTTACAGTAGAATATATTCTCACCTACTGTACTGTACTATAATTATTATTATTGGTGGAAGACAATTTTTTCAATCCAATTTGTTTAATTATTGCAATCAAATTCACCCGTCGGAATTATTACCGGAACAATCAAAATGTTGTTTTGAGAAAATGCAACTTAAAGTTTAGATAATTTGAAAGGCTAATTTTTCACACATTTCCCATTGGGCTAAAATCTTGTTATACGTGCAAAAAAGTTCTCTAAGTAAAACGTAATATGAGAGTTTCAAATAATTCAGTTGCTTATTTCAACATGCATGCACGCACACTCCACTTCCCTGACAGATTACTTAATATTTCAGGGTACTACATGATTGAACATGATGCGAGGTTGTGAATAAGAATCCAAGTAGAGTAAATACGCCGTAAGATACTAGAGTTAAAAGGAATTTGAAATGTTCGAAAGCTTCTTTTACTTTAAACAGAATAAATATCTCGACGAAATGTTACACAGGGTGGAATTTTCTAAGTGAACTTGCATGGAAAGTACTCTAAATAAAGGAGGATGGAGTTTTGCTCAAAGGAGACATTCATTTACTTTTAAAAGAAGAAAAACTTAATTCAAGGACTTTCGGAAAACGCTTGCCGTATCAGCCCTATTCAAATGGCCAACATTCTATTCGTTTGAACGCTACGCTTACTATTAAAACTTTAAAATAAGCAGTTAACTATAAAATTACGTGCCGTAAGCTTGACAATTCCATACAATACATCGAATTCTGTGATTTACATAAGCTTGCGACATGTGATTTAATCATCTATTGCTAATATTTAAGCTTTAAAAGTAAGCGTAGCGTTCAAACGAATAGAAAGTTGGCCATTTGAATAGGGGGGCTGGGTACTTAACCGACACTGATGCAAAACATTACACCCTGTACAATATTATGACACCATTCGATAGGGTCAATCATAAGAATCAATTCAATTGGGTGTGTAGGACTTCATATTAGCTCAGTTACCATTAGATTTTTAATGTATAACTTCTTAATATCTTATGAGATATTTGGTAAGGTCGTCTACCTTTTTTAATGTTAAAAGTTTTTGGAAATAGAAGGACTGTATTAAAGCTTTTAGATAGGACGTGAAATTGTTAAGTGTTATGTATGACTTATGAAATACCAATAAAAATAAATTCCTAGTTTTTGTTTTAATTTAAAGCCAAAACTTAACCACCACTGTGGTTCCCCATCCGTGTAAACGCAGGAGTCCCGGGTTGGATTTCCATGAGGGGTACAATTTGTACTCGGTTTGGTTGGTGGTAGGCTTATGTTAGTCCGCTTGGCTAGCTACCACCATCTTACCTAAGTCTGACGCCATAACAACAATTAAAAATTGTTATGTTCCGGCAGTTTGAGGTAAGATAGCCAGTTCCTCAGTGATGTAGGTTCCGGGTGTAGTGCGCTTCCACCTTCAGCCTTATCATCACTTAACATCAGGTGAGGTAAAGCTTGGGTTTCCTAGGATAACGGTGTCGTCATATTACGGCCGTCATTTAGCGGCGTAGAACGTTGTCTATGTAAACAAAACGGCGCGGTTTCTGACGTTACGGTGTCGCCATATTGTTTACATATACAACATTCAACGCCGCTATATTACGGCCGTAATATGACGGCACCGTCATCCTAGGAAACCCTAGCTTAAGGGCCAAGCACTATCCCGTTGTGCAAACTAAAACTAGAACTAACTAAATAATACTGAAAAGGTAATTCTATAAGTTGGAACCAAAATAAGTGCCAATACTTGAGGGGAAGTAATTATATTTAAGAACACATGCATTGGTGAAGAATTATTTTTTTAATGTTTTTGCTATCGTCGCAAAAAAAAAATTATATCCCGGTCGAGTTAACTCGGGACCTGAAGCGCGATAGACCCCTCTCGTTTTCTCCTTTCCTCACACCACCGTCGTCAATTTTTTTAAAGTTTTCGATAGATTATTGATAAATTATCGCTAAGGAATGTACTTACGCTATTGGCATGACGACAGTTGCGTGAGGCAAGGAAAAAACGAGAGGGGTCTATCGTGCTTCAGGTCCCGAGTTAACTCGACCGGGTTATATGTATAGAATTAGTTGGCTTTACCGCGCACTGCTGACTCAGCTGTTAACGGCAATTTTAAAACGGAAACAAAATTAGAAAAATAAGATCTTTACCAATATACCTCTAAACAGTTGATTGACCTTCCTCAGAAGCAGAGCAAAAGAAGATTTACAGAAGCAAAGCAAAAGTCTCAGAAATCAGAATAAAGCCCAAATATCAACTTCTCCACCAGCATTCATTTATTGGCATTATTTAATGATCAGCTTTTTTATCGGCTCCCATTACATGAAAACTAAATGAAAAGCTTCGCAGATTTTCCTATGAATTCTTCAACATAGGAATTTATCTGCTGAGATTTAATAATGTCACAGATTATTGCATAAAAATATTGATAATAACTCAGATAACAAAATAAATGAGATTATGCAAGGCAATAACAATTCAAACCTACCAATAGCAAAACCGGTGCAGAGCGAGTCGGGACTCGCGCACCAAAGGTTAAAGTAGGCGTCATTTAAAAAAAAGCTTTTTTTAAAAAACGAAAAACCGCCTTCAAAAAACTGAAAACAAAAACAGCTTAAAAATTTAATACCTCTAAAAAGCAAGAAATAAATTCGAATCATTCGTTACACATATCAATATTAATAAAACACTAATTGAAGTCGGGTGGACAACTTAACGGAGGACAACTTAATTTTTTTCTAAAAGCCCCACCCGACTTCATTAGACGTGTTTTATTAATATTGATATGTGTAACGAATATTTCTTGCGTTTTAGAGGTATTTAATTTTTAAGCTGTTTTTGTTTTCAGTTTTTTGAAGGCGGTTTTTCTTTTTTTTTTAAAAAGCTTTTTTATTTTCAACTTTTTAGTGGTAGGTATGTAGGGGCAGCGTGTAAATATTTTTTAACTTTATATTATAATATTTTCTATGGTAAAATGCCCAGAACTCAATTTCCAAATTTACGCTGTTTGTTTTTTAGGAGTTCCGTTGTGTCTTCGTAGTCCAAGTCTAGTCCAGAACGTTGCATTGCAAACCATGATTTGGTTTGTTTTGGATTGCCAAACCTAAATCACTTTATGGCCCATTTACATGCTGGCCGAGCCATGACGAGCCATGGCGAGCCACCACCTTGCGCCCAGCGTGTAAACAGGTGAACGGCTTGGCTCGCGTAGGCTCGCGTGAGTTGGCCGCCGATCCGCGCCCGTGTCGGTTTTTGAACACAGATCAAAGGAGCTGGCGGCAAGCGCTTGCGACGTATTTACTAGAGATGAGACGTACTAGGCCAAACACGTACCGAGTCTTGCAAGTACGAGTACACCTAAATACTTATTCCATAAATCTGTTCCACGAGTATTTAGAAGTATGCGTTTTTAATTACTCTACTCTAACTCTTTTCGATTACGTATGTAAACACGTATAATTCTGAATAGCAAAACATACATAGTGTTTATGTATAAAGCTTAATAAACAAAAAAAACCGGCCAAGTGCGAGTCGGACTCGCGCACGAAGGGTTCCGTACCAAAAAACGGCAAAAAAAAAACACGTATGTTGTATGGGAGCCCCCTTAAATATTTATTTTATTCTGTTTTTAGTATTTGTTGTTATAGCGGCGACAGAAATACATCATCTGTGAAAATTTCAACTGTCTAGCTGTCACGGTTCATGAGATACAGCCTGGTGACAGACAGACAGACAGACGGACAGTGGAGCCTTAGTAATAGGGTCCCGTTTTTACCATTTGGGTACGGAACCCTAAAAAGTAGGAAATTATACTATTTAGAATAAACTTTCTGAAGATACATAAAACAAAAATCTTAAGTGTTAATTCGAAGCGAAGAATTTCCTTCATGCTTCAACAGGCTTAGGACTGTCAGTTTAATTAATAATTTAACATTTAAGTTCGGTAGATAAATGTGAAATATCTGAACAGCGATAAAAGCTGACGCACATTTAAAAAAATTCAATTCATTTTATACAGGGTGTTTGGTAATAGTCTTATAAAGCCGAATATGGTAGATAGGGACCATCAAACTGAACAACTTTTATTATGGGACCAACTCTGAAATCGCGAAAAATAAACTGCTGTTTCATACATTTTGATATTTTCGTTATTAATTTTTGTATGAAACAGCTGATTTTATTTTCGCGATTTCAGAGTTGGTCCCATAGTAAAAGTTGTTCAGTTTGATGATCTCTATCTACCATGTTCGGCTTTATAAGGCTTTTACCAAACACCCTGTATACATACATTAATCATTAATAATCACATTACTATTTACATGTCATTGGTTTTTTTTCATTAAATATATTTTTTTTGTATTTTTATTTTTTTTAAAACAAAAACGACTAAGATCTTCTTAACTTACGTATCTCCTTATCTTTAATAAACACTTAAAAGTTAGTACGAGATGCCGAAACAATTCAAATTTGAATAAAAACACACGACTAAGCAAACGGTCACGGCTAGAACCAAGAATATGGACCTTAATTACAATGAGATAAAGTATTATTGTCTAATGCGGAAACAAAAATCTTCGGACTCGCTTACTCCTTTACAGCGTCGGACGCTTACCTTCACAGTGCAAACAAAAAGCGGTTTTAACACAATAACGTTAAGGTTGATCGTAATTGTACGGGAAGAAACTCACTCACACTTAGATCGAACGCGTACCGACCGCGTCCACGAGTCTCCGCCGACTCTGAGTTTTTCGTATTCATAAGTTTGTGTGAGTAACTAAGTAATGTACGCCGTCGATACTTCTAAATACTCGAAACGCGTTGGACGCTGATTCAATACTTAGTATTTAGACGTCCAAGCAAATACTTATTCCAAAGACTTATTCCAGTAAATACGTTTCAACTCTAGTATTTACATGTTGGCCCAGTTCTTCAGTGTCGCTCAAGAGCTCGCGCCGTACGGGTGTATTTATGCTGCGCTGTGTATGACCGCGTATCAACAATACGAAATAATACTTCGTAGCTACATAATCTATTCATATTATTATGAAAACATATTTTGAATGTGATACCTTGTTACCTGTTGCGGTTTATATGGATTTTTATCATCCACCATCTTCTACGATGAACTTTTCGCTCCCTTTGTTTTTTTTTAATAAAAATAAACGTGTTAAAATAGGCATTATGCCTCATTAACACTATTACTAAGACTCTATTACTAAGACACTATTACTAAGACTCCGCTGTCTGTCTATCTGTCTGTCACCGGCTGTATCTCATGAACCGTGATAGCTAGACAGTTGAAATATTCACAGATGACGTACCTAACCTATTTCTGTTGCCGCTATAACAGCAAATACTAAAAACAGAATAAAATAAATATTTGAAGGGGGCTCCCATACAACAAACGTGATTTTTTTTGCCGTTTTTTGCTCGATATTAGTAACGACAACAGGTGGACAGTTGAAATTTTCACATATATTATGATGTATTTATGTTGCAGCTTTAACAACAAATATGTACTATAGATATTTAAGGGGGGCTCCCATAGAACAAACGTGTTTTTTTTCCGTCTCTGGTACGGAACCCTTCGTGCGCGAGTCCGACTCGCACTTGGCCGGTTTGCTGAGGCTGGCCGAAGCTGGGAGCTCGCGGTCGCTCGCTGAGCCACGGCCAGCGTGTAAATGGCATCCAAGCGATCGCCGAGGCTCGCCGAGGCTGGCCGTAGCTCGGAGCTGGCGGTCGCTCGCCGAGCCACGGCCAGCATGTAAACCCGGCATTACATATACTATTTGACTTTGAGGAGTTCCCTAGTGTATCTTCGAAGTTCGAAATCCAATAACGATGAAATTAAATTGTGGCCATTCTTGAAGTATACCCTTTCAAAAAAAAAAGAATCATCTAAATCGGTTCATAAACAAAGATGTTATGTCCGAAATTCCATAAAAACTCGTGCGATGGCGAGCTAAATAGGTGATATTTTTCAGGATTATGAAAAAACTACTGGCCAGATCTCTGTAAAAATTTTTTGGGACCCCACAAGAACTATGTTCTTTGAGATAAAAAAGAATTGTACAAATCGGGTAACAACTGACGAAGCTATGTTAAAACATACATAAAAAAAAAGTAAAAAAAAAATACCGTCGACTTGAGAACCTCCTCCTTTTTTTGAAGTCGGTTAAAAAGAGCGCCTTAAGTAAGTGCCTTAAGTAAGTATGTCGTTGTTCAGCGCTCTTTTTACGTCACGCGATAAATATACCATCATAAGTATTAAAAAAAATACACTGTGGTGTAGAATATTGCAGTTTTAGATTGGTGCCATCTCCTGAACGATAGTGGAACTAATGTAAGTTTTGTTGATGATTTCTGAAAAGTGTGCTATTTATACTTATATCACACAGAATAAATTCAGATTTTTCTCTTTGCAAACTTCAGAGATATGGGGGACCAAGAATCTTATATTCATATTAGGGGGACTGGTATTTTTTCATTTTTCATCAAAAGTCAAAAGTATGCGGCCGACTTTTTTTGGAGAATGTGCATTACATGTACCTAGCGCTTTTTTATATATACTTCGAAAACCCTTTTTCAGCTTCTGTTCCAAAAAAATGAATATTTTTATATGTTTCTTATTCGCAAAATATTTGGCTAAACGTCATCTAAAACTGTCACAAATTTCAAGTTGATAGAATTAGTAAGTAGTTCTCGAGATATCCAGCTGTGACAGACATGACATAGATGGACAGACAGACAGAGAGACAGACTGTGTCGCACCAGGTTCCTTTACCATTTTGGCACGGAATCGTAAACATAATTTGAGCTTCACTTGGGTCTAAAGAACGAAATACTCTTTTAATGTATGCCTCCTAAATCCAAGGGTTGGCTATCTTGACTTAATTAGTCTAATTTAATCAGATTGCACGAGAAATGAAACAGAGATTCTTTTGAATTATTTGTGCTGAGAGAAAGCAAATAAAATTAAACGCCGCTTTTTAAATAAAAAACATACAAGTCCGCGCGTGTTTAGGACTTTTTGTAAGCTTTTTGTACCTACATTTCTCATTTTTTAATGGGTTCATCTAGTGAAAATATTTCTTTAATTCATACAAACTCAAGTTAAGAAATGTCATCATAAAACGTGTTTTTTCTGTATTTTTTTGCCATTAACGAGTCTTAATTGAATAGTGCCAATTTAAAATACTCTGCTTCTTTTTGCATACTTTATAGAAATAATCAAAGAAAATATAAAAACAAGTTTAGGTACATTCTCGATTGAGTACCTACTTTGTTACTATAATTTATTGTTAAAATTTACTTATTAGCCAGTTAGCCTAGCCTAAATTAGAATAGTGTATAACGAATACCTAATATGCAGAATCTTTTTGACCGACTTTTCAAAAAGGAGGAGGTATCAATTCGGCTAAGTAGGTATATGTTTTTTTCCTGAATATTATATGTAATGGAGAATTTTAGTCTTTTTATTGTCATTAATTTAGTTTTAATCGTTTTCGTGGAATTTATGTAACCGAAATCAAACAAGATTTGGATCATTTTCAACATCCTAGTCTCAGTCTGTAGTAACGTAACACTCCATTTGAAAATACTTATCAAGTTGTAGAGTACCACTCTACCGAGTTTGTTTCGAATTTGGAGTGTGAGATAAGCCCTGTGTTCAACATTATTTACTGAGGTATTAGCGACTCTAAGCGTAGAGTGATTAATATACTTGCCATACAGAAATAAAATAGAATCTTTTAGGGCTCACTCATTCAGTTTTTAACGCTATAAATTAACATTATGTTCCAAATATGATAAAAAAAGATTGTAAGTATAAACACGTACTGTATTTTTCCACGAAAAATAGGAAAAATTAAGAAAAAAAAAACAATTACAGTGCAGTCAACTGCATCATAAAATAACTTTTTTAGTTTTTACAGCACACTTTTACTTTTTAATTTATTGGCACTTATGGGCTCATTGTAGTATTTATGGTCTGTGGTGCAGAGCGCGCCATTTTTTATGCAATACAAAAAAGTTTTGATTTGAATTTTCACTTTTTGTTGTACTCGCCGGCGTTGCTCTAAGGTTGTACTTGCTGTACTGTAAAAATGTCTGAAAACTGTGAATGTGAGAAAATTTGATTCCGCCAAATATTTTAGATGCAGCGGCGGAAATGGAATCGAACAAGGTAATAGTAAGACCAGCAAAGTCTCTCTCCCTTTTTTGATCTTGATCTTTTATTAAGTAGGTTCAATCCCAAATTCCAAAGTCCTGTGTAAATAAAGTAGTGTATTAAACTGCACATAACTTTAAACACTCGTGTTTTAATACCCCTCATTATGCATCAGTTTCATAAACTACTATTTTAATATTGATAATAAAATCACTGTTCAATTGTTTTAGCACTGATTAACTTCTTCATGTAATGTAGTTGGAGTCACTGTAAGATACATATTTAATATGATTAGGAAGTTAGCACTGTGGTTGAAAATGTACAGAGTGAAATCGACAATAGTCGATGTGGTGAGGCTTAGTCAGACCGTCAAACGAACAACTTTGTCTATGGGACCAATTTAATAAAAAAATCCATAGGCAGCCATTACATGGTCATGCAAGCGTCAGTCAAATTCCATGTTTGACTGATCAGTCAGATAGAAAGAACAAATCACATCATGCAACCATCAGTCACTACATTACACGGTAGGTTAATCGTCAGTCACAGACCGTGACTGTGGTTAAACTGACAGCAAAACCTACCGTGTAATGGCTGCCATAAATTTTGGTCGATTGACGTTTTCTATGAAACAGCTGATTATTTTGATGCTCTGATTAAGTGGTCGCATATACAAAGTTTTTCAGTTTGACGGTCTAATGGCCGAATACTCAAACGCTAATTAACTTTGAGGGGCTCTCAAACGTCGTCCTGTCGCATTAAATGTCAAAGATATGACAAAGACAGCATGCTATTTGAGAGCCGCTCAAAGTTAAGTAGCGTTTGAGTATTCGGCCATAAGCCACACTATAGTGTTCAAAAAATCATTCCGTAGATATTGGATACAGTTTTTTTTAATTTCATTCCAGTTTTATAGCAAACTACTATTTCACTAAAGAAATCAGATTCGCTCATTTGCATTAACTCGATTGTATCTTGAGTTGGTTTGATCTTGAATAAATTATGCTTACATAAAATGAACAAACTTTTATTCCCGAACTCGAAGCAAATATTATCTGCGTGTATATTTATTCTTCCTGTTGGTTTCCCTCGTCTATTTTCCTCAAATTATTTGTGAAAAGGAAAAACGTTTCCGTCGGTCTGTATTGTGTTACTTCACGAGACTACGAGAGTAGCACGTATGTAGTGTGTAATGCCTAAAGGATGGAGACGTGCAACTCAGAATCTGAATTATTTTGGGACAAAATAAAATGTTCAAAGGAAAAAGGTTTCGTTGAAGGATCGCTTTTGCGACTTTGTACAAACGAGAGTTAAGACGCTGTTACACAAGGATAGTTTCTTGCACGCAAGTGGCAAGTTTTTCTTGGCAATAATTGTGTTGCCTAGTGTAAACAGATGCTTCAAGCCTCGCCTTTAGAATACAATCATACAAGTTTTTGGCATAATGTAAACACCCGCAGGCGAAAATTGAAAGGCGAGTTTTGTCATGCGATAAGCGCATTAAATTTTTTGCCACTTGCGTGCAAGAAACTTTCCTTGTGTAACAGCGTCTTAAAGAAATCTTATGAAAATATTCAAAATCTTAACAATTAATAGTTATTTGAGTAAGTATACACAGTAACACCAGACCCATCCGTCACAGAAATTCAAATTCATTATTTGAATGCGGCACCTTCATCGAGTCCAAGGCTCATACTGCAGCTGGAAGCTGAGCGTCCTAAATAAAGTCAAGCGGTACTTTACGCCTGGGCAGCTTTTAACTCTTTATAAAGCTCAAGTCCGATCTTGCATGGAGTACTGCTGCCACCTTTGGGATGGCTCGGCGAAATATCAACTTGCTGCACTGGACTCGATGGAACGCAGAGCCAAGAGATTAATAGGCGATGGAGAACAGTTTAGCTCACCGCCGAAAAGTTGCTTGCCTATCGGTCTTTTATAGATTGTACTTCGGTGAGTGTGCTTAAGAACTGCATGAACTCATTCCACCTTCTCCTTTCTACTATCGGACATCCAGACGTACTGCAGGTTACCAACCGGTCTTAGTTGATATATTTTTTCTGCGTACCAAACGCTAGTCATCATCGTTCATAATGCGCACAGCTATGGAATGGAATTCCCTGCCGGCGTCTGTGTTTCCGAGCGCAAATAACCTGACTCTATTCAAGGCCAGAGTGAATAAGCACCTTCTGGGCAAGCTCGCTCCATCGTAAACCTTGTCTTTTTGGTTTTGGGCAAGACTGGGGTCAAGAAGAGCAAACCAATTAAATATTAAAAAAAATGCACTTGTCCGCTTAAAAACCTTTTTAAAAAAAGAAAAACCTCCTTCAAAAACCTCAAAAAACAGCTCTATAAAAAGCAAGAAATAATTTTCAAATCGATTAATTACAACACGTCTATTGAAGTCGGGTGGAGCTGGAAGTAATTTTTTTACTTATTGTTTTGTTTATATTCTAAAAGTCCCACCCGACTTCAATAGACGTGTTGTAATTAATCGATTTGAAAATTATTTCTTGCTTTTTATAGAGCTGTTTTTTGAGGTTTTTGAAGGAGGTTTTTCTTTTTTTAAAAAGGTTTTTATTTTAAACTTTTTTTGTGGTAGGTATGTAAGCGATGATTTTTTTAATAAAACGTTTTAATGTTTCACATTTTTCAATGGTATACCCCGAGTAAATCACTTTCCACAGGAATTTCGTTGGGCCTTCGCAGTTCAACTCTAGTCCAGAACGTCCTTGACAATAGACAGGTACTTAACTTGTTGTATTCATTTTCATTTTTCATTCAATTTGAAGATACCTAAATTATCAAAGAAAATGTTCTAAATACAATGTTTTGCGACTCCATCGTTTCTCTATTCTTCTTCTTTAAACTTTCGATGAAACCTCACAGGCATTTGGCGCGAAAATCAAACTTTACGATTGAAGGCGGAATGTCACTATGGGATACGAGGGGTGAGTGGGCGGAGCCTGTAAAAAAATTTTTTCACGAGGCGTCGTCTTAACTTGTTTTTGATTGTACATAAACCTACCAATATTTCAATCATTATACAGTTCCTACTTGATTTTGAGGAGTTCCCTCGTGTATCTTCTAAATCCAAAGTCCAATACCAATGAAATTGATGTGGTATCATCCTTAAGATGTCTTCTTTTAAACAAAAAAGAATCATCTAAATCGGTTCATAAACAAAAAAGTAATGGTTGAAAATCCGTCTGAATTCATACAAAATGGTAAAGAAAACGACAGTATTTTCAAGATTACTTGAAAACTACTGAACCGATTACAAAATTTCAAAAAATGGGACCAACTTGGAAACAACCTTCGTAATATAACGTTTGAATCATTGCAATCGGTTCAGCCGTCTTCGAGTAATCGGTGTACATACATATAAAAAAAAGAAATATACGCGACGAATAGATAACCTCCTCCTTTTCAAATTTTTGAAGTCGGTTAAAAAGGTGTTCTGTACGAGGCAGCTTGTAAAAAAGACAACTCTGTACTGTAGCACGTAATTCTAGGAATGTATCATTGCCTTGTATTTGGTGTACGTTCTTGTTAGCTGTCCTTACATAAATAAAAAGAAATATCATGATCACCATCACCTGTGCCCCAGAAGTGGGGACATAAAAATTACTGATATCGATGTCGACGTAGGCACAAAACGTGGGTAGCGTAGTTATGTCGCTTTCCTACAATAGACCGACCTAACCCTAGATGAATTTATTGAGCCATTACGTTAAGCTGGCTAATACTAATGACGTATCAGTAATGGGTATAGACTACCTAATTACGCTGATCAATCGATCGTGTGTAATAGCGCGCATCATGAAAATAAATGTCTGTAAATCTCCGATTAAGAACGCCCTAGATGTCTGGTCAGAGTCTCAAAAATGGCACCTCAAATAGCGTCCCTCTTACAAACTGGGCGCATATTTTGCACAAAGTAAGTGATAAAAGATGTGTTTTTGTACAAAACTAGATTTTGCCCGCAACTTCGTTCGCGTGATTAAGATAGATGTGCATTTATTTTGAAAGTCACGGATTACCAATAGACCTAGGTATTTATCAGTAGACCTAATTTCACACATTTAAATTTTCAAACAATAAATGAATGAATCAATCAATCAATTTAGAGTTTTATATGTATAGATAAGCTTAAATTGGACAACATAAGTGATATAAAATATGAGTTTGTACAAAATAAGAGGTGATTATGTACAAAGTAAGCGCCAAGTTTGTATAAGTGGAACGCTATTCAAGGTGCCATTTTTGCATGCTGTTTTAGTTCATAAAGCGTTATCTAGGACAGGGGTGGCCAACAAGTCGATCGCGATCGACTAGTCGATCTCTGGAGGCAGTGCAGTCGATTGCGAGAGACATAACAAGAAGTGCTATGCTTGTGGTAGCAAAACAAGTAGCAACAGAACGGTGTGGGAGGCGAGTGCGACGGTTTTGTAGTAAAAAATACCCCAAAAATGAAAATGTTTTAAGTCAATCTCAATAGGCCCGGAAATTTTTAAGTAGATCACAGCCCTAGACAAGTTGGCCACCCCAGGGGGGTGATTTTGTAATTTTGTTGCAATCAACTCTGACAGAAATCGCAGTTACATTGCTGCTTTAGTTAGAACCAATGTGACAACTATCTTACTTAAAGCAGCAATGCAACCGCGCTTTCAATCGATTTCAATCGAGAATTGTTAGCAACAGCTTTACGTAATCAAGGTACTGATCTAGGATAAAATTGATAGGATTGAAGTTATAAATCGCTACACAGGTAATGTACCGAAGTCAAAGAGTCGAAACTATGTTACGTACCTACCTACTTCACGTACGAAGTAGTTTGAAGTAAAGTAAATCCATGCCTTAGGGGACGTCAGACGTGATAAAGTTTCAGGTATGATGCGTCGAGTACCTACCTGCAACGTGATCGTCCATCAGCAGCGCACCAAACATTGCTGCATGCAACGTGGGTTGTGTGGTCCAACACTCAATATTTCTTCTTACCTTACGACCTAAGGTACTTCGTTCAAAATGATTACCAACATGCTTAGCCTTATAAGTTAATGTCTATTTTTAACTAATTTAATAACTAATTTCTTTAAATAATTAATTGTGACTTAATTTTATATACTTACCTACTTTATGTGATTTTTTGCATGCTGAAAAGCAAGATATGTTAAGCAACCTAACTTTAATTTACCAACTTGTAAAACCATGTCTTTCGCAAATAAATGTTCATTCATTCATTCATATGTTTAAATACATTAATAAAAATGAAATAAATAAATTGTAAAATAACACATCCAATTACAAACTACAGAAGCTAAAGCACTTGTAACTATGTTAATAGCGGCAAAACCAAAACGCCTCAAATAACGACGGCAAACGTCGTCGCCCCGGCCGTAGATCGAACATGGGAACTCTGAAATGGCAACATCATTAAAACCGGTGTAAAATACCTAGGTACAAGTTATGTTTTGTCCTAAATTCGTTCTTTTATTGTGCACAAGCCACAATGCACTTTATTTTTTAGACAGAAGAGAAAAACGTAATTTGGTAGCCTGCGCTTTTTGACTCAGCAATGTCGCGTGTCATGGTTAGAGCAAAATCGTCAGCAAAGTATGTAGGTACTAGTCGCAGATTAGATAATTAATTTAGAAGTGATTAATCAGTTTTTTTGAAAATGGTGAGATATTATAGCTGTAATTAAGAAAGAATGACAATATTTTATACGTTATCAGGAGATGTGAGTCATCCGGTCCATGGAAAATATAATACCTTGATATGTATAAAAGATCTGTTTTATTTTGTCGTAAGTATAACTTGTATATATAAAAGATGTTTTATATTGTCTGTATGTATGGCACTTCTTACTCAAAACATATAATTCTTAATTAAGAAGTAAATCAAAATATTGAATTGCAATATTTTTACTTTCTAAAGTCAGTATTTTACTAAAAGACCTATGAAAAGCTTTTGGATATTAATTTTCAAATCGATGCCATAACCATAACATGGGTAGCCTTAGTATGTCATGCTCTCTTTAATCATTTCTGCGGTGGTGTTGTGTGAGGCGGGTCGTTACGTTTCCTCAAATATGGTTGAGCGAAGCGATGGCTGGTTCATGCGTCATGCTCGTGAACGGGTGCTGCCAGTGGGAATGGGTTTGCTTCTGACTACCTATCTTAACGCATATTGAATTGTATGTTTTTTTATTTATTGTAACAGCCTAGACTGAATAACAAGTTTAAACTTAGAATTTAGCTTCAAATCTGTAAATTCATTAAGAAATTTGAAATTAATTAAGAAATGAGCTTATTAAATAATGTTATTTATTTGTTAATCTTTATTAATATAAAGTCTGGAAACGATATACATATTTGTAAATATCGTTCCATCTATAAAGCTTTTTTGCGCCCATTTTTCTTGTCGGCTAAAAGACGTCATAATGGGTGGTAGGGTAAAAGAATTGACGATTTAGAAATGCTTATTATGTGAGCTTATTTAAATAAACTATATTTCACTTTCACTTTCACCTAGGTAATTATCCGTTTATTCCGTATGAAGTTAAAAAACCAAACAAGGCTAGACGAAAATCTGCGCCATTATTTTATTTAAATACAATGAATATTGTACTTAATCAAAATATCGCTTTCAGTAATTTTATGCGGAGACAATTTATATTACATAAATCATAAAAACATTTTGCTTTTAATAATTCAATTTGCTCGGTTTCATTGTGAAATTGTCTTTTATACTGGAAATTTCCCTTCAAACCGAGGTATTTTCTTAACATTAAGTACACCTGTTACGCTCTTATCAACACGAGCCTTTGTAGGAAATAATACGGGCTTAAGCATCTAATACACGATTTTAAACGGAACGGTGGTTTCAAACTTACACTTTTGCGGACAATTCGTCACGTATGAATAATATCAATGTCATTCTTCAGACTATCAGTGCTTATTTAAGTAACAGCGGATGCTCTAAAAGTCGTCTGCTATAGCATGCGCGTCATATTGTAAACTTCGTATGTTATTGACTTGTAGAGATGCGATCGTTGAGGAAAATATGCGGAGTAAAATTGAATGATAGAGTGAGCAATGATGTGATTCGCAAAAGGTGTGGTCTGAATGATGATATTTATAGTGACAAGAATTGAGAAAGGAATGCTCCGGTGGTTTGGTCACTTAGAGAGGATGAATAAAAGGCGAATCACGAAAGAGATATATTGTGCGTATGTGGAAGGAACGATTGCACAAGGGCGTCCCAGAAAAACCTACGCGGACCAAATAGAGGTTATTATAAAAAAGGCTGGTGTACGCAGTGACAAAAACCGCAGGGCATGTATGAAAAGATTGATGGATGTGAATGAAGCGAAAGAAGTGTGCAAGGATCGTAGCAGGTGGCGATCCATAGTCTGTGCCGACCCCTATGGGAAACAGGTGAGTATAGCAACTATTAGAGATTCCATGGCATCTGCGTCACTATAAACTACGTAAAAGTGTATGCTATAGCATCTCTGTCTGCATAAGTGCAACAGTGTATAGGTAGACATTGATTTTATATATTTCGTATGACATTTAAACGCCTTTTGTAGCACCGTTGGTTTGAAATCAATTTCCTCTGTTTTAAGTTGTGTAGCCAGTAACGTACGTTACTGGCTACAAAACTACAAGGAGAAGTAGGACGTCCTACTCGATTCTCTTAAGGTGACCTTGGTTTTTTTACCTGGTTTCAAAGCGTGTATGGGATGCTTTACTCTTAAGCCGAAGGTACTGCTTTAGAAGTAACTGAACATTTAAGTACCATTTCACTCCAATGATTAGGTACTTTCACAGGATTGCAACTGACTGGTAAACTTGTAGTTGTTGTGACAAAGTCCTAAAATGGTTTAACTTTTTCTGGGGTTTACTGTACCAATAATTCTTTCGACCGACCCCAGAAAGTACCACTTTCAAGTGGTGGTAATTGTACTAATGTATTCTGTGTTTTTACCTACTTGTCGACGCTATTCATAAATAAAGAAAGAAAGAAAGAAAGAAAATACATTTATTTTGAACAACACACAACGATACACAACATTACAAAGACAATCCAAATAACTAAACACATCAAAGCAAATAACAAAAACATTGCGCATCGTCGCGTGATGTCAAAACTGTACTCGGCTCAGTATAAGCAGCAGGCTAGGCCTGCTGCACTGATATTCTGCCGAGCACAGTAATGACATCAGGACCGAAAAACACAGATTTTTACACAAAAACAAATTAGACATTGAAAAAGAAAAATTGCGAAGCACAATGACTTGTACTGTTATTGTATTCTGTGACAGATCAGTGCAGTGTTAGTCTGTGGTGAAGCGCACACATACGCAAGTCGCAAACTGACATTGACTTGACATGACAGATTGTTGACAGTTCAGTCAGACTATCTATTGTGGTTTTTTCGGCAAGGAATAATTTTACAATTACCTCCACACAATGGTTTTCATTTTAAAACATGGACAAATCAAGCAAAATGGACACGTGGTGGCCACGTCCTCAGCCGCCATTGATAATAATATTAATGCAAGCGTGGCAAGCAAAAAACAAAAAGAACAGAAGTACATGTAACAAAACAAACATAATAAATGAGAATAGGACATAAAACAATAAATCAACCTTATCTCGCACCTCGAAGTGTTCAAACAACTAAGCCTTCCAAAGCAAAGCATGAGTCACAGCCCAGTAAGTACCTATTTTTAATAAAGTAGCTGTGTTTTCAGTAAGTACTCCTTATATGCTTTACTAAAAGCTTTACGTGTTTCCAGTGTGTAAAGAGGGGGGGGCAAATTGTTCCAGCACTTCGAGGCCGAATATTTGAAAGACCCACGGAAAGCAGCAGTCTTGTGAGCAGGCATCAGAATCATGTAAGAAGCTGCTCTGGTCATGTAGGTATGGTTATCCCTTGCCCACTTAAGTTTACTAAACAGATATTCAGGAGTTTTAGTATGAACAATATCGAATAGTAAGCTGGCATAATGCAGTTCTCTACGAGAGTTTATCTTGAGCAAACGAGAGTTGTTGAGAAAAGGAGTAACATGTGCTCTCGGAGGAACAGAAAAACAGAAGCGTGCACACGCATTTTGTACTCGTTGTAGTAGTTGCTTAGTTCTTGATAGTAGACAGGGGCCAAAGACTGTATCAGCATAGTTAAGCTTTGATAGTACTAAGGACTCGCATAATCTGATCCTGAGATCCTCCGAGAGAAAAGGGCGATACCTATAGAGGACCTTGAGTCGGTAGAAACAGTTACGGACAACTTCAAGAGTGTACTTTTCAAAGCGCATGTTCGACTCGAAGATCACTCCTAGGTTTCTCGCTTCATAGACCATCTCAACCGGTTGGTCATCGATACAGATTTGAGGCTGGCGCTCAGAGATAGAATAAACTTGTTTTTTTGAACCAAGGATCATAAATTTGGTCTTGTTAGGGTTCAATACCAGACTATTTCTGTTAGACCAATTAGACATTTGCAAAAGATCTTCGTTTATCCTCCCCACTGCACTAGACGTCTCATTAGGATGGAAACTGAGATACAACTGGACATCATCAGCATACAGATGGTACTGACAATGTTTTACACTTTCAGTTATATCAGCAGTGAACAAAATGAAAAGAAGAGGACCTAGTATTGAACCCTGTGGGACGCCTCTTGACAGGGCCTTGCATTGAGAGTAGGAGACCCCACCATCATTCCCCTTAACCTCCACGATCTGAGAGCGGTTCAGAAGATAATTATGGAACCACCGACCCGCAGCAGCATCAAAACCATAATACGCAAGCTTTGAAAGGAGTAGCGGGATATTTAAACAATCAAAAGCGCGTGAATAATCAAGGAGAACGAGAATTGTACCCATTCCCCTATCCTGTGCAGAGAGTATATCGTCAACTACATTGAGAAGTGCGGTAGATGTACTGTGTTTCTTCCGGAAGCCTGACTGTGCCCGGGGAAGCAATGAATTAGATTCCAAGTATTTGATCATTTGCATGCTCACTGCTTTTTCAACAATCTTAGAGAGACAGGGAAGTATGCTAATTGGCCGCAAATCATGGACACTGCACGGGTTAGATTTTTTAGGTATCGGCTTAATAAGAGCAGTCTTCCAAAAGTCAGAGAATTGTGAGCCAGTCAGAGATTTATTTACTATAGCTGTAATGGCACTGAGGGAATTTGGCAGAGTCATGACAATCATATGCAAAGAGATACCATCAATGCCAACTGCATCCGAGTGAAGGCCTTTAATAATATCAGAAACTGTTTTTTCAGAAATTGGGGAAAGGGAGAATGTTGTTGTGCCATGCCTGTGATACTCATAGTACGTCAACTCAGAGATACTAGTAGAAGAAATACCAGGAACATTTAGAAAATGATCATTAATAGTGTCAGGATCAATACCAGGTATAGATGATTCTTTATTATTTTTTATTACAACATGTTTTTTTAGATTTTTCCACAATGTTTTGGGATTATTAATATTTTTATTTATGTCCTGCTGGAAATAGCAACTTTTCTCCTGAAAAAGTGCTGAAATAACAACATTTTTCATTTCTTTATAAAAAACTTTATGTGGTTCACACTTGGTTTTCTTCCACTTAGCATGTGCAACGTCCCTGGTGAGCATCATTTGCCTGACAGTGTCAGTAATCCATGGACATGCCTGCTCCCTAATAGTGATGGATTTGAGAGGAGCATGGAGTTCAAAGAGTTGCAAAACAAATGAATTGAAAGCTGCAACCATGGAATCAAGATCAGATAGGTTATTTATAAAATTCCAATCAATTTGATCCAAATCTCTCTCAAAAAGCTCAGGAATAATGTCTCTGTATGGCCTATAAGTTACATAACGAGGAGCAGGCTTCTCCTTCCTGATGCACACCTCCGCTGAGACAGCAGCATGTTTTCCCAATTCAGGAATATGTAAAACATTTACATTCCTAACACTAGCATCAGTACATAATAAGTCAATCAAAGTTTCACTGTTATCAGTAAAATGAGTTGGGGAATTTACTTTTAGATGTAAATTAAAGGTTCTCAGAAAATTCAGTATTAATTTAGTTTTGTTATCGTTAACTTTAGACATGTCAACATTAAAATCTCCCAACAGGACAACATAATCATGGTGAGCGAGTGCGCAGATCGACTGAGACAGTGCATCAATAAATATGTTCATGTCCATCCATGGAGGTCTGTAGGCAGTGCCTATCGCAACTTGGAAGGAGTTTAACTTAAGGGTCAGCCACATCTGCTCTACAGTAGGAGAAACCGGAAAAGGACAGGTACGCACATAGACTCCCTTTTTAATGTAAAATCCGACTCCTCCACCTCTGCCATGACAAACCGCTCTAGGTCGAGGGATGTGTCTCAGACGATAACCAGGCACCGTAGGGGCACGACCCTCTTCACCTTCCCTGAGCCAGGTCTCATTAATGGCCATAATGTCAACAGCTAAACTATCCATCATGTGAAAAAACTCGTCATGTTTAGTTCCTAGAGAACCAGCATTAAACAAACCAACTCGTAGATATTTGCTAGCCATAACAAGTAAGATAATGTAAATCAGTCAAACTGTATAAGAAATTAAATCTTCTATTTGTAAATTCTGATTTAGAAATAATATATACACTGTAAAGCCCAAGTTTATAAATAACAAGAGGTAAACTATTACCAAGATATAAATAGTCAAATAAAACATGATAAAAATAAATCCATAGAAGTTGAGTGTCCAATGAGTAGCTTCCTACACGATTTTGCACCACAGTTATAGAATAAAAGAGATATTGTAATAAAGTAGTTGTAAAAAATAAAATTGCCAGTGTAATAATAAACATATTATAAGTACTATTGAAAATATCAAAACTATGTTTTGTAATTTTGGTTAACAAGTAATTAAAAATGTAATGCGTGAATAATAACTTTAGCGTTTGATTTTTAAGAACCTTGACCGTCCCAAGATACGTTTTAAGTGCAGCTATATTAAAAATACTATTATTTTTATTTATAATTAAAAATGAGCACAATATTAACTTTTCAAAGCATAAAAGGAATAGAGAACCACAAACACGAAAACATAATAAAAAAGGTTTAACAATACAGGTTGCGAGTCAATCCTTCTGGACGCCAAACACTCTATCAACATCCGCGAACGACCGCAGCTGGTGCATCGGCGAACCCTCCGCCTGGCGAGCGAAAACACGACCCCGCCTCGTCCACGTGAATCGCCACTGCAGTCTGCGACACTCCTCGCGGGCCCGGTGGAAGATCTGGCGGTTCAGGCGGGTCAAGCGTTCATTAATGAAAACGCGACCGCCCGCGGCCGAAGTGAGAGTGCGGCGCACGCGCGCCGCCCGCAGCAGCTCGTCGCGCAGGTGGCGGCGCGCCAGCCGCACCACGACGCGGCGCGGGCGCCCCCCGGCCTCGGCCGGCGGCGGGCCCACGCGCTCCGCGAACACCACGTCGCGCTCCTCCAGCGTGACACCCATGCGCCCGGCCAGCACCATCACGGTCTGCACCACGCTCACCCCTTTGTCCTCCGGGAGCTCCCCGATCTCCAAGTCGGACAGGAGGGCCTCCTGATCGCGCTCGTTCAGCTCCTGCTTCAGCTCACTTATCGTTTTCTCCAGCTCAGCGGTCACACCCGACTCGGAATCCGGCTTGCGCTGTTCCAAAGCATCCAGCCGTTTCTCTATACTATCCATACGAGCAGATAGGGACTCTCGCAGCTTATTCATATCGTCCCGAAATTGCCGCATTTCCGTCATAAACTCGACTAGCTCTCGATAACGACGCTCCTCCTTCGTGTGGACTTCGTCGCATTTTACGACGTTCGGAGGCGATACCTGAGTCGACGGCGGTGGCGGCGGCGGCGGTGAGTCATAGATATTCTTAACTGGGGTCTGGCTATTATCACCCTTGCGATTGCTCTTTTTACAATTTGGACAGGCCCAATCTTTGCTGATGTTCGTCTTTTCAGATATGTTCAGGCAAATTTTATGGTACTTTAAAGAACACAACGAACAGGCAGCGCACCCTGCCGCCGAGAGGAACTTGCCGCAGGCTCCACAGTTGACCATCTTAACAGCACTTCGACAGATGGCACTGTACTATATTTAAGTATAGAAATTCCGCTACTCGTCGATAGATGGCGGTAAAATAGCGATCGACTGTGGATCGTTTAGTGGGTTGGGTATGAAAAAGATCTTCACTGATCACCCACCAGTAAACAAAAAACAAATCACAGCTGATTTTAATTTGCTGATATCTCCGCAAAACAGAGAACAAAACTATTGCTAACACTTCCACAGACTCACAGTCACAACACGAACAAAATTATTAAGAATGCAAACTAATTAGATACGTAAAACTATTTTAAAATGACAAGAAATTGACACAGTGTATTAACGTTAAGTCGTTCCTGACGTCACCGATAACTAACATAACACTATGATAGTACATTATGATTTATAAGTGCGGTAAGTTGAAAATTACAGCTGAGGCGATATTGCTAGCCCGAGCCGTAGGCGAGGGCTACAAGAAAGCAGAGGCTGTAATTATCAAAGCGCACGTATGTCATACGACGTTTTATAACATATTTGCGAGGAAATAAATAAAACTCGGACTTTGCATTTTTGCTTGTTTTCCATAATGATGAAATTTTGATACACTTGTACTATCTATCGGTCGATTTTTCTGCCTTTCACTTCGATTGTGAGGAAATCAAACAACAATAAAGTAAAAAACAAAAATTGAAAAAAAAAATTTTTTTCTTAAATTTAGTGACAAATTATATTATTTTGGAATGTGCTCATCAAGGCCTTTTATTTGATACCCATATTCAAAAATCGAAAAAAAATTTTTTTTTTCTTAAATTTAGTGACAAATTATATTATTTTGGAATGTGCTCATCAAGGCCTTTCATTTGATACCCATATTCAAAAATCGAAAAAAAAATTTTTTTTTCTTAAATTTTAGTGACAAATTATGTAATTTTGGAATGTGCTCATCAAGGCCTATCATTTGATACCCATATTCAAAAATTAAAAAAACATTTTTTTTTCTTAAATTTTAGTGACAAATTATGTAATTTTGGAATGTGCTCATCAAGGCCTTTCATTTGATACCCATATTCAAAAATCGAAAAAAAAAAATTTTTTTTCTAAAATTTTAGTGACAAATTATATAATTTTGGAATGTGCTCATCAAGGCCTTTCATTTGATAACCATATTCATAAATCGAAAAAAAATTTTTTTTTAATTTTTAGTCACAAATTATATAATTTTGGAATGTGCTCATCAAGGCCTTTCATTTGATACCCATATTCAAAAATTGAAAAAAAAAAATCTATTGAAAAAAATAATTATATAAAGTAAATTTTATTCATAAAATGTTGACCAAGAGGTCAATCGCATATGACGCATCAGAAAAGATTCTGATATAAAAACTCTTTGCTAAGATTTAAAACCCTTTACGAGCAAATATGTTATAAAATATACTTACATAACTCATTTGTGGAGAGATTTCATGATTAAAAAGTTTGAGTTCCTTTTTTATTTTGATAAGTACTGGCGGAATTTAACAAGACACAACTATCTTTTTATTGGTTATCATATTATTGCGGTAAAAATGAAACAGAAAAGGGGAAAAAGAGATACGAAATAGCTTGACTCCACTTAGAGTTGCTCAAAGTCGCAAACATTTTCGTAGTTTTCGACGGAATATATTACTTTCGCAACAAGCACTTCCTTTGAGAAGCAGTCAAACCACCCCTTGAAACTATTCAATGAAAATGTTCAACATGTTACAAGTTTGATACCCACATCAGTACCCGAAGCATGAAAAGATATCGAGAAAAAAATGCGCTGAAAAAATCGATAGTAAGATTTTGTACAGAATTTTGTAAAAGTTTAATTAATATCATTAATAAAAATATATTAAATTCATAAATTCATAGTCATTGCAGATGGGGTTTCGATTTTCAATCAAAGAGGTCCCCCGACTGCAATGACACTTGTTGTTCAACTTTTTAGTTCGTTTTTGGCAGGGCAGTCGTGTTTATTTTTTTTTTTATTTTACATATTTTGGTAACAAATAATAAAGTTTTCATATACCGTCAAACGGGGTGAATAGAACTGACGGGGGGAATAGAGAAAATTCTTGGGATAATTTTTAAGGCTTTTTATGGCAAACTCGGTATCCCCAGTAAAAAACCCGCAACTTTCATAATTTGTTGGTATAATTTTTCTTACTCAGGCAACTTTTTATTTGTGGCAACATCGCTAAAAACGTCAAAACTTAATGTCAAAGTTGACAACAAAACAAGTTGTTACGTTACGAGGGAGTTTAAACCTCCGTATTTCGGTGAATTTTGGTCATAATAGTCTGAAGTTATCTTTAAATCACGGTCACTGCAGTTATAAATATATTGTGCTATAATTATTAAGGTAAGAATAAGCATTATTATTATTAAAATTGATCTTATTTCGTAAGCCTTGTGTTCTTGAATTTTTTGAGGTGATTAGACACACGAAAGGGGTGAATAGACACGCCTGAGGGGTTAATAGGCACGCAAATATGGTCAATAGGCACAGCAAAGGGGTGATTAGAAATTATAATTTTACTTTAAACTAATAATTAAAGATATAGGTACCTTTTCGATTTTGCTTGCCTTTAACCTAAAAAAAATATTTAAGGAACCTACAATGAGGCAGCCTTATGAAATTTTTCTAATCACCCCTCAGGCGTGTCCATTGACCCCCCAGGCGTGTCCATTGTCCCCTGATGGGTGGTAATTAGAAATCACGTATATTTTGTGTCTTTTTTAAAAAACTACAAACATATCCGAATAGAAACTAATTTATTTCAATTGTTTGGCCTAAGACTCAATAAATACATGCTTAAAAAATGGGTAATCAGTTCTGCAACGTTACGAAAATCGTTACCAAAGTTCGAAACCCTATCTATTCACCCCGTTATTAATAATTATAAAATGTGCTCATCAAGGCCTTTAATTTTTTGCCCATATTGAAATACAAAATTGGAAAAAAAACACTTGAAATGGCGTCACAGTAGCCATATTGATTTTTGAACAAAAATATATAGATAGCTAATATAATGTCATTTGGGATGATAATTATATGGATACTAACGATACCCCATACATCTAAATCACATACCCACATACAAAAAACATACATGAACATGAACGCTGACTGAACACATAACACTCTCTTTTTTTGGACATTCGTATTAAAATTTCAATGATCACGATGAAATAACGCTAGTAGTAACGCTAGTAAGTAGTTTATATAAACTAGTTTCTCTTTTAAACAAAATAGGTAGGTACCTAAGTGTACAACGTATATGGAGCCGTAAAAGATTAAATATTACGATAAGTAGCGCAAGGGTTTTAAGAGCTATTTATTTGAAAATATTTCATAGGGGTACATGGAATATACGTAACTTAGGGCGGCTTGCACGAGTGAGTTAAATCTCGATTTAGTAAGATTTAAAGTCGGTTTAAACTTAAGTCGAATTTATCGTATTGCATGGCGTCGATTTAGAGTTAAACTAGATTTAAATTTAAACCGGCGTGGTCGGCAGTTTAAGTTCCTAATCTTGGCTTAAGTGGGTGTAGAATTTTGTTGATTTCATATATTGTGAATTATTGCGAGAAATGAGCATGTTTCTGAATTATTTGAGTGATAGCGATGATGAGTTACGTTACTTTCTGACGAAGACGATATTTTAAAGTTGTTAAATCTCGATTTTAGTGTCAGATGACGTTATTATTTATTGGTTGATCTTTCTGATATTACGTAAAAATGGATTTATTAGCTGTGTCAGCGTACAATGGTCATAATTTTATAACAGACAATGACGAGGAAATCATGCAATATTTAGAAACCTTGTTTTTCTCCCGAACTGTCTTTATTTATTGGAGGTGATACCTATATTTAACATGTTACAAGATGACGAATTCTTGAAAAGATTCCACTTAGGTAAGTAAACACAGTGCAACCACTCCTACCTAGTAAAATTATTCGTAATTTCCTAAATACCTACTAAAATTCGCCCGAAATTTTAACTATAAAACAAATAACAAAGGACGACACTCGGACCCCATTATTTATACCTACGTTTTTTTATGATTTGTCAAACCATTTGCTTGCTTGACCTTTTTTTGTAACCATCTGTTCTTTTGTTTTCTATGAACGGCGAGTGAATGATGAGCTAAATCTTGGTTTAGTTAAGTCGAATGTAATTTAGGATGTGCATGACAACCCTGGTGGGGTTTAACTTAAGCTGAATTTAGAGCTAAAGCTAGCTTTAACAAAATCGAGATTTAAGAAAGTTTCGTGCAAGTCGCCCTTAGCTAAAGAATATTGGGATCGCCGAGCGATATTGGCTGCCCATCAAGATAATCCTTCATGAATGGCGATAAGTGTTACATACTTAAGACCCTATTAACAATGGGATTTGGGGTTTGATTTATTTATTTCGTTCAATAATAGATCTTTGAAATTTGAGCATCAACCGATTTACACTTTTCATTACGCACAACAGAATATTGAAAGAAGTGTATCTTTAAATAAAGTTCTCAATTACTTAAGAATTATTCACAAACATTACTATGAGGTTTTACAGTGCCCACGGACGCACAGCGGCCCAACTATACCAATCACACGTCATACGTAAAACAAACTAACCAAATCACGAAGCTCTATTTCATTCATCGCAGTGCATTCGCGCAAGGGTTGAGTATTGATAACTCACTTCTATTCTTCTATCTGCCGGGATGCAATGAAGTAAATACTTATGTAAGAAACATATGTTACGCAATATTTTCGGTTTGATTCCCAGAAGTGTTCGATTCCGTGTTTTTTGCTTCTATATTTAGAAATAAATAAAATCTCCTTGCAGTGGAAGCTACTATCTTTAGTATTTATAGTCCGTGAGCCCGCGACAGTATTGCCTACCAGTGGCGAAGGGTCCATACAAGCCGATTCCCATCGGCTTACCTTTTCAAAATCCCACCCCACCCATGGTGGATACCATGCAGTTCATATTATTATTATCATACATGTTATTACTTAATAATTTTCACCATTTCGGTAATGCCTACGGTTAATATTTATGGGTTGAGGTTGTAAAAACGCTCGGCGAAATACTCGCGCACCGCGCGGAGCGCAAGGAGCACGCAAGGAAGGAGTATCAAATTCGTTGTCACACAAAACCTCAAGGCAAGCCAACATCCTTTAGCTTTCCTTTTCGTACTGTGTCTTGGCGCGGTTGCCACGGGTAACGGTTGATTGTTATTACTCTGTCTCTTTCTCACCAATGCACACAGTCGCGTACCTTTCGGTTGAAAATAGTGAGAGGTAATCCGCAGCAGGCCGGCTTAAGTTTTCTGTCTTTCTATTTGAAGCGATTTTAAAGTTTCTTATCTTTCTGTTGGAGAGATGAATGAGTATTTATGATGAAAAATAAACAAAATAAGAATAATACAAGAAAATATATCGCAAATCAGATATTTTTTATTTAGAAGTAGGTATATATTTTCGATTGGTTTCGGAATCGGAAGCAGATGTTGGATGTCGTCGAGAGGAAGGAATTTAGTTTTATTAGTAGTATATGTGCGCCATTATCATTATTGTTTACGTACGTGTTTGGAAAAGTGATTATGAATTTTTTTTGTATTATCTTATCTTTTTACTTTTTACCTAATTTTGTGGTCCCCGGCTTACCTTCGCAATAAATTGACCCCTCGCCACTGTTGCCTACGTCATATGACATCACGATGAAATGCATGGCACACGGTCAGAAAAGTCGTGCTGAGCGAGGATCAGAAGATTATCGCAAATAAAATTGGCCGGAAGATTGAGAAAAACTTCCACTTCCGGTCAATATTTTAAGATTATATTTACGTCATAATGACATCAGTAAGAGACCCGTGTCATCATTTAGTTTTCAATCGTAGAAAGAGTAAACATAAGTCTGTCAGTTCTGAAATGGCCGGAATACTTTAAACTTAAAATTTTTGTTTTTTTGTCATTTCAGAACTGGTTTACTTTCTCTATGATTGAAAACTAAATGATGAGTTGATGACACGGTTCTCTTACTGATGTCAGATGACGTAAATATAATCTTAAAATTTTGACCGGAAGTGGAAGATTTTCTCAAGCTTCCGGCCAATTTTATTTGCGATAATCTTCTGATCCTCGCTCAGCACAACTTTCCCGACCGTGTGCCATGCATTTCATCGTGATGTCATATGAAGTAGGCAATACTGTCGTGGGCTCACGGACTATTATAGCCTTTTGTGGAATGGTTAAAAAATTACAATAGATCTACCCTGTAGATAAATGTGCATCCAAATAATGATGTGGTCCTCAATGAAATTAGTTTTCGTTCAAATCCTTCGATATAACTTAAACAATGTATTTATTCTTATTTTCGGAAAGAAAGTTGAAATAAGTAAGCAGTTTAATAATCTTCTGAAACTTAAACCCAATCTCAAAGATCACTTTCAAAGAATGTCATTGAAACGACGAGACACAATTAATTTTAGGTGTTATGAGAGAAATTGAGGTATATTTGAATATCAGCTTTGTGAGCGCGGGGCGCCAGGGAGTGATCGTGCGCTGCAGAAATTAAATGAGTCGGCTGACAAACGAACCAATTCTATTAATGGGCTCGGGCATAGCCTTCTATATCTTCCAAGCCATGAAGTGAGCAGAACGGCAACATCGCATGTGGTCAAGCACATAGTATAATATTATTTTAATAATTATTTATTATTTGTTTTTCCTATATTATCTATGTTTAAACTAGTTGTAAATTGTGATGTAAGATTATTTCAATAAAGATTTTATATTTATTATTATTATTTATTTATGACATACGGTTTGAGTCAAATTATTTGAAATTTTCGGGGGTCCTTTAGTACGATGAGCATTTTGATCTAAGCCTCTCCTAGCAATAAATCTTACATCATTGGAAAGGTCTTTAAATTTGAAACACTTTATTGTATCACAATAAACTTCAACTATTAGTACTTTGAGAGTTATAACGCTCTGAACTTGACCAATTTTTTTAACATTAATGACCTAAAACTCCGAAAATACTCATAATTAGTAGAACGTATGTTTGCAGCAAATATTTATCATATAAAAACCTTTCTAATGATATATCATTTATTGCTAGAGGTGGGGTAAATCAACTCCCATAGACAATAAACCACTTTTATACTTTAATAACCTTTAACTCCAAAAGTATAAACAATTGATATAAGGTATATAAACAGCAAATATTTGTCTTTAAAAGACCTTTCTAATGATATATCATTTATTGCTAGAGGGCGTGTTAATCAACTCCCTGCCGAAGAAAATCAACAAAAAAGATGACATCTTTGACAGCCATTTTTTCCTAGTTAACATTGATATTTTTCTTATTGTTTAATATACAAAGCATTCCAATAAAGGAACTAAATTATTTTCATATTTTTAACCTCACACGATTACTAGGAAAAAAAATATCGACCTCTTTAAATTGAAATATTCCCATACATTTAGTATGGAGACTGGCCGACGACATGACCACGAACTGACAGTAACAGACGTTGCCAAACTTATGTTCACGGCTTGCAATTATAGAAGGCTATGGCTCGGGACAACTTCGTTATTGACAATAGTTGCCTGAAATTCAATAACTGTTTTATGAAATTCAAACAAAATGATAAAGTTGACATATTTATATCCAAGTATTGCTATCATGGATGTACCTATAAGTAATGAAATTCGCACTAACGTTACTATTATATATTATGTGCTAACGTTTAAAAATTGTTTACATTCTCGATTATGATTCTGTGTATTATCCCCGTCAATTGGTAATGCGCTGGAACCATGTCACATTAACATCCACGTCGACGTGATCCGCAACTAAAAATGTCATGAAACCAGAAAATTCTAATAGGTAATCTCTAATATATTAATTATTGAATTATTATTTTCAATAAGATACGTCTAGTCTAGGTATATAAATTTTTTACAAGTGTTTTTCGTTTTTGGGGTTAAAATCATGACCGCCAGGCGCATTACCAATTGACGGGAATTGTACACGTTATTGAAAATTAAAAATAAATTTAAATTTATGTTTTTTTTAAATACCTTTTAACAATTTCCTCGAGTTGAAAACTTTGACATGAAAGAATGTAACTTTACGCACAGCAAATGTATGAGCGAATTTTTCGTCGCTGGAAACATTTCACTAATTTATACATTTATCGTGCCACGTCTGCATGGAATACGAAATGGGATCATTCATTTTACATCGTTTTCTTTGGTGTAAATTATGTTCTTTCTTTCGCACAGGAAAAAGACCACCAAGATGTTAAATAGAGATCTTGCGATCTTTTCCCTTTACGAAATTCGCTTAAACTGTTAAAATAGGGGAATCTATAGTCTATTTATCCTTACTTAGTTTTTAAAAGTACCTAGTCATACATCTTTTGAAAAAATGTTGTCCTAATTTAAATTGTCATTATTCATTATCAACTTCTTTCGTAATCTGTGTGCGGAATATAGCTTTTGTTTTATTTTATAAATGAATGTTACAATAAAAATTTGGGTGAATTGTTTAGCACATATAGGACAAGTATGGATATTGGATAAACAACTATATACATGAAATAAAAGACTTTTTAATGGATACTAGCGCGGTTTTATCCTACTAATATTCTAAATGTGAAAGATTGTGGGTTTGGATGTTTGGATGTTTGTTCCTCAATCACGCAGAAACTACTGAACGGATTTGCTTGAAATTTGGCACACAGATAGTAGATAGCTTGATTAAAACAAAGGATAGTTTTTACCCTGATATGCCCACGGGAACGGAAACCACGCGGGTGAAACCGCGGGCGGCCGCTAGTTTTCAATAAAACCGCGCTAGTATCCGTTAAAAAGTCTTTTATTTCATGTCTAGTGAACGCGTAAGCTTGAGAAGTATAACTCACTATATACCTATACATATAGGTACATACCTAAGTAGATATAATCCAATCTAGCTAACTTATTTGTAAAAAATAAATCAAAAGTACGTACATTTATGTTCGCTCTGGGTTTTCATTATGTAGGTACCTAATTAAAGTAAAATAAATCCACTCAATCTATACACATAAATCCACCTGAAAAATATTACACGATTGAGCTTTATTCGACAGGTTTTTCTGAGATGTTATGTAAACAGACAAGTTGTTTGTTTTCTTTCATCGAGCGGTTGACAGGCAATTTTATATAACACACAAACAATATTAAGACTCTGTCTTCACCCAGCCGCTTTCCCTTTCCTTTTGAGCTTTCATCAAAGGTTTGCCTAGGGTTGCCACTTCTCACGGATTTCCGGGAGTGCAATCGTGTCCTGAAAAAAAAAATCTCCCGTCTCCCGCAATTATTCCAAGATAAGTAATCCAAATTATCCCGGAATTTCAAATTTGTCAATATTCGAATGGAATGTAGAGTTTCTCGATTTATGACTTCCTTGCGAGAGCATTTTTAGAATCGTCTTCTTCGATATAATATGGACAAAGAAAAAAACGTTTAAATGAAGAACATGTCAAGGCAGATGAACATGACAACGTCAATTTTCGAATGGAATCTTTGATTTGTGAGTTCTAATCCAGTTTTTTTTAATCAGTACGAACAAATGAAAAAGTTAAGTTAAAAATAATAAAATGTGTAAAAAAAATATGTTTTATTTTGAAGTTTTCTATCTCCCGGATACAAGCGGCACAGAGGTGGCAACCCTAGGCATGCCCCAGGTCATGCAATAGCGCATGCCCTAACTTTTTTCCAAGGTAAAGTATTATAATACTAATGATCCCCACATGAAATAGGATCGATTGGCATAAAAAAATTTTTTTTTTGTATTTTAGCATTTTTTTTTTGCTAATGGTATTTTTTTTTCTAAAATCTGTGAATGCAGTTTAGAATATCTTAAAAAGTTAAGAATGGTCTCTTAGGAAGGTTTTCCTGTAACTATAACAGTTAAGGTACCTGCCCTTAATGTACCGTCTCAAAAATCCACCCTGTATAACCAAGGTAATATTTTTTCCAACATTTTCTTACCTATTGTATCAAACGAACTTAACATTTTATAAACCCTTTTTGAAAGCAGACTCGTTTCAAACCTGTAATTTGGGTTTTAAGTTTCAGATCTCTCATCTCTTCGCTATTTTACCAATACTAAGCAAACTTTGACCGTGTCGTATTTAACAAAGGGACATTTTATTCTATGACGATACTAAATTAAATCTTTAAATATTATTAAAATTAAACAAGAGCATAAACACTAGGTAGATTATTAAAAAGCTGATACTATTATGTGTGCATTATTTTTGTTTTGAATTCTCTTGAAAAAAAAAACGAAAAAGATCTTAGGTACTTGTTACTCTAAAGCCAATTTTTCGGATAATAAGATATTTTCACAAGCATAAAACTTTTTCAAGTATTCCCTATACTTAGAACAAGTCTACGGACACCTAGTTTAAACATTAAATGCGCCGTAACCTTAGGAGGCTGTTACACAAATTTCTTCTGGGCAAAGTAGAAGAAATCGCCACTCGCGTGCGGGACTCTCTTTGTGTAAAAGCCTCCTTACTATCGAAACCCCTTAGATTAGAACGACCAAGAATTGTATTGTTTTTCTAGACAGCGGGCAGATACGCATTGCAGCACGAATATTCATTTGATCAACTCTTTCTTATTCTAATATCAGTCGAAGTGTCTGAAGTGACGAATTATTCCACTTTGCCCCAACTTACATCAATAAAAAATGAAAATTTAGAAGTAACATTCTCCATTGTCTGTACAATCTGTCATAAAGCTAATCTGTCTTAAAGCTAATTTGTCTTAAATAAGCGAACAAGGGTACCAGTGGGGACTCTTGGTAGGGCAAAGTGGAATGATTGGAAGTGACAGCCAACAAGATCTTGTCGTGGTGCTCATGCAATTAAAAAAAAATCGGCATCTCTCGAAAGTTGGTTTGCAACAGGTATCCAACCAGCATTGGTTCGTTATTTGGTTTTTTTTTTCTTTGTTCTGTGGTTATTTTAGTGGTAGGTATTGTTTGCCTTCATTATAATTTTTTTGAGAGTTATACTAAACAGGGTACGGCCATAATTAATACGATTAATTTAAACGACGCAAAGTCAAAAGATAAGTGAGTACCTACTTTGATTGTGTAATGTCCAAATTAACTCCGACTTAGCTTTAACAGACGCAAAAGAAAAACCACAGTGTACAAATGAATAAATTAGTTAATATGAGATTCAGCAGTTCAAATATCACCGCTAGCCATTTATTATGCGACGTAAATAACAAGAGCATCTGCCCCTTTCTGTGAAATTACGTAAGAAAATGACTTTACCAGTGTGTGTCCTGAGTAGCAGCGAATATTGCATGCGGAAATCAAATATAGGGGAAAATACTATCGGGCAGTGTATAGTATCGGACAATGTTGATAACATCTCTGTTTTATTACATAAGCGCCCTCTTTTTTATTACATAAGGGCGCTTAATGCTTCATAGAATGAACACACTAGCAAAGTATACCTACTTATTATCCTAGACAAAAGTGAGTCTGTGATGAGCCATAAGTAACGACTAACGTCACTGCGCGCACCGTGCGATTCGCATCGTTTTGGGTAATTAGATCAGTTTCGACGATAAGTAATAAATATTTTTATTCGACGCTGAACGTATCCGGAGTGAAGAACTGTCTTCACAAAATGGTGTCAACTTCATGCACTTATTTGTCTGCAGTTGACTACAGTTGTGTGGAGATATATTGTGAATTCAACTTTAAACAGTCGGTTGCAGTCGTGTCACGATTTTATGCGGATAATTTCAACTCCACATAACTGCAGACTACGACGTGAAGTTGTTGCCACAGCTGTACTTAACTGTATGCAGTTGAATATGTCGACTGGATGCAGTTGATATGAATATACCGACTGTGCGCAGTTGCGGCGGTGCAGTCCGTCATTAGGCTAGTTGACAAAATTTGGAAAATAGTTTAAAAATAAAGTTTGGTATCTATTTTACCCCAAAAATATATTATTTTAAGAAAAATAAGTCATTTTACCTATGATTTTTGCGTTTTAAGAAATGAACTCAAAATGACATCGAAAAAGGCCAAAACTGTCATGGCGTCTTAAATGACGTCACGCCTCGCAAAACATTCGTGTTTGACACGTCTACACACCTACACCTGTGTGTATATGTGTGTGAAAATGACAGCAAGTTTTCGTTTCTACTGATTTTCGTTCGACATTTGACTCAAATGTATGAGATGTCGAACGAAAATCAGTAGAAACGAGCGCTCGACACCAGCCGAGCGATTCAAAAATAGGGCCCCAGATCGTTGCAACCAAATAACCATCAAAATTGATGGTTGTAAAACGCTCTGACGTTTGTCTATAGAAAAAATGTCAATGTCATTTGACATTATTGGGTATTTTGATGTTTTTGTGTCTAATTTTTAAAATAATCATGGTAGATGCTCAAAAAACGGATTTTATTTGATTTAGTATAAAGAAATGTTTAAATTATTCGTATTCCAAATGGAAAATGAAGACTTTGTATTGACATTGACATTTAAAGTTCTTGGTCGTTCCTAACCTTAGAGTGAGTTATAAAACAACCAAACAACCGCGCACTAAGGCTCTGAACGCAACCCAACAACAAATGTTTCGCGAGGCGTGACGTCACGCGTCTCTGATTGGTGTTCTATGTCACGTGATTAAATGGCCAATTTTGCCGATTTTATTTTCCGTAAATATTGGTAATCTTTATTTATTTTAATGAAAAAAAGTGTTTCTTTGGTTACTATTTAACATGTTTAATCATTAGAAACCTTATGCTAGCCGATTTATTCTTAGTGGAAACAAGCCTATTCCGCCAGCTGTCGCTCTACTCCGCTATCATAATACCGCGATAAGCGATGCGCCGCCACTAAGGACACGCAATACCTTCTCTTATTTTTTATTTGCCCCTTGCCCCAAAATGAAGGTATGGTTGGTAACTAAATCTGCTTACTTTTGGAAGCATGTGAAATGGTCTGCGTTAAGTGACTTTATGTGTACAGTACAAACTGTATTTAGAAAGTAATCATCATCATCATCAAAACATTTACGTAAGCATCTATGTAATGGTTATGTCCATGGATGATTTGGATATTTAATTGTCGATTAAGCATGTCAAAGAAATACTGTCACCACTTAACTTCCTCAAAAAGGAATAAACACAAAGTTGGTTCCATACAATGATTCCATTCCATAATCAATTTTAATATAAAATATAAAATTGAAATCATCATATACATATGTTTGAGGATAAAAGGTTTTTGCAGTTGTTGACCGCTCGAGGATAGAATGCGACCTGTTACATTGATTATGATAGTTACATTAATGTACATAACCAGCTCCCAGTACGGTGGTATGTCGAACTCCACAGCACCTATATACCTATATTAATTTACATCGTGTAGTTATGTAAAAATTGTTTAATCACTTCACTTTTTTCAGTTTACAAAATAAATATTGTCCGTGTTTTAAGTTATATAATACCAAACTACTGAAATGATACAGAACATTTTCAAAACCAACTTGCGTAATTAACAGCTCTGGATCACAATTCCCATAATGATCAGTAACAGACTTCTGTGCAGATATTCCGGTTCGTTCATGCGATGAAAGGTAAATAGGTAATCACTGATAGTGACACTCGTAATTACTAGAAGTTCCAAATATTGTCACGGGTATTTGGAACTTGGCAACTAATAAGGGGACGCTGATTAGATTCATTTGGAAGGTACATATGTATGCTTGTTATTTGATGTGAATGTTACTAATGAGACTTAGTAATATTATACAACGTGTTACAAAATAACTCCTTATGCCGAATATAGAGATAGGGACCATCAAACTGAACCCCTTTTACCATAGGACCAACTCTGAAATCGCTCGATTTATTCCTCGTTCGCCCCACGAGTTTCGCCCCACATAAAAAAAATCACGATTCGTCCTAAAAAATATGCCCCCTTCGCCCCAAAATAGCAATTTTTAAAAATATTATTATTTTTGTCCTGATTCACCCCACATCATATTACTTGTTCGCCCCACATGTTTTTATATTGCCTACTTAATTGTTCGTAGGTACAATCAGCAAAAAAGGTTTCATGTTATTTTAAAATCCCTATGTATTTAACTTTAATCAACTACTCTTTAAAATAATTAGTTTTTACTGTATGCCTCATCTGATTTCGATTAAATGATAATTAATTTTATTAATAGCACTCTTTGGCTATTAATTGTGAGTTTTGCATGGTCTTTTGAAAATTTTAAAACTAGGATATTATTATTTAATTTACTTTATCATTTTTATTACAACTGTTAGTTAATATAACGAGGAATTAATATAAAAAAAAATTATAGGTATCCCGAGTAGGTACCTAGTTGATTTATTTGTTGGCTGTACTTTTCCAGTTTTAGTAATGTGGGGCGAAACAAGACTTTACAATGATGTGGGGCAAACCAGGAAAATTTTGGAATGTGGGGCGAACCTGTGGGGCGAACGAGGAACAAATCAAAAAATCACCTGTTTAAAAACCCATTGCAAAAGAGGAAAACTCACCTGGAAATACCAGAATATTCCGACCTCAGATATAAAGCTAAAAGTACATACGTAAATAAGAATTTAAGATAAATTGATGGACATAACCTACAATTTTAACGTTTTCTTTCTGACATTCCCAAGTAAAGCCTTTTTAACAGAGTGAAGATACCTCTCTGATGTATAATTGTAAAGAATTCGTAATTGAAGCATGCATTAATGTATTTCCAAATTGAGTCAGCAGGATTGTTAAATGCCGAGCATGTACAGAAAATATTCTCGTCGAAATTCAGAATATGATGGGTAAGACTGAACATGAAAGCTATTCCAATCATTTTATTATGATGGAATTGCCTGTTATCTGCTTACAAATTTCTCATTATTTTGTTATAAACAACGGAAACCTTTTTTCCATCGAATTAATCATTCGAATTACTTACGTTTTAATGATGGTAACGGCGGCCGCGTACATAAGTTGTAATGATAATTAGTTTTCAAGACTTAGGGCCATAAACCGAGCTATAACAAACACCGTGCAATAATATATAAAACACTAGTGCGTTATAGAATTATCCCTGCAAAGTTAAATTAGTACCTTTACCTGTTGAAAAACGTCGTATGAAACTCGAAATACCAGAATATTCCGACCTCCATCCATCCCTTATACATTTTATAAAGGAAGCTTATCCTATCTTTCACAAATGAGAGACCAGTGCCATACCATTATCAGGCAATCAGCGGCCAGTTCACATCTAGCCAGTGTTTTAAGACAGAATGTAATGTAATTTGGCAGGGAGTGCTCGCAACTTTGGCTTCAATCTAATCGTGGGAATGGCAGTTATCCTGCCCAATTACTTGCCTTGGACGATTTCACCCTAATTTCTTTGATAACTGTGAACCCGCATCGATTCAAAAAGTTTTTGAAGAAAATTGTTAACATTAAAAATTATTTATATTGGTTCATTGTATCACCAGGATCTTTTATGGTCGCAACATATTCGTTGAGATTTTTATTAAACCAATAAAAACAGCTAATATTTTATTTGATAACCGCCTCTAGTCTGTGGTCTAATGGTTTGCCACCCGTGTAAGACGCAGAGGTCCCGGGTTCGATTCCCAGGGAGGTTACAATTTGTACTCGGTTTGGTTGGTGGTAGTGGTAGGGCTTATTTCGAGTCCGCCTGGCTAGCTAGCATCATCTTACGTAAGTCTGACGCCATAACAACAACTTTTAAATTGTTGTGTTCCGGCAGTTAGAGGTAAGATAGCCAGTTCCTCAGTAGTGAGGATTCCGGGTGTAGTGCGCTTCCACCTTCGGCTTTATCGTCACTTAACATCAGGTGAGGTAAAATTTTCCAAAAGCTACTATGTTTCGTATTATTATTTAATCATAATAATTTTAAGTGATCATATACTGCAGAAGTTAACAATGAATACAATACAAGTTATAGTTGGAAAGTAGTAGATTAAATTTTAGTAAGAAAAGTTTATGTAAAGCTCTTATTAAAAAAACAACGAACGCAAGAGATTTAAAAGTGGAGTCCGAAAATTTATCGTTCTGTGTGCTTAATGGTTCGTTACACAATTCGTTTCAATTGGCAGAGTGGAAACTCCCCAAGTTTGAACGCATTTTTTTAAATGGACATTCATTTTACCGAGTCATTTAGAGGAAAAACTGTGTTGGGTAATCCGTTAGAGATTACATTTTCAACAATTCTTTACTTGAACGCTACGGCTAGTCAGTAAATATTGTCAGTTAGGTACTTACTGCAGTGCTGCTACTCGCATCATGTGATCGATCATACTACAGTGTTATTAATTTAACATGTAAAACAGGAGTGACCAACATCAGAGCGCTTGCGGTACAAAACGACGTATTTTAATCGTACATTTTCTCTTTGCCATACATTCGCGAGTGAAGTTGAGTTGCAGCACTGTCTATTCTGAATCAAGCTACTGTCATGCGACTAAACGTAAGCTTAATTTTATTCACCCTAAATTCGTGACTTTGGGATAAAAAAATATGATAGGTAACACAAAGGTATATTGTGTGTAAAGTTTAATTATAATTGACCATCAGCCATTTTAATGCCCAGGCCTTCCTTGTGGGTGGATAAGGAGGATTATAATTAAATAATTTCAAATGATGTTACGCAGTATCTTAGTTTAGCAAGCGTGTACGGAGTATTTTTCGACGTATGGAGTTATGGATGTCGATAGGTATGTATACCATAACACATTACATAATTTTTAACTAATACCATACTAACACTTGCACTAGCGGATCCAGGGGGGCGGGGGGCTAAGGGGCTCAAGCCCCCCCCCCCCAAAATCATTTGGGTCCACCCCAACAAATCTGTTGATTACCTTGGTAAAGCCTGCCTTCACCTACGTTAAGCCCCTCCCAAACCAAAATCCTGGATCCGCCACTGAATGTAAGGAAGGTAGGGTAAACCAGAGTGTTATTGCCCACTGACAGTGATTGCCCGCTTTAAGAAAAATATTGCCAGGTGTTAGTATCATTCTAGTTCGATTAGAATTTACTAGATGGCTATGTGATTAATAAATAGTAGAAATTAAAATTGACAATTGGCAACACTGAAGAAAAAAATCAGTAATGGTGGATTTTGTCAAGACAAGTGAACGTGTCACTCAAACAACTTAGCAATTTTCTTAAGGAAGTAATTACTTAAAGGTTCATTTTTTTCGTAGTTTATTCGATATTAAACTAATTGGTGCACAGTTATGATGAAATCATAAGTATTTTTTTCGTTTTTGATAAAAATATATGTTGATATTTGATTTTTTAGGGTTATTTAACTGTGGGCAATCACTGAACCTAAATATGCATATTTTTAGCTATTGCCCACCATCATTTTAGTAATTGCCAGTATTAATGTCTATAGTTATTGGCCGGGCAATAACTGTTTTAAGTAATATTGTAATAGAACCTGCTAAGAATATAAAGCCAATGGTGGAGTTTATTGTTTTAATGTGATAAAAAATAAATTGACTTGCAGTTCTTGTTCAAAAATCTTTCATGAGCGTTGCATTCCACGTAAACATAAGGAACATTAACCGACAGCTCCTATTTACATTTATTATTATTATTATTCTTGTGCCATCATTGTTTTGAAGTAGATGACTCTGTCTCTGGCGATTATGAGACTCATCAATATCAGCTAAAGATGATTATGTGTCTGGCGCTTCTGACTCACATCAGCTCAGGAAAATTGATGTAGTTAGTATAAATAACGCAAATTTTGAAATATTGAGGACTATCCTCTGAGATATAAGTTCAATGTTTTATTTTGAACATTTATTTACATTTAACGTTTCATTTATCGTTTAAAAGGTACTGGGCAATTACTGTGCTGTGATGTTGGCAATTACTATAAGCTGTGGGCAATGACTGTACTTTTTTGACTATTTTTATTTTATTCAAATATTTTCTAAGTTATGCAAGTTTTCACTAAAAACTATTGCTACTCTCTTGGAGAATTTATTAGGTTATAAGAAAAAAGTAATAAATGGTTGATAGCTATAATATATTTTTTTATTTTTGATGTCAATATGTTTGAAATCCTTAAGTGGGCAATAGCTATACGGTTTACCCTATAAAGCTAAAAGTACATACGTAAATAAGAATTTAAGATAAATTGATGGACATAACCTACAATTTTAACGTTTTCTTTCTGACATTCTTGAAAGCTTTTTTAACAGAGTGAAGATACGTCTCTGATGTAGGGTAAAACCCGGATAGTCGCCTCGGGGGTGTAGTAACCTCGATTGCAATTACTCTAGTTTCACGAATGAAACACATGGCATATTATTTATCTATCGAGAGACTCTGCATCTACAACTAAGTTGACCGTGTTGCATGTCTCTGTGCGATTTCATGGGACGGCTAGGTGCGATCAAAGTTTTTGCGGGATAAATGTCCTCTGTCCTAAACGTAATTTATATAGATTTGGAAACTATCCCCTATATGGGATAGTTGTCCCAAAATTTAGAGGTCCGCAAAAATCGCCAATACTCTGGAAATATTATTATTAATCTCACTTTTTGTACTGGAGATATAAAGTAATTTCAAAAAGTGGGGCAACTATCCGGGTTTTACCCTATAATTGTAAAGAATTCGTAATTGAAGCATGCATTATGTATTTCCAAATTGAGTCAGCAGGATTGTTAAATGCCGAGCATGTACAGAAAATATTCTCGTCGAAATTCAGAATATGATGGGTAAGACTGAACATGAAAGCTATTCCAATCATTTTATTATGATGGAATTGCCTGTTATCTGCTTACAAATTTCTCATTATTTTGTTATAAACAACGTAGTTAAACCTTTTTTCTATCGAATTAATTATTTAATATTATTAATTTTAATGATGGTAACGGCGGCCGCGTACATAAGTTGTAATGATAATTAGTTTTCAAGACACTTGCTCGTAAAGTGAGCCCTAATACATCGCGGGCCATAAACCGAGCTATAACAAACACCGTGCAATAATATATAAAACACTAGTGCGTTATAGAACTATCCCTGCAAAGTTAAATTAGTACCTTTACCAGTTGAAAAACATCGTATGAAACTCGTGATCTCTTGCTTATTGCACATTTGGCTGAGTTACGCCCGCCCTCGCCTACAGCTCGGGCTGCAACCCACAGCCTCGTGTGTAATGAATGACCAACCTAAGCTAACTTTTCTCATAATGTACAGTACCTGGGGCAACGGTTACCAGATGGAAAAATCTAAAATCGCTCGACTAGTGTCGAGCGCTCGTTTCTACTGATTTTCGTTCGACATCTCATACATTAAATCAGTAGAAACGAGCGCTCGACGCCAGTCGATCGATTCAAAAATAGGGCCCTTGGGCGAACGAGCTTTGCTCGGTTATTACTACATATTTATTGTTATATGGTTGTGTTTAAGTGATAATCTACATTGTTCTCTCAAACATTATCTATATTTTTTTAAACTTGTCGAAAAACAATAAAATAAAATAAAAAACTAGAACATATAAAAAAACAAAAGTAAGTCACCAAGCGGGATTCGAACCCATAACACTCGTTTCTTGCCGTCCGCGTATCAACCTGCTGGACCAGACGGGCAGTGGCCGGCAGGACGAAATTAGCGACCGTATTCTGCGTCGAAAGAAAAACGTATGAAAACTCGAAAACACGCGTTTTCAAATATAAGAGTAATCCAAAGATAATGTTAAAAAACAAGCGTTTTAGACTAATCTAGATCGATTGTTTACCCCCGAAAACCCCCATATACCAAACAGTGAAATCGTTCGAGCCGTTTCCGAGATCACAGAAATATACATAGGTATTAATTATTTTCACATTAATTTTTATTCTAGCGGCCGACCGCGACTTCGTCCGCGTGTATCCCATTTACGATCCAGAAAAAAAAACGGTTTAGTCAAATTAGTACCTACTAAAACTTACTCAATACTCAGTCTTTTGAAAATAGCGTTACGTTGAAAACTTGGTCAGTTAAGTACTTAAGTACATACTTACTTTAATCAATTAATTAACTTATAATATACCGAGCTGCTCCATGAATGTAAAGTTACTTCTCAAGATTACGCGCTCACTAGACATGAAATAAAACACTTTATAACGGATACTAGCGCGGTTTTATTGAAAGTACTTTGGTAATTAGTTGGTATTTGGTTTTATTTTTTATTTTCCCGACGTTTCGGCACCTTTGCAGTCCCCCGTGACCACGGCAGCTGCAAAGGTGCCAAAACGTCGGGAAAATCAAAAATCAAACCAAATACCAACTAATTACCAAAGTACTTTCAATAAAACCGCGCTAGTACCTATCCGTTAAAAAGTGTTTTATTTCGTAAAGTTACTTTTTGTACGAGATGACGAGACTGTAAAAAGTGTTATCGTTTTGTGTTGGTGATAAAACTTATCTCTCAAGCAGTTTAAATATTCAGAATGATATTTTAAATTTTCTATTGGCAATATTGTTGTAATGATAAACTAAGATTTGTTTCATTTCATCTCAAAATACACTTTAATTTACTTTCAAGCTACAGCAAACAATACCATTGTAAATTATATAAGTACTTAAACGAGAAAAAATACTAGATAAAATCGACTCACCCGTAGCACGATTTGTTTCGCAGTCGATTTTTTCTAGTGCTAGGTATTTAGGTAATTTATCTTAATATAGGTATGTATAATAGCATTGTGAATGCGAAAAAAACTAAAATTAATTAAGTAATAATATTCACTTTTGAGCGATGTACTATGGTTGGTTAGGTTACTGAACTTCATAGTTCAGTAACTTAACCATAGTACATCGCTATGTCTATAATGTCCTAAAAAGTAAGTACTTACTTTTTCTAAAAAAAAATCTGTTTTAAGCTGAAAGTCAAACCGAGAGCTTACATAATACAAGCGGCTAATTTAACCGCTAACCTCAGTTCGGCCGGCTCAGTCGACTTCTGTTAAAAAAAAATTCACAGATTTTACAGTCCCCGCAAGAATCGGAGCATTGAAAATGAATACAAAAATTTACGAAAAACCAAAATCAAATCAAATGCAAAATCCTCTTATATTTTTAAAATTACCTAGGAAGTACCTATTTATTTTTACGATTGTGACACTCGGCTCCGCCTCGTGTCACAAAAGCGCCCGCTGACTGCCTCGACGCAGCCGAAATATTATTAACCGATTTTCAAAATTCCAACGAATGTACTTCTCGTCAACTTCTGCATCTTTTAACACTATTACCATGACGATCGGTCAACCCTAGGACCCTTTTTTTCATTTTTTCTTAAGTCAGTTTTTTTCCGAAATATTTAAAATTTAGTAAACAAACACCCCCCAAAAAACCCGGAATTTATTGAATTTTGCAAAATAACAAAAAAAGTTACCAGTAGATTTTCAAAATTCAAACGTTCACACGTGTCTTGATAAATTCCTCAACTTTTGGTACTATTTCCATCTCGATCCTCTCAAAATCCTCGGAGATATGGTCAAAAATACGTCTCAGGCGATTTGCATCTGATAACCATTTTCAATGGTAAAACGCAGAAATCATAATGGGATTACTGGAGAATGGGATTAGAGAGAGTGAATAACAATGAGTATTGCATTTAAACAGTTGTAATTATTTCAAATTGAACTTGCAGTTGCTCTAAACAAATTAAGCCAAAGTATTGCGATCACATTAAACAATTCAAATTAAATAAAGTCTAAACAACACACATACATCTGTATATTGAATCGGAATAAACAACAATCGTATGAGAAAACATAAAATACATTGGTATTTTCTTTATACACTCCGCTTGTCTCGGCGCGTACAAGACAGCAATAAAAACTGTAATTACATTGATGAAAGAAATACTAATACGTCTTTGTTTTGAACCTTTCCCTATTACTTACTGGAACTTATCCTGTACATTTTTGTAATGAAAGCAGTAACAGATTGTTTTATACACTATTGCAATAGAAAACTTTTGACATTGCTTTGACATTTATGAAACAGTTGTATTTCTTAAACTTGTTTTTGTGTTTGTTGACTTTGTATGCTTGGACGAACCAACCACCTTGTATGCCATGTAATAAGACGGCGCGCCACAGTATAAAGAAAAGGTAGTCGTTATTAAAACTGTGACGGCGCTAATGAATAAGAGCGTCCTGGGGCCGTACCGGCTAAAACGTTAGTTTTTTTACATTCTCTTTGGTACCGACTAACGAATCGATTATCGAATAGTCTGCTGGGTTTGAAATTAAAACAGATAAATCGAGCCCCAATTGGGCCAAAATGGCGAACCCCAATTCATGATGTCACACGAACATCGATATCTTCCAAATTACGTCAACAAAAGTACAAGAAGAAATTCCTTACTTTGATTTTTCTGTTTTAAGTTGAAACTCGGCAGACTTTTCGATAATCGATGCGTTAGCCGGTAGGGCCCCTGATGTGTATGGCACCTAAAGTGTACAGTAAAATTCCATCCAATATTAGAGAAATTGATAATATTAACTGATTTCGATGTAAATTGAAAGACATATTAGTAGACAAAGCCTATTATAGTGTTAAAGAATTTGTAAATGATAAAAAAATTTTACTTTAAAAAAAAAGGTTAATATCTCGGCTCCGATGTCATTTAGCTATATGAGTTCCATACTAAAACTTGTTTGTATTGAACTGTTCTTATAAAAAAAATAACTTATAAGAGTGGCCGCTAATAAAAATGATGACGCCACTTGTCCATAGTTAGTTACCCAAAGCCCTTTATTTGATAATTTGCATGCCATGTGGTGAAATACGGATAAAGCTACATACAATATTATATATTAAATACCTCTGTGCTACCTGTATTTGCAAATAAATTAAATTGAATTGAACTTAGTACTATTTATTGAAGAAAATCAGCATAACCAACGAAACATGAAATGATAAGCCCATCTCTCGACACTGAACGACTCAAGCGCATATATAGCACATATCAAGTTAAAAGCGTATCTGTGAGTTGCGGTGGAAAATAAAATTATTTTACTTTTAAAAATTTTTACTTTATCGTTCGATTTCGATGAAGTATCGATGCTTTACGTGACAATACAATCGCGAAATGTATCGCTTATGAATTCGTAAAATCAAAATATGATAGTTGTTTATTTATTTACTGTTTCTAGATGCATTTTGTGTTTCTGTAAAGCTAATTAAATGTCAGTTGTATCTATTATCTATTCTGTGGTTGTATGACCGAAACTGGCTTAGAGCATTTAACCAAAACTGGCGCCGCAGTGTTTATTTAATATTGTAATTCTAACACACAATTTTAATAAAACTTTACGTGGATTTTTTTTAAACGGTATTATTACATTTCCTCGTAGTCACTGCTAGAAGTAGATAGCAAAACTGCTAATTTACAACTTATACTTAGCTATTAACAACTTATTAAATAAAATAGTACATTACTGCAGCGGCAGGCAACTCAGGCATTGAAGGACGAACGTGAAAATGTGGGCCGAGGCGCAGCCGAGGCACACATACGTGAGTCCATCAATGCCCAGTTGCTGCCAAGGCTTGTATAGTACTTTTCTCAAATAATGCGCGGAAATTCAAACCAAGAAGTAACTTTTCTAACATTTTATTTTTATTTAAAATTACAGTAATTAAAAGCAAAGATAATTGAAAGTAACATCGCATTGTCTTGAGTTTCTACGTCTTTTACACAAATACTCTATATGTCGTTGCATATTCATGCACCGAAAATGCCAAAAATCAAACCTGCAACAAAAATAAAGAACGTGTAAAGTTGTGATGTTAGCTGTTTGACTAAAACAAAGTGGTAAATAGTACCTAGGTACTTATCAATACGAAAACTTACTTTAGGATCCAAATACACGATGCATACCCTTGTGATTGTCTTTTGTGCATTGCAGTTAGGTTTGGAGTCAACATGTTTTCTAATACAGTTCTTGCCGCTTTTTGAAAGTCGCTTGAACTCATTTATATAACAGATTAATTACTTAATTTAAATCGAATATAAAATATTTGACAAAACAACAAACCAAAATATTCTTCCCGCGCCAAGATCCATAGATAATACAAGGTTATTTTTTATGCCGCCTGTCCGAATCGTATGTTAAACGTAAGTTTTGTAACCAGGAATACGGATAAATGGGCGGGCGTTATTGCGATCATGACACTCTGTTACCGTGATTCGGAACTTGTAACAGTTCAAAATTGAACATGTTATCTTTTTCTCAAATATTTAATAAAAATAAAAATAAGAGGGGTTACTGACCTATGAACCGGCACTGGGAAAGATATTTTGTTTCTCCTTAATAATCCCATCGCCTCCAATTGGATGTATTACCTTTTTCTATCGCCTTGGAGACTCCATTTCTTTCAATTAACTTCTATTTTAGTGATAATTTGTAAATCTGCGAGATACAAAGAAGTCCAGGGTTGGAAAAAATAGTTGTAAACAATAATAAATAAAGTTATGTGAATGAATCAATAAATAAACTCGTTGAATAACTTACCATGAAGGGATGTTTATTCTCATTTTAATAAAAAAGGGGTTGTTTATGCAATTTGGGATGTCTTTCAATGCATATTGTCTGGCATTACGATATTTACTGCAATTACAACAGTATTCTTGTAGCACAAACTCTTTGATCACAGATAATTGTAGGCTATGACTGCGATTTGCAAATGCAACATTCACGAAATATCATATTTCTATATAAAAAACGAATACTTTTGCGGGATTTCTTTAACCTGAAAATATGTTTCAACAATAATAAACAATTCGTTGACACTTACATAGACAAATGCATTTGACATTTGGTGGCCGTTTTTGGAACTAAAGTGATAATCCATAGAGAAAAATCACTCTATATTTTAAAGAGAAGAAAAAAAAAGAGAACGAAATAATCCTTGGTAAATTATATCATTAAAAATTTATAAGGTAAAAGGAAGTCGAATGATTATAAAATATTAAAATAAACAAATAATAATTTAGTTATTCTAAATGTGTAAAATATGTTTAGGTTTGGTGTAAACACACATCGCGTTTCGTTTTCAGCAAAAATAAAAAAAAAACATTATTTGTAAATTAAGCTTGGGATTATGAATAAAGTAAAATCATTTAATATTAAAAGTAAAGGAAGAATACGAATTATTATATTTGTAATAAATAAACATTAAATAGAAACGATAACTAGTAAAAAGTTGTAAAAGGAACTAGACATAAAAACAATCTACCGTAGAATGGATCGTATGGCTTTCCTTTGTTCATAAACAAAAGACGAAGGGAAAATGTTTGTGGTAGCCAATCGAGAGCTCAGATTCTGTGTGGGCGTGGATTTTCCTAAGATTAAGCTACATGGCGCCAGATTTTAAAGTAGCCAATCATAATTCGCAATGGTGACGTGTAAAATTAAATGTTACCAGTTAGAGTCTATAAAGTACCCTTAGTAATATAATATGTGAAAGAACTGGCCAAGTGCGAGTCGGACTCGCGAGCAAGGTTCCGTGCCAGGGGAACGGCAAAAGAGGTCGCGTATGTATGTATGAGTCGGGGGCGTTAGGGCTGGATTCATCTTAAGGCTAGTATATTCGAAATTGTGAGATTTGGTGTATTTTCGATTCATCAATAAGCGATCAAATGTTCCTTTGTTTTGAATAGATGAAAATATATGCTTAGATTTTATAAACGACGTTGATCGTCTTACAGTAAGAAATATGATATCCATATATTCAGTATAGTAAACCTGCAAATACAATAAAAACTTTAATTGATTTTATGTTTTCTGAATAATACTTGGAGATTACAAATCCTTTACTCACAAATAATAGATATATGAATAGATTAAATGTTATGTGGAAGGATATTCAACGGTTACCTTTCAGTAAAAGTGACTTTGGGCTAAAAATAACGATAGAAACGGCGAATAGATGAAGAAATAAAAATGATGCCATTACTTTTGCACAAGAAAGAAAAGTTAGAGACAGAGAGGGTTTGAAATATTTTTAAAATACCATAGTATGTAGATAAACTCATTCAGTGACTGAAGAGGCAAATTGTAAGATGAGGCGACAAAATAGGGCATATACAACAGTGGGTTACGTATGTGAGTAATATTCGTTGTTAGCGATATTATACCCCAAGTTTGGTTGGTTAAGCATAATATCATTGGGTTCTTGTTATCAAATATTTGCTATTATTAAATAAAGCTATGCGTCAATTGGAAATAATAAAAAGCGGTTTGATAACTTATTTATTGAAAAATATGTATTCAAACGTACAGGGAAGGTTAAATCGATTGTGTCATTAGGAAATTAGAACAATATTTGCGTATGTGAGGAGTTTTGTAAATTCTAGAATAAGCAAAACTAATTATATTTATAATTATAACTATCGTCAGTATCGAAGTAATTACGGGTTCCTATTATTATATTCACGAGATAGGTAGATTAGTTCAGGGAGAAATTACCCCATTATTGGGTACATGAGAAAATTAGTGACAGGGCACTCTAAAAAATTAAGAACCAATAAGATTAAGCGTCATCAAGATTTTCCCAGAGGTAACTTTTCCGCATGTATATAAGGCCGGGCGCGGGGGAGCCGGCTCTCTTTCCTTTACTGCCACTCAACGAAGAAGACGCAAGACACTTCCCTCTGTAAGATGGCTGCTGAACAAGTTTTTCTTTAACTCAAGACCGAAATAGTCAGCAAATAAGTGAAAGCAACGAAAGTCTATGTGTATAGGTCTTGCACGGGCAAGTTTCTAACCTTGGGGAAATGTTTCAGATGAGCTTTAAATGGTAAAATTAAAGCCTGACTGAAATATATAGTTTGGTTGTGAAGTTTACATCAAATTAACGTAGCTGTATCAAGTAAATTCAAGAATTAGTGAAAATAGATTTTCTAAAACTAATTTCATATGAAATGAAATGTGGGAAAGGGAGTTTTTTTATCTTGAATAATTAAAAATAGGATTGTGTCGTATTGGGGCGATTCGCTATGGACTTTCGGGGTGGGTACTAGGTAAATTGAAGTTTATGATTGTGACGTCATAAACGGGCGGCCAATTCGTTGGTCTGCCTAGTTAGTCACATAATGTAACCCTGTGTTCTTGATTTAGAGAAAGGCTCTGTCCAAGTATAGCCGTCTGAACGTAGTTCTGTTCTCTGCTCAAGTCCCGAGGACAGGGTTTCATTATGCCTTTGGTTAGGGCCTAATGGTGTCCTACCTCCCACCATTAGCACGGCCAAGCTGTTAGGGAAATTAGGCGAGTATGCTTGCTCACACTGTACAGGAACGGGGCGACGTGTGGCGCTGGTAAGAACCACAAAAATTGGCATAGGAAATTCTCATGTAGTCTGAATTAGGCAGGTAAAATCATAGGTCAATTGTAGGGTTAATCGCGCGAAAATTAGGTAGAGTATCACAAAAACCTGGGGGGGTTTGTGATATTGGTGTTTTGAATCGTCGTCAATAGAGCGGAATAGGCGCATAAATTGCTAGGCAGGCATGTGGAACGAGCGAAAATCTAGTTAGGTAGGTCGTTACATTGTAAAATTAGCATTCTAGACTCGAAATTGTTGTAGGATAAGTTAGGCATAATTCAACAAAATGGCCGAATTATTATTTATCGATAGGAAAATTGCAAAGTGCATTACAAAATGGCCGCTATTGGATCACTAAGTGATGCATTTCATCCAAGCTAATTTTGATAAACAACATGGCGGATCATGACAAAAGTAAATTAAAATGTATGATATTTTTTTAGGTTGTGTCATAGGCAGGTAAATGCGAGCAAGTTGGAGGGTTAAATGGGAACGTATTAGTGAATTTGTTATCTTAAATTCTCAGTAATTCCGGAGAATAGGTACAGTGTTGTGGCATCTATGGGTGTTGTGAAGTGGCATTGTAAATAAATTTCAGTGAATGAAAAACATTTACCTACTATTGTGCTAAAGCTAGCTGGACGCACAATCTAATTAACTAATAGATTATCAAATCATAATAAAAGTAATATCTTTGAATTGGGCTGACTTTACTAATATTGACCATGGTTCAATCTGTTGACTATAAATAAAATAAAATATTTTGGTAATAAATGTGGATGAATGCTAAATAAAAGTCTGGGTGTAATGTTGACCCGTGATATTATTTGAGCCATGTCAATTCCAACTCATTAATATCACAAGACACAATTTTGAGTAAGCTTCCACAAATTAACAAAATAATGCACGGTGTATAGCACTAAACAATACTTTGACCAACATTTATATACTATGAAAGTATCAAATAAATTGGTGAATATGTTAAGTTCACGATTACTGGAATCAAAGTATTCTCTGAGTTAAATATTCTAAATCAAATTTAACAGTCGACTCAATTTGAAGGAAATCAATATCAAGTTTATCACACAATAATCATAAGAAGATTTATTCAATGCCATTTTGACAATGCAATCCAAAGCTATTGTTCAAAAGTAGGAAAGGTTTAACGCAAGTATTTATTTATTATATGTCCCTAAATTTAATAAACTTTCCTTCTGAAATCCCTAGATTTTCCAGTACTTATTCCCTTTTTTTAAGTTCATAAATTGTAAGATTGAATTTATGTTGATATAAGATAAATCAGAATTTAGAGAAAAAAAAAGAAAAAAAATTGATCTGGCCATCACATTTGAGAAAAGAATATCTCAATTGTGAAAAACTGGGAAATCGCTTGGAGCATTTTGCTTGTCCTCTTCTTGTTGGAATATACAGACAAACTTAGACTATCGACCATATACTTTACTTAAATTAAAGAATGATTGTAATTGGCTGGAAACTGGGGGAAAGCTGTCCAGTTCGGGTGACGAGGCTTACCATATTGAGCGGAGGAGGGGCTCGTATCTAGCCAGGAAAGCCACCCGGTTACAATCTATCATGAATATATAACACTAAAGATAGCAAATAAATTCTAAATCAGTGAGGAAGACGGTTTTCCCATACCTTGATTTCAGGCGACTATAACTCTTTAACTTGCTTCAATTACCTCTTATCTTGATAAACTAAGTCGACATTGGATGATTTACATTATTTAGAATAACGTTGTATATGACAAATAAACTAATATTTGGTAGCGGAGTAGAATTACCCAAACTTAACCTTCTTTATAGCTCGAGTTACCTCCATTTACCCTATTGTCTATTATGGCTCGATATACCCCCTTATACCCTACTAGTTTATAACAATTCTCCAATTAACTCGTAAATGTGAATTTGACCAATTTCTATTAACATTGTTCATACTTACTTCATTCAGCGGTATGTAGTTGGAAACGCTTATCTCTTTCCTATAGTATCTCCATTTCTAATCGCTAGAGGACTATTAAAATCTCCATGGTATAGTAACAAATATTAAGAATTAGTATGAGATTAAAATAAGCTCATTTAGGAAAATTACAAACTTAAATTCTATTTCCCTGGTTATATCAAAAGAGTGATAATATCCATTTGGTAGTAATTTTATTAAGTAATAATTGTAATAACAGGAATAATTGAGACCTAGTAATAAAAGCGAGTACTTTTGTTGTAGGATGAGGAATCAATACCATTAACTAGGAAACCATCTGATTACATTCTTCCTTGAGTATAAACACATTAAACTGAGGATAGGCAACGACCAACTATGCAATCCAATAGCGATGAGCGAAGCCCCATTTGTTTAAGCACATACTTAACGTTACAAAATATACTTACTAAACTCACCTTGTAGTCAGAGCGTTGGTTTCATATTCTTTGTTCAGAGCTAGGACATCTATACATCAAATTAGACGAATAGAAATAAAGAAATAAATCATAAAAGCAAACATTCAGATTTTCATAATATAATTTCAGTATTCGTTCTGGCATTAACATAGAAAACTAGGTGAGAGGCAACCCTAAGATACTTTTCCAAGATATTTAAATAACATTATTCCTTTTAAAGTTAGAAAGTTAACAAATTCTAGAGATTTTCTAAAACTGCAGTCGGGCCGGCTATGATTATTAAAATTTGTTAAGTAAATCCAAAGATATGAATTAAAACATTGTTGACATAGATAATAGATTCTTTATAACTGATAGTATAGTAGTAAAATAGGTAAATTCTCAATTTTTCATGAACACTTCAGGCGGACAATTGTAATTCATTGTTGAATTTATAACTAATTAGTGATAAATTTATCAATAAAGTTGATATAGCATGACCATGACTTCATAAGGTAGAAATCTAATGGATTAGGGTCCTCCGTAATAAAATAGATCGGTATTTTATTTGATAAACATAGTTATTTCTAAGCATTAAACAAAGTAACAGATTAGTATGAAATTGGGTCAATTTGGAATGAGCAATTAATATCTTAATTTCTATTCTGTAGGAAAATCAGGCAAAGTAATTTCCTTCTTTTATTAGTAATAGGTTCTTAGTTCATTATCTATCGAAGCATAAATAATTAAAGTTAGTCATGTAAAGTTAATATTTAATATCCACCCAGCAATATTCAAGAACTTAGGGTAATTACGGATTACAACTTGGGAAATATCACTAGACATCACGCGCTCATTTCTCACTTTACAAAAGCATTAATATTAGATTATTCTATCATGCAAATAAAATAGGGTTAGGAAAAATAAACTAGGCAAAACATAGATAAAAACGTTTAATGGAATCACAAGTAGGATAGTTAGTTCAGAGCCGTTTAGAGGCTAATCAACATGAATGGGATTTGTAGTTAGGTATGCGTTAGGTTAACTATGCTAGGGTTAGAATATCACCAATCCATATAGTAAAACAGTAAGAACTAGAATCCAATTAAAATCCCATCACCAGGTATAATAAGCGTTAGGTAATTAAGTTAGGTATCAAATGACATCATCATTTGTATCATATAGTTAGTTAGTTGGAGGGGGGGATCATCACAAACTTTACATTTACAAAGCCAGTTCCAATTTTAAATATTGATGATGATCACAGACCTCATTGGCTGTCGTGTTTCATTGAAAATTTCGTTCCATTTCTGAATTACACGTGTATAATGAGTTTCAGTACTAACCTTTACGGTCAGACGCAGGCAATTTTAGTATGAAAATCCATTATTACACGTTAGTAATGGATTTTCATACAAAAGTTGCCGGCGCGGTTTAGGTCTGTCCGGAAACTCCGATTTAGCACGAAGAAGGTTGTCAAAATAATGTTCGAATTTCCAAGCATGTTTGAGAAAACTTCTTAGTGCGCCACTTTGGATGGTATAACGACCTTAAAACGCTAGAAACGCAACATCATCATTGTGATGTGCCAACCCTTACGTATTATATCTACTTACTAACTATACTTATGAGTATGTGCATTTAACCAATAGATTTAAGGTTGATTATATTGTATTATGAGACACTCAATACACGGGATTCATCCAGTTCAGATGTTTGATTTATGACCTCCTTAGATGGCGACCCTTTGCCATAGGAGCTTGCCTCGTGCGTTCAAAGTCCGGTACTAAATATGGAGTGTGCTCTAGAAACAATTATGTGACTGAACTGAAGTGAAAGTGATCAAAATGAATTTTAAAATTAAATCATCTTCGCCAGTGGTGGTACACTTTTTCCCAAAAAACTCAGTTAATAAATATTATTGCGGAAAATGGGAAAACAATACAGCAAGGAGCAGCCGCAAAAGGTTGTAATTGCACAAAATGCTGTTGGGGGTCTGAATTCTGCCTCCACTGATCAGCTCCTGTTCCATATGAGCGTCAGTAACGTCGTATTGGTTGTTTTGACCATCATCGCAGTCATCGGGTCTATATACTTGTCGTATCGCGGGTATAAACGCTGCCACGGAAAATGGACGCGGAAAGCCATTAATGACCATTTTCTTCGAGGACCATCATTCCTGAGACGCCCACGCCCAGCCCAGGAAGGAAATAAATTTAAGATGGACATTGTGTGAGTGTGATTGGTGATCGTAATCGTAAGTGATCTACAAGTGTAATAATTTAAAAAAATCCGTGAGTGCGTACGTATTTAATCACTATTTTATTTTATATCCTCGTATGAACTGTATAATATTTTTTATTGAAATTTGAGTAAATCATGTATAATTGTTTGTAATATTACTATGTTATGGCTGATAAACTTGTCGAAATATATAGTAAAATAAAAAATATTCGTGATTATCTTGTAAAAGTAGGTGCAAAACGTAGAACAAGTAAGATAAAGTCAAAAAAATATACTAAAAGCACTACTTTGTATAATGAATTTAATTTAGAGTATGATATTTTGGTAAAAAGTATCGTAAAGTCAGAATTAAAGACAGAAACTGTTGAATATATAAATAACTTAAAAATAAGCGTAAATACATTGTATTCAAAGTGTTCTTCGAGTGATTGTGAGGAAAGCATCAATATGGCCAAATTCGATTTAAAAACGGCTCTTTCTCTTTTGCCTGTAATGACGGGTGACGAAAATGTCACAAAACAACTTATTTCAAATATCGAGTTATATGAGTCAATGTTGGAAGAGTCTGAGAAAACAGCTTTGATTAAATTTGTATTAAAGTCAAGGTTCTCGGAAAGCGCGAAATTGCGTTTGTGCGAATCTTACAGTTCAGACCTTATCCGAGATATCAGAGAGAGATTACTTTCCAAGAAATCTCACACGGCATTGCAGCAACAACTTCAACGAGCGAGACAAGATGATAAAACTATTTTGACTAATTAAAAAAAAATAACTTCGTTACCGTTGTAAGGAAGTTATTATTTTTATTAAATATTAAAATTTTAAACATCAATTCGAAACTTGTTTGTGATAGGCTCAAATTGTAGCAAATTAAGTTAGCTTTATAAAAATATAGATTAGAGATATCTGAAAAACGCTTCCTAAAGGTAGTTTTTTCGAAAATACTGAAACAAGTGCCAAGTTTTTCCAGCAGTACAGGCCACAGGGTTTCCAAGGGTTAAAACTTGGGTAAAACTACTCTCAAGGTACCTAATAACATCTGAAAAAATCGTAGTTACATGCGCGCTTGTGATATTTGCCTTTATTGTCGATATTGACTGCCATTTTTTGTTTTTCTAATAATTTACTGATATTTTTTAATGCTGCGTTATACTTTTTAAGTTTATTTCAAAACGGTTATATAAAAGTGTTATAATGTATATATAATTGGAATTGGCTATTTATTACCTTTCATTTGATATCCATATTGTTATAATAAAAAATAATAATATTTCCATAGGTGTGAAAGAAATTGACGGCACGCGACAGTGAATTTTTTTTTCGCTGTTTATTGTTACTAAAGAAATTTGTAACTTATATTTTTTCAAGTCTTCATTCTATAAGCTTTGTTATCGTATTTTTTGTTTGCAAATAAGAACATCAGTTTAATATTTACGGTGACCTAAATAAAAAAAAATGTTGTTGAAATTATTGGTTATGGTGTAATGTTGAGGAAACTTCTTAATAAATTGCATTTTTTATACCAGAAATGAATTCTACGTCATTAATTTATCCGAAAATGATACCAAACTTGGCTTAGTGTCTAAACTTAGGCAGTTATTAACCTCGGGCTTCGTTAAAGCAGAATTCCCCCCTCCCCCCATCTGCTTGAAAAATCCAGGTGGCTCCACTTCGTAAACCCATCTTAGGAACCCAAGGATCAATCCTACCGAAGGAAATCTTTGCTTCATGGATAGCCGTATTCTTCGTTTTTTTGCCTCCTACGAATGGGGCTAAAACCAGACGTACTATTATTTATTCTGTGCTCTCTAGCAAATCTTTGAAGGTCTTTTCAAAGATAAGCTTATTTTCATGACAGATTATTTTTTTATGATATAAAATATGAATATGAAATATAATAATAGGTTAGGGAAATAAAAGGTTCGATCTTAGAGCATTAATGCTCTCTAAGGGTTCAATGAATAATGACATGTTTGGGTAGAGTAGAGCGTAAACCTATACCTTTTTTATTGGTAGACTAGCTTCCGCCCGCGACTTCGTCCGCGTGGATATTAGAGAAAATCCTTAGGGAACCTTTAACCAGGATCCGACCAGCCATTTTTACGCGATTAGGCGGGTCCCCACCAAGCGCGCTGCCTCGCGAGGCAAGACGTTTACCGCGTGAGGCGGGCCTCGCACGAGGCTGCTCGCTTGGTGGGGACCAGCCTAATCGCGTAAAAACGGCTGGTCGGATCCTGGTTGAAGGTTCCCTAAGGATTTTCTCTAATATCCACGCGGACGAAGTCGCGGGCGGAAGCTAGTTTTTTACAATAATCAGAATTGGGTCCAGAGATATTAGTAGGTATCTCGTTCCCGTTCCAGTTCCAGTTCCCGTTCCCAGTTACCGTTCCCGTCCCCGTCCCGTCTCCGTTTCCGTCCCCGTCTCCTGGGCCTGAATTATGTCCACCGAGTTGGACTATAAATTAATGTTATTTTCGCAATCACCATCCCATAAAACCTCAAAAACGACATCCACATCGATTTTCATGTTTACTTACCCCATTATATATTATCCCTAAGGGATGATTTTCAAAATATCAAAATATGTTACTGCCTATTTCTTTTTAGACGTGCTCCTACGAATGTTAAAGTTGTAATGTCTATTTTATATTCTTTTTCCACACAAAATTGGAACTTCGTTTTTCCCCTTCAGGGGTTAAATCATGTCCACCGTGTTGGACTTCAAAATAAATGTCATTTTCGCAATCACCATCCCATAAAACCTCAAAAACGACATCCATATCGATTTTTAAGTTTACTTACCCCATTTACCCCCTAAGGGGTTGATTTTCAAAATCACAAATTGTATGTTTGTCTATTTATTTTTAGACGTGCTCCTACGAAGTTTAAAGTTGTACTGTCTATTTTATATGCTTTTTCCATACAAAATTTGAACCCCATTTTCACCCCTTTAGGAATTAAACCATGTCCACCGTGTTGGACTTCAAAATAAATGTCATTTTCACAATCGTCATCCCAGAAAACCCCAATAACGACATCCATATCTATTTTTAGGTTTATTTACTCCATTGCACCCCCATTTCATCCCCATAGGGGTTGAAATTCCACCAATAACAATATAGTTGCGTTAGATTTCCATCCGTAAGCCTAAATTACAAATTTAGCGATTTTTATTTCCAAAATAAAGGATTATCTTCCAAACACAACTTCATCCCCCTTTTCACCCCTTCGGAGGTAGAATTTTGAAAAACACTGAGATACGTATTTGTTTATTTTCAATCATCAACCTAAACACAAAATTTGAAGATCGTAGCTTCAAAACTGAGGGACTTTCATACAAACTTTCATCCCTTATTTCATCCCCTTAGGGATAGAATTTTCAAAAATCCTTCCTTAGTGGATGCCTACACTGTATAAGGTATCTGTGTGCAAAATTTCAAGTCTCTAGGTTAAGCGGTTTGGGCTGTGCGTTGATATCTCACTCAGTCAGGACTTTGAATTTTATATATATAGATATATTATTATCTAATCTAATATACCATATAATAATCAAGTTTGACTATATGAAATACTTATAAAGGCAATGTAAACCGTTAAAAACCTTGTTACTGCATCAGCACACAACTGCTATGGTGAACGGACGAGCGCATTTCTTATTCCTAGACTAATCAATTCTTTACCTACCGCCACGCGTAATGCTATTACGAAAAACAGTGTGATAGGTTGGGGCCCGGCCACGGTGCCAGAAAAGGCTCTGGTTTTGTCAGTATACTGTACGGGTACGTACTTTATGGTACTGAAAAGGAAAAAACCAGTACCACTGTATTTCACGAGTCGTAGCACATTTTTTGTGGCCCAGCTGCAACCCATGGGTCCTGGCCCGGCCACGCTTCTATCATCAATTATAGCTAACTTTATGACATTATTTATATGGGGGGTTACTGTAAGGGTTACGTACCTTAAAAAAACGTATTATTTCTTTTAAAAAGTTAGTTAATGCAGTTTAAACACAAATTTCACTTTGGACGACTAAGCGCCTGGCATAATTTGAGAGCAATAACGTAACTTTATGTTAATGAGTATGTGTACAGGCGCTTGTAGTAAAGCCAACAGGGAACCCTTATAGTTTCGCAATGTCCGTCTGTCTGTCTGTCCGTCCACGGAATAGCTCAGAGTTCTTTAGCTCTAGAAAGCTGTAATTTGGTATGAATGTGTATATTTATCACGCCGGAAAAATTGTAGGATTACAACTTGAGCTCTTGTACAAATTATGTATTTAATATAAACAGATAAGATATTTTTTTTATATGATCGTGAATAGCTCTGATTTGTGAAATGCTTGTGTTCAGTGTGTCACTTCACAACGCAATTTATTTTTTGCCTTCACCAAAAAGAATTGATGATGACGATGGTAATGATGATGATGATGAAGATGATGGTGATGTTGAAGGTGATGATGATGAAGGTGATGATGATGAAGGTGATGATGATGAAGGCGATGATGATGAAGGTGATGATGATGAAGGTGATGATGATGATGAAGATGACGAAGAGGGTGATGATGATGATGATGATGAAGGTGATGATGATGAGGGATATGATGATGAAGGTGATGATTAATTTGATGAATGCTAATGGACGATTAGCAATTAATAATTATTGCTAATGCTAATTATTCCATTACTAGTACCTACTTATCTAAAAACAGATTTTCTTCAATTTTGTTAAACGCAGTTCAATATGCTTATGAAACCCAAGCTTATGTACATAATTTGTACAAGAGCTCAAGTTTTAATTCTAAATTTTTTACGGCGTGATAAATATACACATTCATACCAAATTACAGCTTTCTAGAGCTAAAGAACTCTGAGCTATTTCGTGGACGGACAGACAGACAGACGGACATTGCGAAACTATAAGGGTTCCCTGTTGACTTTACTACAAGCGCCTGTACACATACTCATAAACATAAGGTTACGTTATTGCTCTCAAATTATGCCAGGCGCTTAGTCGTCCAAAGTGAAATTTGTGTTTAAACTGCATTTAACTAACTTTTTTTAAAGAAATAATATGTTTTTTAGGGTACGTAACCCGTACAGTCACCCCCTATATAAATAATGTCATAAAGTTAAGGTCAAGCTACACAGCGGGCGTGACGGGGCGCGGCGTGACGGGGCGCGGCGCGACGGGGCGCGACGGGAGTTCACACTGCGGGCGTGATCACGCATACGTTCCGCCCCGCCGCGCTTTCGATCTGTATTCACGCTCGGCACGACGGCGGCGTGGCGTGACGGGACGCGACACGTCGCGCCACGCCGGCCTGTGTGACGTCTGCCATAGTATCTAGTACATTACAACTTCTCAGCGTCGCGTCGCCGTCCCGTCCCGTCACGCCACGCCCGCTGTGTGGCTTGGCCTTTAGCTATAATTGATGATAGAAGCGTGGCCGGGCCAGGACCCATGGGTTGCAGCCGGGCCACAAAAAATGTACTACAACTCGTGAAATACAGTGGTACTGGTTTTTTCCTTTTCGGTACCATAAAGTACGTACCCGTATAGTATACTGACAAAATCAGAACCTTTTCTGGCACCGTGGCCGGGCCCCAACCTATCACACCGAAAAACAAACAAAATTTAAATTAAAAGAATATTTTCTGTCTTTATTACAATTCAATTTCTTGCTAATTACTGACAGAACCATGCTCGATCTCCTAATATATTTTTAAATTAATTAACATAATAATATGTAAATTAACAAACACTTATCACTTAATTGTCTACGTGTATGAATCTCTCAGGTACTAAGTATACTCAAACTCTAGAGCTTTAAATAGTACTTTTTTGTAAAATATAAAATGTATTACACTGTTTCTGGTAATAAATAAAATAAAAAAAATAAAAACAATGATTGTCTCGTTTCTTTTATTTTGTTCTAAAGGATTATAATTACTTACTGACTTACTCCGATGGCTCACGCTCAGCGACCCGAAGTGAGTCTTGGCCTCTGCACAACTGCTCCCCTCTTGCGCAATCTCTTGCCAGTCGCTAGTCTCTAGGAGTTAAGATATTAAAAAGGATTAATAGTTAGAGATAATATTAATATTGTCTGAATACAAGATCTCTATCTTTTCGATTTCATTGTCATCACCATCGTCAGCTATTTTAAAAAGGGTGGGCCATTACCCACAACGCAGGGCCAAGCAGTAGGGAACAACTACCTTTCAAAGCATACAGCAGGGATCTCGAGATAGTAAATTTTTGGTCACCCATTGAATGACTTTTATGGAAAAGCGGAGTCTCTTGTGACAGGCATTCTCTTATGTAAAAGTGAAGGGGTGACTGACATACCTGACTGGCACAGTCCAAACCACTGGACCTAGAGACTTGAAATTTTGTGCATACCTATATACTTTATACAGTGTAGGCATCCACTAAGAAAGGATTTTTGTAAACTCCGCCCCTAAAGGGGTGAAATGGGGGTTCAAAGTTTGTATGGAAAAAAATATTAAATAGATATTTCGACTTGAGACTTCGTAGGAGTACTTCTTAAAACAAATAATGTTTCGTGGTTTTCCGAAAATCAACCTTTAGGGGGTCAACGTCCAAAATCGGTTGAAAAATCAACGCACAGCACAAACTACTGGAGTTAGAGACTTGAAATTATAAACAAAGATACTTAACACAGTGTAGGCATTTACTAAGAAAGGGTTTTTGGAAATTCCACCCCTAAAGTGGTAAAATGGGGGTTCAAAGTTTGTTTGAAAAAAAATATCGACATTTCGACTTGAAACTTCGTAGGAGTATTTTCTTTAAACAAATAATCAAATAGGTGTTTCGTGATTTTCCAAAAATCAACCCTTTGAAGGTAAATGGGGTAAAAAAGGCCAAAATCGATATGGGTATCGATATTGAGGTTTTATGGGATGTTGATTGCGAAAATAGCATTTATTTTGAAATCAGACAAGGTAGACATGATTTAACCCCTAAAGGGGTGAAATCGGGGTTCAAAGTTTGTGTGGAAAAAAATATAAAATAGACGTTTCGACATGAAACTTCGTAGGAGTATTTCTTAAAACAAATAATAAAATACGTGTTTCGTGAATTTCTGAAATTGGTAGGGATGTCGTTATTGAAGTTTTTGGGATGTTGATATAGCGAAAATGGCATTTATTTTGAAGTCCAACACAGTGCCTGTATTCAAACCCTAGAGGCACTGGGCTTCATATTTTAAATAATTTCGAATTGAAACTTCGTATGAGTACTTCTAAAAAAAATTGTAAACAAACTGAATTGGATGTCCTTTTGAGGTTTTATGGGATGTTTATTGCGAAAATATCATTTATTTTGGGGTCCAACACGATACGATGCACAGTATTTAACCCCTAAAGGACTGAAAAATCAACTTTTTAATGGAAAATTTCACGGGAACGAAACGGGAACAGGAATGACAACGAAGAGGGTAAAGGGAACTATTAATATTTAAATGTGAAAAATTAATGTTTGGATGTTTGTTATTCAATCACGTAAAAAATGGCTGAACGAATTTGGAATGGCACACATAATAGAATAGTAATAGCCTTGGTGCCCTGGGTTAAAATATCTACTTAATTTTTATCCCCGTCCAAATATTTTCCGAATGTCCACGCGGGCGAAGTCGCGGGCAAAAGCTAGTTGTACTATAAAAGGGGACACCGGCCACTAATTACTGTAACGCAAACTTTTTTATTGAAATAAAATAGTTAGCGATAGTTGAATACCCGCCACAAGTGCGTGGAAAATGGAGGATTAACCATTTTATGAAATAAGTAGAATTACTGATACAATTTAGAGTTTTCAGAAATATTTACAAGATAAAAATTTGTAAGACTGTTGTCAGCCACAAAGCGTTGACTAAGCGAATTATATTTTTCAGACAATTTTCGTAATTGTAGCGGCGAGAATTTTTTTAAATTAGATTTCAAAGCCATCTTGGTAATAACGAGTGAGAACCAATAATTTTCTAACAAAGATAGTTTATTAGCATTTACAGTTGCTTCTTTTAAATGAAAGATAATATTTTAAAATTATTCTACCTTTTGACTTCTGAAATTTGGCAAGATTCCAACTGTTTGGTGAAACACATTATTTCTCCTTTATCTAAATTTGTATCGGTGCGGGTTACAGAAAACAGGTACGGCTGAATTGTCCAATGAACATAAGGTTACCACGAAATATCGGTCAGATAAGAAAAGGCCTTTCTAAGAAAAGTAACAGACATGTTTTTCAGTGCCTACGCCGTAAAAAAATTACTACAAAACCATTTTTTAACCAATTTAAATATTTAGAGCCTAATTATTTAGTAACGCAAAATTTAATAGGGTATCCTCATTTTATTGTTTGAAGCTTTCGTTTAATTATAACCCTATTTAATATTTAAGTATTCTATATTTATTAATAAAATATATTAAAGCTCGCGCACGGTTTAATATTTTTTTGAATAGATTTTAGAGTTTATTTGCCAATACATTGGCTAACTTAGGTAAAAGAGTAACTTAAAAATAGTGAATAGTAATTTTCAACGTAATGAATTTAATTACTCTATAGTTAATTTGCGATAACACACCTTGTGTGTTTTCCTCTTATTGGGCGAAAGAAACGATTTTATTCGTAACAGCCCCCCTAGCATGACCACCCAAACGCTATATGATACAGCGTTTTATCACGTTTCGCTGTCAAAAGAGAATGGACTTTGCCAGTTGAGTGTCGATAAAACGCTATATCACGCGATATTATGTCGTATTTCGGTGGTCATGCTATGGGTTACGCAAACTTTGTTAACGTGAGTTATGTATTCTGTGCTCCAACACCAACCGCAATAATTTTTATTTATATTTAAGGCGACTAGCTATCTGAAATGATCGTTTTTGGAGGCGAACTGCTCTTAAATTAGCCAGCAAAAAATTCCACAAAAAATATATTTTACACCTTGATATATGGCCTATAATTGGTACATATGAAAAGTTTGAGACATATTAAATACTGTGCAAAAATAATTTTTGAAAAGAGGCTGTTTTGAACTTTAATTTCCGAACTACTCCTAAACTACAAGAGATATGTCTATGAATATTATTACACCACAATGGCAATTCATTTCTCTTGAAACGGTACATAGGGTTTTTAAAAATAATCATTAGTTTTGCTAAAAATATTTTTTTTCAATTTCACAACAAATTTCCACGCAGGGGCGATGAGATTGAGAATCAGTCGGACGCTGACGCTCGAAGGGGAGGGCCGCGCTCTGCGCTGCCGCAATCCACGTGGTTACGCGAAATAAAAAATCTATTGCTAAGGTGCCCACACTTCTATTGAATGCGTTACACGTTTTATTTTGGTTAGAAGTTTGTCTTAAGTTTTTCTTGAATAATTATTGTCCCTTACTACTACTTTTCTTTGCGAAAGGACACTTTTTGTGAATGAACAATTAATTGGTTTAGTCTGTAAATGCCAGATTCTACAAATGCCAACTTAGTTTAAAACGCCAGATTCTACTAATTTTATATTTATTTTTCTTTCCTTCGTTAAAAATAAAGGTTATTATATGATTTAAAAAATCTTTATTGTTTTTTTTATTAACATTTCGACAAAAAAAAATCTTACTCACGCGGGGTACGGGATTGGAGAAGGAGAACACTGTGTTACAGAGACGAAAATTTTTATTTTTTTTCACGGTTTCAGAGTTGGACCTATAGTAAAAGTTGTTCAGTATGAGAGTCCCTATCTACCATATTCGGCATAAGAGGTTATTTTGTAACACGTTGTATAAATGAAAAAAAGAAAAGTCAAGAACAAAAAAACCTTTTTTTTCACAAACATTAAGACTTTTATGACACAACTAAGTCAATTAGTTAGTATTATGTAAAAGCTATTTAGCTAAGTAAAGTTAGTAAACAAGAGATATGGGACAAACAACCGAATTTCAAACGTCAATAAGGTTGAAAAACGCTTGCACCTGTTTTTTTTTAACTAGTAAACATTATCTAGTGATCCCTAGTTAAAAAAATGAGTGCAAGCGATTTTCGACCTTATTGACATTTATCAAAATAACGGTTTTAATGAATCATCAGAGTAAGTAAACGAGAATACGGCAAGAAACAACCGAATTTCAAACGCCAATAAGGTCGAAAATCGCTTGCACCTGTTTTTTTTACTACAGATCACTAGACAAACTTTTCCTACCTTCACTTGTTTTTTCATTCGACATTCGTTTGTTCTTCCGAAATCGTATAATTCAAATATAGACAGTTCAAAGCCCGAAAAGTATGAAAGAAAGTTCATTAGTTTACATAACTGCTTTATTTTATTTAAGACTAAAATGCAACGTATTAATAAATAACATTTTTGTATAGCGCGCGATCTGTCTAACGAACGACGTGTGACATAACGTAACTTGTTACGAGATCCAACGCGCTTCCTGATAAATAGCGCGTTATAACATAGCGTGCCTATTTAATAGCGCGCTAGAAATCAATAGCACATAATATAGTCTGTAGCGTGCTATTGCTTTATAGGCGTTTTGAACAACTCTAACATAAAAATAGAAAAGCAATAAAAGAGAATTCTTGTCTGGGAATGCTGTATTTCTTGCACTTACGTTGTTCATCAGTCCTCTTTCCCTCTCTCATACACACGTCTCCCTGTTACTCATCCTTTCGTTCCATTCCACGCCTTTAACCCATCCTACACTTCCGATGATAAAAAATAACTTTTTGTAAATTTATTGGATCATATAAATATGGAAATGATTAAAAACCTTATTAGTTTTTTTTATTTACAACTTTTCAATAAAAATGAAAACATCCAAAGTACCAGGATCACATACTTAAATATGGAAAAGATTAATTGCTATGATAAAAAAAAACTTTATTGTCGTCTCTGCAACACATTATTGTTCTCCTTCCAATCCCGTACCCCGCGTCAGTAACAATACTATTTTTTATCGAAAAGTTAATAAAAAAAAACAAAAGAGAATTTTTAAATCATATAATAACCTTTTCAATATTTATATGATCCTGGTACTTAAGCGACGTTTCTATATATTTTTATCGAAAAAAATTTTTTTTTAACATAGATGTTAATTAAGCCTTTTCCATATTTGTGTGATCCTGGTTCTTTGGAGACGTTTTTATATCAAATTTTTTATCCCTATCTACTTTGGGTTATTTTGTAACACGTTGTATACGTTATTGCATTTCTCCCTGCCATATTGTATACAACGTGTTACCAACATTTTCATATCAGGGTCCATTCGTTTTTGAGAAAATCGTGAACTTGAAATATACATAATGACTTAAAATAAACATTTGATTTGGTAATGTCACTGCCTAGTGAGCCGGAGGTCGTAATAGTTTGATCACCACCCTGGGACCATTTGTATTTGCATGAACATGTTTATTGGTCCCCTGTGTCTAGGTGAAATAGTTTTTTTTAGTTGACAGGTACCTACTTAGTTTCATCATTGAAATAGTATTTGACTGAAACAATTATTTTTATTACCACACCAGTTAGTAACTCATCAATAATATTGTGCTATTCTTACTCTATAGATATTAAGTTGAAGAAGACCTTGTAGGTACCCATTATTCCATATTCCTAAAAAAATAAAAACGACGTACACCCTACAGTGATGTTTCGATGCGGAGTAACGGCGCACAGTGATCAATTATTAAAAGTTAGCGTCCCATAATTATTTTTGGTCAATGTGTCCGTAGTTCGAAAAAACATTTTATTAAGACTTAAAGGTAAGTTGTTTACATTATACTAAAACGTTAACATTATGCAGTCAGTAGTTAAATAGATATGTCAGTTCAAAGTGCTCTCGAAAGCAAAATTATTAAAACAAGACTGATTTATCATTTTTTCGCGCTTCTATTCAAGTTAAGTTGGATACGTATCAGTATAAACTGTGAATTGAAAAAAATGGTGCACATTAAGTAAGGTCTGTACTTTTTATTGGTATATAAACAATAAATAAAATTGATCGATTTGTATCATAAAAAAAATATAATATTAATGTAACGGTATTTACTAACTTTTCTAAGTTTGAATTGTGCTACGTTAAAAAGTACAAATTAGTACACTATGATTTTGATCCTATTATATAGCAGGAAGTGTCCGTTATTTAAAAATATGCAATTTTTTTGCGGTGATTGCCGGTTTCTATCTTAAAAAGTGTTTTTTTCGGTAATGGTGCCTCAATAAAAAATATTGATTTATTCACTATTTTATCATTAAATCGACCAGTGAAGGCGCTATCGAAGGACAATAAAGATAAACTACTGTTATATTTTGGAGACATTAGAAGTATCGGAACTGCCTACTACAAGCAGGGACAGTCTTTAAAAATGTTATTAAAACCTTTAGCAACCTGTAGCAACTTCAAGATTTTGGCAAAAATGTTCCCGTACTATTAATTGATTCCGGAATCAAAATGAGGAATGGCTTTAGCAAATAGAAATCACCTCTGGCGGGCAAGAAAGTGTGCCCTCTACGTCTACGTCTAGAGAGGCAGGTCGTCCAAAAAAGAGCTTTTGTGACCTGTCCGCTAAAACTAAACGTAAAAGGTTATATAAATAGGTGTAAGCAAAAAGTAAAGAAGAATCCCGTCTAAGTTGCCACGGGTGAGCCGATTTTTTTCATTATTTATTCATCTTAATATAAAAATAGTAAAGAAGAACTCTGTCTTGCTGCTTCGATGAAGCTATTCTCAGAAGGAAACCGGAGTGCAGCTTCACTTGTCCCAGACGTAACTACCTTACCTGATAAAGGCCAGATTATAACAGAAACTGGTAACCCACACGGTTTCGCGTATTTTAATTCATCAATCGAAAGTTTTGAAAAATTTTTGACTCAAGTGCAGAAATCACATTCAAGTGGGGTGCTTATGTTTTGTTCGTAATATTTCAAAATTTCGTCCGTATTTTCAGATCCTGTAATATCTAACATATTACCTGTAAAACATAAACATGTAATGCCAATTGAAATACTTAATCTTTTACAAGAACCTGAAGTAGTGTTAGATGAGGAGTAACGTAACAAAGTACATAAAATGTCAAATTATGTGAAGTGATGTTTCGATCAAACTATTTAATGTTATAAATACATCTGTAATTCACGATTTTGGTATTTAATAATTTCGTCCCCCTAAATTTATAAAATTGATCACTGTGCGGCGGGTGGCGGGGCGCGAAACACTTGGCCACGCCCGAACGCTCAAGGTCATTGGCGCTCATAGGGGCCTTAAAATCCATGCACAGTTCGATATTTGACCGAGTGAGCGTAGCGTTTCCGTTTCAGCTTGGGCAAAAATGCTTTCGTATGTCTGTCCGGCTGTCCGAGTGTCCGTTTGTTCCTCTACAGGTCGCATTTCTCAACCGATTCTCGTGAAGTTTTGTGGGCAGCTCCCCTACTCTTGACGGCGATAGATGGGATCGAGTTTACATCTGCCCCCCTAGCATGACCACCAAAACACCGATATATATCGCGTGATATAGCGTTTTATCACGTTCAACTGTCAAAAGACAAAGGATTTTGTCGGTTGAGTGTAGATAAAATGCTATAATTACGCGATATATTTCATGTATTATCGGTCATGCTAGGGGAGTAGGATCGAATAAACGTCAAAAAATCTGTAACATTTTCCAAGGTTTCTTCATTATACCGTTGTGACGTTTACTCGATCTCGACATTCTCGATTGCGTCAGGAGTACCTAACCCCCGGTTAGATAATTTAGATTTTTGTCGATAAAGTTTTTCGAATTAAAAAAACTTTTTTAGCCATTTAGATTTTTTTAATAACGTCACAAACGCGTTGTCTGCAGCTCACAAAACCTCCTGTTACTTTTGTTAATAAAACAACATTTGCAATTCAAATAAATTTTACAATATGCTCTTGTCATAACAATTTTCTGTGGCATAATTATAATTATTTTACAAAGCAAAAACGAAATAAGTAAGTACGAAATGTTATTTTATGCCTTACCATTCCGATTGGTATTAACATACCTATTATTAATGAATCTACATTTCACATTCAAGTAAAAGAAACGTGCAATGCTCTTAACTATATTTTGTGACATGTTATAAGTATTATTTGTAACTAAAATGTGTATAATAGATAGTTTAGTTTTTATTTTATTATAATGGAAAAAGGTTTTGTAAAATATTTTTGCAGTCATGAACTTTTTTCTTCAAATCCGTCTGCTGAACTAAAAGGTGTTAAACTTTTCAAGTAAAAACCTAGGTACTTAGGTATCTATAGTTCTGTTTTTTCTTCGTAACGTACCTACATATTATTTAACTCACTGAAATCTTACATTTTTTTACACGTTTTTATTAGGTTGATTTGTTGTTTGTTTGTTTGTTTCTCAACAAAGTTGGCAAACGATTTTATACTAGCTTTCCGATGAGCTAGAGACTTGAAAGATTGATCATAGGTCAGAACTGGAAGGCAATGCAATATTATAGATGTATTCTGTGATTCTAGTGTCATTGAGCAGATCTGATATTGGAGCCGGAAGAAGGTCACAGGAACTCTGTGATGAGACCATACAACCCCGATGTTTGGGCTCGTTAGAATCGTCTTGACGAGTACTCTGATAGGAGTTGAGGTCCAGGGTCTGATCATGAAGCCGGAAGGCTATGCCACTGGAACACATTATTGAAACCGTGCGACCCCATCGAGTTTGGGCTTATTTGAATCGTCTTGACGATTACTTTGTTGGGAAATAGTTTCCAGGGTCTGATGATGGAGCCGGAAGAAGGACACAGGAACTCTATAATATAACCACACTATCCCATCGAATTTGGGCTCATTTGAATCGTCTTGACGAGTGATTTGTTAGAAAATAGTGTCCAAGGGTTTGATGATGGAGCCAGAGGTAAGCCACTGGAACTCTGTAATTCATCATCATCATATCAGCCACACGACACCCACTGCTGGGTATAGGCCTCCCCTAAGAATCTCCACGACGATCGGTCCTGCGCTGCCTGCATCCACTGGCTTTCCGCGACCTCCACCAGATCGTCGGTCCACCTTGTCGGGGGCCTACCCACGGAGCGTCGTCCGGTGCGCGGTCGCCATTCCAGAACCTTTCTGCCCCAACGGCCATCGGTTCTTCTCGCTATGTGTCCCGCCCATTGCCACTTTAGCTGAGCAATCCTTCGAGCGATGTCGGTTACTTTAGTTCTCCTGCGGATCTCCTCGTTTCTGATTTGATCACGTAGAGAAACGCCGAGCATGGCTCTCTCCATTGCAGGCTGAGTGACCTTGAGCCTCCTTATGAGACCCATAGTTAGCGGCCACGTTTCACTGCCGTAAGTCATCACTGGCAACACACACTGGTCATAGACTTTCGTCTTGAGACACTGAGGTAAGTCGGACGCGAAGATTTTTCGAAGCTTCCCGAATGCTGGCCTGGCCGTTAATGTTGATGCCGAGTCATTCCAGTCCAAGAGCTTAAAGATGTCCTCCAACGCAGCTGTGAACAGTTTCGGAGAAATAACGTCTCCCTGTCTCACACCACGCTGCAGTTGGATAGGATTTGTGTTCTGGTTCTGAACTCGGATCGTCATGGTGGCATTTTGGTATAAGTACCTCAACACCTCGATATACCTATAGTCCACTTGGCACCTTTGGAGAGACTGCAGCACCGCCCAGGTTTCAATCGAATCAAAGGCTTTCTCATAGTCCACGAACGCCAAGCAAAGTGGCTCATTATACTCCTCAGTCTTCTGTATAATCTGCCGCAGCGTATGGATGTGGTCTATGGTGCTAAAGACTTTTCGGAACCCGGCTTGTTCGGGAGGTTGGAAGTCGTCGAACTTGCGAGCGAGACGATTCGTAAGGACTCTCGAAAACAACTTATAGACATGACTCAGAAGCGAGATGGGTCTATAGTTCTTTAAGAGGGACTTGTCACCCTTTTTAAAGAACAAGATCACCTCACTTATGTTCCATGTCTTTGGTGTTCTGCCCTGGACGATGACGGAATTAAAGAGCTTCTGGAGGACTTTGAGTATCGGCTTACCGCCCGCTCTCAGAAGTTTCGTAGTGATTCCATCGTCACCCGCCGCCTTGTTGTTTTTCAGCTGTTTGAGAGCCATACTAATCTCGTACAGGCTGACGTCTGGGATATCTTCGGTATAGTGTCGGGAAAGCTTGGCTCTGGGGTCTTTAGCCTTGCTTTCAACAGGTGTCTGCGTGGAATATAACTGCCCATAGAAGATCTCGATCTCCCTCAGGATTTCAGGCTTTGATGAAATGATGCGTCCGTCGTCAGTTTTCAGCTTCGTCATCTGGCTTTGCCCAATAGACAGATCTCTTGCGAACACTTTGGAGCCTTTATTCCGCTCGATGGCCTCTTTAATACGATTCGTATTAAATTGGCGAAGGTCGCTCGTCAAAGACTTAGATATCTGTCTATTAAGCTGCCGATAACGATTAGCATCTACTGAACTCTGGAGCCTCATTTCACGTCTCTGATCCATGAGTAGGAGTGTGTGGTCGGAGAGTTTCTTTATCTTGGGACGGCGGGTCTTAAAGAGCTTGGACCCTACCGTACGGACAGTATCCACCACCATGTTGTTCAGATCGTCCACATCTATGCTGTTCTCAAGGGCTTCGAAGCGGTTTTGGACTTCGAGTTGAAAGCTCTCGGGGTTTTGAATATGGGCCGGCAATGGTCGAATTGTTGATTTTATCAGTCGAGATCTTTCCAGCTTTGGGTTGATATTCAATGTGCCACGTACCAATCGGTGATCGCTCCCCGTCTTAACAGCGTTGATCACAGTGACATCATTGAATATTTGCTTTTTCGTCGACATGATGAAATCTATCTCATTTCTGACTTTACCGTCCGGACTGACCCAGGTCCAATTCCGGCTTTCCGGCTTTCTGAAGAAGGAGTTCATCATAAAGAGGTTCTCCTTTTCCATAAAGTCAGCCAGCATCTGGCCTCTGTCATTCCGTTGCCCAACTCCAAATTGCCCCACTCTCAGCTCATCACCGCATCGTTTCCCCAACTTTGCATTGAAGTCCCCCATCACAACAGTGTAGTGGGTTTTGTAGCTATGCATGGCTTTAGAGATCTCCTCATACATAGCCTCCACTTCGTCATCTTGGTGTGTCGAGGTCGGTGCGTAAACCTGTATAACATTCAGCGAACACCGTTTGGATATTCTGAGTATTAGGTACGCCACCCTGGTCGACACACTTCCGATGGTAATCACGTTGTTGGCAAGGGACTTGTGGACGATGAACCCGACACCACCTTGGGACTGTTGGTCGCCCTCCCGGTAGTAAAGCAAGTTACCGGAGTTGAGGATTATCGAGTCCTCTCCCGCTCTTCGGACTTCAGATAACCCGATAATGTGCGCGTGTTATAGGTTGCCAGGTGCAGTTGTCGTCGTTTTTGGTAGCCGAGCCGCACCCGGGGATTCTTAGCACCCCCTGCCCCGCCGTTACCGTAGCCGCTACCGTAGCTAGGAATAGCGGGGCTGCCGGGGACTGGGGGCCAATTTTTTGATCCATTGTACATGAGGGGGGGGGGGGGGGTTTGCCATAATCGCCACGCTTGGCAGGCGGGTTGGCGATCGCAGTAGGCCGAGGTTTTTTGGAGACGCTGCTGCCCGTCTCTTGAAGGCTATGCTCCCTTAGTCGCCTTTTACGACACCCACGGGATGATAGGGGGTAGTGCTATTCTAGGCCGGCACATACACGGCAAACTCTGTAATTACTTACATCAAAATGATCTTCACCCACATATTTAGTACTTTTAGGCCCGATCATGTCATGCCTAATGGCTTTGTACCACTTCTTTCTTTTTTTAACACGTTTTTATTAGGTTGCTTTCGCGTTTGTTTGTTTGTGTGTTTCTCCACAAAGTTTGCGAACGATTTTATACTAGCTTCCTGATGAGCTAGAGACTTGAAACTTTAAACATAGGTCAGAACTGAAAGGCAATGCAATATTATGGTGTCATTGAGCTGATCTGATGATGAAGCCGGAAGAAGGCCACAGGAACTCTATGATGAAACCATACAACCCCATCGTGTTCGGGCTCGTTAGCATTGTCTTGACGAGTACTCTAATGGGAGATGAAGTCCAGGGTCTGATGATGAAGCCGAAAGGCCATGCCATAGGAACTCAATATTAAAACCGTGCAACCCTATCAAATTTAGGGTCGTTTGAATCATCTTGACGAGTTCTTTGTTAGGTAATAGTTTCCAGGGTCTGATGATGGAGCTGGAGGAAGGACACAGTAACTCTTTAATAAAACCACGCTACCCCATCGAGATTGGGCTCGTTTGAATCGTCTTGACGAGTACTTTGTTGGGAAATAGTGTGCAGGGTCTGATGATGGAGCCGGAAGAAGGCCACTGGAACTGGGTAATAAATCCATGCAATCCCATCGAGTTTGGGCTCCTTTGAATCACCTTGACGAGTACTCTAATGGGAGACGAGGTCCAGGGTCTGATGATGAAGCTGAAAAGCCATGCCATAGGAACTCAATATTGAAACCATGAAACCCCATGGAGTTTGGGCTCGTTTGAATCGTTTTGATGAGTACTTTGTTAGAAAATAGTTTCCAGGGTCTGATGATGGAGCCGGAAGAAGGCAACTGGGACTCTGTAATAAAACCATGCAACCCCATCGAGTTTCTGGGCTCGTTTGAATCGTCTTGACGAGTGCTCCGATAGGAGATGGTATATTTTTAGTCTTAGCTCGTTAACTAAAAAGTAGAAAATAAAAATTTACTAAAAAAAACTTTTTTAAAAACACGTTTTTAAAACGGACTAAATTATTCCAAAAAAATTGGACTGAAAACATTAAAACGGACTAGTAAAAACAGACTAAAAAGTATAAAATATTTTTTTCTGTAAATATTTATAACCCTATACCACAAAGTAAGTAGTGGCGGATACCTACAGAAATTTTAAATCTAAAAACGTGGGGCGCATGCTTAAGACAATATGGATGATACATTTTACAAAATGCGCCCCACGTTTTTAGGTTTAAAATTCCTGTAGGTATCCGCCACTACTTACTTTGTGGTATAGGATTATAAATATTTACAGGAAAAAATATTTTAATACATTTTAGTCTGTTTTTACTAGTCCGTTTTAATATTTTTAGTCCGATTTTTTTGGAATAGTTTAGTCCGTTTTAAAAACGTGTTTTTAAAAAAGTTTTTTTCAAGTCATTTGGGACATGAAAAAAACTTTAACGTTTTAAATGTCGTACTTGCACACCTTGGAACTACACAATATTTAAGTATATGTGTGCTTTTAGTCAGCCATAACGACAAACACAAATCAATGTGAATAAGTACGAGAAATAATTAAAACAACAAGAGCGCGCGCGCAAATCACTGAATGCCTAAATGCCTATGGCCGCTTTCCGAATCACGATGATAGCGCTGTTAGCATAAATCCGACCTAGTCACAAAATATTACAAAAAAATAGGGTATTTGTATACCTACTGCATGTATATGGATTCGCGCTAACAGCGTTGTTGGCGTGATTTGGAACTTATGAATGAATTTTTATTGTAGAAGTACTACCGGCGTCATACACGAACGCGGGCCGCAAAGTAAGTGACGTCACACGCTGAGCCGTTATCACGGCGCGAAATTATCGTAAATTTCACGTCCTGTAACTTTTTCATGATAATTCTTTCACAGTTGGTTGTATTCCTTTTCTTCTTAGTCGTACACTCCTGGCGGAGTGGTCGTGATCATGGTCTGTCTGGTGGGTTGGTTGCGGCTTTCGCGATACTCCTCCATTTCTCTCTGTTCGTGGCACGGCGTGTGCATTCAGTGAGGGAACACTTTGTGGTTGATTTTATTATGTCTGTCTGTCCATCTTGTGGGTGATCGGCCGCGAGAACGTTGACCTTCCACTCTCCCTTGTACCATCAATCGTAGAACGATGAGCTTTCGTTGCGGATAATATGCCCAAACATCTTTTGGATTCGTACTTGCACAATCGACGAAAGTCTTTGTTTGATACGAAGCTCTTTCAAGATGGAATCGTTTGTCCGGTGAGCGGTCCACCCTATCCTCAGTAAGCGCCTCCAGCACCACATCTCAAGGGCGTCAATCTTCTTACAGTATTTTTGGTGGATCGTCCATGTTTCAGCTCCATATAGGAAGATAGGAAATATTAAGCATCTCATTAAGCGAACTTTGGTGTTTTTAGTTATGCGGCGATCTTTCCATATCTTCGTGAGCTTTTCCACGGCTGATCGTGTGATGGCACACCGTCTCCTGATCTCTTCCTCACACTTCACAATTAGTTATTACACGTAAGTCAGGGCGATTGTTATTATGGTTCAATTTGGCCTTAATTTTAATAATAGCGAATAAATAAAATTTTGAAACTTCTCCATGGCGTACGTTATTTTTGTAATAGGCCCCCAGTACACCTTGTGTAGACCACCAGCTATCGTGATACGAACATTTACCGAGAAAAAAACGCGCGTAAAGTACTTGATAGAGTAATTTTGGAAAATTTAATTTCGCCTTCGGTGGTAGATGGCGCTGTAAGTACAAATTTTCCATACAAATGGCGCTGTACAAATTTTCCATACAAAATTAACGTTTTTTTAATGCGCGTTTTCTTCTCGATAGATGGACCTTTTATGCCATTTTGATGTGTGAAAAACGTTTTGAATATAAAATTAAAACTGATACTTTGTTTTGTAATAATAAAAGCATTATTCTGAAAACGAGACGACGCTGTTACATAAAATAAATTGCCAAAAGGATTTTTTTAGATTTTTAGTATTCACAAAAAATTGTACTAGGAAAAAATTTACTCACCTGTCTTTTCAGACGGGACTCGATTCCACACTTTAAGGAATCCAGCTCAATTCACATGCATATCTAGACCTTTTGATATTTACTATTTTAACCAGACAATTTTGCTAGTTTTATCCATAGAGGACATTATCAAAAAAATTAAAATAAAAAAAAAATTACTTTCCTTCAAAAATCATTTGTAGCGAGTGGCCAGTCTTCTTTTAAGCATAGAAAATACTTGTACCAAAAGACTCTGCTCCTCATATACTTAACATATTTAATTGTGACACTTGAACACCAATTTCTTTTTACCAATTTATATGTAATAGTCTTATCCCGGCTTTCTCACGAAAATAATCAAAAGCTTTGAAAGATATTGCGTAGATGTGTTAAAGGTAGACAAAAGCCCTCGGTTTCCCGACTGTCTGCCTTTTAGGCATGTTTTTTGTTATTATTTTGTTCAATACAATAATATATTGGTCTTAGGTAAAAATAACACATAAAAATTCAGCTCTTCTAAAACATTTCTCAGACGATCCACATGAGAATTGATACTGTTTGCCTACCCATTATTCTTGTTTTAAGTAGTTAGGCATAGATAGATACTACTTAGATAAAATTATTATTATGTAGCTACATAACCCTACAAATATTATAAATGTGAAAGTTTGTGGGTTTGGATGTTTGGATGTTGGTTCCTCAATCACGCAAAAACTACTGAACACATTTGCTTGAAATTTGGCACACAGTAGATAGCCTGGATTAAAACATGACATACTTTTTATCTTAATATTCCCACGGGAAGTACTTAAATAAGACGACAATATGATATTGTTTTAAGTTCACCATATTTTAATCGCTACTTTAAAGGTCCTCTTGCCCTTAGGGCCTAAGCAATTGATGTCGTGTGAAAAAAAAGTATTTCTAGATAGGGTAAACCACAGTGTTATTGCCCACTGACAGTGATTGCCCGCTTTAAGAAAAATATTGCCCGGTGTTAGCTTTGTATCATTTTAGTTCGATTAGAATTTACTAGATGGCTATATGTAATTAATAAATAGTAGAAATTAAAATTGACAATTGGCAACACTGAAGAAAAAAAATCAGTAATGGTGGATTTTGTCAAGACAAGTGAACGTGTTACTCAAACATATAAACAACTTAGCAATTTTCTTAAGGAAGTACTTTCTTAAAGGTTTATTTTTTTCGTAGTTTATTAGATATTCAACTAATTGGTGCACAGTTATGATGAAATCTTAAGTATTTTCTTCGTTTTTGATAAAAATATATGTTGATTTTTGATTTTTTGTGGTTATTTTAACTGTGGGCAATCACTGAACTTAAATATGCATATTTTTAGCTATTGCCCACCATCATTTTAGTAATAGGGAATATGCATAAGTCACCGATTTTCCTAAAATTGAGCTTGATCGCTGCGGACACTTGTAAAAACATGATGGAACAGAAAGAAAAATAAAAAAAAATGATTATTTTCGTTTTATCACACGATGAAATCAGGGAAAAATAACGATATTTTTTTTTCGTTTTCGGATATAATGCACTTTACAGTCAAATAGAATATCGAAAAAGAAATAATATTTTGTATGACACATATCTACTTAAACGCAAAATTTAGGGAGATAATTGAAGATTATTGGCTAACTCCATATTAAACGCGTCGAAACACACCTGAAACGTGATGTGTGACGTCACCGTTTTGTATGGAGCGTTTTCGGCGGGAGCTGATGCGTGCTAACTTCAAGTAACTATATTTTGAGAAAAAAACGCAAGAGACAAGTTTCAATATTACAGTTGATTTTCTCACGCATTATACTATTGATTTTGATAAAAAAAAATTTGATGCATATTCCCTATTGCCAGTGTTAATGTCTATAGTTATTGGCCGGGCAATAACTGTTTTAAGTAATATTGTAATAGAACCTGCTAAGAATATAAAGCCCATGGTGGAGTTTATTATTTGAATGTGATAAAAAATAAATTGACTTGCAGTTATTGTTCAAAAATCTTTCACGTGCGTTGCATTCCACGTAAACATTTAAGGAACATTACCCGACAGCTCCTATTTACATTTATTATTATTATTATTCTTGAGCCATCATTGTTTTGAAGTAGATGACTGTGTCTGTGGCGATTATAAGACTCATAAATATCAGCTAAAGATGATTATGTGTCTGGCGATTCTGACTCATGAACATCAGCTCAGGAAAATTGATGTAGTTAGTATAACTAAACGAAAATTTTGAAATGTTGAGGACTATTCTCTAAGATATAAGTTTAATGTTTTATTTTGAACATTTATTTACATTTAAAGTTTCATTTATCGTTTAAAAGCTAGTGGGCAATTACTGTACTGTGATGTTGGCAATTACTTTAAGCTGTGGGCAATGACTGTACTGTGATGTTGGCAATTACTTTAAGCTGTGGGCAATGACTGTACTTTTATGACTATTTTTATTTTATTCAAATATTTTCTAAGTTATGCAAGTTTTCACTAAAAACTGTTGCTACTCTCTTAGAGAATTTATTAGGTTATAAGAAAAAAGTAATAAATAGTTGATAGCTATAATACTTTTTTTATTTTTAATGTCAATATGTTTGAAATCCTTAAGTGGGCAATAGCTATACTAAAAAAAATTAATGACTGGATTCAATGTATAAACATTGCTACAAATATTTACTTTTCAGTTTGTTCCCTGATGTAGAATAACAAGGTAAATCTGTAAATAAAAGCTTAAAATGTTGACTTGGTATACGCAAATATCAAATACGTTTATTCTATTGACAATATCCCTAAAGGAACGGACCCAGAAAACCGAATATGACAATGAAAGCGCTTTGATTAAACTCGTAACATTCACTTTGGATTGTCAATGAAATACGAATGTATTCGTGTTGCGTGGATCTTTTGATGGTTAACAGCTAGGGTTGCCAATTTTTTTATAAAATATAGTATTTTCATGATTATTACATGTAAAAATATAGTAGATGGCGAAAAAGTCAATATACTTTTGTTTAAATATAAATAATATATTTTGAAAGAAAGAAAGAAAAACATTTATTGACCGCAACAACAGGTTCAAATAAAAAATAAAAATGTACGATAATATAACAAGATACAAAAAAAGATAACAATTTACGGAGGTACTTATAACTAATTTGTGCGCGGCCTAGACCCTATCCTCAGCAATGCTACAGTGGCATACCGGAGCAAGCCCGCTGGTATTCTGGAGTAACCTAATTGGTGACGACAACGGACGCAAACAAAAAATAATAATTGTTAATTTTTCTACTATAAAAATAGAAATTAACAGATAATGATACTTAAAAGCAATAAAACATTTTTTAAATAAAGCATTGAAATAAAACACTTTTTCAACACACTTGCTCGTAAAGTGAGCCCTAATATATCGCTTTTAGGGCCATCAACTGAGCTATAACAAACGCGTGCAATAATATATAAAACACTAGTTGGTTATAGAATTATCCCTACAAAGTTAAATAAGTACCTTGCTGCAAGTTATATGCAAATAAACAGAGCATTCCCAATTTAACCGGGTAATACAGTTATTTTTTTAGCAACAACATAGAGGTTTTATGCCGCTGAAAATTCATATACATTTTTGGAATAAATAAACGTGTAAGTCCTTAATTAAGTCAAACAAATATTTATTATTATCAAATTATTCATAATATTTTGTTATAAAATATTAAAATATTTGCATTTTATCACTTAAAATTATATTTTGAGGCAGGCTGTATCACTAACCCTGTTGTTCGCAAAATATTCTTGCATTGGGCGTGTGAAAAAAAAAAACCTACGCGCCTTTTCCCATCATAATTATCATATTTTCTTTTTGTCGTATTTGTTGCTGTGTGGTAAATTACTTTGTTTTTTCCTCGCAAGTGTGTTAAAAAACGTCGTATGAAACTCGTGAGCTCTTGCTTATTGCACACTCGGCTGAGTTACGCCCTCGCCTGCGGCTCGGGCTGCAACCCACAGCCTTGTGTGCAATGAGCAACCTAAGCTAAATTGTCTCATAATGTAATATTAACGAATACTAGCGCAGTTTTATTAAAAGTACTTCGGTGATTAGTTATTATATTATCTTACTTAGTTATCCTACTTAATATTATAAATGTGAAAGTTTGTGGGTTTGGATGTTTCGATGTTTGTTCCTCAATCACGCAAAAACTACTGAACAGATTTGGTTGAAATTTGGCAAACAGATAGTAGATAGCCTGGATTAAAACATAGAATACTTTTTATCCCGATATTCCCACGGGAACGGGAACCACGCGGGTGAAACCGCGGGCGGCCGCTAGTTATAAGTAAAAGAAATGAGATGAAGATATCGATAAATATTTCATGATGTTTTTCACTCGTAAGCACAACTGTACAAAATGTAACTATACCTTAGAATTTAGATAACAATGTTATCGCTCGCACAAACTATACTAAAGATGGTGTAACTTTTGATTGTTCTCTAACTTTCAATGTTCATAATAATATATCACTCGTTGTTCGGAGCTGTTTCAGCCGTTCAGGATTTATCCTGCGTAACTTACGGGACTTTCAAAATCACGACGTCATTAAACATCTTTTCTATATAGGTAGTCTTAGAAGAAGGAGTCTAGCTCTTGCATATGGAATCCTTATAAAGCCAAGTACCTAATGGCTAATGTTGGAAAAGGTACAGAAGGATTTTCTTAGATATTATTACAAAAGAATTTATGATTATTATCCCTTCTTACCTACAAAATTCTTGCTAGGAATATTGGGGATGAACTCGTTGAAGGTAAGAAGGGCGCGATCAGAAGTTGTTACAGCTGGGTGCCATTTCGGTCGCATAATGTTTTTAGTTATAATGTCGTTTGGCATAACAGTTTTGGCAGAAAGTCTTTTCGCATAATTTATGATAAGCAGAGTTTTATTAACGCAGAAAGTTTTCATTGGCATAATTCTTACTTACTCTAATCTCCTTTAACATAATTTTAATCACCATAAAAGGAAAGGGCATAATTTTTATACGTCTAAAGGTAATTTACCATAAAATACGAAGTGCATAATGGATTTAACCATAAATATTCAAGTCAGAAACGATTTTTGGAAGAATCATTTTAATTCAGATTACCTAAAAAACATTAGATAAATACGTAACATTGTAAATAATTATATTTTTTTATGGTTAATATAATTTTGCTTAACTATGTAATTAAAAATGTACATAAGTAGGTTCTAATGTTTTAAAGCATAATATAAAAAAGCATAACCAATTTTAATAACTATTATTAATGAAGAAAAAATTTTAATGCTACCTTCTTGTCAGTTAAAAAAGGTCCGAAACGAAGGAAAACATAAAAGCGCTTAGTTACTAAGTTTAATAAAGTTATTTTTATTTTGACTTTGACATTGGTGGGTTAGGTTAGGTTAGTGTTTTGACCACTCGTAGCGGAGCGCGCGAAGCGGGTGGAGCTATATAATACTTGCATGCATGTTGCGTGCGTGCTTGCTTGCTTGTTTGCTTGCATGCATGCATGCTTGCTTACTTGCATGCATGCATGCTTGCTCACTTGCATGCATGCATGCTTGCTCACTTGCATGCATGCATGCTTGCATGTTGGGTGCTTGCTTGCAAAATGCTTGCCGGGGGGGTGCAGGGGGGCTGGCCCCCCTGCTCGGGGGGGTCGGGGGGCCTGAGGCCCCCCGCTATAAAGAAAAACTTTTAATGCACTATAGGTAGGTTAGGTTAGGTTAGTGTTTTGACCACTCGCAGCGGAGCAAGCGAAGCGAGCGGAGCTCCACAATGCTTGCATGCATGTTGCATGCTTGCATGCATGTTGCATGTTTGCATGCATGCTGCATGCTTGCTTGCATGCTGCATGCTTGCTTGCATGCTGCATGCTTGCTTGCATGCTGCATGCTTGCTTGCATGCTGCATGCTTGCTTGCATGTTGCATGCCTAAAGGTCATGGTCACAAAACATAAAACATAAATAAATTTTATTTATTGTGTTACTAATTTGTTAGTATAATTTCTAGCCGTTAACATTATGATATTTGATAAATATGACTTGGAATATTTATGATAAAGATTGATATGCCAATAAATGGTATGATTAGTAATCGGTATAGCGAAAACATTTATGCAAAAAAGAAATGTGCCGATATATTATTATTACAATAGAGGTTATGCGGAAAAAAGTATGCGTTATGATTTACTCTGTATGAACGTTATGCGAAATGATGAGTATGCCAAAAAACGTTATGCAGTGCAATAATATGCCTTTCTGTTTTATGCAACCAAATATGGACCCGTTACAGCTACAATGATATTGCGTGGATGAAATGAAATGATTTTTTTTGCAACTGAAACATAGTATGACAAAAACAATAGTGAAAGTTAGTGGCCGCATTAGTTGAAAAACTGTGTCGCAGACACTAGCACCCACCTCCAGAGTACAGAGGTTTTGCTTAATTTAAATAGAGTAAGTACCAGTGGCGAGGGGTCAAAATATGGCGAAGGTAAGCCGGACCAAAAAAAAACACTCACCGCGTGATGCAAGACGCAAGCGTTTCTGCGGAAGTTAAGGCCCCATTTTCACCATACAAAAAAGCACTGTAGTCTGTTAAACAGCACTCTACATAAATTAAAGCCATTATGGAAAATAAAACTTACCGCAATGAACAAATATATAAGATAAACACAGTAAAATAAATAAAAAACCGGCGAAAAGTATAGATTCTCACTCACTAATTCACTATTTTGCAAATAACCTAATCACTTCCCAAACACGCACGTATTATGATAATGGCGGACACCTACTAATCATCTAATTGTAATTATCTGTCATTTCATTGCATTCGCGCCTACTCGGTATTCCGAGTAGGCGCGAATGCAATGACAGAGAAGGGAAACGTTAAAATTGCTTGAAATAGAAAGAGATAGAAAAAGGGAACTCGCGTTGGATGGAGTTATTCTAGCCGAAAGGCATGCGTGTGTGTGAATGAGACAGAGTAATAACAATGTTCCGATTACCATGGCAACGCACGCCAGACGCAGTGCGAACATGAAGCCAAAAATAGGCGGCTTATCTCGTTGAACTTTGCTATGGAAATAATTGTAGGCGCTTTGAAATAATGACACAATAATACTATCCATGTATTTCTCCTCACAATCTTTTGACAATAATTAATTACATGTTATAATCTGCATGGTGGATCGGTGGTGGGTAGTTCATGGATTTCTCAAAGGGAAGCCGATGGGAATCGGCTTGTATGGACCCTTCGCCACTGGTAGGTACTTAAATTATAATCGATATATTCTAATAGTGTGTGTATATGTGTGTATGCGTGTGTGTGTGTGTATGCGTACGTGTAAGAGAAAGAGTGGAGTTTGCTTGTGCAACATGTAAGCGCGTTAAAATATGTAGAATATTGGGGTGTCGTATGTGACATCGAACGTTGACTTATCGAGTGTCGCGATATCGACAACGGTGCATCGACTGTATGCTTTATCTACGGTACGCCACATCGACAAGTACGTCAATCGAAACTTGCAGCATCAAGGGACACGGCCTTCAGTGTCATCATATCAATAATTTGGGGCTTGATTATCAAAAAATCATATTAATCACATACGATAAATATACAACTATTTGAATCCTTTAAATAAAGACTCAAATATATCACTGCGCCATTGTATTGAAATGTAACGGAACGCAAAAAAAAACACCTACCCACATGTTTTGTATAAGTTTGATAAATGTTTACCAAACAACAAATATGGGTTTTATTTACTTACATGAGATTAATATGAATTTTTGATATATCAAGCCCCAAATTATTGATATGATGACACTGAATGCCGTGTCCCTTGATGCTGCAAGTTTCGATATGACGTACTTGTCGATGTGGCGTACCGTAGATATAGCGTACAATCGATGCACCGTAGTCGATATCGCGACACTCGATACGTCAACGTTCGATGTCACATACGACACCCAGAATATTGTCCTGTATCTTTAACTGTTTTTCAGTTTGAGCCCAAGAAAGAGCTGATAAAGTCCTCTGTTTCAGAAAAAGACATGTTATGGAGCCATTCAATAATTTTTATTTTGCATTGCCAAGATGTATGGATTCACCTGAGTGTGTCGAGCAGTTGTCCCGTTTGCATGTACCAGCTAAGTATTTGTATTCGCTCTAATCGTAGACACCGGCTTTTTGCAACACCCGGCGTGTCGCACAGTGGCACGGGCACAGTCCCCACTTTGTCGTATGCAAAACTGTCAGCTTATCCTGATTTCAATGTATTTGTTGACGATGAGCAATTATTTCTATCTCAATGTGACATTGTTAATTTTGATTAGTAAGCATCATTATGTAATTGGGCATATAAGCCCGTTTAATTATGATAAAAAAATATACAATTAATAACGAAAATATAAAAATGTATGAAGCAGCTGATTTTTTCCCGATTTCAGAGTTGGTCCCATAGTAAAAGTTGTTCAGTTTGATGGTCCGAAGAAACGGTTTTCTCATTTTGCGTTAGTTCATTAACAACGTTGTATACTTATTTAGTTTTATTTCTTATATTTACTAACGTTTCGTCATCTTTGCAGCTGCCGTGGTCACGACCATTTTTTTCTGCTTTGATATGCCTTGTCTGGTTTAATTTTCACTTGAAAATTTACACCTATAAGTAGTAGTTTTATTTATAATATTTAAAAATATAAAGTAGTCGAGCCCTCGATATAAACCATATAATACTTTATTATAATATAATAGGGGCAACCCTATTATCCGCCTGTACGACGGAATGGTCTCCTAAGCCCGTACTCTGTACGTTACATTTTGGGAAAATTACAAGTTAGAAGCGGTAGCGGGAAAGAAAATTAGTTTTGAACATTGTTACCTTGTCTTGGCATTACGATGATATTTCATTATACATTAAAATTTATGAAGCATCGGTAAAATTAACTTCCAAACAATAAAAAGTTTGGACTAAAGATTTAACATGAATTATACATGAAACTATTATAAGCTTGGCAAATAATAAATATCGTGGTCTGATCGTCCGGAATGGTGACATTAACATATTGTGTGCTTCAACGATAGCATCTAAGTATAAAAAAGTTGAATTTTACATGATAAGGTGTTACCTAATGATTTGATGGTACTGAAACAGTTGCTTTAAGCTACACAACTTTCGCCATGAACATAGGTCGAAAAAAGAAAAAAAAAAACATAAAATAGTATACATAAAATGTATTGGTCAGCTGACCGACTTACGGGGTCTGTTCGTCCGGAATGGCGACGCTGACGTACTTACGTGCTTTGAAGTTAAGAAAAGTTGGCACTCTCTATTTGTCCCAACCATAGACATAGAAACATTTTCGCTGAAAATGCCAAGAACAACAATGTCAATAAAGAGGTGATATGAAAAACTAATGTATACATTTTATATGACATACGTAAAATATGACTTACATACATAAAATATTACTATATTATGGCAAAGGAAATTAATAAACTATGTTCCATACTATTTTCTTCGTCGATAAACGAATTTGGTTTTAGAGAAATGTGTGGCAAATACTTATTTACCTTTGAAAAGTGTGATTACTTGAATTGTTTATTTTTATCACATAACAATTACTTAGAGCATAAGACACCATGGCTCCACAATACCTTTGTTTGAAATTCTAATAAGGATTAACAAATATTTTTAACAAACTGTGATTGCTCATTTGCAAGGCGGGACGCTAGGGGCTCTTACTGTACCTCACTATCTTATCGCTAAGCTGTCAATAAAACTCTCCCTATAGCCAAAAAAAGCAGAAAAAAATCCGCCATATTTTATAGGTATTAAATTATAAAATATTGTATGTTACGCACAAGATTTCGATTTCGTAATAAGCAATCTGCTTGCGTAAGTATTGGTGCGTCGGAACGTGCCCGATTAGTACACTGAATCATACCAATTTTCTCCTTGCAGATATTTCACGCTTTTTAAATTGCATCTACATTTTAGTCACGTCTTATGAACAAAAAACCTTTACGATATAAAATATAAAAGTTGCTTAAAATTGGTTTTGATAATTTTATTTTAGTAATTCGTATTACCGCATGCGATCTGTGATGGCCCGTCGTGGCCTCTCAGCTCCCAGTCGGCTGAGAAAGACCCAGCTACCTGAGATACTTATTGTATCTGCTTCGATCGTCTAGTGATTTTATTTCATTATATTATCCCAAAACATAGCTCAGCCTAAACAAATGTACCTTTTAATAAACTCGTCTGGAAAGGATGACATTGTATACCTTTTGGACAATGAGCTTGAGGTGTGACAATAATTATTCGATTAATAAATGATAACAATGACTCCAATACGCGTTTGGATTCAATCTTGATATGAGCATCTATTCAAGTGCAGTCCTAGCGTGCCCTACTCTGATTTTGGACAATCTCGTTAGACGGATGTCAATAGTTCGCTGTCTTTATTACCTCTTTATTATTAAATGTAGCGGAGTTAGTCCTTTCTCCTTTATTAAGGTGGCCACCTATAGGGTAATAGACTAGCGCGAGCTCTTTAAATTTTTTCCTATGCTATTTCTACGTTGACCACAGTGAAAGTCACACTCCGTACAACTTGAATCCAGACAGCGTTTTCAACTTGAGTTCAATATAAGGAAAATTTAATTATTATTTAATCAATCACTACCTCTAGTTAAATTCAATTATAGAGTCAAAGATTTATGACAGCGTCATAAATCATTCATATTGAATGCATCAGCACTTCAACTATGTAAACAAATGTGATTTGAGTTAAGGATTTATCTAAGCTGAGCTTGAAATTAATTGTCTGAGGCTATCAATTTAAAACCAATATAATTCTAAGTTCTATTCGAAAGAACCGTGATAGCTTTGAACGTCTAATTTTATCTGTTACCCAACAGACAAAAGGCATCACCATTCGAAGATGATACATGTATTAATTTAATGATATCTATAAAGATATTAAGCTCTCTTTTCTGAAAATACAAGGTTATGCAAATAAACCTATCAATGAATAGGGATATCTATAATGGAAAGAAATATGAATACAGATTGAATGCTAAAGTCATTTATTATTAGAAATGTTTATTTTGAAAATTTGATTATTTTGTTATGTTTAAGAAATGATTTTAATTGGTTTTGATTTAGTTAATTTGATTGTTAAGTAATTTTGATCATTTGATAAAATGGGTTTAATTTAGAGAATTTGATTATTTTTGAAATTATCTGTTTTTAATGAAATTATCATTTTTAGGTCTTTATTTTGAGATTTCTTTGATTATTTGATCAATTCAAAAGAAATTATATAGTTATTTCTATCAATTTATAAAATTACTCTAATATAAAGTGATATCGAAACTGAATTATTAATTTGATCAATTTCTCACGATATAGTAAGAAATTGGTCTCTCACTTCAGTTCCTAAAAATAATGAATCTGGAAAAACGAAGTGAGATAATAAAAAAACCAGATTCGTCATTTAGTTCCTTAATCTAAACAACAAACATGAACACATAAAATGAAATATAATGTAGTGTATTTATTTTAGACCTTTTAGTTATGTGAGATCAATGCTCATCAATTTATTAGTTAAGCAGATTGAGTGTAATTTCTAAATGACACGGTCTAAAATATTTACTCATTAACATTATCCTTATCTCTATTTACTTAACTTATTTTTCCTGCAGGAGCTCCTCGTGCATTTAAAGAATCAGTTAAATTATTACATTAGGTACAAAGTTATACAGTTATGGATCCAAAACTATTTGTAATTTATAAATCGAAGGGACGCAACATTTAGATAAGACAACAATATTACAGTCTAAAAAAATATCACAGTTTTACATCACGACGTCTGCTCTCCAAGATCGTCCCTTCCTTAATCCCCTAGTTTTACAAATTTCTCAATACAATGTTTACAACAAAAGAACTAAACCTAGTTTATTCTAATGCACTCTTAATGTATTGGAAATTGGGTCTAATTTCCTTTATCAGCACTCCTGCGCACTTTTCCGTAAACTCCGCCCTCAATGCTATGACGCGTTGTAGTCGCGTGGTGGTTGGAACCTCCGCATTTGACTTGAAATCAAATCATTGTATGCAACAACGATTCAGGTACAATTGAATTCTGGAAAAAGAAAAGATTACACCTGCGTCAAATCTACATTTTTAGATTTTGAAATAATCAAGGGGACGTGATAATATGTCTCCCTAATCTTTATCCATCAAAACATAAGGTCCAAATTTGTACAGCAGGCGGTGCTCAAATTATCACATTGCATTTCCGAGGTTAATACATATTTTTTTCATATACATTTAGGTCGCCGAGGTGCGTTGCAAACAAGTGTGGCAAAATTCATAGTTAACAAAAAAAACTTCCTTTCGTCTGATGTTTGCAAGATGTGTTTTATTTTTTCTTAATATTCTCAACTGAAATGTCATGCTTGTAGTAATTTATGATTATATGAAGTAGTAAAATAATGGCTTTCGAAAGAATTATTGGTCAACGAAATTCTAAGGAGTTTAGATAAAAGCCATATGTGGAAGTATTTGGCTATATTTTTAAAACTAAAGGTTTTTTTTTCTTTGTGTACTTAATGGCATTCCATGCCATCACACATCCTCTCCCAGATTATGTTATTGGATTAAAATTCAATTACGTAATCTTCTCTCAAATTCTAGAGCTTATTTCAACCAAATCTCTATATAAGCTGATAGACAAAAAAAACCTACTGTAAGTTCGCCCTTTAACTATGCTGACGACTACAATACAATGGTCATTGTTTGTGATTTTCTAAAGCATCACCCAAAAAAATTGTTCCGAGAAACCGGCGCCTCAAATTTTTTTTCGGACATCTGCCTGACAATACCTTTAGTATTTATTTATTTATTGCTTCTTTGTAGGTATTTAGGTAATATCTACTTATTTGTCAGCATTACTACATTACTGCTTTCATAATATTAGGTCTGCGCATAATAATGTATGATTTTTTCCATAAAACATAACTTTGAGCTTAATAGTCAACCGTATGCCTTGTTTTAATAATTTCATTACAATGCAATAAAGTGTAAAATCTCGTAACTTAACTCGTTATTATTTCTGTTGCTTTGGACTATTGAAATGTTTTAATTTGATGTGGTGTTTTAGTTAAATTGTATTGGTTGGCTCTTCCTTTTACTATTTATACGTAGTTTCCCAAGCCTAAATCGTTTTGTAAGATATTCACAGACATTTTATTTAATCTCGTCACATTTATCACCTTTTAATTCTGTAACGTTTTATGTAAACAATAGTTCATATGTCAATCATATGCTCAAACTAACTTTTGAAGAGAATTACGTTTCATTACAATCAATGAAATTTAAACCATTTAATTGTCTTAGTTTTATTATAGATAATTCTCTTATCACTTTCTTAAAACATCTTTGCACCACTGTAAATATTATTGGACTAATTATTTATTGGAAGACAATAGTGTTCATTGTTTAATTAATTCTTGAATTATCAAAATGTTCTTTTATTTATTATCATAAATATGCAACTTAGTTTTATGTTTTTACCGAATTCACTTTTTTGTTACATTATAAATTGATTGATAGAATTGTCACTTTTAACCCTTTTAATCAGATAGGTACTATTATTTTTTTCTTGACAGAAAATATCTTCATTAAAACCGAAGTCTTATAAGACTAAACATACTGCAAAGTAAAGAATCGAAATCACCCATCGTTTATGTACGACTGAAACCTGCAAGCTTTATGCAATGCCCTTTGTTCAATGTAGGCTTTCATTGTATAGGTACTTTCACAGAATTAGAATAAACTTATACTTATGTTTATATTTGCATATCCTATAGAATTTTATACTAGTATCACTTTGTCTCGTCACCACATCTCTTTCTCAAAACGGGATTCGAACCCGCGACCACATCTAAATCCGATCCAATGTTTATCCACTAAGCTACTGAGTCACTTCGCGCAATCTCATATTTCTTCTTTCGTTAATATCACCATACCAAGTAGAAATACATTTAAGCGATAAGCCCAACTTGTTTTATCACTCGACTAAGTCTTATTATAGTATCTTAATTTTTCTATCTAGTAAAATAAGTCTTACAGATTTAAATGTCCTTACATCTTTTAAAGATAGACGATGGTCACATCTACTTGATATGCTCTAAGCAACTTCTCTCCAATTCAACTTTACGAGTTTCCATTGTTTAACCTTACTATTTATTAACTACTTCTTTCACGTATGTAATAATCCACCTGATTCGAACAGGGCAGAGATATGCACCCAAAATCATCTTAGCTTCAACTGGAATTCGGATACCAATTTACCTCTAAATTTTAATCAGACAAGACAGACAAGCCTAAACCTTTTTCTCCTCCATGTACGTATTACATAACTACAACCTTACATTTTCCTTCCTTTTATACTTAATAGTTTTGCAAAAAATCAAATCGTTCAGATTTGTTTTTTTTTTATTTTATCCCACAGAATATTAATTTATCCAATGATGGTTAACCACATGAATTGGATTAATAAGGATAATTCATTTTTGCTCCAAAGTTAGATACCCTTAAATGACTAAACTTAGATTACGTCTACCTATTAGTTGGTCAATTCACTTGGTCCGAAGAAGTAATGTTTTACTTTGGTTCAGTGTATAATATAACTTAAAGTACTAAATTATAGGTTCCATTTCTCAATCGGCAATCAAACTACATAAGTCTGAAATCGAACAGACTAATCATTTTCCAGTTCATGGATGAATAATAACCATGTTTATTTTAAATAACTAACCTTTAGGTATGATAAAAATACTCTGTCTATATTTTCTATTTCATTGCAATGCAAAACCCTATGAACTTATCTCACCATTACACTTTTACTAATTGAATAGAACTTAAACAAGATACCAAATATCGGCCCCTTTTGTTCTTTCTTAGAAAGTTACATTCCAGACTGTTTTATGATTTCAAAATCTTTAACCTACAATTTGAATTGTATGTCTATTGTATTGACTCTTTTGTTGTAAGTTCCTTTCCGTTTAGAAGTTTACTTAAATAAAGAATCTTTAAAACAACCAGATGGTCTTTTGTTATTAATGGCCAGTCTGTGGGTCAGCTCTAGCATTGACTATTTATTGTTCCTCAGAAAACAGACAGCTGCACCGACAGCTTGGTAAGTTATTGCCTGAGAACCTTTTTTGTTTGTTTCAACCATTTGCTGATTGATAAAAAATATTTGACCTGCGTCACACTCACTATACTTTTAACTCCATTTCTGGTAAATTTTCAGATCTTTTAGGTTGGGTCCAGATTCCTAGCTTAATTTATTCTATTCCTAACTTAAGTTTAGACTTCATGTAAGTACGCATTGATAAATTCATACACCTGTATGAATAATTTTACTCGTTCCTCGTCCATAATAATACTACTAGAATGACCAAATTAAGTGTATCCATCCTAAAATAAACCATTTGATTTGAACAAATCGGTATCATGTAATAAAATTAAATTTGAAACAGGTATCTATTAATGACCTGTCATCTGACTGGTATAACTGTTGCTTATAATATGTGAACCTTATCAACAACTCATCTTACTTTAGTTTAAAACTACACTTAAACAATGTAATTTGGTTTTAGTAAAGATAAACGTCTGATCAATAACTGATATGAATATCAGATTGTTACAATCTGTATAAATAAAAAAATAAATTTTATTTTATTTGAATTTTATAAAAATTTAAATTGAATTTGAATTTTGATTGCTCTTTAATTCTAATTTAGTTTGTTTTCATTTTTCTGTTAGTAATATTTCTTTTTAGTTTATAATAGTGTTGCTTTTATGAATTACGTTTGGTTTCAACGTCTTCGTATTTTTTTTATTTATCCTAAATGACGAATTAACCGCACAACTACCTGCCTAATTAAGTAATGATCTAACGAACAAACAAACCTATTATCCTAAGATCTCTTTGTACGCGAATCTAATGTTACGATTTACTTTAAACTTTCCCGCTAATATCTATCAATCCGTTGTTATTTAAATTGTGCTAGGCTAGCACCCGTTTCTACCTAAACCTACACCTACCTTATACCTACGTGACCTAGGTTTTTCGCGCTTTATCTACATTCTATTAAACCTAACTATTATAATGCCGTCTTTCTTCCGCGTTACGCCAAACATTCGAACCGTAATTAATTTTTCACTAACGCTTTGTCTACAACTGTAATAAAAGAATTTCTAAACGTTATTGTGTAAAACTAACAAAGAATATTGTTTAACTCGCCGAACGAAACACAATGTAACAATAAAATGAGCATCGCCTGTAAAAATACACACACAAAAAAACCATGCACAGAAGACCAAACTAGAATGCAGAATGAATTATTCAACTTCTATAATATAAAATTAAAGGTATTATCTTTATTACAAATAGGCAGTTAAGAAACTTCCTCTCCCCAAGGTTTAGAATATACATATTCTCATTTAGTTATCAGGATATCAAAAATTATAGAATTAGTATTCAAAGTTTCTGCATTACTTTCTTTCTGCATTGTTTGGTAAACATTCAATATTAAATGCTGAAATATAATATTGGGATACAATTTAAATTGTCTACGTTGTGTAATTATTTTAAGGTTCGAATTCTAGTTGTCTTCTTTAAATGAACACAAAAATCTAGAATCCTTGTCACCGAGCGCCATGTGTGATGGCCCGTCGTGGCCTCTCAGCTCCCAGTCGGCTGAGAAAGACCCAGCTACCTGAGATACTTATTGTATCTGCTTCGATCGTCTAGTGATTTTATTTCATTATATTATCCCAAAACATAGCTCAGCCTAAACAAATGTACCTTTTAATAAACTCGTCTGGAAAGGATGACATTGTATACCTTTTGGACAATGAGCTTGAGGTGTGACAATAATTATTCGATTAATAAATGATAACAATGACTCCAATACGCGTTTGGATTCAATCTTGATATGAGCATCTATTCAAGTGCAGTCCTAGCGTGCCCTACTCTGATTTTGGACAATCTCGTTAGACGGATGTCAATAGTTCGCTGTCTTTATTACCTCTTTATTATTAAATGTAGCGGAGTTAGTCCTTTCTCCTTTATTAAGGTGGCCACCTATAGGGTAATAGACTAGCGCGAGCTCTTTAAATTTTTTCCTATGCTATTTCTACGTTGACCACAGTGAAAGTCACACTCCGTACAACTTGAATCCAGACAGCGTTTTCAACTTGAGTTCAATATAAGGAAAATTTAATTATTATTTAATCAATCACTACCTCTAGTTAAATTCAATTATAGAGTCAAAGATTTATGACAGCGTCATAAATCATTCATATTGAATGCATCAGCACTTCAACTATGTAAACAAATGTGATTTGAGTTAAGGATTTATCTAAGCTGAGCTTGAAATTAATTGTCTGAGGCTATCAATTTAAAACCAATATAATTCTAAGTTCTATTCGAAAGAACCGTGATAGCTTTGAACGTCTAATTTTATCTGTTACCCAACAGACAAAAGGCATCACCATTCGAAGATGATACATGTATTAATTTAATGATATCTATAAAGATATTAAGCTCTCTTTTCTGAAAATACAAGGTTATGCAAATAAACCTATCAATGAATAGGGATATCTATAATGGAAAGAAATATGAATACAGATTGAATGCTAAAGTCATTTATTATTAGAAATGTTTATTTTGAAAATTTGATTATTTTGTTATGTTTAAGAAATGATTTTAATTGGTTTTGATTTAGTTAATTTGATTGTTAAGTAATTTTGATCATTTGATAAAATGGGTTTAATTTAGAGAATTTGATTATTTTTGAAATTATCTGTTTTTAATGAAATTATCATTTTTAGGTCTTTATTTTGAGATTTCTTTGATTATTTGATCAATTCAAAAGAAATTATATAGTTATTTCTATCAATTTATAAAATTACTCTAATATAAAGTGATATCGAAACTGAATTATTAATTTGATCAATTTCTCACGATATAGTAAGAAATTGGTCTCTCACTTCAGTTCCTAAAAATAATGAATCTGGAAAAACGAAGTGAGATAATAAAAAAACCAGATTCGTCATTTAGTTCCTTAATCTAAACAACAAACATGAACACATAAAATGAAATATAATGTAGTGTATTTATTTTAGACCTTTTAGTTATGTGAGATCAATGCTCATCAATTTATTAGTTAAGCAGATTGAGTGTAATTTCTAAATGACACGGTCTAAAATATTTACTCATTAACATTATCCTTATCTCTATTTACTTAACTTATTTTTCCTGCAGGAGCTCCTCGTGCATTTAAAGAATCAGTTAAATTATTACATTAGGTACAAAGTTATACAGTTATGGATCCAAAACTATTTGTAATTTATAAATCGAAGGGACGCAACATTTAGATAAGACAACAATATTACAGTCTAAAAAAATATCACAGTTTTACATCACGACGTCTGCTCTCCAAGATCGTCCCTTCCTTAATCCCCTAGTTTTACAAATTTCTCAATACAATGTTTACAACAAAAGAACTAAACCTAGTTTATTCTAATGCACTCTTAATGTATTGGAAATTGGGTCTAATTTCCTTTATCAGCACTCCTGCGCACTTTTCCGTAAACTCCGCCCTCAATGCTATGACGCGTTGTAGTCGCGTGGTGGTTGGAACCTCCGCATTTGACTTGAAATCAAATCATTGTATGCAACAACGATTCAGGTACAATTGAATTCTGGAAAAAGAAAAGATTACACCTGCGTCAAATCTACATTTTTAGATTTTGAAATAATCAAGGGGACGTGATAATATGTCTCCCTAATCTTTATCCATCAAAACATAAGGTCCAAATTTGTACAGCAGGCGGTGCTCAAATTATCACATTGCATTTCCGAGGTTAATACATATTTTTTTCATATACATTTAGGTCGCCGAGGTGCGTTGCAAACAAGTGTGGCAAAATTCATAGTTAACAAAAAAAACTTCCTTTCGTCTGATGTTTGCAAGATGTGTTTTATTTTTTCTTAATATTCTCAACTGAAATGTCATGCTTGTAGTAATTTATGATTATATGAAGTAGTAAAATAATGGCTTTCGAAAGAATTATTGGTCAACGAAATTCTAAGGAGTTTAGATAAAAGCCATATGTGGAAGTATTTGGCTATATTTTTAAAACTAAAGGTTTTTTTTTCTTTGTGTACTTAATGGCATTCCATGCCATCACAGATCTAAAATTGCATTCCACATCGATGAAGCCTTTTTACACGACTGCCCAAAAAGGAGTGTATATGTGTTTAAGGTTCATGTATGTTTCTTTATTCCACCATAACTTTTTTTTTTTTACTTCTAAATGCCTGAACTGATTTGGATGTATGGTGTATCGTTAGAAGCCTTGTAGTATTCCGAGTGACACTGGATATATTAAAAAAAAACAATATGGCGACTGTACACACGACGCCACTTTCAAATGTGAAAAAAAAAAATTTCTTCTATTATTTCAACATGGGCATCAAATAAAAGGCCTTGATGAGCATATTCCAAAACAATATAATTTGTCGCTAAAATGTATGAAATAAAAATAAATAAAATAAATAAATATTAAAAACACGACTGCCCTGCCAAAAACGAACTAAAAAGTTAAATAACAAGTGAAATTTGCAGTCGGGGGACCTCTTTGATCAAAAATTGTTCCATAAAACGGTCCCCCGACTGCAAATTACTCGTACACTTGTTATTTAACTTTTTAGTTCGGTTTTTGGCAGGGCAGTCGTGTTTTAATATTTTTTAATTTTATTTATTTGTGTCAAAGAAAAAAGGACGCAGTATTGTATTTTATCTTGAAAGACCTTCATGTTTTCTTCTTTTTTGTTTATAAATATAATTTATGTTTTCTTCTTTTTTGTAAATAAATACCAAATGCGTTTATTTATATTTTTGTTTTGTCAGTCAGTGCCATATTTACGTGCTGTTTCCATGGGATATTTTTGTTCGAAGGTAGCTATCCCATGTAACAAAATAATCTGTGTGACAGCTCAATCTTCAAAGAACTAGAGAGACACAAAGTGCACTTTCTGCATTTGCTATTGCTAACTAATTCTGGGTTATAGTTATAGCTAATTTGGGAGTGTTGCTGGAGAATTATTAAATAGGAGCAAAATCTGAACAATATAATATTTACTAAAGATTGTAGAAAGTCCAGTCCAGGCCAGGGGCCGTACCGGCTTACTTACATGGCTATCGTAATCGCTTTCATTTGACATACGGATGTGACACATTGCTACTTCTATTTGGCATAAATAAAAAGTCACCATAGAAAAGAACAAGAATGAAGAACTGACACCCTAGAGTTTATACAAGGTGTATTTGTAACCACTCTCCAAATTTTAAGGATATGTTTAGTCCATGAAACTGAACAACTTTCTCTAAGAAACATAGGGTCAAATATGTGAAAAAAAATTTACTTTTCATACAAGTCAAATTCATCACGTGATTATATCATTATATCATAATGGTATGGGTGACCAACATTTTTTGGCGTATTTCGACACATGTTTCATGGAGAAAGTTGTGAAGTTTCATGGACTGAACACATCCCTAGAATTTAGAGAGTGGTTACAAATACATCTAGTGTACGGGGTTATTTGTAAAACACCAACTACCTCGCAAAGAATGAAGAGCTGACACCCTAGAGTTTATACAAAGTGTATTTGTAACCACTCTCCAAATTTTAAGGATGTGTTTAGTCCATGAAACTGAACAACTTTCTCTAAGAAACATAGGGTCAAATATGTGAAAAAAAAAATACTTTTCATACAAGTCAAATTCATCACGTGATTATATCATTATATCATAATGGTATGGGTGACCAAAATTTTTTGGCGTATTTCGACACATGTTTTATGGTGAAAGTTGTGAAGTTTCATGGACTGAACATATCCCTAGAATTTAGAGAGTGGTTACAAATACATCTTGTGTACGGGGTTATTTATAAAACTCCAACTACCTCGTAGGACACAAAAGTCTTTTCATAAAAAACAAGTTTTGTATGAAAATACGGACTTTTTTGTCTGTTTCCGGAAAAGAAGTAGAACAAAATGTTGTTGTTTATGATGTTAGTAATCTACTCCTACGAAATTGTTAGTCTTTTACTAATAACCCTGTATTTCAGTACCCGGACAGAGAAAAGAAAGTGATGCCTACCTTCAAGATGGCTCGCTGTACACTGTCTACTTTAATCATATGCGACTTAGCAGCTCCGCCCTAGGATGAGAACTATCAATCACTAGAGCTGTACGGGCTAATTGGATGAAAAAGAGTATAAAAACAATGAGTAACAACTAAGAAACTTTGGTAAGTACCAGTTAACCAACTCACGCGTGAAATAATATTATCCCTTCGTTTTATTACTGCTACACGCTGTGTGACAAATTGACCGTTCATAAGTGTTCAAACTTATTTCGGTACTTCTCGGGTTTACCTACTTAACCTGTCTATGCCTACCCGAAAAAATATTTTAAAAATTTAATTTTATTACCATTGAAAATGGTTATCAGATGCAAATCGCCTGAGACGTATTTTTGGCCATATCTCCGAGGATTTTGGGAGGATCGAAATAAAAGTAAAACCAAAAGTTGAGGAGTTTATCGAGACACGTGCGAAAGTTTGAATTTTGAAAATCTACTGGTAACTTTTTTGGGAATTTTGCGAAATTCCAAAAATTCCGGGTTTTTTGGGGGATGTTTATTTACTAAATTGTAAATATTTCGGAAAAAAAACCGACTTAAGAAAAAATGAAAAAAGGGTCCTAGGGTATTAGTTTAACTATCAAATGGCGAAATAATTTTGAAAATCGGTTTATAATTGTGACCTGTAGGTGTTCCCTTTAGATTTGGAATTGTAAAAAAACGGCTGTTTCCGTACACAAAAAGTGATGTAGCTTCTATGATTATTGACCGATCGTCATGGTAATAGTGTTAAAAGATGCAGAAGCGGACGAGAAGTGCATTCGTTGGAATTGTGAAAATTGGTTAATATTATTTTGGCGCCTTTTGTGACACGAGGCGGAGCCGAGTGTCACAATCGTAAAAATAAATAGGTAGTACCTAGGTAACTTTAAAAATATAATAGGACTTTGCATTTGATTTGATTTTGGTTTTTCGAAAATTTTTGTGTTCATTTTCAATGCTCCGATTCTTGCGGGGACTGTAAAATCTGTGTTTTTTTTTATGAATGACTAGCGGCCGCCCGCGACTTCGTCTGCGTGGACAGATTTTTTGCTATCCTTCGGGAACTGTACCTTTTTCTGGATGAAAGGTACCCTATGTCCTTTTCTGTACTCCTGACAACGTGCATGCAAAATTTCATGATGATCGGTTCAGTAGTTACGACGTGAAGGCGTAACAAACAAACAAACAAACGCACTTTCGCATTTATAATATTGGTAAGGATTATTTTATTACTAGCTTCCGCCCGCGACTTCGTCTGCGTGGACAGATTTTTTGCTATCCCTCGGGAACTGTACCTTTTTTATGGATAAAAGGTACCCTATGTCCTTTTCTGTGCTCCTGACAACGTGTATGCAAAATTTCATGATGATCGGTTCAGTAGTTACGACGTGAAGGCGTAACAAACAAACAAACAAACGCACTTTCGCATTTATAATATTGGTAAGGATTATTTTATTACTAGCTTCCGCCCGCGACTTCGTCTGCGTGGACAGATTTTTTGCTATCCTTCGGGAACTGTACCTTTTTTCTGGATGAAAGGTACCCTATGTCCTTTTCTGTGCTCCTGACAACGCGTAGGCAACATTTCATGATGATCGGTTCAGTAGTTACGACGTGAAGGCGTAACAAGCGAACAAACAAACAAACAAACGCACTTTCGCATATTTTATAATATTGGTAAGGATTATTTTATTATTATTTGATTGTCCATCAGCCATTTTTAATGTCCTCACTGCTGGGACACAGGCCTTCCTTATGGGTGGATAAGGAGGACATCATTGTATTACATTCATTGTTTGACATTAAATTAGAGAAATGATTTGAATAAGACAAAAACCTCTAGTTGGTATACGGCTACGGCAACTGCTACGGCTACGGCAACTGCTACGGCTATGGCAACGGCTACGGTTACCGCTACAGTAACTGCTACGGCTACGACTACGGCTACTACTACGGTAACTGCTAAGGCTACGGCTACCGGCTGTTCTACGGCGATGGTTCCTTTCCCGGATCAGCCAATATATTTTTATATTTCTTATTCTCATTTCAACACTTTCATGTGAAATCACTTTAAACATAATGTCGCTACTTTACAAAACCAGGCAGACAGGAAGAGTTTGACAATATTTTTAAAGATTACATTAATATATCCTCGTGGTAAGTTTCGTTTCTGTAATCCCCCTCATTCACTGTTTGCCATCATTCATTAACAAGACTAGAATTGTATCCCAAAGAATTATAATTTCATGAAAATTAACACTAATGTACCTATATACAGCGGCAAAGTTTGTTTAGGTATTTGTCAGTTTGTAAATTTTGATGAAGTACATCTCTTTTAAAAGTGAAGGGGTGACTGACAGACTAACGCCCAGCCCAAACCACTGAACCTAGAGACATGAAATTTTGTACATTGATAGTAATAAAATAAGTCTGTGTAATATAATAAGTCTATGACATAGATACTTTTTTATAGTGTAAACATTAACTAAGAGAGGATTTTTGGAAATTCTACAACCTAAAGGGGTTAAATGGGGGTACCGATTTAGGGGTAGAATTTATTGTTTATAAAATTTGTATGGAAAAAAAATATTTAGTAGGAGTACTTCTAAAATCAATCAAGCAAATGTTAGAAAGATGTTAAAAAGTGATTCGTGGTTTTCTGAAACTCAATGCCTTAAGGCGTAAATGGGGTAAAAAAGCTCAATTTTTTATGAGTGTCGTTATTAAGGGTTTTATGAGATGTTGATTGCGATAATGGCATTTATTTTAAAATCGAACACGGTGGACACAATTCGACCTCTAAAGGGGTGAAATCAAGGTTCAAAATTTAATAAGAAAAATATTAAATAGACATTTCGACTTAAAACTTCGTAGAAGTACACCTATAAACAAATAAGCAAACACGTATTTCCTGAATTTCCGAAAATCAACCCCTTAGGGTGCAAATGGGTAAAAAAGCCTAAAATCGATGTGGATGTCGGTACTGACGTTTTATGGAATGTTGGTGGTGAAAATGGCGAAAGCTAGTAGGTAATACATAAAAAGGTAATCTCCGAATTTACTCAAGCGGTTATAGTTATTTATGCAACTGTAGTATAATGAAGGGTATTAAAACATGAATGTGAGTTTATCACATGAGAGTTTTAACACCTAATTATATACAGTTACATACAAGACTTCATCTACACCCATGAAATGAATCCTCTATAAAGGGTTTTGAAACAGTAGCCTATAGCCAACATTGTAACCATAACATCCGAGCAAGGGCTGGTTGCGCCCCCAACGACTGCGCCCGCCACGCGCTTCCGTCATAAGGTCATCCAAACGAGTGTTTTAATTTCCGGTTCTGGTGCATTTTGTTAAAAAATATCGTTTAACTTTATTGTACTTAGGTAACTACTATATCACCCGAGAGTCCCTCTACAGTCGTAATTCATTGCGTAATTACCTAAAAAAATATTTTGTGACGAATTTTGTGTCGCATTTAAAAATCCGAAATGACTGAATAATTAGGAGCGCAAGCTTACTCAGTGAATTATTTCACACAATAAGCGGTCTTATATATTATGAGGGTAATTAAAGTTTAGTATTCCATAACTTTTACTTAACAGTACGTGTCGCAATTATTCGCATGTAACGTCCACCCCAGTTTCCCAGTATGCTGTATTCTGGAACCGCTCTCTTTTTATTTTCTAACTGATCAGAAGATTTTTTCAAATAACGTAATAAACTCGATAATTGTCAAAATGGTTTTTTGCGCCATTTATTGGGAGCGGTTCGGTGACTATTTTAATTATTTGCAAATTGATTCGTAGTCGATATATTTTGATTGTGGATAGTTTAGTGGTAAGTAAGTAAAGTGTCTACGCAACTGAACAATATGTGGGATAATTGAAATAGGCATCGATCTCGGTTGTGTGAAGCTGAGACTTTTATTGTACACCTCGACAGAACTTACCGAGTAAACTGTCTTAATATACATTGTGCCAAATGCTCCAAGCAGCATTGGAATGCGATGCACCCGCATTCTAACGTAAACTGAAACAATGCCTACCACTGAACTATTCGAAGGCAAAGAGAATTACAGATGTCGCTTCAGTCTTTGGACCTATTGTCAGTTTGAGCTTATATTGTCTTGACTGTGTATTACGTGGTATTACGTGATTTTACTTTCTTAGATTATATTTTTTCGGTTTTGCGGACAAACAATGTATTCTATGCTAACTTTAGCTCAGATAAAAGAAGAATTACGGAAAAGAAAAGATAAAACAACAGGCAAGAAAGTTTATAGCAACTTACAAAAAATTGCTAACAAGCATTACATTTCTTTAAATTTCGTGTAAGATTTACAAATAATCTTTTTATTTCAGATTAGAAGAATAAGATTTAAATTTTAACAAAGCAACTGAGTGTGAATTTCCGTTTTTATAGTTGCCTCATGATGCCTTCTGTGCAATAGTAATTTCAGATTTCTGTACTGGAATTTCTGTACCGTCCAAAATTACACGAACCGTTTTATCATATTTATTTTATTATTCTAAGTTTCTTGAAAGACTCTGGCATATAAAATTCTATTAATTCTCTGTTTAGCCCCAATATTAGGCTTATTCCATATTTGATATACCTATCAAATACATCCAAGTTATAAATATGTTAGAAACTGCTGAGGTTGAAATATTAAAGAACAAAGCTGTTATAATTCAAATGTTGTTTTATTTTGGCGAAGCTTCATTAAATTCATGAAACATTCCTTTTGATTTATAATGTTTCTCAGGCTCAGCAAAGGAGAAAATCGAGGGAAAAGCATCTTCTTTTTTATATTTTTTTGCCCAATATTTTTTTTGTTACTGGGAAATCGATGAACTCCAATATTTTACAAGTTACATGCACAACAATGCGGCATTTTCTCAGTATAAAATTAAAAAGTGCAACGCTCCAAGAGATTCCCATATGTTTTGACACTTTCTTTGAGGCGGCCGGGTACCAAAGACAAGACGCCATCTATCGGGATAAAATAGCGCTTTTCCTCCCCAATAGAAAATTACTCCCTAAAGAGGAGAGTAGATTGCCAAACCAAAAATAAGAAGAAGAAGAATTTGTCAAGATAAACAATATCTAAGCCACAATAGCGCTGTCGTTTATTAGATTTCTTTGCGTCGCCGTCAAGGTATGTTTCATTGTTGGATGATTGTAATCTATACATTTTGTTCTATGTATTTTGTATTCTGAGTCTCTCTCTACCCACTGACGTCCATTATACAAGTACGCTGGACAGGCGAACGTCACCAATCGTTTGTTCCGATTTGAAAATCGCCATATTGGCGCTGAGAGCAGTAGATTATATACTATGGCAGTAGTGAGTGTACTTGGAATTAATTAGTTCCTAGTACACTCACTACTGCTACAGTAGAATCTAGTGCTCTCAGCGCCAATATGGCGATTTTCAAATCGGCACAAAAAATTGCTGTCATATCATGACAATAGTGTTAAAATTAAGGGATCAGGCATACATAATTAAAAGCACTAAGTCACTGTTTAACAAGGATATATTTGAGTAACTAAAAGCAATACTCGCATTATCAAGGAAACAACATCTTAGACCTTATTAATCACTATAATATTTGATTTACCAAGATTTTACAAGAAAATATAATTAATCTTATCAATCACTATATTTTAACGTAACTTTTATAATCACTAACATTCTAAATTGTGTTACAAATAAAACAACACATTAGACTTTATTATTCATAGTGAATAATAGCATAGCCAATAAACAAATCATAAAACATTAATCATCATGAATAAACCATTAAACTTTACTTTTGTAATCACTTCTATTTTAAATTTATTGTATTACAATGAAATAACAAATAGTCTTTATTATTCATTCTAACGAACATTGCATAAAATGCCAATAAAACAACACATTCAATCCAACAAATGAACAAAGTGTTCTGAACAGAATAACATCTTAGATGTAACACAGGTATTCAATACTTATCTTATTATTCGGCGAGGCACAAAATCAGACTGACCCGTTACACTATTTCGATTTCACTTTTATACATTTATTCTTGGCGGGAATTGAGACTTCTTTCACCGTTACTGTCCATAGTCATTTCACTACTTATTATCTCGATAATAACTGTAAAACATTAATTTCCAAGAAAGCATGCGTAACACAATTTTGAAATGGACAGTAAGAGTTATTGAAATAGAATCACGCTCATAAGTGTGCTTAAATATTTCTATAAATTTAACAAATGAACCTTGCTCTAAAGGCAAAATACACTTCCGTCAATTTACATACTTTTAATCAGTGCACTAAAATCTTATAATGTGTTACTTAACATTTTTACACTACTACAGTTCGTCATAATATTTCTGATCATTAATATAAAATGGTAAATAAATAGTTTTAATAAAATTAACAATTAACCATTACACAGTCAAATAATTCAACCGGAAACCAATAAATATGTTGATAAAATTAAATAATCACTTTCGGTTTATTTAAATGCTTATAATTTTGCGAAGATATTAATTTCAGTAATGAAAAATATAAATAAACTTATAATTAAGCCTAAAATTGTTTGAAAACATCCGTATGACAAATTTATTATCAATTGTTACCCAGCCGGAACACTCGATATATTATAGTTCGTCCATCCTGACAAATTTGCGACCCCGCAAACCACGTGGTTTCTGTAGGGGATATCTGTAATGAGAAAACATTTTGTATTACATGTTATCAATGATCCAATTTCCATTGTGATGATTTACCTATTTTTTTCCATCGTCTGATCCGACGGCCTATGTTATTTATTTTTAAATAGAAAAATCTCAACAAAATATCGTCCAATATTTACTGAATGTTATTTAAGTTATCAATATAAATACAACGGACAATTCATTAACTTTTAATATTCATGAAATTAATTAATTCGAACTACTACACATAATTTGCCCATGAAAGTTCATTAAATTTGGTATAATTCATTTAAACCCTTAATTTCTGATAAACTTTATTAAGATGGTCCCCGTTACATGACACCAAGGTGGTCCTTAATACTCGCCAACCAGGCGGCCCTTAGCAAAATAAAGTTCTTTTTTCCATCGTCAGATGAGACGATCTTTAACAAGATAAACCCTTTTTTTATCGTCAGATTAGACGGCCTTTAACAAAATAAAACTTTCCGTTTTCATCGTCAGGTTAGACGGCCCTTAACAAATTAACCTTTTTCCATCGTCAGGTTAGACGGCCCTTAGCAAATTAACCTTTTTCCATCGTCAGGTTAGACGGCCCTTAACAAAGTAACCTTTTTGCATCGTCAGGTTAGACGGCCCTTAACAAAATTATAAGGTGTTCGTATTACTGTAACATCCATTATTTTATTGTAGTTCTATTAATTGCAGTAACATTATCCTTCCAACAAATCTATAAGTTATCTGTGCTATCAAATTGACTCACTAATCTCACTATCACTTGCCTTATGCATTTAATTAGGATTCAAAGCAACTACTAATACACTTATACTCATTGGGTCCCTCAATGAATACTATTATTTATATAAAATCAAAATAACTGGAAACTTTCGACTTTCATATCACCCTAACACCAATTTAACTTTTCTAGCTGACAGGAAACTAATTTTCAGCTTCTGCAAAGATAAGTTCAGTAGCTTTATTTACATAATATGTCCACTCGTAATTATTATTACCAATTTTATTAAAATACAGAGTTGCAACCTTGCAACATATTTATAAAAAAATAATACTATAAAGTCAAATGAAAACAAGCATTGCTGTCTTTTAAATAATTTTGTAATAACCCTTGCTCGTGAGCAAATTTTACCATGTATTTTAAATCTATACGAAGGCAGCTCTATGCTGTCGTGTGCTCGTGTCGCAATCGCAACTATGTTGTGAAATTTCATCAACGAAAGGCAATGCCTTTCGACATATAGTTTCTGTTGTCTAAATCTTGGAGCGGCAACTTCATTATTTTTCCCGTATTAAAACAATGGGTATCATTTTATCAATTGATCCGTATTACTAACAGCTTTAAACTAAACTCCTTTACATATCAACATATTAATTTTTCCTTAAACAATTCTCTGAGATAATCCCGCAACAAAAGGTGTACTATTGTGCATTCTGTGGTATAGCTTGCCGTACAGACGTCTTAAACATATCTTTTGAAGTAAAAATTATATTCTCAATACTAGCTGCTGAGATAAAAATATATTTTTATTGTATATTATTCATAGTACAGTACACTATGAAATCAACTAAGGTAGGCCAACCCTGCCTTGTCGCTTTAGGTAAACTGTAAATGTCACAAAACAGTCATCTTGATAAGATAAATATGTAGATTGGATATAATTGTCGTCGTGAATCATTACATTTTTATAGGTACATTAGAGATTTTGTATTTTCAACAAACTCAAACTATGTCTGCATTCAAATTAATATTAAAAAGTATATTAGGTAATTTAAATAACATATTTCATTTTCTTCGATTGATCATTTATATTGCTTCAATGTAAAACTTAAAAAGGAGCACTGATTTCGTCGTTAGAACAATTTCATTATCAATATCTCTGTTACCTTTGGAAAAAATTCAATTGAATCTGATATTGAATATAAATAATTGGGAAATATTCCAACAATTAATTGAAAACTTTGAATTATTTTCTTTTCCCATTATTTTACTGGGTACACGTAATTATAATATACTTATAATATGTACTACGTACAGGTACAGGTAAATTGGCCTAAAAGTTAGGCTCACTTTTTATCTCCTGCTTCAAACAAAGTAACCAATTTTATTTACTACATATTTTCCACTGGGCCAGGAAAAGTACCTTCTTTAAAATAAATGTTAACTATTATTGCATCAATATTAATGATTAAAAATATTGGTAGGATTGACCCAGAGCCTCGGTTTTTTTTAATCTAAATACCTCAACACCTATCGACACCTGATTCAAGGAGGTCAACAAGACAACAATGTTAAGACAAGAATTTAAATTTCTGACATTTTCTAAGAGAACCCAAGTGAATGATTTTTCCAACCTTATTCCTAATTTTAAGAGAGAATGACTATACCATTTGTTTTTCCAGTTTCTTAATTAAACATTTTCACAAACAAGTTCCGATTTTCATTCGACATATTATACTTGGAATTTGCTAGAATACATACATGTCAAAATGTTCTTGATGAAGTAATCAATACATATTCAAAGCTATCAGGATCGAAGTAGGTCCTTTTTGAAAACTTATTTAAAACTCAACATTAATATATAAATTAAGTTAAATATTACTAAAAATTTGTTTAAAGCATTGTATCCACTAATTATTATCTTTTAACTCTAGTTGTTATTTGTTAGTAGGTTTTCCACAAAACAAATAATAAATAAAATTTATTTCTACTTCTTTGATGATCAGTTGTGGCTAAATCTCATAAATTACTTTGTTTGGACCACTCCAAATAAAATATGATAACAAAGGTTATCGAGTTTCCTAGTAGGGATTGGTGCAATTCCAAGTTTACACAATTTATAGTTATTGGCCTATTTACTACCCATTCCGCGTTTTAAGACGAACATACGTTTAAGGTATAGGTACTTATGTAATTGAATATTGATACTAGCCATTGTTAAGCTTTTATATTTCATAATAAAATAAACTTGATAGATTTAAGACATATTTTCGTAATGTTGCATACTGATTGTTCATCGAAACAAGTTGGCTAATATAATGTATATCTACCATAATCAACAATGTTAGCCACGTTTCTATCCAAATGAAATTATTCTATTCTTTTCTAAAACTTGCTCCGCAATGAAATGAACTCAAACGCCGGGTGTTCCCCAGGCAGTCTGTACGTATACACTACACTACACATTAATAATTATTTATTCCAGTTACACACATAGTAACTAATTGTTTAAATATATTGGAAACTTTTTATCTTGAACTATGTAAGAATATAACGCCTACGTCTCTTAGGGCGATTCCTACTAAACAAACTTGCATCCTTTTACAACTTTCCAACTACAGAATTTTACAAACCGCTAATAATAATTTAGGATATATTATCATTATAATTGCTTATAATTCTAATTATCATTATAATTTTTAAAAACGGACGCAATCATCAATATCAATATCAGTAGGTATCAACATCCACATTAACACCAACATCAACACCAACATCGACATCAACATCGACATCAACATCGACATCAACATCAACATCAACATCAACATCAACATCATTATCGTTATCATTATAATTATTGAACAGTTTTTGCAAAGCGTCAATGTACTACCATATTAACTAACCGTTCATTGAAATTATTAAACTCAGCAAATAAGATATTAAGTATTTGTATAAAAACCGACATTTGAATATCGAATCTCTTCGGATTATGTTAATACCAAATACTGAAAAACCTTCTTTTTAATATTACAAAGCTAGCCTCTAATGTTTCAAGCGGTAGTTTTAAATAATTAAAAAAAATGTAAAATTTCATCATATTTAAATAAGCTCCAACTAAAATTATTTTTTACTTGTAGCAAACTTAGACTACAGGGAAATATTAAGACTTCAATATTTCTAACATTCAGGGAACACAATGTATTGAAAAACCACTTCATCCTACTCCCAACGTCACCTTACATCCCTAACATCGCATTACATATGCACTGAATTTGATAAATATATGCCTATTATAATAAATAATCGGAACGGACTTGCCTTGTGTTTTGCTTGCGTGCCAATAATACCCTGCTATCGTCGGAGCTGGAATCTTGCGAAACCTCTCTTGAACTCACGGACGCAATCGCTTCTGTTCTGGCTCACAAGGATTCTCGGCTCGAACTCGTTGGCACCTTGTCTTCGGACTTACTGGTTATCCCACTTCTGAAATTGTTAAAATTAAGGGATCAGGCATACATAATTAAAAGCACTAAGTCACTGTTTAACAAGGATATATTTGAGTAACTAAAAGCAATACTCGCATTATCAAGGAAACAACATCTTAGACCTTATTAATCACTATAATATTTGATTTACCAAGATTTTACAAGAAAATATAATTAATCTTATCAATCACTATATTTTAACGTAACTTTTATAATCACTAACATTCTAAATTGTGTTACAAATAAAACAACACATTAGACTTTATTATTCATAGTGAATAATAGCATAGCCAATAAACAAATCATAAAACATTAATCATCATGAATAAACCATTAAACTTTACTTTTGTAATCACTTCTATTTTAAATTTATTGTATTACAATGAAATAACAAATAGTCTTTATTATTCATTCTAACGAACATTGCATAAAATGCCAATAAAACAACACATTCAATCCAACAAATGAACAAAGTGTTCTGAACAGAATAACATCTTAGATGTAACACAGGTATTCAATACTTATCTTATTATTCGGCGAGGCACAAAATCAGACTGACCCGTTACACTATTTCGATTTCACTTTTATACATTTATTCTTGGCGGGAATTGAGACTTCTTTCACCGTTACTGTCCATAGTCATTTCACTACTTATTATCTCGATAATAACTGTAAAACATTAATTTCCAAGAAAGCATGCGTAACACAATTTTGAAATGGACAGTAAGAGTTATTGAAATAGAATCACGCTCATAAGTGTGCTTAAATATTTCTATAAATTTAACAAATGAACCTTGCTCTAAAGGCAAAATACACTTCCGTCAATTTACATACTTTTAATCAGTGCACTAAAATCTTATAATGTGTTACTTAACATTTTTACACTACTACAGTTCGTCATAATATTTCTGATCATTAATATAAAATGGTAAATAAATAGTTTTAATAAAATTAACAATTAACCATTACACAGTCAAATAATTCAACCGGAAACCAATAAATATGTTGATAAAATTAAATAATCACTTTCGGTTTATTTAAACGCTTATAATTTTGCGAAGATATTAATTTCAGTAATGAAAAATATAAATAAACTTATAATTAAGCCTAAAATTGTTTGAAAACATCCGTATGACAAATTTATTATCAATTGTTACCCAGCCGGAACACTCGATATATTATAATAGCCTGTCCAGCGTACTTGTATAATAGACGTCAGTGTCTCTACCTCATAGTTTATTATTATCTTTATCAACAATTTGCCGTCAACATTTAAAACTAATGATATTTGACATATTCAACTTAAGGCATAAACAAACTAAAAGTACCTATTATGTTTACTAAAGAAAATGTATAGGAGTTTTTTAGAATCCTATCACGATCGGCCGAGTCCTGTAAGTGGGTTCGATTTTATTCATTCAAATCCCTTAATACGAGTACGGCGTCGCTAACATTCTCTTTTATAAACCTTGATGTTATGGATAAAGAAGCCGACAGTAATACCAACGAAAAAGTCCTAAAGTATCAACAAAAGATAAAAAAACAAATACCGATTCTAATCATACGCTCTCAGAATAAATGCCTTCCATATGGGGCAAACGCTGCGACGCAATATTTGGCTCTTCGCCAACTTCGATCGCAAAAATGTGTTAAGTATTTTAATAAAATGGTAGGAACATTACCAATTTAATATATGTAGCGACCGTCAGAGACCCTGTGAGTATAGCTTCATGAGATACTCTGTAAGTATAATATTGGAAAAGTTATCGAGGGCGCAATGGTGCTTTCCAACTTTGTATGGGATCTAAAGTGTCTTGAATTCTTCATTACATAATAGGTATTTTCGATGACTGCTCAACATATTTTGTCGGATAGTAGAGAATCGTACTAATAATAAATGTGAAAGTTTGGATTAGTTACACAATCACGCAAAAACTGCAGAATGGATTTGGACGAGACACGCAGATAGTTTATGACGATTAAAACATAAGACAGAATAGAGATTTTTTGAATGTCCACGTGGACGAAGTCGCGGTCTGAAAATGGTATTATGATAGGCTTGCTTAAAGCGACGGAAGGTTTTTACCTATTTATTTAATTATTAATGTAAACTTTGTCCTTATACGTTTCGGTAAACTAAATAAATTATGAAGGTATGTTTTTAACTTTACTGAGGTATTTAATTCCTTCTAAACAAATAAAGTATTGAACGAATAAGCCTTTTCTGACCTTTGAGGATCGGTTAGAAACTTCGACACTTTGTTTAGTTCGCGGTTTTGGAAGTCAGATCAAAGGCATGTCAAAGTTTTGTTTGTGTACAAAATCACGGCCCCACTTAAGCATCTGACTAACGAACTAGGTATAGTCAACGCCAAACAAACTGACACACGCAATCATAAAATTTAATATCCTGCTCTCGCTCGCACTTGCGGACCAACATAACCCTAGCGCTTAAAATTGTTTTATGGCCCCGTGTGCCGTGAAGGTCAAGATGGCGGGACCCCTATGGTTATCGAAATATTTCGTGGCTAGGATATACTACCATTTTGGTGCCATTTTGCTTTTAAAATTGTGCAAATTTAAAAAAATTCAGCATAACTGGTGATGCCACCATCTTCATATCATAATATTATGTAACTACATTATTTCATTTATATGCATACGCCGAAGTCATAAAGCCCACGCGTACGAAGTCGCGGGCATCAGCTAGTATCATAATATATGGCAATCCATAAATTAGGTAGTTCACGGGATGTCTTAACAAACATATCAATTTTAGTGCGTTTTAATCATAATAATTACTTTTTAATTTCTAATTATAGAATATGGTTTTATAATACAGCTTCGAAAGCTCTTGCATAAGAGAACATAGTGGATTATAAAAGAATGTGAAGAAGAAGAATAATTAAAAACCAAAGGGGATCCCGCCATCTTGATGTTCACTGTGTGCCAGTTTGGCGTTGGGTAATATTATAATTACTTTCTAACAATACTTAGTTAAGTTTGTTTTCCAAATCATTATTTTTTACAATGTAGGTAAGTACAGATTTTTACTCGAGACGTGTGCACAAACGCAAGTGTTACGATTTTTCTCCAGCACGGTTTGACCAATCAATATGTGGTTTTCTGTAATAGGTTTGTAATTTATAGGCGACTAGCTTTTGCCCGCGACTTTGTCCGCGTGGATATTCGAGAAAATCCTATGAGAACTATAAACCAGGATAAATAGTATTCAATGTTTTAATTTCATCAAAATCATATCAGCCGTTTTAACGTGATAAGGCGGGTCCCCACCAAGCGCGCTGACCCGCTTTTTTCTGTCATAAAATTTCATCCCCTATTATGACACCTACAGACTTTCATACAAACTTTTATCCCATATTTTAACTCTTTCAACCATTATTTCGTAACAAAAGGTAGCCTGTGTCATTTCTCAAGCTTTACTCTATCTCTGTGGCAAATTTCATTAAAATCGGTTTAGTATTTTAGGCGTGAAAGCTTAACAGACAGACAGACAAAATTACTTTCGCATTTATAATATTATTATGGATTAAGTAGATTTTGAATTTTGTTCTGTCAATTTAACTCATGGAAGTCGATTGAATAACATAATCTCCTAGTATAAAAATATGTAAGTATAGGTAGGTACCTGATAAATACGATAGTGGCATAACTTTTGAAGTCTCTCTAATCTGTGGTACACTCAAACTTTCATCCCCTATTTCAACCCTTCCAACCCTTATTTCGCAATAAAATATATATACATATTAATAATTCATTTATTTCGGAATCAATCCATATCATACAACCAAAGAATAATATTAAATAATATCAAATAAAATCAAAACATTAAACATTAAAAACATTAAGGTCGCCTATGTCCTTTCTCGAGCTCTACTCTACCTCTGTACCAAATTTCATTCAAATCGGTTCAGTAGTTTCGGCGTGAAGGCGTAACAGACAGACTGACAGACAGAGTTACTTTCGCATTTATAATATTATTAGTATGGATAGTTCTTAGATATGTATTATAGTGTAGTGTATATCGTTTGAATTCATTAAAAAAATTAAAATAAAAAGCATACAAAAAAATGAATTTATTAAGTATATAAATTCATTCTTTGATCTAAATATAAGTAACGATAGATAATTATTGTAATTATGACCAAAAATATAACTTACAAAAATAAACAGATCCATAAAGTCCAGTTTTACATTTTAATTTTTTTATCAAACAATTATAATTAAGTTCATTAAACAGACATACTTACAACATTTATATTACAATATAGGTACATAATGAAGTGCTAAATAAAGTTTTACACCATCACATACTATTACAGCCAAAGTATCGGCTGTATCGTTACATGTACACCTTGCCGAAGTATTTATACTGTTATCTAAATTTGATTGAAGAATTAAGGGGCAAGTTGACAGCCCGCGACACGCGACATGAAGTCGCCCACATACTATTATGTACTATTATCTTAGATGAAAGAAAAAAGGGACTATTATATATTCTGTGCTATTATTAAATTCTGTGGCCGCGACGTGTCGCCGCCTCATGTCGCTGCGGTCTTGTATTCGAACCCGACCGCACACCGCACCAGCGGACGGCAGCATCGGCCGTATTCTAGTTGGTTCTGAGTGTTTCGTGAGACAAGTGTTACGTATTTCAGAATAGCGATCGCTATTTACTTTTGTATGTTTTGTTAGAAGAGGAAGAAGACGACGAACGCTTGTTTCTATTATCCTAATAATATTATAAATGTGAAAGTTTGTGGGTTTGGATGTTTGTTCCTCAATCACGCAAAAACTACTGAACGGATTTGGTTGAAATTTGGCACACAGATAGTAGATAGCCCAGATTAAAACATAGGATACTTTTTATCTCGATATTCCTACGGGAACGGGAACCACGCGGGTGAAACCGCGGGCGGCCGCTAGTACCAGTATAAAAACATGAGCAATTTGAGCATGGCCGTGAATTTTTTTTTCTAATTACACAGTCGCTTTGGCCCTCAGCGTTCAAGTGCGCAAACTAAGCGCGTTTGGGGGGCTCGGTCCGCGCCGCCCTACCCCCAGCGAGATCCCCTCACTAACTCGGTTGCTCTACTCAAGTAGGTACTTACCTACTACATTCGTTTGCCAACTGTATGGATTGTAAAACTGCTATGCTACCTATTCATTAGGTTCCTACGACAAATATTTTAACTAGAATAGGTGTATAGCTAGTCGACGCGACATGAGGCGGCGGCGGCGGTGACATGTCGCGTGTCGCGGGCTGCCAACTTGCACCTTTATACCTAGCGACGAAGTGATGATGAGTTATTTATATTTTATTATACAAAATAAATATAAAAATATGAAAATGTAAAAAACTTGACGATGTTATTTAACGCATTTTGCAGGCTTACACGTAAGTCCATTTAAATAATATTACAAGTAGGTTAGTTCTAATATTGTAATAATAAATTATACGAAAACTTTATCCGTATTCATTAACAGACTTCAAAAATTTGAAAAGGAGGAGACCGATTACTCGAAGACGGCTGAACCGATTGAAATGATTCAAACGTCATAATATGACGTTTGTTTCCAAGTTGGTCCCATTTTTTGAAATTTTGAAATCGGTTTAGTAGTTTTAAAGTAATCTTGAAAAAACTGTCGTTTTCGTTACCATTTTATATGAATTCAGGCGGATTTTCAACCATTACTTTTTTGTTTATGCACCGATTTAGATGATTCTTTTTTTGTTTGAAAGAAGACACTTTAAGAATGATACCATATTAATTTCATTGGTATTGGACTTTGGATTTTGAAGATACACAAGGGAACTCCTTAAAATCAAATAGGAACTGTACAGTGATTGAAATATTGGCAGGTTTATGACAATCAAAAACAAGTTAAGTACCTATTTATTGTCAAGGACCTGCTGGACTATGGTTGAACTGCGAAGGCCCAACGGAACTCTTGTGGAAATTGAGTTACTCGGGGTATACCATTGAAAAATGTGAAACATTATAACGTTTTATTTTATAAAATCATCACTTACATACCTTCCACAAAAAAGTTTAAAATAAAAAAGCTTTTTAAAAAAAGCACAACCTCCTTCAAAAATCTTAAAAAACAGCTCTATAAAAAGCAAGAAATAATGTTCAAATCGATTGATTAAAACACGTCTATTGAAGTTGGGTGGAGCTTTAAGAATATAAACAATACAATAAATAAATAAAAAAATACTTCCAGCTCCACCCGACTTCAATAGACGTGTTTTAATCAATCGATTTGAACATTATTTCTTGCTTTTTATAGAGCTGTTTTTTAAGATTTTTGAAGGAGGTTGTGCTTTTTTGAAAAAGCTTTTTTTGCTCTAAGCAATTATTGACCGTTATATTGCAGTAGTTTTATTAATCCGTTAGGCGAAAACCAATGAAACTAAACATTTTAGCCAAAGAAATATGGGTCTTAAAAAGACAATTGCCATACAAAGTTTTAGCTGTCTAGCTAGTATGCGAGGACCAACATCTTTCGTCGTTTTTCATTGGTTCATTTGATTTTCATTATTTCGATCTACAAACAACGCGACGTTCAATTTTACGAATTATGATTCTATGGGTTCGTGATATTTTTGCTGAGTCGGTCGCCTGTTTGATTACAATTATTGAGTCAAACAAAAAATAATGTACCTAAACGTATTTTATTATTACGCAAAGAGTGGACACACAGACAGAATCCCGTTTCGGGATTCCGTACATAAGGTACGTGATTCCGAACGCAGCTAATCCATACAAATCTATGGACCTACCACACACATACGTGATTTTTCCGTACGGAATTTTCATACATAATCGATATTCTATTCGGAATTCCGAATCGGGATTCCGTCATGTGTGTGGCTACTCTAGCGGGACACGAGCGAGGGTCGATATACAAAGAGCTTATTCATGCACTGCAAGCAACTGTCCATCAGAAAACCAGCAACCTATATTTCCGCGCCGTGTTCCCGCGCCGGGATCCCGCTTCACATAGCCAAGCCTGCCTAGCATGACCGATTTATATCGCGTGATATAGCATTTTATCGATACTCAACTGGTAAATTCCTTTGTCTTTTTGATAGTTAAGCGTGATAAAACGCTATATCACGCGATATAAATCGGTCATGCTAGGCAGGCAGGTTTACACCCGGCGGAGGTCAGTCAAGTGTGAATTCGATTTGGAGTTAGTTCAATAGAGCTAATATGATTGTCAATTACTCGTCAAACAAGATAAGTAATTGACAATCGAAGAAAATCGACAAACCTATAAGCAAATGAGTTTTACTTCACTAGAGGGCTTATTCCACTAAACTCCAAAGCCATTGTTCTTAAAACTTTAAAGTTCATACATTCATTTCACTGTAATCCTCAAAGTAATTATACGTACCAGAAATGAATAAAGAAATATTTCCATACTTCAGTTCTACTTAAACAACTTAAACCCTAAAACAGTTTTGGTAGAGTCAACAGCAAAATTGCAGGATGAATAAATAAAAACTTGAGGAATGTGGCTTCTAACACACATATTATAATCATTACTATAAAACAACGACTCACAATATAGAAATACTTTAAAATTTAGACCACCATAAAAAATAAAAGATGATTTAACCCTTCCTAAAAAATGTCTTGGGGTTGAAGTGGAACGATTTTCTGGGGTTAAGTGGAATTAGCTCACTAGGGGCTCCGTGAGCTGTAGAGCTCGCGTTAAAAAGCGTATGTTTTTAAAGACAAATAACACATAGATATATTAGTTTTCTCAAGTAATAGGTATCTATCATATACTGTGCAAATAATAAACGCAGTCCTAGTTCTGTCACACAACCTTATTTATTTTCATGTTTTTATTGATGAACTTTTGAGTCTTCTTAAAAATGAAAAAAAAAACACAATTTTGCACCGCTAACAAAACAGTTTTGTAAACGGCTGAAATTTTTAAAAGCTGAAAGTTTCTCCACCATTTGAAAAATTTCGAAAAACTGGCTTGAATTCAAAAATCTATATTATTATCGAACCTTCTCGCTAAATTTTCACGAGGATCGGTTGAGATAAGCGACCTCTAGAGGAGAACAAACGGATAGGCGGAAAGAAGAACATCAGAAATACATTTTGTCCAAACTGAAGCAGAGACGCTTCACTCACGCTTCGCGCTCGCTCGCCTAAAATGTACCTACTGAATCGAGGATTCAAACATTATAGGTATGCGCTTTAACATCAACGCAATTATTTTACTTAACATTTTAGCCATGATTGGCCAAAATGAATGATGAATGGCCAACTTTCTGTTCGTTCATTTACCTAAAATTAAAACTAATCTTTAAAATTACGAGTCGTAGGCATTTGGTTAAACTTGCGACATGTGACTTATTTTGCCTATTATGTGTGTGTGTGTGTGTGTGTCTGTTTGAGGCAACGTAGCTGATGGAGAAAAGCTTTTCTAAATATGGCAAAATCCAGAGAAAAATATATGAAAGAAGTTTATAGTGTTTTAATAGTTTGCTTTAATTACTGAGCTAAAATAATTTGTAGGTTTTCAATATCCTTAGTTTAATCAATAAGCATTTTATATATTTCTTGTAACTTGTAAAAGACTTTATGAGCGAGCAAGCGATCTTAATTTTTGTTTTATTATTTTAAGATTATAATAAAAAGCTGATGTTTTTTTCAAACCAAACGTTTAATGCTAATGTTGATTACTTTACCAAAGTTTTATTCAATAACTAATTAAAAGCGAGGGGCGGTGCTCCATCGTTGTTTCAAGTTTTATTTTAATGTCTGAAGATGAGAGCTAATGTTGTTTCCAAACCAAATGTTTATTGAAAAAAAAAATTAAAAACAACTGCCCTGCCAATAACGAACTAAAAAGTTATTTATTTTAATGTCTGAAGATGAGAGCTAATATTGTTTCCAAACCAAATGTTTATTGAAAAAAAAATATTAAAAACACTACTGCCCTGCCGAAAACGAACTAAAAAGTTAAACAACAAGTGTCATTGCAGTCGGGGGATCTTTATATGGAACAGTTTTTGATCAAAGAGGTCCCCCGACTGCAATGACACTTGTTGTTTAACTTTTTAGTTCGTTTTTGGCAGGGCAGTCGTGTTTTAAATATATATTATTTTTTTTCACACATTTTAGTGACATACTATATAGTTTTGGAATGTGCTCATCAAGACCTTTTATTTGATGCCCGTATTGTAATAATAGAAGAAAAAAAATTTTTCACCTTTGAAAATGGCGTCGTAAAGTCGCCATTTTGATTTTTTCTAAAAAAAATATAGCCGGTGTCACTTATGATGCTGTAAGGATACTAACGATACCCTATTTATCCAAATCTGTTCAGGCATTTAGATGTTATGGTTTAATAAAGAAACTCACATATCCACAAACATACATGAACCCTAAACACGTATACACTCCTTTTTGGGCAGTCGTGTAAAAAAAAACGAATTACGCGCTATATATAAGCGCGCTTATATATAGCGCGTTATATATAAACGAATTATCGAATTACGCGTCGGAGTATAGTTGTCGACGCGTAAGTCGATGCAGTAGAATTACACTTCGAACAGTCAGTACGTAAAAAAAAATATGTTGCTACCTCATTTCTACTAGTGATTTTATTTTATTTTATTTTTTTATTTAACATTGTTAACACAGCATTTACAGAGCAGTTACACAGAGGTATGTTTATATACGTACAGTACATAAGCCAATTACGGAAACAACACTTTGTAAAAATTGTGATGTGAACAAAAACCAATGAGGATCAGTAACAAGTTTGAATCCTATAGTTTTATTGATATAAACACATATTGATAGCTATGAAACCTAGTGAAAGAATTTTTGAAATCCGTTTAGCAATGGTTGAGTTAAAAGGGTTTGAAGGAAATGCCAAGCTCAATGCAATATGTGCTTTATCGCGTACGACATAAGGTTTGCGTCCGTCGCGATGACGTCATAAGCACCCCCAAAAAACCAGTGTTTTAGCTCTTATAACTTCTCAGGTTTAAGAGATATCGTAAAAAAATTCACAGTTAATCATGTGGTGGCATTAGCTTTTTAATTAGCCACTAAAAAAAAACATTACTGATCCTCATTGGTCTGGTTATGGTAAATTTTTTTGGCCGTTACTTTCAATAATTTGTAGTAGTGGTTTAGTTAGATTTGAATAGTAAAACAAAATGCCAAATTTATCCGTTTAATTTAAATACCTAGTTGCCAACATTTTATGAATATAATGATACACGTGCTGTTTTATTTTAATGCCAAATTAATCATAATGTTAAATATATATTTTATATATATTCTGTATTAGGTATTACAGAATCTTGGAGTAAGCAAGGAAATAATATATGTAAATAAGGTTTTTTTTAATTATGAAAAATTATTTGTTATGTTGGTAAACTGGGTGATTAGCAACTTGCACGGTGAATAACAACGACGATATTTTCAATAGAAAAATAAATAAAAACAAAATGATGATTAGTTTTAAAGAAAAATTATTGAATGAATGAAAAAAGCAGAGGCCGTACTGTGAGCTCTGATAGCAATCTCAAAGTGATGTTATTATAGAGACAGAGCTATAAATCGCGTATAACGTCATCTCAATGACAACATCGCTTCCATATTACTTTTTACAGTCATTTACAAAAATAATTTAACCACATAGGATCTGAAGTAGCCCAAACTTGGTATGTTTTGAAAATGTTTTTTTGGTTTAATTGAAAACAAGCGGCAAAAATATTATTCATCCGATACTTTACACGTTAGGTTTTAGAAAAACAAAAAATCCCCATACAAAAAAAGATGACACCGTAAGTCCTCTCCGAAGGGAATAATTTTTTGAACTGCGGGTCCAAAATTTTGTTTTGACCTCAAGTATACGTGTACCAAACGGCTTTGCTATACGTAGTACATCGATTTGCGGTTTTTTTCGTACACGTAGCAATTATGCATATTCGCGGCCCAATGCAGCTATTGCAGCTTAATGTTTGAAAGAAAAAAGATTACTACACATTATCGTATTTAATAATTGTCCAAGTTCATGATGTGAATGCATTCTCTTTCAGTTCTGCACCAATCAAACAAAGTGAATCAATTAAGTTGAACCGTGTAATAACATCATAAGGGCCCCGGTTTTTATTGGCTAAAGCAATTCGTCAAACTGCTGTTTATCTATTGGTTGAATATGTTCGCTTTCCACAATCTTTGTTTGTTAATAATTTGGCAAATTGCGCGTTTTCGCTGTATTCGGCGACTTGATCCACGATCCCATAGATTCTCTTCTCTTTCTGTTAGCAGCACTGCGACCTTCCAGGAAATCCTGTGGGAAAAAAGAGAAAAAAAAGTTCTTCTAAATTCAGTATCATCACCGTCGGAGCTAAGGTTATGAGCGCCTCTGGCAAGATTTTTATTTTTCGCCCCAAGACTTAGTAGACTTTTTTCTAACTATGCGTCAGCAAGTGCGCCCCCTTTCCAGCCCCTAGCTACAACGCTGAGCATCACTATTTTTAACTAAATTCAGGTTATGTATATAAATAAATAAGTTAATAAATAATAAAAAAATAAAATAAAAAGACAACATCACAAATATTGCTCTGATTCTAAAGTACCAATATATTTTTAATCCTAGATTGTAGCTTAGCAATTAGGCTTTTTTCAGGCCTCTTCTTAGCCTGTGTTTTGAATGAGGCAAAGAGTAATCCCATTTAATATTTTAAAAAAACTTTTCAGATTGTGGTTTTAGTCCTTTGCCTTCCAATCCAAAAGCGTTTGATTTTATACAATAAGCACGAAAATTTTGCTAGAATTAAATCGAGATAGGTAATTAATATGATTTCGACAGTTTTGCGCTAAGGATGCTGATTATTTTTGTAATTGACCTCACAATAGTTGTGTTAATATCCTAATCTGGAGGTATAAACTTTAACCTGTAGCTCTACCATGAGTTGATGTAAACTGTTTTCACTATCGTAAACTATCGGATATACTGTTCAAAGTCAATGCGAGTGAAATAGAGGAAACGATGGTTTACGGTAGCGAAAACAGTTTGCATCAACTTATGGTAGGAGCACTGTTAGTTACAGAGCTAATGACACAATACTTCAATGGGTATCTCAAGGCCCATCATTTAATATGATAAAGTGTAAAGGGTGTACACGAGTCAACACCTACTCGCAAGGTCAAGAAGTGGAACACCTGGCGTAAGCACGCTTTCAAGTATGTACAATTTTGACATGCTCGAGACAAGAGTTATCTCAAGATTCAAATTTGGCAGTATACTAGAGAATAGTACAAAAAATAAGAAAAGTTAGTCAGACCGCATTATCATGAAACATGCCACCCCACATAAATTGTCACAATTTCAAGGTCGGTACAAGAGCTTTATCAAGGCTGAAAATTCGTATACTGCTTAATAACTATTATGCATAATTTATGAAAAAAATTATCAGGCCATAGATTCATGGAACAGAGGCAGTCAGCAGTCGCTCAAAGCGCTTGAAAGCGTGCTGACGCTAGGTTTTCCACTTCCTGGCCTTACGAGCAGGTGCTGACTCATGTACACCCTAAACGCTATATCATATTGAATGATAGGCCTGGCCTTGAGATACCTATTGCAGTATTTTGTCACTAACTCTGTAACTATGTTCTTTTATATTTGTGAGACAAACTTTCACGGGTTAAATCTAACTATATATCACAGCGTAGGTGGGCTACAGGGTGGAATTTACGTAATAACTGTCTCGACTCGCGTTTCCTTATTTATTTTATTTTATTTGGGAAACAAACAACATTCGAAAGATATTTATTACAGTAATACAAACACAAATGAGTTGCCACTTAAAACAGGCAAGGCCGTATATAGGCTTTACTTTCTAATTAACGAACATTAGTTAACAACCTATCTACCTATATAGTATGCTATGATGCATTACGAAATATTTATTTTATAATACCTACGCTATCACGGCTTCCTCTGGCCCCATAAAAGGATAATAAAGAAATCGCAAGATGTAACATCTAAACTTAATGTGGAATGGATCGTCAACGATCGATTGACTCCAACTTTTCGAGCAGAATATGACTTAATTAGTCCTCATCGCGATATGCACTGAAAAATTGTCATGGCGCAATAGGATGTCACTTCTTGGTCATTTTTCCTTACCTTTTTTAACGATAGTTAGGAACCAAACGGTGGCGATCTATTTAGCATTAACTGTGTTTGATTTCTCAAGTACCTAGGTTATTACAGATAGGACCCGCCTGAGAGTAAAACGATGCAGTCAAATCCTTGCCCACAATTCTCGCCAGTCGAATTTTTATGTCGGTTGACTGTCGACTTGGAACATCAATATAAAAGGCTGTTGCTATCTTTCCGATTTCGGAACAATATATATGCATTTTTTATCTTATGACAATACCATAAACTGCATTTCAACGACCGTCTTCGCACTTTAACTACATATTTTTTTTCCATGGTGAGTACATGAAGAATTCAGTGGCAAAAAAGTTTCCTAACTTTTGTATACTTATGTTTTTTATTTTGTGTCATACCAATCCTCAAGCATTCCTCAAGTATGCTCAAATTCTCCAGTAGCTAATATGTCCGTTTCCTTCAATTAATCATGTGAGAATAGTCATCTTTCGCACAGTGAACGCATATGAATGCCGATCTTCAGCAATTTCATCATAGGAGAGACAGGAAAATGATAACATTCTGCATACCAATGTTTTATGATACTCTAATAAGGGTTTTTTTTTATTTTTAAGCATTGAGAAGTGAAGCAGTGAAAACTTCCGGAGAAAGCGAAATTTCAAAAACATAAAAAAATTGACACCCTGAAATCTTTTCAATTTTATTTTTGCTATACTGGCGACGAACTTCGCATTGTGATAAAAAAAACAAATGACTCGCGGCTTTGTTTTAATTTTATGAATGAGTTCTTAGGTAAAAAAACATAACACTCTATATTTAAATATTTGTGAGTTGCCAGTTACGCAAAACTTTCAGAGTGCGCTATACCACAGAACATAGAAGTAGATAGAAGTAGTATGAGCTCAATTTAGTAACCTCAAGTTAGTATGAGAAAACCAGTGTAACCAAACAAACACATTTTTAACATCGAAGCCAAGCCCCCCACTCAATAGTTACATGCTACGCACACACACTTTGTGAACACATAATTGGATGAAATGTAAAAATGTATAATATCCAGAAAGCCATAAATCACAAAGTTTATTTATTTAGATTCAGTCGTATTACCATAACAACTTGGTACCATATTAAATAATACGTACATTTATAATGCTGCTACTCAGCCGCTAGATGGCGTAAGCTAATTTTAATAGAGCGATTTACCACCTTATTTATTAACACATAAAGTACTTTAAGAAAATTTAATGAGATAAGGGAAACCGGGTTGGTTAACATTCTTCACTTAGCTTATCCTAAATAGTTTCATATCAATAATTCGTGTAAACCCTATTTCATAATTCGGTGGAATCCTGACATTTCTTAATTACTAGGCAAAAAATATTTGAATTTCAAAATTCAGAAACCCAAATAAAATAAATATATCGGATATCGGATGTTTCGAAAAGCAACACTTACAGATAAATACCTCAATGGTGAATTCCACCACCATCCTTTACAGTTAGCTACCTACCATAGGGAAATCTTTGTTTCGGAGAGTACACGGGAATTATAAGTATAGTAAGCTATTTACAGCAAATAAAGTTATTTGTATTTATTTGTATTTGGGATCTGTGACCAACAAGACCTGACAGCTGAGCTTCAGCATGTCAAGCACGTTCTGCGAAGTAACAAATTGCCAGTACCACGCCTCCCCTCCAACCCAGAAACCGTATCAAGCCAGCCATAGTAGAACGAAGACCTGCCATTCTACCTTACATGAAAGGAGTCATTGACAAGATTGTAGGTATTCTGAAGAGTATGTCTATCAAGACCTCAAGCCGACGAGAAAGATAAACCAACTCTTACGACCTGTCAAGTGCAACATCCCTTTTCAAGGTGCAGGCGCTAGGCGTCTACAAACTAGATTGCTACTGGGGTCTCTTACATCGGGCAAACAAAGAAAAGTATAGGCGTAGAAGTATATGCGCGTTAAAGAACTTGCCAAGTTATGTGCCGGCACCTATACCTATCGAGTTAATTTCAATAGTTACTTTCCGCCCCGCACAAGTTCAGGGGGTCAAGTCTGCTAATGTTAACGTCAAAAACGTGGATCAATGATGTTGGAATGGTAGTGCTTTTTGACTCAGTTCTTGTTTCTTATACCCAAAATCGAGATACAATGTGTTTCCGTTTTGGGTTTAAGAATCACAATGTGTTTCGGTTTTGGGTTTAAAAAACAAGAACTGTGTCAAAAAGCATTACCATTAAAACACCACTGAACCACGATTTCGACGTTAACATTAGCAGAATTGACCCCCAGGAGTGTAGTATTCTAAATCTAAAAATAACTATAAAACCTTATTTTTATAAAACTTTATGGCTACATGACCAATTTCAAAATTACGTTTTAACTAAGAATTTTTTTCCTCTCATTTCTTAAGACTTCGCAGCCTTGTAGGGGAAGCAATTTTCATTAAATTGTCTCGAATGATTAAAATCCTTGACAATAAAATGCTAGCTTCCCGGACTCGCCTATAACGTACTATTTAAGTTGACTAAAATTCCGTGCTGTTTTTGCGTGTTTTCAGTGGTGAGTGTATCAAATCAACTGTTATTTAGACGTTTATCATTTACTTATCAATTTTTTGCTTTTCAACTCTTCATAGTCACATCTTTTCTCGGTCTCCCCTATTGAGAGACATTTCCGCCATTCTATATTATAGTGTTCATGAAAGTTCAAGAATATGTCAAATTGTGCGTTGAAATATGGATCATAAGTGTATACCGCATAAAGGTGGATATTTATTGTTATGAATGTTAAAAGGAAAATATCAGTTGAATTTTTAATTAAAACCAAAATTAATTAAATAAAGCTCGCCTCCGATATTTTATGCACCCGTTTGCTAAATGATATATGTGGATATCGATTTTGCTCTTTTATGCAATGCACCTCGGCATTTTTATATTATTTTTGAAGATTTTTTTGTTTGGCGTTCGTTCATACGACTGACGGAGCAAAATTCAAAGATGTGCGTGCGGAGCTTCGCAGATATGATGTTACACGGGTGCCGCCCACATGCGACTTCTACTGGGGGAAAAAAAAAATCTTTGTTCTGTGCGCTATACTATATATTCCAAAAAAATATAATGAAGAAATTTTCTTTGTTTCAGTAATAAAATAATTGAGCGTTAAAATAAAATTTAAAAGTTTTCCTTAAGTGTTTCGTTTTGCAACCTAACTTTTCGCTGAGATTTCTTGTGAAATTTCAACAGCTTTATCATGCTAACACATAAAAGTAAAAAAAAAAAATACATTATGAAGCATTTATGACAGAGAAGGAAAATGGTCATTTTATAGCAAAATACTTACTTTGAAAGCCTGCCGGAATTTGTGAGACATCAAGCTGTACAGTATTGGATTTATGACACTCGACAGATAGCCGCTGTAACACAAGTAGTTTACTACTTTCCACATCTGAAACAGAAACGATATTCCAAGCTTTTGTGAAATATCCGTAGCTCGCCAGTTGCTTGTGACATTTAAATTGAAATCTTTTAAACTTTTGTATTAAATTCAATATTATCAGTATAATGAAACATCGCTTTGCTATTTTGAATATTGATTGGACATTTGTTGTGGTTTGTACGTGACAATGATTTTGAAGTATGTATAGAATCAAAAGATTTAAATTTTAACATCTGAAGTTAACGTTTCCGCCGTCGTTCATCGCATGGCAGAACTCTCAAATGGATGAATGTTATTACAGACTGATGAAATTAATATAGAAAAAAAAAGATTACTTAAATATCTTTTTTAAGTGCAAATGCGGCGACATGGTGGAGTACTTTCACACTTGATTAACTGCCATACTTACGTTATAATAATCTTCATATTTAAAGTCTGGGTGTATTATCATGAAACGCATCAGGCAATACGGTGACCAGCAGAAGAAAAAGGATGCTGCGACTGCGGCTGTAAAAAAATAGTAGTATAATCAAAAGTAAACTGGGAAAAACTGGAAATTAATAGTTTTATTCGAGTAAGAACTCGAGCTTATACCCTTTTACAAAACTGACTAAATGTTACTTTAGTAAAAGCCACATCGCTTGAATCGTTACTAATGTTAAATTAAAGAATGTAAAACAAATTCAGGAAATGCAGGATTATGTGTGCGTGTGGTTTGAGTGAAGACAAAAAATCATTCGTAAATTTTTAATTAGGTATGGCACTTGGAAATGCAAAACTAAAGACCGTAGCGTTACAGACTTTTTACTAAATACTAATCCACGAAATATATAAGAAGGCTTATTATAACATGGAGATCTGGCTAGCCCTCTGTGAGGACTGAGTGAGCACATATTAAACTATGTATCTTTGGTTTAATTGTGTTATAAATGGAGATATTGTTTTAGTTTTACAGTTGTTTCAGACCTTTTACTAAGTGTTAAAAATATATTTTTTCTTTTTCAGAGTTTGCTTACTCAAACCACACGATTTTTTTGCGTATTACGACTACGGCTTGGGTGATAAATGACAGACATACAAACTGGAATTAGTGACTAGCACAGGAATACGTGACGCAATCCACTTTTAGTTAGGTACGTGTCTGATGTGATGACTTGACCAGCAACCTTTGCGAAACTTGCTTAACTTTTACAATCGTTGAAGGAGAACTAGAAAGGCTTCGAGTGTCTTTTCCGTTTCGTAAGTTTTCAGTAAATTGAATTGAAATAGTTCTAGGTGACTTAATAGTGTTTTATTTTATCGTTTATCATCTCCTACTCCCCTGAATCAAATATTAACCCCAAAAGTCATTGATTATTTTGGATGGATGCCGTCATGCCGAGTCTTAAAATAGCAGACTGACATTTTTACAAGCCCCCCAGAGGCAGATATACCTGCCGTCCCCATGATATGAACCATAACAATTTATTGTGGATCTTGGCGTGCGTGGCGGCAATGCCATTAGCTTCTGCCACCCATCAAAATATACCAAACACTGGCGCGACAGACTAGCTAGAGTTTATTTTTGGTCGGAAGCACCGTTACCTATACATACCCAAGTAACAAAATGTGTTCTTGTAGTGGTTCCGGGGCCAGGTCTATAAAAGGCTAGTAAACTTTTATAACCACGGAAAAGGGCCCATTTTATACGCGTACTTTTGCTAATAAACCACTCATAGTAGACTTGGCGAGCACCACTTAGACCAATAATACACTTATAGTTGGACTAGGCAGAACTATTTGCTCCTGCGAAGCCAGCTATGAGCATCTAATGGAACCAGGCAGGCGTGTAACGTACTCCACGCTTCTATTACTAGCTACTTCCAACATTTGTGAATTGTTGTTGTATTGTGTCAGTTGTAGAGAAAAATAAAAACTAAAAGTTAAGTTTATCTATTTTATATAATATAATGTATTAACAAGTATTTCACAAGTAATATTATACGTGCATAGATGTTTGCATGGCAAACGCGTAAGTATTTTCGGTGAAGTATATTGTGTTTTACATCTCAATTTTTGTTCGCCTTGTGAACATGGCGTATTTACTAAGTAATGTTTAAAAATAATATTAGTCCTAACAGCATTGTCGCGCCATATTGTGACGTAAAAATGGCCGTGAAGATGCGATAAATATTAAAAGCTTAAATGGACTTCACGAAGATATCTTTGGACACTAACAGTTTTACAAGAAACCTTTATATAGAAATCAAGACTATAACAGCATTCGAGAGTCCACAATAATACCAAGTACACTTACTCTTAGAAGAAACCACTTTAGAACTAATTCACTTATAATTGGCACATATAGTTGACTTATACACCCCTATAAGGTCAAGTAACAAATGCAAATGGTTCTAAGTGCATTTAGTTCTATAAATTACTATTACTGGCGTATGGTACTTATAGCGGATTTATAATTACTTCTTCAAGGCGATTATAAGTGTAACTTACTGGAACAAGTTTTCTCAAGTGTATTTACATCTATGCAACACTTTTATAGGCCATCTTAGCCTTTATTGCGCCTATAATTTCGTTCTGTACACGACTATAAGTCAACTTATAAGACAGATGTACTATAAACTCAAACGAACTCCGTGTAACCTGTTATAAGCTTGGTAGTAAAACCAGGAACCAATAAGAGAGAGGTACTAGTGCTGTAAGCCTGTAAACTGTTCACTACAGGAGAACTTTGTTACTTGGGTATCTGGTTCTGTTGGTCCGTCACATTGTTGGTTTAACAATTTAAATTTGAAATTAATTAAATATTTTCACTTACCCAACATGTTTACCGCTTTGTCCCGACGTTGCCTGCCGTTAGCTGGACTACTTCTAAGTCTCCGATTGGCAGCTTTTAGCTTTATTGCTATCATGACGTATAGCAGAAATATTATTGACATCGGTATCACAAAGAACACGATCCCTTCCATAGCCAGAACAGCTCTTATCGGATCCGAAACAATGAAATAGCAGTACACATACTTCTTCCTTTCCAGCAGATCTATATAAAAAATGTCAGGTACGCAAAATACGAAAGACACTGCCCAGTTAACGGCTATTATTTTAAAGACTCTTGATTTTAACGTCATCGTTTGCCTCAAGAAAGGTTTAGATACAACTATGTATCGTTCCACAGTAAATGCGGCTATTGTTAACACGTTGCAGTTACAGAGGCAATCGTAAAGTACGAAATGCAATAAACAACCCTCTTCTCCTAACGGGTACATGTCTGGCACCCAAATGATATAGATTTCTATGGGCACGAAGAACGCTAAGCAAAGGTCGGTTATCGCCAAATTGAAAAGATAGCAGTTAGTAGGAGTTCTCATAGTTTTATCTCGCACGATGACTGCGCAGGTGCAAACGTTGCCGATTATGCTGAGTACCATCGAGACTCCTAAGAAAATACTTGTTATGATCTTGACAGACTTGGACTCGTCTAACGCATTCCCGTCGTCTTTAAACGCCATTCCGACAGGACCAAAAAACGTTATCGAGTCGTTGCTTAACTCGCTGTGATTTGAAAACATCTCGTTCTGCTGAAAAGTTAAAGATTTTTTTTTAAATATACATTAAAACCACTGACCCAACATTTTTACTACTAACAGATTTTTTTTAAAGATTGGTGACAATGGCGCCGAAATTTTCGAAATTGTCATTCCAGATTTTTTATTATTAGGAATAGGTGAATTTAACTTCAGTAAGAGAATAAGTAATTATTATTGGTTTACTTAAAGTTTTTAAAAATAAAAATAAGTAATAAATGAGGCTGTATTAAAAAAATAAAGAAAAATGGTTTATTTTTTTAATATTGTCTCATTTTTTACTTATTTTTATTTTTAGAGACTTTAAGTAAACTAATAACCGAATTCACTGTTTTTGAGTATTTCCTTAAATAAAATTAGTAAGAAATTGATAATTAACTAACCTTAGCATACATAATGATTGATTGATTTCACTTTTTATTTATTTTCATCTGTGTTACTAAAAAAATAACTTGACTCAATGCCCCTTTGGGCAAAGCAAAGTGAAGACTGATCTAGTAAAAGTTTCTACGGAATAGTCACACATGTTACAGGGTGGTTTCATTTTCTCATTTGAATTCTAATAAGTTGATTATGTTCAATGTTTGTATTTACAACTAGGGTACCTATTTATAGATGTTAAACTTAGTATAAAAATGAACCTGCATCCTTCGCTGTCCGGGTGAATAATACAGGATCCCTAGGCCATTGAGACATGTTAAGGTGGATACCCCACCGAAAGTGGCGCCCTGTGAGGTTTTTATTTAATAGTTGTCAATAGAAAAGAATTTAAATAAAACTTTACGTGGAATTTTACGGCCCTCTAGTATTTTTAGAAGGTATCATTACATTAGTTAATTTAATTATGATTGTGCTGTTGTTGTCCTAAATAAATAAAATAAAAATAAATAAAATTCCCGCGTAGTGATTTAAAATTAGTTAGCTAATGTGTCAAAAACGGCAACTTTCAGCAGTTTTGTTATCTATGAGGGAATGTAATGATACCTTCTAAAATATCGTACTAGACTACGGGTCTTTAAAATTCCATGTAAAGTTATATTAAAATTATGTGATATACTAAATACAATATTAAAATTAAATTCACCGCGGTGCCACTTTTAGTCAGGGTTCGTTTAAAATTTTCTAGTAAGTAGGAACTTTTTACTTTTTGCTGTTTTTTAAGTTAGACTTATTATTATAAAAATAACATTTATTATGCAAAAGTACAAAAAAAAAATTACCGAATGTTAACTACTGTTAAGGCTCCGTACCGATTTTGCCGCTGACTGCCGCGCTCTCGCTCGCACATTTCATGTTTTTTCAAGATTTTGTAAATCTGAGTGCGTAAATGAAAAATGTGTCTCGGCCACTTTTCGCAATATAAGATTACGGACATTTCAACATATATTTCAGTTTCTAGTTGCTGAAGTACAAAAAGTTATCGTATTTGTCAGTTCAAATAACTGTTAGAAACGATAACTTTTTGTACTTTAGCAACAAAAAACTGGAATATATTTTAAAATGTCTGCAATCTTATATTGCGAAAAGTGGCCGAGACACATTTTTCATTTAAGCACTCAGATTTACAAAATCTTGAGAAAACATGAAATGTGTGAGCGAGAGAGCTGCAGTCAGCGGTAAAATCGTAACGGGCTCTTAACTCAGAACTTAAATGTTAACTCAGAACCCACAACCTACGAAAATAAAAATACTTATAACAATACAAAAGTAAATAAAACACACTATACTTACCATTAAGTTACACTTAAGTTTTACTAATAGGTCGCTATTTCGCTAAGTGTAACAATAAACTCTGCTAATTATCTAAAATTAAATAGTTTCATTCAACTAAAATAACTTTTATGATTGTAAGTTTTTATCAAAATTACATTTCTCGATTGCAAAATAACACGACTGCACTCACACTCAAAAATCTTCAAAACATCTTGTTTATTTTTTTGCAAAATGAAGTGTACACCCTTTGTATAAAGTAATTGAGTGTAGCCGCACAAGTGCTCGCAAATTGATAGAAAACACTCTGATGACTGGCTGCACGGACACCCCTAAATTGAAATTGCCACCAGCTTTGTACACAACTCTACTTAATGCTTATTATTGAATAGCCGTCTAAAGTTACCAGAAATTCGTTAGCGAAATTAATGATAAGGGTTCCTTGTTGACTTGAGTACGGAACCCTAAAATCTATTGGTTTATTGATTAGAGCTATCACTGTCGATTCACAGCATTGTTCCTGTTTGAAATTGATTTCGAAAAAAAATATACCTTTTTGAGAATCAGATGCTAAAATGCTCCACATTTTTTTAGAGTAAGTAATTACACTTTTTAAAGATTTTAATGCAATATCCAATAAAGATATTATATTTTCCTTCCTGTCATAAGACAGGAAGGAAAATATAATATCTTTATAAGAAAATTTTTTAAAGGAAATTATAATAAAAATAATATCTTAGATTATAAAATCCCATGTAATTGATTCCTACGTTGTGATCATAAATGCTTAGTTATACTACGGCATAAAGGAAAATAAGGTTCACTGCACTATTACGAGCAATTGTACTTTATTTCTTTATAACTGTTTTATCTATAGGCCCTGTCCTAATTGGCCATCGGTCGTGCGATGGTGCGTCCGTCCGAAGAAACTGGTCATGCGACCATGCGATCAAACCAAGTGATATCTATTGAATTTCCTAATTGACGGTCGCGCGATCATGCGATGCGTCTATTGTTCAGTTTCATCGCACGATGAAATCGCAACGCATGATCGCACGACCGATCCCAATTAGGACAGGGCCTAACACATTTATATTACACGTCTTACTTAATACTAAGGCTTGTTCTAGTCTTGTCTAGTCTTGCTTGAACCAACCAGAATGCTCTTACAAATTACTTTTACATCATACTGCTCGGCAACTAGGATTTACTAGTATAGTAAGAGGCCGTGTAAGTTGGCATGTGCAACACAGTGCATTGTTTAGATAGAACGTTCCATTTTCAAATCACTTTAATGCCAAACTCCGTAGTGAACCAATTTCTTTTCTTATAAAATGACGAAACTTTTTCTAAAAAAAAACTATGAAAATTCAAGCTATGCAAAACTCCTGGGTCAAACAATTTTTTTTTTCATAAAATGATAACATTCGTTTTGAAAGCGCGAAAAAATATCAGCTGTTTTACATTTCGATGGAGTAGGCATTTTACTTTTGTTTGGAACAGCAGATTTTTTTTCGTGATTTTTCCCATAATGAAAGTTGTTCAGTTTGATGGTCTGGTCAACCCCACGAGAGGTTTTTAATGAACGAAAAATATCATTGTCAATGTTTTATTTACCTCGCATGAATAATGTAAAGTAGTATGCTTACCTCGGTTGTAAGTTGCGAGCTGCGCTCGCACGGGCGCCAAATTGGATCTTGTTCTGTAATAGCTCACTTACGTCCCTTGTGTAACAAACTACTATTACATCATACTGCTTGGCAACTAGGATTTACTAGTATAGTAAGAGGCCGTGTAAGTTGGCATGTGCAACACAGTGTATTGTTTAGATAGAACGTTCCATTTTCAAATCACTTTACAATTCAAGCATATGAATGCTTTAATTGTAAAGTACACTTTACAATTCAAGCTATGTCAAACTCCTTAGTGAACCAATTTTTTTTCTTATAATTCTTTCTCATGAACGAAACTTTTTACTAAAAAAAAATATGAAAATTCAAGCTATGCAAAACTCCTTGGTCAAACAATTTTTTTTCATAAAACGATAAGATTCATTTTGAAAGCGCGAAAAAAATAGCTGTTTTACATTTCGATGGAGTAGGCATTTTACTTTTGTATGGAACAGTCTATCGCAACTCGTGAAGAAAAAAAGTTTCTATGAAACGGGGCAGAACTTTAATGGCCGCTATATTTCTGTCAGTGTTACATTGCATATCATAGACTACAAATGGCGGGATATTTTTGAAAAGTTGTGTGATAACTGAAGATTATAAATTAAGATTTTTGTCTTATTTTTGTTGATTTTTCAGTAGTTTCATCTAAATTTGGTGTTTAGGTCGGTATTGTAATGAAATACTTATAGGAAGTGTGAAATATGTGCCATGAAGACCAAAAATAAGGATGGACAAAAATATTTTTTATGGCAAGATTTCCTCTTGATGAAGCTTGGTATGAATGAAACTAAAGAAATTCAATAAATCTTGATGTATATTAAGCATAAAATCAGTATAAAAGCAAAGATTTTATAAAAGCCCTGTAATAAAATTACCAATGGTTTACCTAGTAGATAGTGTTGTGTGATCATCACTGATCATTTATCGATATTTTTGTATGTGCAAACAGTGGGTAAAATTTAATGCCAAGGTGTATTCGGCATAGGTATGTACCAATTGAAAAATTGCATAAAAATAAATTTATTTGCAGGAAACATTTTACTGATAAGGACTTTAAAAAGAAAAAACACAACTTAAAAAGCATGCAATTTCTACAATACGGCCTAAACGGCCTTCTGCCCCACCTTTGTCTGATGATTTAGCTGAATTTCCTTGATGTTCATGCAGGTGCGTATTCTCTAACGTTAAAAATTATATAATATTTATTTTTATATTATCTAAATTAAATTATCCAGCTACTCAATCAAGTAAAATTTTAATTTTTATGAGTATTATGATATTTACCTTGACTCAGCCTCAGCAATCGATAGATTGAGACTAGGTTTCAGAAACGAGTTTATGTCACAAATAGCAGCCGCCCGTGACTTCGTCTGCGTGGAATTTTTTTTTTGCTATTCCTCGGGAATAATACTTTGTTCGGGATAAAAGGTACCCTATGTCCTTCTCTGTACCTTTGACAACGTGTATGCAAAATATCATGATGATTGGTTGGGTAGTTAAGACGTGAAGGCGTAACAAACAAACAAAAGGACTTTCGCATTTATAATATTAGTAAGGATTTGTAAGGATTCCCGGTCATGTGCGGTCTCTTGCCTGTTAACTGCTTTACAAGTATATAGGTACTTATAAATACGAGTATAATAATAATAGTCGCCTTTAATTGTTTTGGAATATATTTCTATTTCTTTTTATTTAACCAAATAATAGGTATTAGTTAATAAGTATATCTATTTTATGTTTTCAGTTAGCGACAATCAATTATCGGATGTTAACCAAGGTCCACAGAAAATAAATATTGGAAAGATGGTAAATGCATTCTACTAGGTATCTTACCTATTAATATCTAATCAATAACACTAACAAATTATATTATTTTATTATTTCAGATTCCAGATCAAGATGGCGGCTGCATGACGTCATTTGATAGTGTAAAAACATTTTTAATTACTACAATATGGTTATCAAATGAAAGGCCTTGATAAGCACATTCCAAAACTATGTAATATTTAACTAAAATTTATAAAATAAATAGGTATAATGTCAACTTGTTTCGTGCAATTAAAGATTTTTGTGTTGTATTGTAATGTTTCATTTTATTTAATAATTTAGTTTTAGTAATTGGTTTCATTTATTCTTCCCTATTTTGTTATATGCGATCAAAATAAATGGAATCAATTACTAAAACAAAATGAAAAAAAATGCTGATATAGGGAGTGGTCCCCCTAGGTACCTACAGACGTCATCGATATCGATATTTTTCGTACACCGTACAGGGCATCACTATGTTTTTCATATCATGTTGGTAGTATTGGTCTTCATCGCTTGACCATGCTTGAATGTTGGCAGCGATCAAAGAACCTTGTTTTGACATTTGGTGTGTCAATAATTTTGTATGAAGTCCCGTCTCTTAAATAATACGTAGTGATTTTACATTCTCTTTGGTATGGAACAGCAGAATTTTTTTCGTGATTTCGAGGTTGGTCCCATAATAAAAGTTGTTCAGTTTGATGGTCTGAACAACCCCACGAGAAGTTTTTAATGAACTAAAAATATCCTTGTAAATGTTTTATTTACCTCGCATGAATGATGTAAAGTAGTATGCTTACCTCGGTTGTAAGTAGCTATAACACAGTGCACTCGATCCATTAGCGCCCTTTGCGAGCTGCGCTCGCACCTATTACCTACAAAAATTTAAAACCTAAAATCGTGGGGCACATTTTGTATCATTCATATTGTCTTTAGCATTTCTGTAGGTACCTATAGGGTTGGAAAATATTTACAGAAGCATTTATTTTTTACTTTTTAGTCTGTTTTTACTAATCCGTTTTAAGGTTTTTAGTCCGACTTTTTTTGTAATAACTTAGTCCGTTTAAAAAACGTGTTTTTAAAATTTTTTTTTTTTCAGTAAATTATTATTTTCTGCTTTTTAGTTAACGAGCTAAGACTAAAAAAATATACCATCTCCTATCGGAGCACTCGTCAAGACAATTCAAACGAGCCCAAACTCGATGGAGTTCCATGGTTTTATTACAGAGTCCCAGTGGCCTTCTCCCGGCTCCATCATCAGACCCTGGGAACTTTTTCCTAACAAAGTACTCGTCAAGACGATTCAAACGTGCCCAATCTCGATGGGGTAGCGTGGTTTTATTAAAGAGTTCCAGTGTTCTTCTTCCGGCTCCATCATCAGACCCTGGAAACTATTTCCCAACAAAGGACTCGTCAAAACGATTCAAACAAGCTCAAATTTTATGGGGTTGCACGGTTTCAATATTAAGTTCCTATGGCATGGCCTTTCAGCTTCATCATCAGACCCTGGACTTCATCTCCCATTAGAGAAGTTGTCAAGACAATTCTAATGACCCCAAACACGATGGAGTCCTAGGTTTCATCATAGAGATCCTGTGGCCTTCTTCAGGCTTTATCATCAGATCAGCTTCATGATACTATAATATTGCAATGCCTTCCAGTTCTGACCGTACTGATGTTCAAAGTTTCAAGTCTTTAGCTGATCGGGAAGCTAGTTTAAAATCGTTTGCAGACTTTGTGGAGAAACAAACGCACAAACAAACACATAAACGAGAAAGCAACCTAATAAAAACGTGTTAATAACATGAGTATAATGGCTGACAAACTCGATTCATCCCGGGAAACTCACTGCTTTGAGTGCTGTTTGGTTTCTAGTGGGTTGTGGTGGATCCACGTTTCGTCCACGATTACGAAATAGTGCAATATCTCGTCCATATTGCAGTTGAACAACGCCAAACACTCCGCGAAGTCGGCACATGAAATTAACTTTTTTCCATTTTCTCCTCAAATCACGACTTAGATAAATATACAAGAGAAGCAAACCTGACTGCCACACGCCCCATTAGTCTGCTCTTATTGGCTATCAAATACAAACTAAATGACGCAGCTTGTTCAAATTTTGGTAGGAGCCAACTGAAAGATGCCGGTTGACAGGAGCAGTGTTGTTCTTTCAGTACAGTGACGGGAACAAAGATATTAGAATTTTTAAAAAGAGGGACGGGAAATATAAAAAGTCACGGACTTATTGATCTGCCCTCGTAAGTCGTACTAGAAGAAATTCGACGATGCTACTAGTGACTTGGTAGTTTAGCGGTCAGAGCATTGGACCGCGGATATCCAAAGGTCACGGGTTCGATTCCCGTCCGAGAATTGATCTGGTGAGACTTGTATTTTTTAACCGACTTCAAAAACTTTGAAAAGGAGGAGGTTATCTATTCGTCGCGTATATTTTTTTTTATATATGTATGTACACCGATTACTCGAAGACGGCTGAACCGATTGAAACGATTCAAACGTTATAACATGAGGTTTGTTCCCAAGTTGGTCCCATTTTTTGAAATTTTGAAATCGGTTCAGTAGTTTTCAAGTAATCTTGAAAATACTGTCGTTTTCGTTACCATTTTATATGAATTGAGACCGACTTTCAACCATTACTTTTTTGTTTATGAACTGATTTAGACAATTCTTTTTTGTTTGAAAGAAGACACCTTAAGAATGATTCCATATTATTTTCATTGGTATTGGACTTTGGATTTTGAAGATACACGAGGGAACTCCTCAAAATCAAATAGGAACTGTACAGTGATTGAAATATTGGTAGGTTTATTATTGTCAAGGACATTCTGGACTAGATTTGAACTGCGAAGACCCAACGGAACACCTGTGGACATTGAATTACTCGGGGTTTACCATTGAAAAATGTGAAACATTATACTTAACGTTTTATTTCATAAAATCATCGCTTACATACCTACCACAAAAAAGTTTAAAATAAAAAGCTTTTAAAAAAAAGTAAAACCTCCTTCAAAAACCTTAAAAAACAACTCTATAAAAAGCAAGAAATAATGTTCAAATCGATTAATTAAAACACGTCTATTGAAGTCGGGTGGGGCTTTTAGAATATAAACATCACAATAAGTAAAAAAAATACTTCCAGCTCCACCCGACTTCAATAGACGTGTTTTAATTAATCGATTTGAACATTATTTCTTGCTTTTTATAGAGTTGTTTTTTAAGGTTTTTGAAGGAGGTTTTACTTTTTATTAAAAGCTTTTTCTAGAATATTATTTAGTATTACTACATTAAATTAAAACGAAGCTGAAAAAACAAATTAAAAACATACTTAGAAAGTTTTTCGTTTGTGATTGCGGGAACGCGTCCAGCCGGACTAATGTGTGCAAAATTTAAATATCTCAAAAAAGGATATTATATGTCTCAAATAATTAACTATTATGTACCTACAAAAATTTCGTGCTAGTAAATAAAAAAAAATTAAACAATTTTGTTATAATCCGTTGCGCTGAGTGACCCTCCTATAGTGTCATAATCTTAAATATTAAAGATTCACTAACTTTAGGATAAGCAATTTTCTTATAATGTTTGTACTTAACAGAAATGAACAGTTTAATTTTTTTTTTAATTTTTTAGACGATTGACAACAATTTCAGTACTTTTTTAATTAAATTTTATTAATCATATTCTAAATCACATAACTGGTCATTAAAATTTAATTATTTCATATTATAAATCCCATCAATAATCATTTCTTATTCTAGTTTTTATAATTTTTATTTATCACCGAAAAAGAAAAAACAAACTTAACTTAAGAAGTTGCTAAGACAAAGTACTAGAGTGCTGAGCAAGTTTCTTTGTTGACCGCACAGTTCCAAGACTTGAGGCGCCGCGCCGCACGGCATTTTACCCACTACTAGCGCCGCCAACATATTTATTTTTATTACCTGTAAACCAAGAAGCTTAAATCCACAATGGAGATTGCACGCCCAGTATCATACTGAAGATTGAAAAAAGACTCTTTAGTGACGTCACGGCGTATTGCTATCTCTTTCTTTTCGTTTTACAATACGTTTTCGTTTCTCACGAACGACGAACAACGAACACGTATTGTAACACTAAAGAAAGAGGTTGCAATAAGCCGTCACGTCACTAAAGGAGCTTTTTTCAATCTTCACTATGACATGGCCATGCAATCTCCATTTGTGGGAGGTATAAGCTTCTTGCTGTAAACCAAGCCATTATTTAAAAAAAAGATAAGATCATGCCCTCTTAAATTGTCTCTAATATTTTTCGAATAACTCTTCAAAAGTTTTCATTCTTTCTGTAAGTTTTGAAATCCATTTTAGCTCAAAGTGGTCACTTTTGGTTGAGATACAGTTGAAATTTCCAAAAAGACCGTCATCTAAATTGACTTCTATCAGAGTTAGACATCGCAGACTTTTTTGTAATGATGAGACGAGTTGGGAAAGTGACAAGTTTAAGAATGAAACCAACTAAGAAAGAGCCGAGTTAAAAATGAGGCGAGTTGGGAAAGTGACAAGTTTAAGAAAAGGACGAAGTCGTCCAGAGGGAAAACATTTTTTTCACAGCGAACGCCAAAAAGTGACTTTTACCACTGAATATACAACTTACTTACTACTACTTACTAGGATGGCGCAGCGACCCAAAGTGAGTCTTGGCCTCCGATAATAAGAGCTTCCATCTGGGTCTGTCCTTCGCCACCTCCTGCCAGTCGTCCGCATTTGGTCCGCATGGAGCGCGCGCAGATCCTTTTCGACCTCGTCTCCCCAGCGGTGTCTGGGACGCCCAACTGGTTGACGGCCATTTAGTCGTCCCAGGTACGTACGTTTCACAGCACGATCTTCATCCATCCTCTCGAGGTGGCCGAGCCAGCGAAGTCTGTGTGCTTTTATTTCGCCTATGATGTTTGGCACGGCTATCTGGTCTTCCAGCGCGGTGTTTTCCTCCTCCTCCACAATCCATCTTGTTTACGTACTGGCCCCAGAATCTTCCTCCAGATCTTTCTCTCCGCCACCAAGAGTTTGGTCTCTTCTTTGAGTGTCAGTGTCCAGGCCTCACATCCGTACGTCAATATAGGTCTTATTACGGACTTGTATATGCCGATTTTTGTGCGTTTACTAAGAAGCCTGGACATTTACACACTATGCAAGGTTGCACTACAACGGAGGCCGTTCTGTATTCTGGTGTCTATTTCCTCTTCCCTGGTGTTGGTATCCGGTATGGTGCAACCCAGTTATTTAAACCTGTCTACCCCTTTGTAGGTGATATCTCCAGCTTTGAAATTTAACCTCGGCACTCGGACATTTTTGTACCGTCGCATGTGCAAATATTCGGTCTTTTGGTGGTTAATTCTGAGACCCACTTTACTTGCTTGACCTTCTAGTGTTTCCACTGCTAGTGTCAGCCCGTCCTTCGTTTCCCCTAATAAAGCAAGGTCGTACACACTCAGATATACATCGTGTAACATAATTAATAGCTAAACCAGAACATGGTAGATAGGGATCATTAAACTGAACAACTTTTACTATGAGCCTCTGAATGGCAAAAATAAACAGTTGTTTCATACTAAAATTTATAACAAATATATGAAAATGTATGAAACAGCGACTTTTTTTCGCGATTTCAGATTTGGTCCCTTAATAGAAGTTGTTCAGTTTGTTGGTCTCTATCTACCACTTTCTAGTTTAACTCTATAGTGTCCGACCGAACTGAAACTGAACTTTCGGCCCTGGTTCCAGTTTCAGTCGAATCCGAAACCAGTTGTTTCGATTTTTTACGCATACATAGTTGTATAATCGAGTAACTGAATATTAAACTACATAACCTCAATTCAACTGAACACGATCGCGCAGATTCACGCCAGCCAGTGAACTCCGAAGTTAGCTGATTGACGCGCCAAAATTGACAAAACCGAGTTTCGGCCAAACCGAAAGTTTCGGTCAATATTTGGCCGAAACCGAAATTGTGACCGAAACTAGTTTTGTTCGCCGAAACTGGCCGAAACCGAAACCGAAACTTCGGTCGGGTCTGTTACACGTTATATATTCTGTGATAAAAGTCACATGGCTTATTCCAATAGCTTAGATGTCGACGATGACTTTATAAAAACCCACATCACATCATTATTCATACTTGGCTGGATTTATTATGTTTTCTTCAGGAATGTTCTTATCACCCCAACCCCAAACACTGTGGCTGCCGTCACCAGTCCTATTCACCCTATTCTCAATCACGTCTGGTGAGACAGTCTTCAAGTCGTAAGCCCAGCCGATTGCAGCCATAGTGTCGATAAATAATTTAGTGATATTAAACGAGTAATTTCCAAGTTCAGCTGCTTTATAGTCCCATGGGAATGTGTGGTGGTAATTGTGGAATCCCTCTCCTAATGTTACTGCTGACACTGTTTTGGTTTCTGCAGGGTTAATGTGTCTATCGTAGGGCTTTTCACCCCACAGGTGGGCAGCTGAGTTGATAAGCCAAACGCTGTTTAGTGAGAATACGTAACGGAAGATGGCCGTGCAGAAGTACGCGCTCCATAAACTCTCGCCCCAGAGAGTCGGTAATAAAGTTGGAAATGCGAAGCAAGTCAACGGCATCAAGTACTTGTAGTGCCTAAAAAAGAAGAAATAAGATATATTGTTACTAAAGGAAATTATAAGGTTAACCTGCAGAATTATTAAACATAGTATACTTTAACGAAGTCCATTTCTCCAATTCTCCTAAACATGTCAACGAAAAGCTATTTGACCGATGGGCCATTTGGCCGAAGAACCAAATGTTCAAAATACTATTTCGCCGGTGTACGTACATTACTTTTAATGCAATTTATAATCGAATGGTGAAGTCGAAGCCACTCGTTAGCAGAGCCAAGTTTTTATTTTTCGGCGAAGGCCTCTACAGAAAAAGATACCCTTACTAATATTATAAATGCGAAAGTCCGTTTGTTTGTTTGTTTATTTGTTTGTTTGTTACGCCTTCACGTCTTAACCACTCTACCGATCATCATGAAATTTTGCATACCTACACGTTGCCTGGGGTACAGAGAAGGACATAGGGTACCATTCATCCCGAAAAAATGTTTCGTTCCCGAGGAATACCAAAAACCTTTCCACGCAGACGAAGTCGCGGGCGGCCGCTAGTTTTTATATAATATTAATTTCATAAAGATAAAAACATACTTTTTCTGGAAGCTGAGCACAGGATCAGCTTGAATGTCACTCAGGTCGATGGTGTGTCCCTTTGCTTTAATCTGTGGATGCTTCCTGACCAACAACCAGCCAATATGCGCGAAGAAAAACCCTCTGGTAGCGTTGTGAGGATCAGCGTCCGTCTCCGAATACTTGTGGTGCATTCTGTGATTTCGTGCCCAGTCCAAAGCTGCATCCTGTGTAAAAATAATGTTTATATAAGTACCTATCTTCTTAGTAGTATCTTCATAATTTTATAAAATAGCAGACAATTATTAGCTATCCGATGTTACGAATTTATTTCTAAAGTTGGATAAAGAAATATGTATAATTAGGATAGGACATAAGGGAGCAGGATAGTTTACCTGATGTGCCATTGTGTTGAAGAATGTGAGCAATATGCGCAGTGGCAGCTTCGCCTTGTAAGACTTGTGAGACCAAAGTCTGTGCGCGCCCGCGGTTATACCGAGGACCGACATCATGTATAAGAGGTAAGCTAAATAAAATTAGATATATTATAATTATTATGGGTGTGGTTTAAATGGTTAGCAATATATTCATATTTTGGTGAGCAGAAAATATATTCGCTCAGCTAAAATGGTTACTTGGTCAACAGCTTTTGGCTAACAAATATTTCTAAACCAATCAGCAATATATTATGTCAAACTGGACTGCTTTAAGCTTTTATTGCTTCAAATTAGGCGAGGAGCCACCAATCCTGAAAGCTCCGTGATCACGGATTCTAATATTTTTAATAAAAAATAAAAGTTAACGTTTACACGTACAAGATTTGCTTGATCGGCGTAGATTTGATTAGCCGAAAATATTTTAATTAAATTATTTATTATTAAATTTCCATATTTTTTCCGTCATCACGGATTTTGATCAATCTTATATAGAATTTTGTGTGAAATTGTGTGAAACAAGAAAAAATCCGGCCGACCAATGGTTTTTAGCCGGAAAGGTCACGCATATCTATATTTTGAATGGTGTGATAAGGATTGGTGGCTCCTGGACTAAAAGCATTGTTTCTGGCGCTTCGTCGACCGCCGCGGCACACTCGCACCGCTCGCTCGGCTCAGCTCGCGCATTTTTTGGTCACAGTTCTATCAAAGCTAACCTAACCTAATAAACTCTTTAAGACTTTTACATGGCGGGGCCGGGAAGTAACCCCCATTCCTTCAGCTTTTGTGTCTACCCCCTTTTATACATATAACCAAATTTAGGAGGAGAGAGGAGAATGGGTGTCCTATTCCAATTCCATCCCCCTTCCCTCCCCCTTTCCCTTTCTCCTTCCACCTTCCCCCTCCTTAGATCGTATAACTAGTAGGTATGAACCTAAATACCAAGAAATCTTGGGAGTTAAAAGTCCGCAAACCGAGATAAAGTTTGGCCGCAGGATGGAAACTGATATGTATGCTGTTCAAACTAATATTGAGCTGAACCAAACTATCCTTACAAATAATTCGAAATGCCAGCTAAAGTAGCGCTCTGCCCGGCTTTATTCTATAAAATTATAATTGTCCTCCATATTTAGCTAATAGGTCAAGTGTGATATCATTTTCGGATAAATCAATAACGTAGAATTAATTTCAAGTAAAAAAATACAATTTATGTAGCAGTTTCTGAAAAATTGAACAATAACCAAAATGTTCAACTACATATTCCTTAGAGCATTAAACCATTCTTACTTTTAGTTACCGTTACCAATTAACTATACTCTATTTCGTATAACAAAGCACATACCTATATGAGGTGAAATAAAGTACATTAGGTTTTTTAATGTGCACACTTCCATGTTGTAAAATTACACAAATATAAAAAATACAGAAAATGAAATAAAGGGCAAAAGTGAATATGATTTTTTTCGTATTTTATTATATACGTTGTACAACTAGGTCTATCGCTGTTTTCTAGCTGATTATTTACGATTTTTTATTATCGTTTTCAATTACAAAACACAAATTACAAATTCCTTACTTTGATTTCTCTGTTTTAAGTTGAAGCTCGGCAGACCCGTCGAAGTTCGAAAAGTTGGCCGGTAGGGCCCTGGCCGCATTCTCAGCCGATTCTCGTGAAATTTTGTAAACAGGTTAAAAAATTATATAGATTTTTATAGTGGAGCCAGTTTTTCGAAATTTTTCAAAATGGCGGAGATTAAAATCATATTTCAGTCCGACATTCCAGCTCCTGGAATTAAATACTACCGTAATTAATTTCATTACGGTTTAGTAATCGTGTTTCGTGTTGCATGAAATCCCTCCAAAATCTAAAAATTGGATCTTTATTAGGTTAAGTAGATTCAGTAAGCGTTGGAGGTCCGAATAATTTATTTGTTTCTCGTTAGAAGTTTGGTTAGTCGAGGTCGCGTGGCTTCGGTGATAAGTTTTTCGTGGTAGAGTGCATTCGTTGTTAAGTGATTCGTATTGGTGAAATTAGAAGTTTGGTTATTCGAGATCGCATGGTTTCGGCGTCAAGTTTTTCGTGGTAGCGTGCATTCGTTGTTAAGTGATTCGTATTAGTGAACTTTCGGGGACGTGGAAATCGGTGTTACACTTTTCGAAGTCAGGTATCACACCCATTAAGATCTATAGCATATATTTTTCATAGATTTTTCACTCTCTCATTTCAAAAGTTAGAGGGGGGGGCCACATATTTTACCACTTTGGCAGAGTTTATCTTTCAAACGGTTGACTTTGAGAAAAAAATTTCTTAGGGACCTCAACGTCATTTTTAAAGATCTATCTATTCCATGTATGGGGAGCCCCCCCTTAATCTTTTTTATTTTATTTTTGTGTTAAAATCGTTAAGCGGTTAACAGAATACATCTACCTACTAAGTTTCAACTGTGTAATCCTAATACTTTCAGAATAAAATGGCTGTGACATACGGACGGACAGACATACAGACAGACATGAAGAATCTATAAGGGTTCCGTTTTTGCCATTTTGGCTACGGAACCCTAAAAACATATTTTTGTCCGGCTTTCCGGCGCTGTCTGTTCTCCTATACAGACGGCCCCAGACCAGACAGTTTTAGAAATTTATTAAAATATCGGAGATATGTTAAAAAACATATCAGTTCATTCCGGCTTTCCGGCTGTTCGTTTTCCTCTATAGGTCGCATTTCTCAACCGATTGTGAGCAGGATCGATAATAATTATACAAGGTTATTTTTAGTATATACAAAACCTCTCGTGGGGTTGATCAGACCATCAAACTGAACAACTTTCATTATGGGACCAACCTTGAAATCGCGAAAAAAAATCAGCTGTTTCATACATTTCGATGGAGTAGGCATTGTACTTTTGTTGGTCCCATAATGAAAGTTGCAAGTTTGATGGTTTGATCAACCTCACGAGAGGTTTAGTATATAGGTACTAAAAATAACCTTGTTTATGGGGCATTTCGAACTTACCGTCCAAATTTTGAGGATGTGTTCAGTCCATAGCCTTCTATATCTTCCAAGCCCTGAAGTTGAGCAGAACGGCAACATCGCATGTGGTCAAGCACATAGTATAAAGTTATTTTAAAAATTGTTTATTATTTGTTTTTCCTATATTATCTATGTTTAAACTAGTTGTAAATTGTGATGTAAGATTATTTCAATAAAGTTTTATATTTATTATTATTATTTATTTATTAGAACATAAGGTTTGAGTCAAATTATTTGAACTTTTTGGGGGTCCTTTAGTACGATGAGCATTTTGATCTAAGCCTCCTGTAGCAATAAATCTTACATCATTGGAAAGGTATTTAAATTTGAAACACTTTATTGTATTACTATAAACGTCAACTATTAGTACTTTGAGAGTTATAACGGTCTAAACTTGACCAATTTTTTTAACATTAATGACCTGAAACTCCGAAAATACTAACAATTAATAGAAAGTATGTTTGCAGCAAATATTTGTCATACAAAAACCTTTCTTATGATATATCATTCATTTCTATAGGTGTGGTAGATCAACTCCCATAGACAATAAACCACTTTTATACTTTAATAACCTTTAACTCCAAAAGTATTAACAATTGATATAAAGTATATTAACAGCAAATATTTGTCTTTAAAAGACCTTTCTAATGATATATCACTTATTGCTAGAGGGCGTGTTAATCAACTCCCTGCTGAAGAAAATCAACAAAAAAGATGATATCTTTGACAGCCATTTTTTCCTGGTTAACATTGATATTTTTCTTATTGTTTAATATACAAAGCATTTCAATAAAAGAACTAAATTATTTTCATATTTTAAACCTCACACGATTACTAGGAATAAAAATATCGACCTCTTAAAATTGAAATATTCCCATACATTTAGTATGGAGACTGGCGGACGACATGACCACGAACTGACAGTAACAGACGTTGCCAAACTTATGTTCACGGCTTGCAATTAAAGAAGGCTATGGTTCAGTCATAGCCTTCTTCATTTCCAAGCCGTGAACATAAGTTTGGCAACGTCTGTTACTGTCAGTTCGTGGTCATGTTGTCGGCCAGTCTCCATACTAAATGTATGGGAATATTTCAATTTTAAGAGGTTGATATTTTTTTTGGTAGTAATCGTGTGAGCTTTAAAATATGAAAATAATTTAGTTCTTTTATTGAAATGCTTTGTATATTAAACAATAAGAAAAATATCAATGTTAACCAGGAAAAAATGGCTGTCAAAGATGTCATCTTTTTTGTTGATTTTCTTCAGCAGGGAGTTGATTAACACGCCCTCTAGCAATAAATGATATATCATTAGAAAGGTCTTTTAAAGACAAATATTTGCTATTAATATACTTTACATCAATTGATAATACTTTTGGAGTTAAAGGTTATTAAAGTATAAAAGTGGTTTATTGTCTATGGGAGTTGATCTACCACACCCATAGAAATGAATGATATATCATAAGAAAGGTTTTTATATGACAAATATTTGCTGCAAACATACTTTCTATTAATTGTTAGTATTTTCGGAGTTTTAGGTCATTAATGTTAAAAATATTGGTCAAGTTTAGAGCGTTATAACTCTCAAAGTACTAATAGTTGACGTTTATGGTGTTACAATAAAGTGTTTCAAATTTAAATACCTTTCCAATGATGTAAAATTTATTGCTAGAGGAGGCTTAGATCAAAATGATCATCGTACTAAAGGACCCCCGAAAAGTTCAAATAATTTGACTCAAACCTTATGTTCTAATAAATAAATAATAATAATAAATATAAAACTTTATTGAAATAATCTTACATCACAATTTACAACTAGTTTAAACATAGATAATATAGGAAAAACAAATAATAAATAATTTTTTAAATAATTTTATACTATGTCCTTGACCACATGCGATGTTGCCGTTCTGCTCAACTTCAGGGCTTGGAAGATATAGAAGGCTATAGTTCAGTCCATGTAACTGTACAACTTTCTCTAAGAAACACATGTGCCGCGTTCCCTTTTGCGCCAACAGCGATAATAATATCACTGATATCGCGCTCACACTTCGTTCCGATTTGTTGTGAGCGCGCCAACGATAGCAGTATTTACGTCACGGACGACGTCACTACTGCCGCCATTTGGCGATCACGGTGACACAGTCTGTCATATTTGACGTTTTGAGTTGTTTTTCATTGACCTATTGTTTTGTTTATCTTATAGTTTGTTATTTATTGGATTCTATAACCCGAAGCAGAACAGCAATAATACCTACAAGTTGATAGTGCTTATTAAAGACGAAACTACGGGTAGCGATATTTCTCTAAATTTAAGCACGGAACAGTATGAAAGTGTGAAACTGTGAAAGTGTGAAACTAAAAATACTTGACTATGAATTTTAAATACCTGAAATGCGATTTAAATGTTTCAGAGACGTAATTGGATACAACGTCGTCCACATACCCTTTTATTCTGGGAATTGGTTTTAAAGATTTTCCACTTCGTGTGTAGATTTGGAACGCAAAATCTTCATCTTCTCCCGAAGACGATGATGGCCGACTTTCAATATCATCATCGCTGTCCAATAAAACGATAACTAATTGACGAATATCCATACCAATATAATAATTGCCCAAACAAACCGGTGATTATTTACTTTCTTGTTTCAGATAAAACAAATCCTAATTGTATGTAGCAAACAAAACGTTAAAACAAAGCTCGGCGCGCGATGCGTGCGATAATAGCCGTTCCGAATTGAAATCGCATCAACAGTGCTGTCAGCGCGATAATCAAAACGGAATATTAGCGCTCACAGCGCCAACAGTACTATTAGCTCAAAAGGGAACGGGGCCATGGTCAAATATGTGAATAAAAACTTTCCATACAAATCGAAGAGATCACGTAATCAATTTAGTATGAGATGACCAAAATTTTGTGGTGTTTGACCACCGAAATGTATTATTTCGATGTGTTTGACACATGTTTCTTTGAGAAAGTTGTTTAGTTTCTTGGACTGGACACATCCTTATTTGGATGGTAAGTTCAAAATGACCCGATATAACTGTTTAAACAAGCCAATTTTTCATGTGTGGGTCTCCAGCTTCCTCATAGGCTATAGAGAAATTCTAAGCTTGCCATATTTTAAAGCATAATAGCAGCAATCAAACTTCCAGACAAAATAATAGCAGCCACCATAAGTTCGTTACCATGACTTGTTTTATGTGTGTGAGCTGGCGACACGTGTCTGCAGCTTACACATCCCGTTAAGGAAAACCAGTGAGGTTACGGTTTTAGACTATAGTCAAAAATTTAGAGCCTAATTGCAGCAATAAGATCCAAAAAAACTAACCATCACACTCAAATACTGTTGTAACTACGAGCATAAAACTGTGTGCGAGCTGGAGACACGTGTCACTGGCTTGCACATCTGTATTTTCGTAATTACTTAAGGTACGATTATGTTATATACCTCAAAATTCTCAGCCGAATTGGAGCATTAGGCTCCAAATTTATCAAAGCTTTAACTCGAAAAGTTTTTGAGCTACGAGCCGATATCTATGTGTAAGCTGGTGACACGTGTCTCTGGCTGACACATGGTGAATTGCTGTAACTGTATATGTTAGAGTTTCGTTTTAAAGATTAAATAATACGTTATAATTGCAGCACACACGAGGCATAATTTCAAATCTCTGGGCCTCTTAGTTTCAAAATTATAAGCCAAAAACCGTTTTCCCGCCAAAAAATTCAAAATAATGGCTCGGAAGCGCCTAATCGCGCCGTTGCCGTTCCGTGCGCTACACTATTGCAATCGAATTTGAACCTAAGAGCTAGTATTATTTTGGTTCATTTTAATTTACGCTCTCGATCGTTTTAATTTCTGTACTGAGAATTTTAGTCTAGGAGGTAGAAGCCGTCTGATATAACTGGTTACCTAATTTTAAAGAAAAACAACGTCTATTTATTTAGGAATATTTATATCGCTATGCTTAGTTATTATACAATTTTTTTACACTAATCTCACTTACATTAAAACTTCGAACATTTGTTTGTCTGTCTGTATGTTTGTTACTCTTGCACGCCGAAATTTGGCATACAGACAGATATAAATATGGCCTAGACTGGAATCGGGATTAACACAATCAAAAAATAAAAATAATCCTATAAACAGTTATAAACAAAATCACGCCATCTGTTCGCGCACCAAGGAATTATTATTATAGCCGTGTAAATATATCAGTGTGCGCGCGCTCTGTTTTATCATTAGCACTAGAGGTGGTTAATATAGCATCTAGCGCCATATTATAGCCCGCTATATTTACATAGCGCACATAGCGCGCTATGTAAGTAGACGCTATGGCGCTAGAATATCGCGCGTGGCAACAAGTAGCATCCTTGGCCGGACGGGTGCGCGGGCATTCATCGCGTGCGCGCTGTTGTTACCGGACGCGTTACGCGCGTTTCTCTCGCAGCACGCTAGGTATGAGTATAATATCGCGCGCGACCTTATATTGTATTAGTTCGATTAGGACTTTTATGACACAGCGAAGTCAATTAGTAAGTATTATGTAAAAGCTATTTAGCTAAGCAAAGTTAGTGAACGCGAGATATGGTAAAACAACCGTATTTCAAACGTCAATAAGGTCAAAATCTCTTGCACCTGTTTTTTTATTAACTAGAAAACCTTGTCTAGTGATCACAAGTTAGAAAAATGAGTGCAAGCGATTTTCGACCTTATTGACATTTATCAAAATCACGGTTTTTAATGAAAGATCAAAGTTAGTAAACGAGAATACGGCAAAAAATCAACCAAATTTTAAACGTCAATAAGGACGAAAATCGCTTGCACCTGTTTTTTCTTACTAGAAAACATTGTCTAGTGATCACAAGTTAGAAAAATGAGTGCAAGCTATTTTTGACCTTATTGACATTTATCAAAATCACGGTTTTTAATGAAAGATCAAAGTTAGTTAATGAGAATACGCCAAAAAACCAACCGAATTTCAAATGTCAATAAGGTCGAAAATAGCTTGCACCTGTTTTTCTTAACGATAATTTAAAGACGTGAAATACACCTAATTTTATCGACAAAAACACCCACATGTTGGGGTCTATCCCCACTCCTGTTGGAATGGCCGCCATTTTAAATTTGACTTTTTATTTTAGTATGCCAAATTTCGGCGTGAAAGAGTAACAAACATACAGACAGACAGACAAAATTTGTATAATAACTAAGCAAAGCGATATAAACATTCCTAAATAAATAGACTTTGATTTTCTTTAAAATTAGGTACTTAACCAGTTCGGCTTCTACCTCCTAGACTAAAATTCTCAGTACAGAAATTAAAACGATCGAGAGCGTAAATTAAAATGAACCAAAATAATACTAGCTCTTAGGTTCAAATTCGATTGCAATAGTGTAGCGCACGGAACGGCAACGGCGCGATTAGGCGCTTCCGAGCCATTATTTTGAATTTTTTGGCGGGAAAACGGTTTTTGGCTTATAATTTTGAAACTAAGAGGCCCAGAGATTTGAAATTATGCCTCGTGTGTGCTGCAATTATAACGTATTATTTGATCTTTAAAACGAAACTCTAACATATACAGTTACAGCAATTCACCATGTGTCAGCCAGAGACACGTGTCACCAGCTTACACATAGATATCGGCTCGTAGCTCAAAAACTTTTCGAGTTAAAGTTTTGATAAATTTGGAGCCTAATGCTCCAATTCGGCTGAGAATTTTGAGGTATATAACATAATCGTACCTTAAGTAATTACGAAAATACAGATGTGCAAGCCAGTGACACGTGTCTCCAGCTCGCACACAGTTTTATGCTCGTAGTTACAACAGTATTTGAGTGTGATGGGTGTGCGTTACCCCAGCAAAAAGTTGAGCTTTAGAGGGATGAGACCTTATCAGATAATTAGTGTGTCATGAGGAGAAATTTGTTTACTAATAGCAAAATTTGTGTGAGTTGTAATTTTTAAGATATATGAGAAAAACAGATTTTGCTGGGGTCACGTTTTAAACATTACCCTGGCAAAAAAAGTTGTTTCAGCCTGGAACCAAATACATGAATAGATAGCTTTTGTTGCATAGTAAATGTTAGCAAATAGCAAAAATTGTGTGTGTTATGGTTCTTGAGTTATTTAAGTTTTTGCTGGGGTAACGTTTTGGGTTTTCCCAGATCTCGAAAACGGTTCAATGCAGAAGTTTGAAAAAAATACCACTAAGAGACCTTAATTTGTTTAAATTTGTTTAATTGTTAGTTTTTGATTTGGTTATCGCAAACCAACGTAATTAAATGGTTTCGAAAAACAGAAAAAACGAATTTGCAAGTAAACTAGTACACTTATAATCAAATAAACAGCTGTTAAAAATAGCCGTGGTAGACACTTATTACGTCAAGAATTTTAGGCTTTGTTACTTTACACGATGTAAAGATATAAACAAATTTAATAAATTTTAGACCGGTCGTACTTTAGCGATCGAATACACAGTTTCCATAACATTAAGACACATGACATACATTAAACAAATTTAAGTAATTCATTAACATTCCTTCCTGTTAATTTCAGCTTTCAATTACGCCTATCATGAAAGTTTTAACAAAAACAAGATTAAGACAGCAATTCTTGAATAAGCCGACCAAATTGTAAAGGTCACTAAAAAGCGACCGCACCATACGTACGGGTTATCTTCGCAAATTAGCAGCTTAGTATCCGATGTTTTGTACAGTTATGAAGAAAAATGTTATTGATATAGCTTAGATTCAACTAGTTTTCTATTTTATAAATTAATATCGTGTTTATTAATATCAAATAATAAACATACGCGATTAATAGTATTTTAAAAAGAATGTAATAATTCATGAAAGTTAAAAGTTTGAAGGCACTCAACATTACATAAATAAAGGTAAATAATAATCTAAACCTAATTAGGTAATAATCTCGCTAAGCAATTTATAGTGTGATTTATTTGTCAGTATCAATATATACATTTATAGTAATTTGTTGCTTCTGTTTGATCAAACCAAATGTTTTATTTTAATACCAAACCTACTCATGTCAATCCAGTGACCACTATGTTTGACAGGTAAAAACATTTACCCATAAAAACTGTTCCTACCCAGGAACAGTTTTTACGGAAACTACCTCGCATTTTTTCCATATATATTTCTCACCATTTAAACCTTCCCCTGGAATACGACAAACATTTTAAAACCAAAATCGGCCAAGCCAATCTTGAGTTTTCGCGAGACTAACGTAGATTATATATTTAAAGATAATCTGACCAGCAAAGTTTTGTACGCAACTGTACTAACAAAAGATCCATAACATCCCGTTCATTTAAGATGGTTACGCTTATGTATGGCGCGGTCGCTTTTTAGTGACCTTTACAATTTGGTCGGCTTATTCAAGAATTGCTGTCGTAATCTTGTTTTTGTTAAAACTTTCATGATAGGCGTAATTGAAAGCTGAAATTAACAGGAAGTAATGTTAATGAATTACTTAAATTTGTTTAATGTATGTCATGTGTCTTAATGTTATGGAAACTGTGTATTCGATCGCTAAAGTACGACCGGTCTAAAATTTATTAAATTTGTTTATATCTTTATATCGTGTAAAGTTACAAAGCCTAAAATTCTTGATGTAATAAGTGTCTACCACGGCTATTTTTAACAGCTGTTTATTTGATTATAAGTGTACTAGTTTACTTGTAAATTCGTTTTTTCTGTTTTTCGAAACCATTTAATTACGTTGGTTTGCGACAACCAAATCAAAAAATAACAATTAAACAAATTTAAACAAATTAAGGTCTCTTAGTGGTATTTTTTTCAAACTTGTGCGTTGAACCGTTTTCGAGATCTGGGAAAACCCAAAACGTTACCCCAGCAAAAACTTAAATAACTCGAGAACCATAACACACACAATTTTTGCTATTTGCTAACATTTACTATGCAACAAAAGCTATCTATTCATGTACTTGGTTCCAGGCTGAAACAACTTTTTTTGCCAGGGTAATGTTTAAAACGTGACCCCAGCAAAATCCGTTTTTCTCATATATCTTAAAAACTACAACTCACACAAATTTTGCTATTAGTAAACAAATTTCTCCTCATGACACACTAATTATCTGATAAGGTCTCATCTCTCTAAAGCACAACTTTTTGCTGGGGTAACGCACACGTGTGATGGTTAGTTTTTTTGGATCTTATTGCTGCAATTAGGCTCTAAATTTTTGACTATAGTCTAAAACCGTAACCTCACTGGTTTGCCTTAACGGGATGTGTAAGCTGCAGACACGTGTCGCCAGCTCACACACATAAAACAACTCATGGTAACGAACTTATGGTGGCTGCTATTATTTTGTCTGGAAGTTTGATTGCTGCTATTATGCTTTAAAATATGGCAAGCTTAGAATTTCTCTATAGCCTATGAGGAAGCTGGAGACCCACACATCAATTTTTCCAAATTTATCTAAAAAAAATATTCACCCATTTCGAAAAATGATCAAAATTAGAAGCACCATTTAGTTGCAAGTAACTCACGTACCTAACCTACTGTGTGCATTATGACGAAATTTTTTTTTACCATTTGAGCCACTTTTTATCGCGAGGTCTACAGGCTCTACAGCTCACGGAGCCACTTGTTAGAATCTGTGAAATCTAAACTGTTCTTTACTAATGTTGAGCGGGGACAAACAGAATTACTTTTGTCCGTATAAACAATACCAAAGCGCGGCTAAGTAACCGCGTAGTAAAAAAAGGTTTTTTTTGCCGAGAAAAATTTTTTTTTTAGATAACTCATAAAAATACAAATCTGCATTAATTTGGATTAGTCATCATATTTTTTAATTTTTGTTTACAATAAAAGCACCAGTTTAATATTTAGGTACTGTGACAACAAACGCAAAAAACGCAGCTAACATTTTTGGTTGGGTAATGTATGAAGTGTATGAATCTGAGAACTGGGTCATGCAGTTTATTCGAAACTGGCGGCCAGAAAGGAGGTGTTTGACATCGTATCACGTAAAGTTAGCCATTTTAGCAATCCTGTCAAAATTTTATCGCTCTCGGCTCAGTCGCGCCGGAGTGACTGGTACAAATGTGTTTTTTGCCTGTTACAACTTTTTATTCTCTTTACTATCACAAGACTTTTGATAGGTTTTACGTTGTTTTCTTTCAATATTGTAACTTAAATCGAAGCGTTGTAGCTTTATGTTGCGATGTTTATTAAATTAATATTCAATTCAATAATAGTTGTTCTCAGTTCATTCTTAACTCTTTATTCATGTCACGTATTATTGGACAAAATGACATACCTTTACTCTGGACTTTAAATTACTGTATGGCATATAACTAAAGATGATTTTAAAAATGAAAGAATGATTGTAATGACTTTATTTAGAAAGATATAGCGACAAATAAAAATAGTATGTCATTTTGGACGTACTTCCCCTACTACCACAGAATACATAGTGCTACTACTTCTTCTTAACATACGGGTGGTTTCCGCAACACAACATCTATTGCGCCCATAGACATAGAAAAATTTTCGTTGCGCTCAAGAAGACCAACAAAGCGTGGAAAAGAGAAGTTAACATCATACGGACACGGTCTATGTAAAAAAGAGACAAAGGATCAAGTGACATGTGCCAACATTTTTTACAGTAAGAGCCCCTAGCGTCCCGCTTAACAAATGAGCAATCGCAGTTTGTTTAAAATATTTGTTAATCTTAATTAGAATTTAAAATAAAGGTATCGTGGAGCCATAGTGTCTTGTGCTCTAATAGTAATTGTGATGTGACAAAAAGAAATAATCCAAGTAATCACACTTTTCACAAGTAAATAAGATATTGGCACACTTTTCTCTAAAACCAAATTTCTCTACATTTATTCGTTTATCGACGAAGAAAACAGTATGGAACATAGTTTATTAATTTCCTTTGCCATATATAGTCATATTTTATGAATCTAAGTCATATTTTACGTATCTCATATAAAATGTATGCATTCGTTTTCGGATCACCTGTTTATTGACATTGTTGTTCTTTGACATTCAATTTCTATGATTGCGCCTAATTTGTGTCTGGAGCCTATGCTATACATAGAAAAATTTTCGCCGCGCTCAAGAAGGCCAACAAAGCGTGGAAAAGAGAAGTTAACATTATACGGACACGGTCTGTGAAAAAAAGAGATAAAGAATCAAGTGACAATGTGCCAATTTTTTTACAGTAAGAGCCCCTAGCGTCCCGCCTTGCAAATGAGCAATCACAGTTTGTTTAAAATATTTGTTAATCCTTATTACAATTTCAAATAAAGGTATCGTGGAGCCATGGTGTCTTGTGCTCTAAGTAATTGTGATGTGATAAAAAGAAACAATCCAAGTAATCACACTTTTCAAAGGTAAATAAGATTTTGCCACAAATTTCTCTACAACCAAATTTCGCTACATTTGTTCGCTTATCGATGAAGAAAACAGTAGTTTATTAATTTCCTTTGCCATAATATACTCATATTTTATGTATGTAAGTAATTTTTTACGTATCATTTCTTCTTCCTCCATGCATCCTCTGCATAGGGGACTGTCCGTTACACCTAAGTTAAAAAGATTAGTGACCGACCGAAGTTTCGGTTTCGGTTTCGGCCAGTTTCGGCCTACTTCATAAATTGATTTTTTTTTATACCAGAATTGAATTTTGCTTATTGATTTACTCAAAATGATACCACACTCGACCTTTTAGCTAAACCTGGACAGTTATAATTTTTAGAATGAAGCCGGGCGGAGCGCTACTTTAATCCGACGCTGCTTTAAATTGGTTGTTAGGATAGTTTACCCAGCTCATTAGGAACAGCCATAAGAATAAACAAATTTATTTATTCTTATGGAACAGCCTACAATTAGCTTTCATCATGCGGCCAAACTTTATCACGCCTTGTAACTCCCCAGATTTTTTGTATTATGGAGTTCATACCAACGAACAGGTGCATTAAGTCCACTAATAAAGTATACTTAATTCAGTATAGGTGAATTAGCTCAGGTGAATTAATTCTACGACGGATGGGTTCTTTTGTCGGTGGAAACGCGATAGTATCATAAATGCGAATGTTATGAAAGGCGATTAAATTATTATCTATAACAAGGTTATTTTTAGTTAATAAAAAACCTCTCGTGGGGTTGATCAGACCATCAAACTGAACAACTTTCATTATGTGACCAACCTCGAAATCACGAAAATAAAAAATTTGCTGTTCCATACCCAAAAGCACAATCCTACTCCATCTAAATGAGAATCCAATAGAAAATGTGATCAATGGCAGTTGTGCGGAACCCATATCGTGTAGAATTATTATTCTACACGATATAGTTATTACTATAAAAAAAAATTAACCGCCTCTGTGGGCTAGTGGTTCCATGTAAGACGCAGGGGTCCCGGGTTCGATTCCGAGGATTCCGGGTGTAGTGCACTTCCACCTTCGGTTTTATAGTTAGGTACTTTACATTAGGTGAGGTAAAGCCCAAACACCCTGTTGTGCATAACCCAAGAATAGGAAGAAGAGTGATTATCAAGAACGTTAAATAATTTCATGAGGCGACGTTTATGTGCAGGCGTCAAAACTTTTTACCAAGAAATGTTTCTCGTGTAAAAAACACAAGAATTATAGCAAAAGTTGATAATTTAAATAGCAATGTTTTTCAGACAGATATTTTTTCAGACAGATAATAAGTTAGCAAAAAACTGACTTGCAATTATAGTCTTCCACATGACGCTGGTGAAGAACAGATACGCTCCATATAACGCAGCGATGTGAAGGTAGCCAAATATGATGACGTTCCTCCATACGATCTCCAGCTTCCTCTTCTCGGCAGAGGGCGGCACGTGGGGAGTCACGTCATGCTCTTTGGCGTCAGTTTCGTACAAAACAAAGGATTCCGTTTCTGGAGATTGTGTGCCTTGTTGCGGCATTTTGTCTGTAGGAAAAATGTTAAAATGAATAACTTTAAAATCATCATCATTATTACCGCAAAAGCACAGGCCACACTGGGACAAGAACAAATCATTTCAGCAGCACATCACGGTTTACAAAACTGGTAAAAATCGACAGAACCTTCAAGCGGGCATGTGGTCATTTGTAGCAGCGGTTGCACGTGCCAAGACTAATCTTATCGAGTGGGGTATCAAAATGAAGAGTTTTAAAATGCCAAAAATACTATGTTTAAAAGTAGGTATAGGTACTTATAAGTACCATCGAAAGTGGCGCCCTCAGAGGTTTTTATTTAATAAGTTTGTAATGGGTTTTTTTTTTACCCCGGGGTATAGATGGAATTTTCCCCACTGAAAATGTTAGTCGGTAGAGCAAAGGGGTTATGTGGATTCGCGTGGCTCAGACATCCATGGAACAACTATGATTTTGGGCGCCGTTAATATCAATGCAAGTTAAAAATTAAAAGATAAATTGTCCACGGATCGAAACAAAGTGAGTTTAATAAATCAAACCAATATTTTCGTTGAAACAAACGTTTATTTAACACATTGTACCTATATAACTAATACCAAGTTAACAACGATTCGCAGAAAATATGTCCTAAAAGTATTTAAAACCACATGGGGTATAAATGGTTTAACGAAGAATCCGAAGGGTTAAAATTAAGTCACACATTTTATATTAATACATAACACCTTGAGAACCCATTATAATGTTAAAACCGCACGAAGGGCAAATGGTTTAACAGGGACCCTGAACAGGTTAAAGTGAGACCATACATTTATTACAAAAAAAAAGAAAAACCGCCTTCAAAAAACCTGAAAACAAAAACAGCTTAAAAATTAAATACCTCTAAAAAGCAAGAAATAATATTCGAATCATTCGTTACACATATCAATATTAATAAAACACGTCTATTGAAGTCGGGTGGGGCTGCAGGACAACTTAATTTTTTTCTAAAAGCCGACTTCATTAGTCGTGTTTTATTAATATTGATATGTGTAACGAATGATTCGAATATTATTTCTTGCTTTTTAGAGGTATTTAATTTTTAAGCTGTTTTTGTTTTCAGGTTTTTTGAAGGCGGTTTTTCTTTTTTTTAAAAAGCTTTTTTTATTTTCAACTTTTTAGTGGTAGGTATGTAAGCGCAGCGTGTAAATATTTTTTAACTTTATATTATAACATTTTTAATGGTAAAATGCCCAGAACTCAATTTCCAAATTTACGCTGTTTGTTTTTGAGGAGTTCCGTTGTGTCTTCGTAGTCCAAGTCTAGTCCAGAACGTTGCATCGCAAACCATGATTTGGTTTGTTTTGGATTGCCATAAACTTACCAAAACCTAAATCACTTTACATATACTATTTGACTTTGAGGAGTTCCCTTGTGTATCTTCGAAGTTCGAAGCCCAATAACGATGAAATTAAATTGTGACTACTCTTGAAGTATACTCTTTCAAATAAAAAAAGAATCATCTAAATCGATTCATAAATAAAGATGTTATGTCCGAAATTCCATAAAAACTCGTGCGATGGCGAGCTAAATAATCGATATTTTTCAGGATTATGAGAAAACTACTGGCCAGATTTCTGAAAATTTTTTATGGGACCACACACAAACTATGTTCTTTGAGATAAAAAAAGAATTGTACAAATCGGGTAACAACTGACGAAGCTATGTTAAAACATACATAAAAAAAAAAAACCGTCGACTTGAGAACCTCCTCCTTTTTTTGAAGTCGGTTAAAAACAATACCCTTGGGTTCATTATAGAATTAAAACCATATAAAGAAGTAGGGATTTAAACTGTAAACCCTTAAAAGTAAAGGTGAGGGCATATCTATTCGCCTCCAGTCAATCAGACGGATTAAGAGGCCGGCTCCGCGTTTGAAATAAGTTTTCAAACGTCACCATATCTCTCAAGTAGGCTGACCGTCAAGAACCGAACACATATGTACTCACAAAACTTATGCTAAGATACCTATTATCATCATCTTAACACAAGACATTCATAGTAAAATTGAATTATTTATACATTCTGGTTTATGACCAGAGCTACGCGGAAGCTAAATAAAAGGCTTTGAACATTTTGGCATAGTGGTAACCACAATTTTTGATTTTGATCGGAAAAAATAAATAAAATTAAAAATAAGCGGCGCATGATTAAACCTATGTATATCGATAGAGGAACTATAGACGAACAAAAGATGTTAGTGATATAAAGCTCTTAAGCGCAACGTTTTTGAGATAATCTATACATATAATAAAGCTGTAGAAAAGTTGTGTCTGTACAAAGAATATATTTTGAAAAAAAGTGGTTGGGGTGTTTGATAACAACCTATCAAACCCATTTCTACCATTTTTGGAATTTTTAACCGACTTCAAAAAAAGGAGGAGGTTCTCAAGTTGACGGTTTTTTTTTATGTATGTTTTAACATAGCTTCGTCAGTTGTTACCCGATTTGTACAATTCTTTTTTTATCTAATTCTTTTTTCTTTTTTTTCTTTTTTTATTTAATATTAGTTTGTGTGTACTCCCATAAAAATTTTTCAGAAATCTGGCCAGTAGTTTTCTCATAATCCTGAAAAATATCGATTATTTAGCTCGCCATCGCACGAGTTTTTATGGAATTTCGGACATAACATCTTTGTTTATGAATCGATTTAGATGATTCTTTTTTTATTTGAAAGAGTATACTTCAAGAGTAGTCACAATTTAATTTCATCGTTATTGGGCTTCGAACTTCGAAGATACACAAGGGAACTCCTCAAAGTCAAATAGTATATGTAAAGTGATTTAGGTTTTGGTAAGTTTATGGCAATCCAAAACAAACCAAATCATGGTTTGCGATGCAACGTTCTGGACTAGACTTGGACTACGAAGACACAACGGAACTCCTCAAAAACAAACAGCGTAAATTTGGAAATTGAGTTCTGGGCATTTTACCATTGAAAATGTTATAATATAAAGTTAAAAAATATTTACACGCTGCGCTTACATACCTACCACTAAAAAGTTGAAAATAAAAAAAGCTTTTTAAAAAAAAAGAAAAACCGCCTTCAAAAAACCTGAAAACAAAAACAGCTTAAAAATTAAATACCTCTAAAAAGCAAGAAATAATATTCGAATCATTCGTTACACATATCAATATTAATAAAACACGACTAATGAAGTCGGCTTTTAGAAAAAAATTAAGTTGTCCTGCAGCCCCACCCGACTTCAATAGACGTGTTTTATTAATATTGATATGTGTAACGAATGATTCGAATATTATTTCTTGCTTTTTAGAGGTATTTAATTTCTAAGCTGTTTTTGTTTTCAGGTTTTTTGAAGGCGGTTTTTCTTTTTTTTTGTAATAAATGTATGGTCTCACTTTAACCTGTTAAGGGTCCCTGTTAAACCATTTGCCCTTCGTGCGGTTTTAACATTATAATGGGTTCTCAAGGTGTTATGTATTAATATAAAATGTGTGACTTAATTTTAACCCTTCGGATTCTTCGTTAAACCATTTATACCCCATGTGGTTTTAAATACTTTTAGGACATATTTTTGTCTGTTTGTCTGTTTATCTGTATGTTTGTGTGCTAATAACTTAAAAAGCGCCAACTCAATTGTAATGATGTTTACATAGAAATATACTATGTATTTTGCGAAGTAATTTAGTCTGATGAGATGAACTCATCGCAATCGATTCACTCAATCAAAAGACATACGACTTTTAAGTTTTTAAGAAGAGTTTACGATGAATTCGTTGTAACAATATCTTTGGGGAATTATACTGTTAGAACGACGACTACCTGGACCTGGTGTTCCCACATCTGGCACGGTAAAAGGTCAATGGCTTAAAAGTAAACAATAAAGTGACGAGTTTTGGGTCTGTCTTTTCTAATTTCTCAGAAAAAAAATGCACGTGCATGCAGTAAAATCTAAGCCCGCTTTCTAAGTATTATATTATTTTATACTACTAGCTTCCGCCCGCGACTTCGTTCGCGTGGACATTCGAGAAAATCCTTAGGGAACCTTTAACCTGGATAAAAAGTTTAATATCCTGCCTTGCTAGGTAGCCCGCTTGGTGTGAACGTGCCTTGCACGCAGCGGGCCTCTGGCTGGTAAGCGCGTATTATATCGACCGAGTGCGATGTCGGGCCGCATCCTCACGCGCAAGTGGCAAACGCCCTGCCTGCAAGCGAGGCACGTCCACAACAAGCGTACTGCCTAGCGAGGCAGGACATTAGAACATAGAATACTTCGTATCCTGGTTAAAGGTTCCCTTAGGATTTTCTCGAATCGCCGACATTCGTTAAACTACTGGAAATTGACCCAAACAAAGGTAGAAATATCCATGCATTTATCCTACACAAATGGTATCAAAAACTATATGAGAACACTGTGTGTGTTTTGTAATAGGTACCTATCTAAACTCCTACCTAAACGTTATACCTAATGTTCCTTGTCCAACCTACAAGACTATAACGAGAATGCCGCTATAACAAGTACTTTAAAATCAAGTATCTACTATCATAAGGATAGGTGAAAAAAACGGTGTTACAAGTTGGTAATAGAAAATGATTTTTATAAAACTTTATGTGGCATTTTTAGGGTTATCATAGTTTTGCCGTAATTCGTGCGATGTTTGGGTAGTACAAGAAAACTAGCGCGGCGAGTGCTGCGTGAAGTAATAGATTTTAGTTTGCTGAACGTTATGTTAGTATGGATATTCTTATTGAGAGTTTTGTGGACGAAAATACAAGTGTCATACCGGTACAGACTTTTTATGTTCATTAGATTTGTTTCGTCGTATATTTGTTTTGTGAAAATCAATTATGCCAAAAAATATATGCCAAATCCGTTATGCCAAATCAAATCGGGTATAAAACCATTATACGAAAACAAGGGATCCCATTTTAAACTTTTAGATTTAAATAATGAAAAATATTAAAAAAAATATTAGAAAAAATCGACTCACCCGTAGCAACTCAGACGGGAACAGACTCAGTTGCTACGGGTGAGTCGATTTTTTCTAATATTTTTCATTATTTATGCATCTTAATATAAAAATAGCATTGTGAATGCAAAAATCTAAAAGTTTAAAATTATATGACTGTTTCACCTTAATGGGGAGGAAAAGTGCAATTTTATCCCGATAGGTGGCGTCTGGTCTTTGGTACCCGGCCGCCTCAAAGAAAGTGTCAAAACATACGGGAATCTCTTGGAGTATTGCACTTTTTAATTTTATACTGAGAAAATGCCGCATTGTTATGCATGTAACTTGTAAAATATTGGAGTTCATCGATTTCCCAGTAACAAAAAAAATAGTGGGCAAAACAATATCAAAACAAATATGCTTTTCCCTCGATTTTCTCCTTTGCTGAGCCTGAGAAACATTATAAATCAAAAGGAATGTTTCATGAATTTGATGAAGCTTCGCCAAAATAAAACAACATTTGAATTATAACAGCTTTGTCCTTTAATATTTCAACCTCAGCAGTTTCTAACATATTTATAATTTGGATGAATTTGATAGGTATATCAAATATGGAATAAGCCATAGCCTTCTTTATTTCCAAGCCGTGAACATAAGTTTGGCAACGTCTGTTACTGTCAGTTCGTGGTCATGTCGTCCGCCAGTCTCCATACTGAATGTATGGGAATATTTCAATTTTAAGAGGTCGATATTTTTTTTCATAGTAATCGTGTGAGATTTAAAATATAAAAATAATTTAGTTCTTTTTATTGAAATGCTTTGTATATTAAACAATAAGAAAAATATCAATGTTAACCAGGAAAAAATTGCTGTCAAAGATGTCATCTTTTTTGTTGATTTTCTTCAGCAGGGAGTTGATTAACATGCCCTCTAGCAATAAATGATATATCATTAGAAAGGTCTTTTAAAGACAAATATTTGCTGTTAATATACTTTATATCAATTGTTAATACTTTTGGAGTTAAAGGTTATTAAAGTATAAAAGTGGTTTATTGTCTATGGGAGTTGATCTACCACACCTATAGAAATGAATTATATATCATAAGAAAGGTTTTTATATGACAAATATTTGCTGCGACCATACTTTCTATTAATTGTCAGTATTTTCGGAGTTTTAGGTCATTAATGTTAAAAAAAATGGTCAAGTTTAGAGAGTTATAACTTTCAAAGTACTAATAGTTGACGTTTAGAGTAATACAATAAAGTGTTTCAAATTTAAATACCTTTCCAATGATGTAAGATTTATTGCTAGAGGAGGCTTAGATCAAATTGCTCATCGTACTAAAGGACCCCCGAAAAGTTCAAATAATTTGACTCAAACCTTATGTTCTAATAAATAAATAATAATAATAAATATAAAACTTTATTGAAATAACCTTACATCACAATTTACAACTAGTTTAAACATAGATAATATAGGAAAAACAAATAAAAAAATTATTTTTATAATAATTTTATACCATGTGCTTGACCACATGCGATGTTGCCGTTCTGCTCAACTTGAGGGCTTGGAAGATATAGAAGGCTATGAATAAGCCCAATATTGGGGCCAAACAGAGAATTAATAGAATTTTATATGCCAGAGTCATTCAAGAAACTTAGAATAATAAAATAAATATGATAAAACGGTTCGTGTAATTTTGGATGGTACAGAAATTCCAGTACAGAAACCTGAAATTACTATTGCACCATCAGGCAACTATAAACACGGAAATTCACACTCAGTTGCTTTGTTAAAATTTAAATCATATGCTTCTAATCTGAAATAAAAAGATTACTTGTAAATCTACACGAAATTTAAAGAAATGTAATGCTTGTTAGCAATTTTTTGTAGGTTGCTATAAACTTTCTTGCCTGTTGTTTTGGCTTTTCTTTTCCGTAATTCTTCTTTTATATGAGCTAAAGTTAGCATAGAATACATTTTTTGTCCGCAAAACCGAAAAAAATACAATCTAAAAAAGTAAAATCACGTAATACACAGTCAAGACAATATAAGCTCAAACTGACAATTGTTCCAAAGACTGAAGCGCCATCTGTAATTCACTTTGCCTTCGCCTCCCCATTGATTGTCTAGCACCTGCAATGGCGGCTGCTTTCGAATGTTGAAGTAATTCTTTTCACATTGGTGAGATGGCGCTGATCTTCAGCGGAAACGTAAAAAGTATTAGAAAATTTCGCCAAATTCATTAGTGGCTCGGTAGCATAATTGGTAGTGCATTGGGCCGGAATCCTAAAGGGATCCCATTTTTAACTAGGCAATAGTAATAGCACAGAATAGATATACTTAAGTACTACCGTACAGAAAGGAAATTCCCGCCCTGCCCCAGAATCAATTACCTCACCCCACCCCGCGAGTTTGTGTGCTCATTCAATAGTCCAGAGTTCACGCACACAGTTGCGCGTGTGCAAAAACGTCATCTGTGTAGCGTCTGTGTAATAGGTAGTTGAAACGCGGCGCTTGTATGGAGTGCCCGGAGGCATATAAGCAAAATCTAACTTTCGAGTTTTGATGGTGATCTCTGATTGGTCAAGAAACACAGTAGTTAGATTTTGCGCGCAAACTCTAACTCTACAGGATTTCTGATGGGTCAAAAAACTCAGTAGTTAGGTTTGCGCGCAAACTCTAACTACTGAGTGCGCACCAATGAGCACGATTCAAAATTCAGTTGTCAGTTATCTTTGACCACGACTGTGGTAGCGTATTTTATTTTAAAAAAATTACTTCTAATCTTCCAAGTTTTTGCGAATATAACCCAGTAAACCCAGATCTGAAAACAAAAGTTTTTTTCTGATAAACTAAATATTTCTTTGACCTTTTGTGTGGAGAATTTTTAACAAGTTGCATTTTTCATTCTAATATTTTTCACAATTTATTTAACAACCGTGAATGTTATTGTAACAAAACTTTTCTGTAAGTACAAATTTGAACATTAAGCCACAGAATAAAAGCTAACCTAGGCAACATAACTTACACGATAAAAATTACTTTAAGCTACGTTACAACGGATAAAGTGGTCATTTTCGCCAACAAAAAAGTCAGTGTACAGGGTTATTTGTAAAACACCAACAACGTTGCAGGAGTAGAATTATCAACATCATAAACAAAGACATACCTATTTTGTTCTGCTACTTTTGATAATTCGTTAGATTTTACTTTAATGCAAAAAAATATCACTTTAATTTACCGTTTGTATGTTCATAACTCTACGCGCGGCGCGCGGAGAGCCTAGTGCGCGCGACCCGACTTGAGAGGCTACTCACATACTAAAAATCTCACACAGTTGTGAGTTGCCACCAAACCTGATTTGTAATGGTTGTTTCACTCAGTTTTATGAGAGTTGACTACTCGTATATTTCTGATGTGGTTAAATCACACTGATCATGTTTTGGTCTACAAACATCACATTCTACAAACGTCACACGGACACGAGTTTAATACACCACATTCAAAAAATTACACTTTTTTGTTGATATGGAGAAATAACATTTTCAATCACTTTCACGTCACGTATACAAATGCACACACCGATTTTCCCGCCGCCGACGGCATCGGTGGGGGCACCCATATATTTTTTTTATTTGCAATCACTTTTGGATTTTGTACATATATTTTTTTTATCGTTTTTTTCTTTCTTTGGTAATTAAAACGTCAGGATCACATAAATATAAAGAAGGTTAACTTTTATATCTTTCAAAACCTTTCTTTTATATTTTCACTATTGGGTATTTTTATTTATTTTGTTTTTTTTTTCTTTCCTTCATAATATTTTTTTTACAAAAATTACTTTTGGAGAAATTATTTTTGAAAATTAACCTTCTTTATATTTTTGTGATCCTGGTACTTTTTTGGAGACGTTATAATTACGAAAGAAAGAAAAAAATTACAAAATCCAAAAGTGATTGCAAATAAAACTATGAACAAAAAAATATATATGAAAGTGATTGAATATGTTATTTCTCCATATCAACAAAAAAGTGTCATTTTTAGAATGTGGTGTTTTAAACTCGTATGACGTTTGTAGAATGTGATGTTTGTAGACCAATACATGATCAGTTTTATTTAACCACATCAGAAATTAACGAGTAGTCAACTCTCATAAAACTGAGTAAAACAACCATTACAAATCAGGTTTGGTGGCAACTCACAACTGTGTGAGATTTTTAGTATGCCGCCCGCCCCGCCGCCATCCATAGACGTAAAAAGTGTCAAACAGCACAATAAAAACTTGAAAATTCAATTTTGGTGAATGTATTGAGTTATGATAAAAGTCGTAAAACAAAATATGTTGTTGTTTATGATGTTGGTAATCTACTTCTGCGAGGTTGTTGGTGTTTTACAAATAACCCTGTAGACTTATATACTTTCAATGTATTTTTGGTCAACTTTAATTATTCTAGCCTTACCAACTTATTTCTAGCCAAAAACAAAATTATTACAGACCGCCAATTCGGCTTCCGAAAAGGTCGATCTTGTGAAGATGCCGTCACTCTTCTCACCGATTCCGTAGCCTCTTACCTAGATAGGGGATTCAAATGTATCGGAGTTTTCTTAGACCTCGCTAAGGCTTTTGATACCATATCAATACCGATCCTCTTGAAGAAACTCGAGGCTTACGGTATCAGAGGAACGGCACTGAGTTGGTTTGCATCTTATTTATCAGGACGAAGTCAATGTGTTAAGCTTTTCGACGTGATGAGCAGTTTTAAACCGGTGGCTTTGGGAGTACCACAAGGTAGCACCCTGGGACCTACTCTCTTTCTGCTGTATATGAATGATATTGCCTCTCTTCCAATGTCAAAGTCAGATATCATATGTTATGCGGACGATACCGCCCTCATCTTCCATGATAGCTCTTGGCCTGGTGTTTGTCAACATGCTGAAAGAGGGATGATGGAGTTTTCAAGCTGGTTGCATTTAAATTTATTATCCCTTAACATTTTATAAACTAATTTCTTGTGCTTTCACAAAACCGCTGCCTCCGCTTTCTCTCCTGTAACCGCCTTAAAGATCCATTCAAGAGAGTGCAAATTCGAAGAGTTGGCAAACGCTTGCGACTGTAGAGAAATCAGCCGGATCGATTCTCTTAGATATCTTGGAATGACACTTGATGCAACGCTTACATTCAGAGAACACCTGGCTGAAATGTCTAAGAGGGTCAGAAAAGTCATATATGTAATGAAGAACCTACGCGAAGCAATTGACGGTAAAATTCTGAAATTGGTATATAATTATGGCTCTTTGCCAGTCTCTTATTAATTACTGCATCTTGGCTTGGGGTGGTTCATCCACTTCTTCCATTTTACCTCTCGAAAGAGCTCAGAGGGGAGTTTTCAAGACAGCGCTGAGAAAACCCCGTCGGTACCCACAGATGCTCTATACGAGGAAGCCGGTGTTTTGAGTGTCCGCAAATTGTATATCGTCAGAGTAGTGTCCGCAGTTCTTAAAAAGGTCTTAAATTGTGGCTCATACGACGAGCTGTGCAAACAACGTATATTTAAGATACCTAGCACTCGCACGGCTACTACTTTTGCACACCGTTTTGGATACTTTCTCTCTCCCCATCTATATAATTTTGCAAATATTTATAATTTTAAATATCGCACGGCAAGGGAATCCAAAGCACTCATTACGAATTCCCTAATGAAATGGAGTTACCTGGAAACTGAAGGCGCACTTAAGGTCATTGCATGAGGCTGCAGATTACTATACACACACAAACACACACATACACCAAACACACTAACACATACACAAACATTACTTTTATAGTTATTTATTTATCCACAACATATATGGTCTTTGTTTCTTAGAATTTAAATTTTTCTTGTTATTTTACTGTTTATCTTGTTTTGCTGTAATTGTTTAAATTGTAAAACGTATACTTTCCCCACAGGACAGGCTAAGCCTAGTGTGGGGGCTAGAAAATTGTAACCACGGTAACTTTTACGGAAATAAAGATTTTTATTTTATTTATTTATTTATTATTATTTATAATCAGAACAATCAAATTAAATTAACATATAATTATAGCCGTCAACTTGATAGTTTTATAGCCGTAATATCCAGCAACTGATAAATAATTTAAATCACTGAAGTTATGTGGTTCTCTGTGTGAGAAAAAAAAAAAGATTTCATAGGTAAGGACCCAATATTATAGTTTGGAGAACTGTGTGTGTGTGTGTGTGTGTGTGTGTGTGTGTGTGTGTGTGTGGCATATGGATAAAAGAATTTTATATAACATTGACTAATTTGACTGTCCAGAAAACCAAACCTGCGTCGCAACTCGCAACGAATCATAATGTAAGTTAGCATCTACCTTAAGTGCATTAATTTATTCTTACTTTTCCTATTTGGTTGAGCTACTTTTGGGTTCAGATCTGGGTTTACTGGATTATATCATAGTAATTATATTCGCAAAAACTTGAAAGATTATACGTATTTTTTTTTCAAAATAAAAATACGCTACCACAGTCGCGTTCAAAAACAATTTACAACTGAATTTTGAAGCGCGCTTATTGGTGGATGCGCAATCAGTAGTTAGAGTTTGCGCGCAAAATCTAACTATTGAGTTTCTTGACCAATCAGAGATCACCATCAAAATTCGAGAGTTACGGACCCCCTAAACGATCAAAACTGCTTGTCAATCATTTACATTGCATTTACCATTTGGGGGCGTGGCCTACTTTTGATTGGCCACGATAATCTATCTATTCTGTGGTGCTTGTCAAGCATCGGTCCTAGACGATCAAAATCTGATTGACAAGCCGATGCAATATAAATGATTGACAAGCAATTTTGATCGTTTAGGAGGTCCATTAGATTTTGCTTATATGCTGTCCGGACCAACAACGTTAATACTGACCTGACGTTTAAGGGAGATTTTGAGTTCCACAGCTTACACTGTTGCTGTGGATGAGATGTGCTCGACTGAAGAATCAAAGATGAAGCTATGAATAATATACCTAGAAGTATACCAAAGTATAAAGAGTATTGTATATGCAAATGAAGCAGTATGGTATGATGTACCTATATGTTCAACATGTTTGCATGGTGTTTAGGTATAAGTACTTTGCAAGACAACGAATTGTCAAAATTGTTTACAGACGGCATTTTTCATTTTTTACGCAATTACGCAAAATATTGTATAATTATTTATTTTTCATTTATTTATTTCTAACTAGCGGCCGCCCGCGATTTCGTCTGCGTGGAAAGATTTTTTTGTTATCTCTCGGGAACTATACTTTTTTTCGGGATGAAAGGTACCTTATGTCCTTCTCTGTACCCCTGACAACGTGTATGCAAAATTTCATGATGATCGGTTCAGTAGTTAAGACGTGAAGGAGTAACAAACAAACAAACAGACTTTCGCATTTATAATATTAGTAAGGACTAGCTTCCGCCCGCGACTTCGTCCACGTGGATATTAGAGAAAATCCTTAGGGATCCTTCAACCAGGATCCGACCAGGCGATTTTACGCGATTAGGCGGGTCCCCAACAAGCGCGCTGCCTCGCGAGGCAAAACGTTTGCCGCGTGTGGAAGGCCTCGCACGAGGCTGCGCGCTTGGTGAGGACCCGCCTAATCGCGTAAAATCGCCTGGTCGGATCCTGGTTGAAGGATCCCTAAGGATTTTCTCTAATATCCACGTGGACGAAGTCGCGGGCGGAAGCTAGTTTATTACAAAAATCAGAATTGGGTCCAGAGATATTAGTAGTATTCCGTTTCCGTTTCTTTACCTTTTCCAGTTCTCATTCCCGTTTGGTCCCGTTCCTGTTCCCGGTTTCCGTTCCCGTTCGCGTTCGCATTCGCGTTCCCGTTCCCATTCCGCATCGATATTCATGTTTACTTACCCTATTTACCCCCTATGGGATGATTTACAAAATAGCAAAATATGTGTTTGCCTTTTTATTTTTAGACATGCTCCTACGAATATTCAAGTTGTAATGTCTATTTAATACTTATTCTTTTTCCATACATAATTTGAACCCCATTTTCACCCCATTAGCGGTTAATTCATGTCCACCGTGTTGGACTTCAAAATAAATGTCATTTTTGCAATCACCGTTCCATAAAACCTCAAGAACGACATCCATATCCATATAATCCATATTTAAATTTACTTACCCTATTTACCCCCTAAGAGGTTGATTTTCAAAATCACAAAATACATGTTTGCCTATTTATTTTTAGACATGCTCCTACGAAGTTTAAAGTTGTTATGTCTATTTTATATTCTTTTCTGTACCAAATTTGAACCCCATTTTCACCCCTTTAGGGGTTAAATCATGTCGACCGTGTTGGACTTCAAAATTAATGTTATTTTCGCAATCGTTATCCCAGAAAACCCCAATAACGACATCCATATCTATTAAGGTTTATTTACCCCATTTCATCCCCATAGGGGTTGAAATACTACCAAAAACAATATACGTTGTGTTATATTTCCATCCATAAGCCTAAATTATAAATTTAGCGATTTTTACTCCGAAAATTAAAGATTTTATTCTTTACACAACTTCATCCCCCTTTTCACCCCTTCGGGGGCAGAATTTTGAAAAACGCTGAGACCTCTGGGATATCTTCGGTATAGTATCGGGTAAGCTTGGCTCTGGGGTCTTTAACCTTGCTTTGAACTCTCGCGAACACTTTGGAGCCTTAATTCCGCTCAATAGCTTCTTTGATACGATTCGTATTAAATTGGCGAAGGTCGCTCGCTCGTCAAAGACTTAGATATCAGTCTATTGAGCTGCCGATAACGATGAGCATTCGCTGAGCTCTGGAGCCTCATTTCATGTCTCTGATCCATGAGTAGGAGTGTGTAGTCGGAGAGTTCGTTTAACTTGGAACGCCGGGTCTTAAACAACTTGGACCCTACCTACCGTACGGAAGTATCCACCATCGTGTTGTTTAGATCGTCCGACATATTTGCTGTTAAGATTATTAATCCCGTCTGAGCCTGCTACTGACTGACTGGGTGAGTCGATTTTTTCCAGTATTTTTTAAATTATATTAATAATCTTTATATAAAAATAGCATTGTGAATGCCTAAAATCTAAAAAGTTCAATAATTATTATGCTGTTCTCAAGGGCGGTTTTGGAGTTCGAGTAGACAGCTTTCGGGGTTTTGAATATGGGCCAGTAATGGTCCAAGCGTGGATTTTATCAGTCCAGATCTTTCCAGCTTTAGGTTGATATTCAATATGCCAAGTACCAATCGGTGATCGCTTTCAGTCTTGACAGCGTTGATGACATCACAGTGACATCATTGAATATTTGCTTTTTCGTCGACATGATAAAATCTACCTATCTTATTTCTGACTGTACCGTCTGGTCTACTCCAGGTCCACTTCCGGCTTTCAAGCTTCCCGAAGAAGGAACTCCTTCTTCATAAAAAGGTTCTCCTTCTCCATAATGTCGGATAGCATCTGGCCTCTGGCATTCCGTTGCCCAACTCCAAATTTCCCCACTCTCAGCTCATCACTGCATTGTTCCCCCAACTATGCATTCGAATCCCCCATCCCAACGGTGTAGGTAGTGGGTTGTGTAGCTTTGTATGGCCTTGGAGATCCTCATGCATAGCCTCCACTTCGTCATCTTGGTGCGTAGAAGTCGGAGCTTAAACCTGTAATGACATTCAACTAATACCGTTTGGATATTCTGAGTTTAAGGTACTACTCGTAAGCTACCCCACTTCCGATGGTAATCACGTTGTTGACAAGGGACTTGTCGACGACGAACCCGACACCACCTAGTGACTGTTGGTTGGGTCGCTCTCCCGGTAGTATACCAAATCGCCGAAATTAAGGATTGTCAAGTCCTCTCCCTCTCTTCGGACTTTGGATTACCCAATGATGTCCCAGTCTAACTTGCTAATAAACTTCTTCCAATTCAGTCTGCGCGTGTTATAGGTTGCCAGGTGCAGTTGTCGTGGTTGATGGTAGTCAACCCATACCCGAAGACTTTTAGCACCCCATATCCCGCCGCGCCGTTACCATAGCCGCTACCGTAGCTGGAGGCCGATTTTTTTGTGTATCTATCATACATGGAGGGTTTGCCATAATCGCCACGTTTGGCAGGTGGGTTGGCGATCACAGTAGGCCAACGTTTTTGGAGACGCTGCTGTCCGTCTCTTGATGGCTGTGCTCCCTTGTCACCTTTTACGACACTCATAGCCTAGGAAGTAGTGGCAAAAGGTCAAAATTTTTCATTAGATGAATTCACTTGGCACATATTTAGCTTAGGTAAAACTGAGCTGATTTAGCCCGGTAGCCATCCTCCCCCCCTTGGCAGGTAGTGGGGGGTGATATTCAAAGTTTCACGCCGCCGCACTTCAGACAAAAAATCATATCTACTTCAATATACCTATCACCTCGACTGTGGTATCATATTATAATAAATTAGGGATAGGGGACTCATTTTTGAGACATTTCATGTACAGTTTCATAGAAAAAAGGTAAAATATAACAGATAGTATCAAAATCTCTTTGCTATTTTTTTTATTTAAGAGCCGGTATCTTCGAAAATACTAATTTTGTGCAAAGAAAAAAAATATTGTATTAAAGCAAATTTATCCAGCTTTTACAAAATATATACTTTATATATAGGTATCGTACAATGTCTATCTGAAAAAAAATCGAACATGGTATGCGACGGTGTTTCCCAACGTTTCCAAGAGCCAGTATTAAATGTTTTATTTCATGCAAAATGTATAGAACACAAACTTAACTCTGTAGCAAGCATAAAGAAATTCATTTTTGAGTCATTTAATTTTATAGACATTGAAAAAAAATATATTGCTAAAAGTATCAAAACAATGTTTTGCTATTATTTTTATTCAACAGTCAGTATCTTTAAAAATACTAATTTTGTGCAGAGAAAAAAAATTTTGACTTAAAGTACACTTATTCAGCTTTAACAATATGTATACTTTAAATATAGTTATCTTACAATGTCTCTCTGAAAAAAATCGAACACAGTATGTGACAGTGTTGCCAAGAAATTCCAACTGCAAATATAAGTTGGTTTTTTCATACAAAATGTATAGAATACAAACTTAACTTTGGTATATTTTGTCGCTTATGTTCTTACGGTCTTACAATCTCTCTCAACTATCCTACGGTCTAATACATACTTAGATCTTTTTGTTGAAGTCATAACGACTATAGAAAAAATTAGACATACGTGTTCTCAGTACGAGCAAGTCATAAAACGACGACGCGACGTGGCGTCAAAAGATTAGATCTCAAAACGACCCAGGTAGGAAAGTATTCTACCAAATTAAGTCTAAAGTGCAAATAATGTTTAAATTATAATTATTACGTACCCCAAGGACCTAGGCATATAAATATATCGTAAAAATGAAACTATTGTTGCATTAAGTATTTTTATACACTTTTGAGCTGAAAAAAATGATTAACAGGCTTATTTTCATACAAACGAGGTAACTTTAAAGCTTTGGTTCTCCGCTCAGGATTAAACGAGATGTTATCTGATGATGGCAGTTTAAAGAATGGATGGCGGAGACTTATAATGCTTAAGAAATCGAACGGATTAGCTAAGTCATTTAGCTCAGGGTTGAACTTAAAAAAATATCAAGCGAAAATTTTTAAGTATGGAAAATGTAACACTCAACACTCTAGACGGTCTCTGGTGTAAACGACTCTTCTGATCCGTTGGGTTTCTTTTGCGATCTGTGCCTTCTCCATTCACTCTTTAAATTGCCATCATCACATAATACCCCGTTTAATCTTGGGCGGAGAACCAAAGCTTTAAAATTACCTTGTTTGTATGAAATAGGGCTGTTGTTCCATTTTTCTGCTCACGAGTGTATAAAAATACTCAATGCAACAGTAGTTTTATCTTTACGATATATTTGTATACCTAGGTTCTTAGGGTACCTACCTATTATGATTTAAACACTTTTTGCACTGTAAACTTAATATGGTAGGATAGGACGTTTTCCTACCTGATCGTTTTGAGCTGATCTTTTGACGCCACGTCGCGTCGACGTTTTGTGACTTCCTCATTCTGAGATCAAGTCTGTCTATATTTTTTTCAATTGTCGTTATGACTTCCACAAAAAAATTAAGTATAAATTAGACTGTACGATAGCTGAGAGAGACTATAAGACCGTAGAAACATAAACATCAATTGGCCGCAAAGTTAAGTTTGTACTCTATACAATTTGTATGAAAAACCAACTTAACTTGAAATTAAAGACGTTTGGAAACACCTTCGCATACAATGTTCGATTTTTGTCAGATAGATATTGTATGATAACTATATATAAGTTTATATGTATTTAAAGCTGAATAAATGTACTTTAAGATAGTATTTTTTTCCTTTGCATAAAATTTGAATTTTCAAAGATACCAACTGTTGAAATAAAAAAATAGCAAACTGATTTTGATAATGTCGTCAATATAGTAAAATATATCACTTTTTTTCTATGAAACTGTACATTAAATGTCTCAAAAATGGCTTCCTCATCCTTGATTTATCACATTATGATACCACACTCAAGGTGGTAGGTATATTGAAGGAGATATGATTTTTTTTCTGAACTGCGGCGGCGCGAAACTTTGAATGCCACCCCCCCTTACCTGCCAAGGGGGGGCGGATGGCTACCGGGCTAAATCAGGTCAGTTTTACCTAAGCTACATATGTGCCAAGTGAATTCATCTAATGACAAATTTTGACCTCGCCATACATGAGTGCCACTACTGACCTAACTATCACGGGATGAGAGAGGGTAGTGCTATTTTAGGCCGGCACTAACACGGCAATGAGGACTAAATTGTTTTTTTTTTAATTCCATAACCTAATTTAGGTTAAGATGTCTTAACAAAAAAGTATGTTTAGCTCATAGTTTTTCATTCCTTCTTGATTACAAATTGATCTAGCCCATCAATTTTAATAGGAGTTTCAAAATATCTGTAGCACTATCATTCTACTGAGTGGGTTACGTTACGTTAAATTCGATCACTATGTAATTATGTACATTGATCTTTGAAAATCAATAGCAATATCCAGCAGTAGGTTACAAAGTAGCCTGTGTGTGTGTTAATCCTATGCATTATCTATCTATCTGCCAACTTTCATCTAAATCCGTTCATTGGTTTCAGATATTAATTTTGTAAGAGACCTGTGCCCAGCAGTGGGATACACAGTAGCCTATGTGTTGATTCTTTGCCTTATCTATCTACTTACAGAATTTCATCCAAATCCGTTCAGTAGCTTCGGAGATTAACGTGTAAACATAAATGTATAGATGAGTAAAAAAAGAATAAATGAAAAGTCCTCAATTTTTTCGTCAGTAAAAACTAGCTAAAATTATGTCAAACTCTTTTTTCTGTTCTTCTAATAACATTAAATAGTCACAAATTTTTCTATATTATGTATTATGGTAAAATGAATATTTGCTTATAAGCATTATCAAAATTGTTAGACTTGAAGGTTAAAATTTAACAAAAGACTATTTTTGATAATTGGCAGCCAAAAGTGATTAAAAGCACTCCTCTCGAAGATATTTTTTGATTTTTATCCGTTTCTTTAAGGATAATTGAATCAACTAGTATTGTCTTCTACAGAAGGATAAATGATGCATAAGAAAAGAATTAAAAATAATAATGAAAGCTAATATTTAACAAAACAATCTACAGTAAACTTTCAAATTGATTTTTCTCAAAATTCATTATTGTGCATTTAGCTAACTTTGGCAGCATGACGACGTATGTAACTTAAACTGTTTATTACACACATTGTGAAACTGTTTGTTAGAACCCAATAAACTAAAAAAAAAACGTAATAAATACACTGCGGAGTAGATTAATAACAATTATTGCAGTTTTAGGTCAGCGCCATCTTTTGACCGATAGTGGAACTAATGTTTACTTTTTTAGAAATTTGATAATTTCGAAAAGTGTGCTATATTGGGACATAGTTTTATTTTTCTCTTTGCAAACTTCGGATATAAAGGTATTTTTTTTTACATTTTTCATCATAAGCCGAAAACTATGCGGCCTATAAAAAAGAAAAAATTATTGAAAATGTGCAAACGTGAAAAATGTGTTTCATATGAGTATATCTCAAAAAATATGTACGTAACGAAAAAGTTGTAACGAAATATTGTTACGAAATAGGTGTGTACATTCAGTGTTGGAGGACGTAAGGTTATTATAGATTCATAGATTCATTTATTCCACATGAAATTTGTAATAAAATGGTACATACAATAGTATTGAGTAAATGTAAAAGATGTTAGGTATTACAATTTCACCTTTTCAAGGTATAGTGGCGTTAAAAACAAAGCATTTTTAAATTAAAAATGACAACAACATAAAATATGGAAAAAATGGAAACAAATTAAGGCTTATAACATTTTTTCTTCAAAATATTATTTTAAATTATAGTAAGGTTTGACCAATAAAACATTTTTAAGTTCTCTTTCAAATGTACTGTTTTGAAGGGCTTTTAGTTTTTGTGGTAAGTGATTGTAGACTTTAATGGCCATATAGTACGAGTTATTTTTAAATAAGGTAAGGTTCACTGATGGTGTAACCAAATCATTCTCTCGTCTGCGCGATACATATCGCCCTTGCTTATCGCCCTCTTTCTGGAAGTAGGAAGCGTGTTTTTTAACCAGCCGACACAGTTCGAAAATATATAAGCTAGTTATCGTGAGGATTCCGAATTTTTTAAATAACGTTCTGCAACTTTCTCTTCGCCCCGCTAATGATATAATTCTTATACAACGTTTCTGTAAAATGGACACTGCAGTCGCATCCGTCGAATTACCCCAGAGCACAATGCCATAGCGCATCCAGGCCGCGGCGGCGTAGCTGTGGTAGGCTGCAAGCGCGCACTCTTCGTTTGTACATTTTCTGAGTTCACGAAGTGCGTACGAGAAGCGGCTGAGCTTATTTGTGACTGAATCTGCATGGAGTTTCCATGACAGATTAGAATCTACTACAATCCCTAATTGCAAGTATGAGTCAACTATTTCTATTTTATGCCCTTCATGGTTTATGTTGAGACTAATTCCAGGTCGCTGGTGTGGTCTGAAATGCATAATTTTAGTTTTATCGTAGTTCAATATGAGATTTATGTCTTTTAGGTGTTCTACAATTTTTGATAAGGACTCTGATATGATTTTATGTACTCCGGAAATGTCGTCATAATCGCATGAAACTATAAGGGTTGCGTCGTCAGCGAACAGTACAAGTTTTTGAGCAACTACAGCAGGGAGTTCATTAATATAGACTAAAAATAGTAAACATCCCAGTACACTTCCTTGTGGGATTGAGCCGGGTACCGACCTACAAGATGAAGCAATTTTTTTAATTTCCCCAGTTGGTTCATCAAGATGTGATATTTGGACAAGTTGCTTTCTGTTTTGTAAGTATGAAACAAGCCATTTCTTCGTTTGACCGCGCAATCCCAGAAGTTCTAGTTTTTTTATTAAAATATCATGCGATACTCTATCGTATGCTTTTGACAAATCCATAAATATGGCAATCGCGGCTTTTTTATTATTTAGTATATTTAATATTTCTACATTGCAATCAAGTACTGCTGAAGTTGTTGATCTATTTCTTCGAAATCCGTGTTGACAATTGCTAAAGACTTTATATTTTTCAAAAAAGCTGTATATTTTTTTATATAAAATAGTTTCGAAAATTTTTGATATAACAGGGAGGAGCGCGATTGGTCGGTAGTTTGAAGCACATGATTTTTTCCCCTTTTTAAAGATAGGTTTTATGATAGCTACTTTCAATTGTTCAGGAAATTCACCTTGGTTAAAGGATTGATTTATCAGTAACGCTAATGGTGGCACTAACTCGTCGATGCAATGTACAATTAGTGATCCTGGGATTTCATCATGACCACAAGTATTATTGCGTTTTAATTTTAATATTGCTTTTCTCACGTCGGCCTCGGTCACGTCTCCTAAGTAGAAAGAATTACTAAGGGATTTGGCGCCGGCAAAGCGGGGCGTCGACGTGGTTTGAGAAGAAGTTGAGGTGGAACTTATGCTCACAAAATACTTATTGAATATTTCTGCTACAGCTGAAGGGGATGTAATATTTTCATTTTCTACATTCAAGGTTATGTTTTCATGTTTAAAATTTTTAGACGATTTTGTGTGTTCTTTTATTATATTCCACATAGTTTTATTTTTATTACGAGCGGTAAGTAATCTGTTTATATTCGATTTTCTTTTTTCGGTTGCTATGATTTTTTTTAAGATTTTGGTATATAATTTAGAATGTGTTTTTAAAGATTCGTTGTCAAATTTATTTGCAAGATATCGGAGTATACGTTTATGGAAGCAACATTTTTTTATGCCTCTTGAGACCCATTTTGTTTTTTTACATTTACCTAACTTTATTTTCTTGTTTGGTATATATTTGTCTAGTAGTGTTTTAATTTGAAAGGAAAAACTATTATAATTATTATTTATGTCTGCATTTCGCAAGAGTATTGTTCCCCAATTAATTTTTCTTAAAGCAATTTTAAATAATTCCATTTTACTTTTATTAAATATTCGAGTTTTTGTGTAGTAAGCTTCACTCTTTGTAATTTTTGGCTCTTGTAGCGACATTTTACCAAATATTGTTTTATGATCTGACAGTTGGCAGTCTTCTACCGACGATTGAACTGTCAAATTCTCGCTAACTATCAACTGATCAATACAGCTTGAGCTGGTCTTTGTTACTCGCGTAGGTACATCTATAAGGCAGCGGAAACCAAAAGATTTTAAAAGGTTTATTAATTTACCAGAATGTGTGGTTTTCTTTGTGACATCTATATTTATGTCGCCAGCTATGATAATTTTTTTACGGGTGGAGTATTTGGAAAGGTACTCAAGTAATGATTGCATTTGGTCAAAAAATTTATCTATTTCTCTCTCCGGTCGATATATGGATATTATAATCAGGTTCATTTCAGTAATTTCCACTGCACAGAACTCAACTATGAATTCTAACGTATAATTTTGAATGTCTAAACGTTCTACGGCCTTCCTACTGTTTTTAGTAAATATAGCCACACCACCGTGGTCATGTTTCTGGCGTAAGTATTTAGCATTCAAATCATAACCCTCCAATTGGTACAGATGATAATTGTCATGTGACAGCCAATGTTCACTTAATACAATAATATCTACATCACAATAATCCAATAGAAAAATGTTCAACTCATCTGTTTTATTTGTTAAACTCTGAATATTTTGACTCATAATAGTGAACTTTTTAGGCTCGAAAGGAATAGTTATTTTTTGAACAATTATTTTCTTTTTCAACTGTATTAATTAAAGAGGAATTTGGTATAAAATTATTGTTATATGAAATTTCAACATTTATTTCTTGCATTAGTTGCTTTAAATCGTTTACAATAATTTTAAAGGCTATGTTATTGATAATTCCAGTGTATTTCGAAAACATGTTAAATGAGTAAGAAAGATTTTTGTTTGAATCTAGAATATAGCAATATTCATACTTTAAGTTATCATTATACACTAAATTATTAAACATTTCAAGCCTTTTCGTAAAAATATTTGCCCCATACATGTATTTAAATGTTGGTAGGCATAGAATAACATTTGTGTGTTGTACAGACATGAGCATACATCTTAATTTTTTTACTAAATTGGTATATTTTTTTGAAACATTAAAATCACTATCGCCTAACATTATAATACAATAATCACTAAGTGAATAATCCTCTAACTTCGTTTCTAAACCATTTATAAGTTGCTCAATTCCTCCATGTGGAATACGGTAGTGGCACATCTGTATATCTTCAAATTGCTTTCTTATTATTTTCGACTTCCTATCTTCCTTAATACCGCTAATCAGACAAATCTTTACCGGACTTTTTACTTTTTTTAAGTTGTATTCAGTATCGCCTTCTATCGATGATGCGATGATATAATTGCATTTATGGCCCTCGTTCGATTCTTGTTCCGTTTGGACAGGGCGGATCTTCGGAGGGGGCGATTTGTTATTACAAAAATCGGTTGGCTTGTCGTGGCTCATGCTCGAACAGCTGATTCTTTTTTCTTTTCCTTTTAATTTATTTTTCCGTTCTATAGGTGTCGAGGTAGCGTCATTACATTTATTATTATTATATTGTTCATCGGTATTATGTGACACGTAGAGTTTGAGGGTTTTTTCTTGTTCCTGTGTTTTTTCGGTCAGATTGCGGTTAGATAAAGTTAAGTGTTTTATATCATCATTCGCTTTTTCTAATTCCTTCTTTAGCCTTTGTATTACAGTTTTTAATTCTTTAAAAACAAGATTATCTATTTCATGTGTTTCTGTGACATCATGTATAGATTTATTTAAATGCAAGGTATTATCATTTTCATCGCATATGGAAGCAAATGATGCAGTCAAATCTGGTGTCGATGTTGTTTTTTTCTTTTGGTTTCTCAATGTGACAAAGTCGTATTGGTTATCGCTCTCAACATCACTTTCAATCGGTAGCGTTTCAAAAGAATTTTGCGTCTGAATTGGTATTTGGATATTTGAGCTTTTTTTGTAGTTACATCCATCACATTGGCATTTCTTCTTGCCCTCTCGTGTCATTAAATAGAAAATTTTTTCGCCAATGCTAGTGCAATCTAAATGAAAAAATTCTTGGCAGTTATAACAGTTTATATAATCTCGTTTGGTTATACTTTTATTGCAATTTTTGCATTCCATCGCCATCTTGAATTTATAAAAATAATTAACTCTCTTTACCAACAGCGGCCCCTTTATGCAATGGCAGCCAAAAACAGAATGCTTTCCTTACCAATACGCCCCCTTTATGCAATGGCAGGCAAGGGCAGAATGCAATGGTCTAAGCAGATTTACTAATAGCTAGCGCCCTCTTTATGTAACGGCAGGCAACATCAATAGTCTTTATTTTTCTATTCAATAATCTAGCGCCACCTAGTGTTCAGTAGCGTAAAGCAAATAAACTTCCCTGCTAATTGCGCCCTCTTTAATTTGAAGCTGTTAACACAGTCAGCGTGCTTTCTCTTTTATTTTTATTCGATCACCTAGCGCCACCTTGTGTTTAGTAGCGTAAAGTGATTGGCGTTGTTTGGAATTTGAATAAAATAAACGATCAGCATATCAACATCAATTATGAAATTTTCATATAATCCATGCAATATTTCACTGGTTCAACTTACATTTGTCCAGTTAGGTTTCGAATCACTTCTATTTCTTGTTTACATTTGCACTACAAACTTTTATCTAAGTATTGAAACTTTTTTGTATGGTCACAACTTGTAATGCTTTTTTTGTCGAAATCACTTGTTATATTTCGTCACTAACACTTGAAGTAAGTATTTCAATGTAGACTGTTACGCTAAAGATAATTTCATTGCAAAATTTAAAGTTTGGGTATTTTTAAAGCAATTTATTTACGGAGCCGATGTTATTCACGCGCCATCTTGCGGCCATTCAACTATAGTACAGTATTTGAACATTTATTCATATTTAAATCAAATAAGCTCGTCGTCGCACCTAGACGCACCTAGACCAGTGCTAAAGTCATAAAATTAATTTGTAAAGGACAAAATATTAATTTAAAAGCTAATCAATTAAATTGTATAGTGCAAAGTATTAATTTTAAAGCTTAGCATATTTATAGTGGAAACCATTATTTTTATAGTTCATTCAATAAATTTTGAAGCTAAACATTTTAAAGTGTGTTATATTATTTTTAAAGTGCATTTATATATTCCCCTTTAAAAATTACATTGCGGTTTCTAAGACTATTTTTTTCTCAAAGTCAACCGTTTGAAAGATATACACTGCCAAAGTGGTAAAATGAGTGTCCCCCCCTTTAACTTTTAAAATAAAAGAGTGAAAAATAAAAAAAAATATATGCTGTAAATCGAAATAAATACTTTCAACGAAAATTAGTTTGAACGATATATAGTGATAATTTTTAGAGATATATCACATTTTCCAAAACCGCAAATATAACTTTGTCACTCATACAAACACTATGAAAAACAAAGTTATTTTTGCATACGAAAAATGATAGTGGTATTCAATATGGTATTGTATACGGTAACTACGGAACCCTACTGCGCGTGGCCCGACACGCACTTGGCCGGGTTTTTTTGTATTATTATGAAAGCTTGAGCTGTCGCACAGTTTTTAAAGTTATCCAGAAGCTATGGAATAATCTTTAATTTATTTATTTTTACAGTTGAAGATTCCATTCTGTTTTGTTTGTTCCCAGATTTTTTACTCTCGATCAAATTTTTTTTTTACTTGTGGCAAAATTGACTTGTAAAGAAAGTGATTATTTTACTCATAAAACTACAATTAATAGGCATTGTGTTGCAAAAAAATACCGAGAAAAACAAAAAAAGAAATATTTTTTTAAAGTGTTCAGTCCTAAAATCATAAAAAATAATGAAAAAAAATTATAACTCCTAAACTACAGAAAATCGCGGAACATAACATAGGGGTTCAATCGATAGGTCTAGTACTCTGCTATCACCTCGCATTGGCTTGACACCTTAAAGGAAACACCCTGTATATAATCATTATTCTACGTTTCTAACCACTCTTCTATGAGAGATGCCAAAAAAAACACCAACAACGTTAATACTGACCTGACTTTTAAGGGAGCTTTTGAGTTCTACAGCTCACACTGTTGCTGTGAGGAAGGATGAGGTGTGCTCGACTGAAGAATCAAAGATGTAGGAATATATATAGTAACCGGGTTTTGGGTTTTTAATGTCGAATTTAACTGGCCTACCTACCTATCGGAGGATAAACAACATTGTACGTGTTACCGGCAATGTGTATAATACGGCATTGTATACAATGCTTGAAACGATCAGGCAATGTATGAAATATGATTCATTTTATACATTGCCTAGGCATTGTATACAATGCCTGCTGGTCCACCGGCAATGTGTAAATTTCTGTTGTCTGTTATAAAAAATAACCTTTAACCTAACCCGGGACCTACAGGCGTAAAGCAGGTTCAATACGACGACCTCCGTGGTCGAGTGGTTCGCACGCCGGTTTTCAAGGCGTCACCATCTCTTGAGGTCCCGGGTTCGATCCCCGGCTGGGTCAATGTAGAAAATGAACTTTTCAATATTGTCTCAGGTCTGGGTGTGTGTCATACCAGCGTTGTTTCTGATTTACATAACACAAGTGCTATAGCTACTTACTTTGGAATTGGATCAATGTATGTGATGTTGTCAAATATAAAAAAAAATACAAAACTCAATGAGCCCCCTCGAGCCCCCCTCAAGCCCCGTCGAACAGCCCTCGAGACCCCCGCGACCCTCCTCGAGCCCCCTCGAGCCCATGACCGCCCCCTGAGCCCCCTCGAGCCCCCTCGACCCCCCCGAGCCCCGTCGACCCCCCCGATCCCCCTCGACCCCCCTCCAAGCCACCTCGAGCCCCCCTCGACCCTCCGAGCCCCCCTCAACCCGGTAGCCCCACTCGAGCCCCCCTCGACCCCACCCCGAGCCCCTTTCGACCCCCCCAGCCCCCTCGACCCCCCAGCCCCCTTGACCCCCGAGCCCCACTTGAGCCCCCTCGACCCCCTCGAACCCCCTCGAGCCCCCCTTGAGCTCTCCTCGAACCCCCAAGCCCACCCCAGAGCCTTTGTGTCTGCCCTCTAACCAACTAAGATCAAAATCTTTTTATTTTACACCTTGCCGGTGGATCAGCAGGCATTGTATACAATGCCTAGGTAATGTATGAAATAGAGATTTTTATTTTTATTTTATAAAAATACATGCAGGCTTGCAGACTAGGAAATCCAAAACACCAACAAGTTAGATAACATGACAGTATGTAAAAACATGACAGTACATGACAGTAAGTAAAAATAAACAACATAAGCGCAACAAACATTATTGACAAAATAATAACAAACACAAGAACAGTATATAAAGTTTTTTTTAAATGGTCGGGACAAATATAATTATAAAAATTTATTAATGAGACAAGCAAGGCTATCAGTGAATACATCGGCATCTTTAATCTTCTTCAAAAACGAGTTAATCAGACTGATCGCGCGCGCTGTGGGACAGTTATTAGCATAACATGTACGCAGTCTCAGGGAAACGAACAATAGGGTATTTTTCGAATTTTTGAAAACTGTTTATATTTAAAGATTGGGACGAACAATTTAACAGAAAAATAAAAATAAATTAAATAATGTTTTTTTTCCATTAAACCAATTATAGTCTATAATTATTATTATTTTTAATGGTTCGATGTCGTCTACTGTGTGACGTCAACTTTGTGTAAACCATAGAGTAAATTGTAGTACACAGTGTAACAATTTATTATTTCTGGCTAACGGGTAATGATTAAATAAAAGAAAATAAACGTTTAAATGAAAACTTTTATTAAAATAAAATGAGAAAATAGTATTGAGAGAGTTTTAAAATATAGGGCGTGGGTATAATATTCTTGCAGCTCACTTGTTGCACTGGCAGAAGGCCTTAAATCACAGTATTCTCACTGAGTTGAGAGTTTACATACATAAGTTATAAAACAGAAGTCAAACAAAACAAGGTATTTAAAAGAGATCTGAATATTGCTATCTTTCAAAATGGATTTACAATATATTAGAACAGTCATAGATCATTAAACAACAGGAAATCTTATGATTAAAAGAGAAACGCTCCCTAGATTAAGGCAATGAATTACAAATTAAATATGACTAGGTTGGACAGATGATAGAAGAGAAGAGAAGAGATGAGTATGGGCGCCACACGCTTGTGGATGGCTCACAAACGTGAATAGTAGTAAAGGATATAGTAAAAATAGAAGTATGAGAACGTTTACACCTGATGTTCGTCTTCTGATGGGGTCTCACGATCACCGGTCACTCAAGGTCGAGGGTCAGATAATGAGGGCTTGGCGATGTTGCCGTCTGCTTAGCAGCACTCGTCTCGGATGGGTGATTCCGTCAGAATTTAAAAGAACTGTAGAGGAAATAGAAAACACAGCGTTATGACAAAACAGTGACATAAAATAAATGTCAGTAGACATGATTCCCGTTTAGCAGATAAGCTTACCCGGACACTGATGATTTGAGGACAAATGTAATAAGTTGCGGTGATGCGGCTGGATAAATGACACACACACAGCGTATGAGAAGTATTCTCAATCACAATACACTTGGGCGCACACGCAGCAAGTTAGGTAAAAATTCAGAGAGAGCGAATGTCCCCACTCAAAGAAATCGGGTTCTTTTTATATCTTTTACGTTTTAGCCGTGCAATTTCGCGAATCATCTACCACATTCCAGAGACAGTGAGAAAAAAATCACAAAGACTGGCATACTTCTAGAATGAGCAGATTTTTGTCTATGGTTAAAAAGATTGGTTAAAGAAAAATAAAGAATTATATGAAATAAAATAAAGGAAGGTTCGTAGATTATTAATAACTAATTACTTCCACTGTGCGACAGATATTTATTTAGTTATTGATAAAAGTTTTTAGGAATCATAGACAATTGAGATTGTTTTTATTTGGAACAGATTGTGAAAGCAGGAAGCTACTTCACGCTAGGTGTCAGTTTTGAGTGCTATTGAATGAATGAGACGACAGGGCGGCTATGCACTTAGGTGTGAGAGGGACGGTACTATACATGCGAAAGACTGCCACTCCTTGACACTAGATAGCGCTAAAGTTATGATGAAGTGTGGAATCCCAACACTAGGTGGCTTTATGAAAAGAAGAGATGCAAATAGCTAGACATCCCTGCTAGAATGAAAAGGAAAATATTTATTTGGATGTTTGCTCGTGGCATTAGTTCCGCTATTCCTCGCAAGATTGAGCCAATGGTCAGAGAATTATGATTTTTATGTTAATAAAATTAAAATGTCAATCATCAGATCGAAGTATTGTTTGTTGATGAATTTAAATCTACATAAAGTGTAAAAAGAAACTAGAAATTATTGCGTGGAATAGGGTTAATGAAGTTGTATGTACCTTGCAATATGGGATGTATGAAAAATGTTGTGTAATGATGTGAAATAGTGTATAAAGAAAACATAAATAAAGGTTGGTATGATTCAAGTATAATATGTATGTAACCTATCAAAAATGATATGTTACAATACCTCATTAGTTGAGAGAAAAAAATAAAAAAAAAAAGGAAACTGGGATGAGGTGAGTGAAGGACAGTTCACTATCCCCACACAGCAAAGAAAAGAAAGCGAAAGCGTGAGGAAACATGAAGTGAATGGATAGAACAGGAAAGGAGCAAGAGGAGAAAAAAAATTGTAGAGAAAGGAAAGTTGTGTAGAGCAAGAAAAGGTTTTGTAGAGAAAGAAGATGGATAGCACGGTATAGTAGAGTAGGAAAGTAAAGAAAGTTGTGGGTTGGGAATCAAGTAAGGAAAGGAAAGGGCAAAAGGAAACAAAAACAAAAAATACATAGACTACATTCCAGCTGTTGGCGTAAACAAATAAGTTATTTAAATAAACGGAATACATAAACAATATAGATAATTGATATCGACGGTGGGTCTTACTTCTGGCCTATATGCCATGCGCCCTTGCCGAAAATTTTAAAGTGTGCGTATACTAGATAAATATGGATATGCATAAATAAATGGAGTGCCGAGGGCCTATTTTAAGAGTCGCAGCCGCTCTGATATATAGATGAGTATAATATACTAGTGTGTTAAAAATAATCTGTTGTCGTTAAGGCTTATTTTTACAGAGTTACAATCCGCTCTGAGCAGTAAGGCTTTTGATTTTTCATTTATGGGATTACCAGCCGTCCCATAGAATAAACTAGATACTATAAACTTAATATATATATAATAAAAACATACAGAAAAATAGAGTACATAAAAGAATATATAATAGGGTTAGGTAATGGGTATGGTAATTGCGAGGGGATGATGAGGGAAAATGTGGGATATGGAGATGGGACTTTTAGTCGGCTCTTACGACACGCAAGGGGATAACGATGGTACTATTCTTTCTCCGGCAACCATACGGATAAGGATATATGATAGGGTTGGGTAATGGGTATGGTGATGGCGAGGGGATGATGAGGAAAAATGTGGGATATGGAGATGGGACTTTTAGTCGGCTCTTACGACACGCAAGGGGATAACGATGGTACTATTCTTTCTCCGGCAACCATACGGATAAGGATAGAGATGGTGTGTAGAGGCAGAGCTAGAGATAGAAAAGAGAAAAGTACTCGTATATAAATTAATACATAAATGAAATGAAATAAGAAGAAACATGTGTAGTTATATAGGTACGGATTTTAAAATGTCCTTAATGTGCCAAGTGCCTAAATCCTTGGATGTGTGAAAGTCCTTCAGAATGTATGTAAGAGGAGAGATCTTCTTTTTTACAATACATTTAATGAATTTAGGAGCAAGCTTTGCAGTGAAAAATTTATTAGCATCAGAGAGTGGATACTCTTTCTTCCATACAGTCTGGCCCTCCTGATATTGAATATCACGCCTATTTTTGTTGTAATTAATTTTATATTTGGAGTAGGCTTTGGACATGTTGGAGTTTACTTTATTAAAAATGTCTTTAAGATGAGGCAGAGTAGATGCGTATGAAGTCCTATCGGTAAACAAAATATCTTCTTCTTTAAGTGGAGAGTTAGGGTACCAGTCACCAGAGAGTACAGCTTCGCGGCCATGATTTAGAAAGTACGGGCTAAAACCAGTGGATTCACTAACGGCTGTGTTGATAGCAAATTCAATTTTTGGTAATTCTTCAGCCCATTTTCTGTGGTCTGTACCTACATAGGAAGATATGGCCGTGACAATGACACGATTAGTCCTTTCAGAAGGGTTGTTTTGTGGCAGGAACCTACAGTTATAAAAAGAATTGGGAACTTTATATTTCGCAACCAAATCTTTCATGGCATTAGAGATATATTGGGGTCCGTTGTCCATGACAATTGTTTGAGGAATCCCATGCTTCATAAATATATTGTTTTCAATAATAGAAACTACTGTCTTGGCAAGTGAGTTCCTCATCGGAAATATGCATGTATACTTAGTGAAAACGTCGGTGACTACTAAGATGAATTTGTAGCCCTGATAAGATCGTGGTAAGGGACCCATTATGTCGCTCGAGATTATTTGCCAGGGACGTTGGACCTGTTTGGGATTTTTCATGATGCCTGGGGGACCTTCATTCGTGCTTTTATAAGCCAAGCAAACTTGACAATTTTTGATATATTTCTTGACATCTCTATGTAGCGATGGCCAATAGTAAGATTGAGTAAGACGTTTCAAAGTCTTAAAGATACCTAAATGTGCTGCACTCGGGTGGTCATGACATTTAGCTATGACGTCATGCCGCGATTCGAAAGGAACCACGAGTTTCCACTCACAGTCAGCAGAGAGAGGGTTGGAATTTTTCATCCTTTTATAAAGACGATCAGAAATCAGTTTCCAATCAGAGAACTTGTGGGGTGAAGATTTGACGTCTTGTACTTTCTTGAGGTACCAAGAGTCTTTAGTAGTAGAAGAAGAAGTAAGGGAGTTTTGAGACGGATCGTCATCAGAAGTGACATTTACGGGAAATGAACGAGAAAGAGCGTCGGCCAAGGCATTATCAGAGCCCCTACGATACTCAATTTTAAGATTAAATTGAGAGAGCCGTACCGCCCATCTCGCCAATTTTCCCGTAGGAGATTTAAGACTAACAAGCCATTTCAGACTACTATGATCAGTATAGACCGTAGTGGGGAAGGGAGAGCCTTCAATATAACCCCTAAATTTTTCTAGAGCAAAGATTAAAGCATTGAGTTCCTTTTCAGTTGTGGCATGGTTTCTTTCTGGTTTAGTAAGAGAACGGCTAGCGAAGGCGACAGGATGTTCCTTATCCTCGTCATCCTTTTGGGAGAGGACACAACCAAGACCTAAATCAGAGGCGTCGGTAGAGATGATAAAAGGTTTATCAAAATTAGGTATAGAGAGGATGGGTGCAGATACCAAACGTTGCTTAATCTCGTTGAAGGCAAGGAGAGCTTCTTGCGGAAAACTAAAAGCTTTGCCTTTAGGCTGTTTTTTAATTAGGTTATTTATAGGAGAAGTTACTAATGAGAAATTATGGATAAAGCGCCTATACCATGATGCCATGCCTAGGAAACGTCTGACTTCTTTTTGGTTAGTCGGTACAGGGTATTCTAAAATGGCCTTAACCTTGTCACTGTCAGTGCGTAGTCCGTGTCGGTCGACGATGAACCCTAGAAACTTAAGGGAAGATCTGCAGAAAACTGACTTTTCAAAATTGATGATGAGACCTACTTCTTTTAAACGTTGATAGACGCGCTTCAATAAATCGACGTGTTCGTCATATGAATTACTAACTAGGATTATGTCATCAATATAGGTGAATAGACGACCAGCAAACTCAGGTCCAAATACTTTATCCATAAGTCTCATCATTCTAGCAGATGCATTTACAAGTCCGAAAGGCATGCGGCAAAATTGGAAAGCCCCAACTCCAGGAATAGAGAAACTAGTCTTTTCCCGGGAGTCTGGGTGTAAATTAATCTGAAATAATGCGCTTTTCAGGTCAATAGAGCTTAGAAATTTAGCATTATTAAGAGAATCAAGTATGTCTTGGATACGTGGCATAGGATATGAATCTATTTTGGTAACACTATTCAGCTTTCTACTGTCTAGGCAGATCCTTAAGTCTCCGTTAGGTTTGGGTACTACTAAGAGAGGGGAATTCCAAGGTGAATTACTTTTTTCAATAACACCCATTTTCAACATATCATTAATTTCAGCCTCGACTCGCTGTTTATAGTGAAATGGTATAGGGTAGTATTTTTGTTTCACTGGGGAGTGATCACCAGTATCAATGACATGTTCTTCAAGATCAGTGAGACCTAAGTTGTTAGAATCAGCAGAAATACTTTTAAAATCAGCGATAATGTTATCAATCTGAGATTTCTGTTCAACCGACAGATCCTCATAAGCATGTAAGTGTGTGTTTGTGTCAATTAAAGAGTTAAAATCAGAAGGACATTGTGAGTCAGTCGTATACTCCAGAATATCCTGACATAGGTTAAATGCCCTAAGAAAATCTACACCTAAAATAAGAGGACTGTTAATATCTGTGCACACATTGAGAGTAATTAGTCTTAGATTCGACTTGTAAGTAATAGGTATCGTAATGGATCCTAAAATATTAAGATTGGCGTTATTGCCAACTCTAAGAGTTTTAGAAGATGGATGAAGATGAGTCTGTAGACCTAATTCCCTAAGCGTCCCTAGCGCATCACCGCTGAGTATCGAAGTTGATGCACCAGAATCGGCCAAGGCCAAGCACTCTGTTCCCAAAATGTTGACTTTGATAAACGCTCGGTTGTCAGGCAAGTTTGACTCAAAAAGCGGAGCTATCTTCTGAGAGGAGAAAAAGTTTTTAAAAAAAATTAGATATTCTTGCCATTCCTGGTCAGTAGTATGTTTAGTTTGTTTAGAAGGTTTAGGTTTAAGAGAGAGAGAGCATGCTACTGACCGCTTATTCAGTTTTTTGAACAAGTACAGTCGTGAGTAAGCACGTTAGGTTTTTTACATCTAAAACATATTGGTGTATTGTATACATTACATTTTGAATAGTGATGTTTGCCACTACATTTTAAACAAGTGACACCATCTTTTTGTAGCATAGCGGAATCGTTAGCATTGTGGGAGATGGTAGCAACATTTCCCGATAAAGATTTTTGTTTAATAAACGGTTGATTTACCGATTTAGTAAGATTAGATTTCACTGTGAAACCGGGAACAATAGCAGTATTGCCAGAATTTAAAGCACCTCTATTCTCACATCTGTACTTTGCTATGTCTAGCCTGGAGCACACTGATTTGAGTTCCGCAATCGAAGAAAAATCATGAAGAGCTAATTTTGCAATATAGAAAGTGTTCATATTTGATAATATTATTTCCAACTTCTCAGCTTCCGAGAGTGGTTTTGATAATTTAGAGAACTCATAGAGCATGAGATTAATATAAATTTTTATGTCTTCAGATTTTTCTTGTAATCTGCCTTTTATTTGCAGTAGAAGTCGTCCGTCATAATCAACAGGTAGAAATTCCTCTTTTAAATAATCAAAAAGTTGAGAAATAGAAGTTATATTGTCCCTGTAACCGCGGAACCAAATCAATGCATCGCCAGTAAGCAGATGTGAGAAGTTTGAGAGCAGTTCATGGTCTTGGGCAGAGCAGGAGGCAGCTAATTCTTTAATTTTAGTTATAAATTCTAAGACACAGGTGTGTCCGTCAAAAATTACACCCCATTTTAATATTGGAGAATTTCTGGGAGAGGAGTGAGAAGGATAAGGAGGAGGGATATGGATGGATGCTCCCTCAGAGTGTACATCCCCATCGGCACCGTTCTTCCGAACGTCTGTGATGCGGTTTTCTTCATCACGGGAAGTATTCGGATGTAGGTGTAGTTTTGACGGGGAAGGATCTCTACTGCGCGGAGGGTTGATCGATAATGAAAAGCGGAGTCTGTACAATTCCTCCAGTAAGGAAGATTTATAAATCCTTTGCTCCCTGTTCTGCCCAGTCAGTCTGTCCAGTCGTTGTATAACGTGAGTCAACCTTGCCCGGCATTTTTGGTAGTGTGAAGTCGTCGAATATTTGGGGACAAGAGCGCCTAGTTCGGCCAACTTCCGTGCACATACCTCTAGTTCGGTTTCCGTATTTAGGGAACCAATAAATTTGTCCTCAAATTCCGCAGTGGCCGGTTCAGCCTTCTCCAGCAGGGCAGTCAACGTCTCCGCTGTGTCAACACGCTCGTGTTTCACTCCCCGCAGGTTGAGCTCATAGCTGACCTCGTCCTTGAGCAGACCGGAGAACGCAGCACGCTCCATTACTGGAATTGATATAAGTACAATTTGAGAAGAAAAGAAAATTACTGTGTGATACCTACAACTCAGTGAGAGACTGTCAACAAAGAATTGAGTGCAAACTACGTTGGGTGCTAAATGTAACAATTTTATTATTTCTGGCTAACGGGTAATGATTAAATAAAAGAAAATAAACGTTTAAATGAAAACTTTTATTAAAATAAAATGAGAAAATAGTATTGAGAGAGTTTTAAAATATAGGGCGTGGGTATAATATTCTTGCAGCTCACTTGTTGCACTGGCAGAAGGCCTTAAATCACAGTATTCTCACTGAGTTGAGAGTTTACATACATAAGTTATAAAACAGAAGTCAAACAAAACAAGGTATTTAAAAGAGATCTGAATATTGCTATCTTTCAAAATGGATTTACAATATATTAGAACAGTCATAGATCATTAAACAACAGGAAATCTTATGATTAAAAGAGAAACGCTCCCTAGATTAAGGCAATGAATTACAAATTAAATATGACTAGGTTGGACAGATGATAGAAGAGAAGAGAAGAGATGAGTATGGGCGCCACACGCTTGTGGATGGCTCACAAACGTGAATAGTAGTAAAGGGTATAGTAAAAATAGAAGTATGAGAACGTTTACACCTGATGTTCGTCTTCTGATGGGGTCTCACGATCACCGGTCACTCAAGGTCGAGGGTCAGATAATGAGGGCTTGGCGATGTTGCCGTCTGCTTAGCAGCACTCGTCTCGGATGGGTGATTCCGTCAGAATTTAAAAGAACTGTAGAGGAAATAGAAAACACAGCGTTATGACAAAACAGTGACATAAAATAAATGTCAGTAGACATGATTCCCGTTTAGCAGATAAGCTTACCCGGACACTGATGATTTGAGGACAAATGTAATAAGTTGCGGTGATGCGGCTGGATAAATGACACACACACAGCGTATGAGAAGTATTCTCAATCACAATACACTTGGGCGCACACGCAGCAAGTTAGGTAAAAATTCAGAGAGAGCGAATGTCCCCACTCAAAGAAATCGGGTTCTTTTTATATCTTTTACGTTTTAGCCGTGCAATTTCGCGAATCATCTACCACATTCCAGAGACAGTGAGAAAAAAATCACAAAGACTGGCATACTTCTAGAATGAGCAGATTTTTGTCTATGGTTAAAAAGATTGGTTAAAGAAAAATAAAGAATTATATGAAATAAAATAAAGGAAGGTTCGTAGATTATTAATAACTAATTACTTCCACTGTGCGACAGATATTTATTTAGTTATTGATAAAAGTTTTTAGGAATCATAGACAATTGAGATTGTTTTTATTTGGAACAGATTGTGAAAGCAGGAAGCTACTTCACGCTAGGTGTCAGTTTTGAGTGCTATTGAATGAATGAGACGACAGGGCGGCTATGCACTTAGGTGTGAGAGGGACGGTACTATACATGCGAAAGACTGCCACTCCTTGACACTAGATAGCGCTAAAGTTATGATGAAGTGTGGAATCCCAACACTAGGTGGCTTTATGAAAAGAAGAGATGCAAATAGCTAGACATCCCTGCTAGAATGAAAAGGAAAATATTTATTTGGATGTTTGCTCGTGGCATTAGTTCCGCTATTCCTCGCAAGATTGAGCCAATGGTCAGAGAATTATGATTTTTATGTTAATAAAATTAAAATGTCAATCATCAGATCGAAGTATTGTTTGTTGATGAATTTAAATCTACATAAAGTGTAAAAAGAAACTAGAAATTATTGCGTGGAATAGGGTTAATGAAGTTGTATGTACCTTGCAATATGGGATGTATGAAAAATGTTGTGTAATGATGTGAAATAGTGTATAAAGAAAACATAAATAAAGGTTGGTATGATTCAAGTATAATATGTATGTAACCTATCAAAAATGATATGTTACAACAGTACATGGGTTTTAAAATTGTTTACACAAAGCTGACGTCACACAGTAGACGACATCGAACCGAGCGTTTTGGCGGTAAATTCAGAACCATTAAAAACAAATTTGACTTTCATTGGTTTAATGGAGAAAAAAGTCATTAATTAATTTATTTTTATTTTTCTGTTAAATTGTTCGGCCCAATCTTTAAATACAAGCAGTTTTCAAAAATTTGGAAAATACCCTATTGGTGCTGCCGCCAACCTGCACCACGCATGTAGTTTTGTGGAACATAAAACCCCAAACGTTCCAGAGTCACTGGATTGTCAATTTTGTTCCGCAGAAGTAAGCAGTAATGAACAAAGAGGTGCAATTTCCTTCTGAGTTGCAGCGTTTCTACACCCACCATCCCGGCCACAAACAATGAGGGGTAAAGAAAGGGGTAGTAACCAAATTTCTTTTTGTACAAGAAGCGAGCAAACTTTTTTTGAAGTTTTTCAACAAGTAGCGAATGTTTGGCTGTAGATGGAACCCAGATTATAGAACCGTATTCCAATTTACTGCGTACAAATGCATTATAGAGTAATATTGCAATTTTAGGGTCGTGAAATTGAGAAGCAGTGCACATAATAAAACCAAGAGTTCTGTTTGCCTGTTTACAAAGAGTTACTATATGACTGTTAAAGTTAAGTTCAGCGTCTAGTGTCACCGCTAAGTCACGGATTTCGGAAACCCTTTCAACGGCTACTTGTGATATTTCATATGAGTGATGAACAGCGTCATATGATCTTGTAAATGTAATAAGTTTACATTTGGAGCAGTTGAAGGACATGTTATTGTCATCCGCCCACTTTACGACAGCCTCAGACCAAATAAAAAAAGTAAGACGGAGTCTTCCGAACGATGCGGTGAGGCCAGTAAAACTACGCCATGGCTGTGTCCATACACAGTTCACGCACACACGTGTAGCGAAACCACAGAATACATAATAGTACAAGTACAGAAGATCCACTCCGCAAAGTCATTTAAATAAATAACGATTCTATTCCATACCCAATAAAGTGCAATTCAGGTTGCACGCCGCTCTCTTGCCTACAGTTATATTCACCTAGAAGTTGCCTCTCTTTCTATCGCGTAGCTCTTATCTCTTCTAACGACTTCAGGGTTTCTTCTTTTAAATAATAATTAAATAACTGCTAGTTAATTTATTACAAGTTATGTGTTTGTGAAATAACGTGTAGTTAAATACGTTTAAAAAAAACATAGGCTAGGTACAGTCAACGCCACATTTGGCTTTAAAGCAATTGGCTTTATTACGAAATGAAATTGTAATTATAATTAATTTTATTTCGAAAGTAGGCAGGTAAGTAAGTACCTACCTAATCTATAAATTATTATTTCAATAAATAGTTGGGCGAAGATTGTTTAGCAAATAAGACAAGTAAATACCTAAGAATAAACGGATACTAGTTACTAACTAAACTAGGTACCTAGTAGACAAGCACTTCTTACGTTTTGATGTCGTTTGGAACTTTTGGAAGAGTGAAAAACGTGAAGTTCGGATCCTTTTTATTCGTATTAAGGCATACTATCGAAATCGAACTGCTAATGTGCGACCCAGCCGGCACGCGGTAGCCCTCTGAAATTAGTCCGTCCGGACGGACCCGCTACGTACTTGTAGCTTTGTACCTAAAGCGCGGAGTGCGCCTAGCCTGGCGAAACTACACCGTGGCTTTCCATATAAAACCCTGCCGCCCGGCCCCCGCCCGCCCCCTTGTACGCACACATGTACCAACAAAAACCGGCCTCACTTCATTGTTCGCAACGCTCCATCTTTCTTTTTTATTTGATCTGAGACGACAGCATTGATGTCATTTTGTAGCGCTGTACAATCGGCTGGACACGTAACGGAAGGTGACAAGTTTAAATCATCCGCGAACAATAAACATTTTGCTGATGAAACATCTTTTGGAAGGTCATTAACCATTATCAAGAAGAGGGTAGGCCCTAACGTACTGCCCTGACTTACGCCAGAACGCGTATAGTAGTCAGCAGAGCGAAATCCAAATAAGTCAACGTACTGTTTACGGTCTTTGAGATAGTCAGAAAAAGGACAACAGTTTCGGAGTAAAGCCAATACACGATAATTTACGCAACAATACATCATTATCTACTACTAAATCAAAAGCCTATTGAATATGCTACGTCTACTTGACGACCAGACCATTATCCATTTAATTATAATATTTATTTATAATATTCATTCTATTTCATACATTGCCTAAAAGGTCCAGGCATTGTAATACAATATTGTTGATACAATGCCTGCATTTCATACATTGCCAGTGACATATGCAAATGATGCAGTCATGATGCTTGTTTATCAAGTTTGCATGGTGTTTGTACTCTGCACTACAACTGCATATAACTACAAAACATGTATTTAATCACAGAACAAAGAAAAAGTATTTTTAATACTTTTTCTTACGTATTGCAGGGACGTATAGCGTTCGGGATGTGGATTAGACCGGGCGGCCATCGCACGGTTACCTACCCCATCGAGTTACTGGATATTACCACCTTCCACGAAAAGTAGACCTTAAATAGGTAAGAAAAATGTTGGTCTGCCGGGGCTCAACCTGGAGGAACCTTGGTGGTGCAAAGCTGTGCTACCTACTTTTGACCATCATTTTACCTCATGTGGTTACTAAACAAAACCTTTTCGTTGCTATTAGTCTCTATTAGTAGAGTTTAAATAATTATGTCTGCCGAGCGAATTCTTGGAGGGTTCCGCAGTCCAACCATTTTTAGGGGCCGCATGGGGGTGCTATTTTACCTCATCGAGTTACTGCATGAAACCAAGTTCTCCTAGTAGCTAAAATGATCCTCTTTAAATATTAATTGGTCTGCCAGTTCGCAACCTGGCAGTTTTTGCAGTCCAACCAAATAACTACATAGTATAAAACAAAATCGCTTCCCGCTGTATGTCCCTATATATGCTTAGATCTTTAAAACTACGCAACGGATTTTGATGCGGTTATTTGGTAGATAGAGTGATTCAAGCTTAAGATTTACATGTATAATACTTGCAAAATATAGTAGAGAAACACTGATAATTTTAAAGGTTTCTAATGTGTTTTGTAAATAAACACTTTTTTTGCGCTTCCATTGCAAACGCTGGCTGAATCCTACGAGATAGATCAAAAATATGTACTACAGTATTGTCCATCTTAAAAAGGTCCACAATAAAGCCTCAAATAGTATATGTCTATCTCTTAGGGATAACCCACAATAACCATTTTTATCCTTTCTTTTCATAAAAAATAATGGCTTATTTACTAAGTGATTTTAAGCAATACAACATTAACCCTTATCCAAATTATGTATCTCAAATACATTGTGCATGCATGTGATATAGATTAATATGGCCTTAGTATGATCATTGCACCCCTGCGAAGCCAGGGCGAGTCATTCAAATTTTCTGTCTATGGACGAAATTTTTGTTTTTTATTTATTTAGTTGATTTCTGTTTACCTATTTATTTTCAAACTGAAATATAAAACACAATTAGTTTATTATATGCGAAAAACTATTCATTGTGTACTTACCGTAAAATGGGGGTACTTTGACATTACGGGGTTACATTGATAACAACTATCAATTTAAAAACACTTATTTCTTGGTTTCTGAACATATCCGAAATTTTTTTATGACGTTGGCAGCACTATATAGGCCCGTCATATCGAACATTAAAATCGTAAACTAACGGCTAGTTCTGGTATTTAATATGTTGTTAGAACCACTACCAGTAGCGTAAATCCAAGTTTGCAGCTTCGAAAGACCTGTGCTAACTTTGCAGCACTCGAAAACTGCGAAATTATCGCACTTTTTTTGGTATATAATATATTCAATATTGTAAGCACGTACACGTTTTAAAGGAGATAAAAATTGCTACAATTTGACTTTAGATCCAGCTCTGTAGGTGAAATACTTACCGTGATCTCCAAAGATATACAAGTTTTTCAAAAAAAAATTTGCCCCCTATATGGGGGAAAACACTCATTTTACGGGTAACATTATAGGAATATATATTGTATTGTAGTGTATATATATTGTAGAAAATGTAATTAGCTTTAAACAAAAAAATACGTCTATAGGCCATATAGTTCACTAACAAGTCTTAAAAATCCAATAAATGGGAAACTTCATTTTTCGCTAATTTGTTCTGTTTAGTTCTCACAATGCATGGTTTGAAGGTAGTTTGAAAGTAAAAACCATGTACATATTATCTACAAGAAATATAATTATATTTAAAAACTATTAATTTCTTTTTAAACGCTTCGTGGGTGGTTCATAAATATTGTGTTTCAGCGTGACAAATAGGCACATGATTGTCGACGTCAACGTCGGCGTTGTCGTTTTCTCTTTCTTCGGCAATTTTGAGCCCGGTGACGTTATGGCAAGAAACACCAGAACAAATTTTGCAGAGTGCCGAGCATTTGAGGCCTGCTTTTACGCAGGTACAGCCGCCTCCTTTACAGCCTTTCTCGCCATGATAAAAATTTCAGAAGAAGAGTTGGAATGAGCCCCTGTTCGGTCTTTTTCTATCCCCATTGAGTGGCATCTTTTTCCACCCCCAACCACTTCTGAACTTGGTGATAAGTTCGATAAGCGTGCAATGTTGCACCATCTTCTGTTGGAGGCCTCTCTCTTTCTACTGTCTTTCAGATGGTAGCTTCGATACGACCTTCAAATACATCAGCAGAGAGTGTTTTTCTCTCTATGGAAATGTATGGACAGACAACAAAAATAAACTGTCTGTCGACCACGTCAAGGCTGAACTACAAATTAAAATTAATTTTGACCAAAAATGCAGCGAATTTTATAACTACGTAGGTATCGCAAAACAAAAACTTGTTAAAATGCGCAAAATCGCAATACAGAGGGTAATTTTGCGACTTCTTTAAAAAATCAAATATAAGTTCAAGGAAGTACCTAATAAAAAAAATATTGGTGGGATAATTTTGAATTATTTCTTTTTAAATTTACAGTTTTCAGCCACTTTTAATGTCCAAAAAGGCGCGCACGCTCACTCTCGCGCAAGCGACGCGAGCGGGGGAAGGCGGGTAGCAGGAGGGGGGCTCGCGCGGGTCGACCGTGCAATGCGCAAACAGTGACAACAATTTCAATTTGAGTAGGGAAAGTTTGGGACAAAAAAGTAAAAAAAAATTTTTTTTCTTCACAAATTTCAATTTGTGTAGGGATAAGTTTGTGACAAAAATGTAAAAACTTTACCTTTACTTCACAAATTGATTGTACTGCTGTTATAGAATGACCTGACAAAATTTGAAAAGGGGTCCAAAAATGACCCTGTATAAGTAAAGTTTTAAATTAAAAAATAAATTAATTTAATAATTTTAAATGTTTGTCATAGGTAAATTTATTATTGATTTTTATATTTTCTGATTAAAAAATATAAACCTATAGTTTTTTTCTTAGCATTTTGTATGTGGTATGTTGTGTCCCGCGTAATATACCCAAGTCCCGGATGTCAATCTAGGTAATCCCGGAAATGCCTTTTTTGGAGTTGGCAAGCCTAGTCACGTCCCATGCCAGAAAAGGGCAGGTTGTGCCGCACCCAGTGAAGGCGTGGAGAAACAACTCGAATCCTGGGGGGACTTCCAAATCTCCACGATTGAATGAGGTTGAGGAATATTGTTAGGAGCCTGAGTCACCTCTACCACTTTTCTGGAAGTAGGTAAACATTTTTCACAGCCGAACCCAAACCATTGAGAAGGACAAGGAGGTCCACATCATGTCCAATAATGAGCACTGATTGAAAAGAGGTGCTCTTATCAAGTGCTACCTTGACGATGTGATAAACGAAAAAGCTTTTATACGAATTTTTCTGTTTGCAAACCAAAAAGTGCGAAAGTTGACGAAATAGGAAGTTTCCTATTTTTGGATTTTTAAGATTTGTGACTAAACTATATAGCCTACAGACGTTATTTTTTGCTTAAATTAAAGCTAATTACATTTTCTACAACATACACTTCTATGATTTTATCCGTAAAATGATTATTTTCCCCGATATCAGGGTCAAAACTTGACCAAATCTTAAAATTTCACTTTTTTTTTTAATTTGTAAAACCTTGGAGATCTGTATCTTGGTAAGTATTTAACCTACAGAATTAAGACCAAAGATTTGAGATTACTCAAATTGTAGCAATTTTTGTATTCTTTAAAAACGCGTAGTTTATTTTTAACACTAGTTAAGGGCTTACAATATTGATATTGATATATACGCGAAACTTTCGCGGTTTTTCGAGTGCTGCAAAGTTAGCACAGGTCTTTCGAAGCTGCAAACTTGGATTAATGCTACTGGTAGTGGTCCTAACATAACAACATATAAAAAAAACCAGAACTAGCCGTTAGTTTGCGATTTTAGCGATTTCTAGTATATGACTGGCCTAATACTGTGAAAAGCAATTTTATTTCTGCAAAGACTAATTGTATGTCTGCAAAGACTAATTGTGAGATACCTATATATTATATTTTAACCTTTGTACCACTTTTAAAGCAAATAAATGAATCTGAATCTGAATCTGAATATTGGCGCTCATACCCTTAAACGTCTGCAGGTGTTTTTGTTAAAACATTTGCAGACTGCATTTTGAAATTGTTTCCTAAAAATATTTTTATTTTTAATAAAAAATACGTTGTTTTTTCATCTGTGTTATAAAACGAGTGAACACTGATTCTCATTAAGTTTTTTTATTAATCTGATAATTTCTGCGGACATATTGGTCATTTCTGTGCTTACGATTTTTTAGTTTTTGGCTTTTTTTGAATTAATTGTTGATTTTTGAGTTGTGTTTCTATATTTTTTTTATGAACCTAGTTAAAATTAATACATTGGTATAAAATGTACCTACAAAGTTTTTATTTTTCATGCTAGAATAGAATGTCCTATTATCATATTTCCATTATTATTGTTTGTTATATCTAAAAGTATACACTTTAAGGAATGGGAAGCACAAGGGTTTTTGTTGATTTTGTACCTATTTTAATGGTTTAAAAACAATCAGAGGTGTCTTTGATCAGAGGACGGGTTTACTTTGATCAATGATCAATGTGGGGTGACATTATTTTTATGATGAAAATTAAAGACTAAAAAAATAGACTGCTTCGTCATAACTGATTAAGATTTAGTTCTACCAATACTCTATTCAATAACCAATTCGTATCATTGATCAAAATAACCCCAATAATATGAATAGCTTTAGCGCAAAATCCTGCGGGCCGGTTTTTATTTTTTATTATTTATATTAAAGGGTTAAGCATAATAAAAAATCTTTCAAATCCCGTTATAAAATATACGGTGATTCTTTGATCACCCAAAAGTTTTCATTCAGCCTCAAAATCAGTTTAAAGTTGATCAGCTGATTTTTTTTCTTTGAATCGGATGGTTAAAAAATATTGTTTTCACTTTATCCTATAAATGTGTATAAACTGATACTTATTCTTATTTGAATTTCAAAAGTGATCAAAGTCCAGTCCCCCATATTGCAGTACCTACTTATTTTAGTTTAAGTTCATAAGCAATAACAATAATCGTTTGTAAGAAATTACCTAGTACATTGTGTTGTGTTGTGTGTGACTTATTTGTTTCCTTTTTTACCCTTTAACATAGTCAATAAGTATGTATACTATTAAATAAAAATACCTACATAAATCAGTACAAAGAAACAAGCAAGCAAGTAAAATTTCGTCTGTAGACTGAAAATTTAACATTTAAATTATAATAAATTTGGTTGGACTGCAAAAACTGCCAGGTTGCGAACTTTAAGGGCATCATTTTAGATACTAGGAGAACTTACAAACTATATTAAACTAGTGACTCACTCTGGCTTCGTACGGGTGCAATGCTGATGCTAAGGCTATATTAATCTATATCACATGCATGCACAATGTATTTAAGGTACTTAATTGGATAAGGATTAATGTTGTATGGCATAAATCGCTTCGTAAATAAGCCATTATTTCTCATAAAAAGAAAGGATAAAAATGGTTATTGTGGGTTATCCCTAAGAGATAGACATATACTATTTGAGGCTTTATTGTGGACCATTTTAAGATGGACAATACTGTAGTATATATTTTTGATCTATCTCATAGGATTCAGCCAGCGTTTGCAATGGAAGCGCAAAAAAAGTGTTTATTTACAAAACACATTAGAAACCTTTAAAATTATCAGTGTTTCTCTACTATATTTTGCAAGTATTATACATGTAAATCTTAAGCTTGAATCACTCTATCTACCAAATAAAACCGCATCAAAATCCGTTGCGTAGTTTTAAAGATCTAAGCATACATAGGGACAGACAGCGGGAAGCGATTTTGTTTTATTCTATGTAGTTATTTGGTTGGACTGCAAAAACTGCCAGGTTGCGAACTGGCAGACCAATTAATATTTAAAGAGGATCATTTTAGCTACTAGGAGAACTTGGTTTCATGCAGTAACTCGATGAGGTAAAATAGCACCCCCATGCGGCCCCTAAAAATGGTTGGACTGCGGAACCCTCCAAGAATTCGCTCGGCAGACATAATTATTTAAACTCTACTAATAGAGACTAATAGCAACGAAAAGGTTTTGTTTAGTAACCACATGAGGTAAAATGATGGTCAAAAGTAGGTAGCACAGCTTTGCACCACCAAGGTTCCTCCAGGTTGAGCCCCGGCAGACCAACATTTTTCTTACCTATTTAAGGTCTACTTTTGGTGGAAGGTGGTAATATCCAGTAACTCGATGGGGTAGGTAACCGTGCGATGGCCGCCCGGTCTAGATTATTACACACTCGAGCTTTTTCTTTACCTTTTCCGAACTCGTGCTTTTTCTTTCCCAACTGTCAAAATAATGTCTATTAAAAATAAAAAACCAACCACGAAGATTTTACAAAAAAAAATCATATAAGTTTTTATGATTCATGCAAATATTTCTAAAAAGAAGCTATTAATTTGTTTCAATAACTGTTTTAAAAGTAATTTTAATTAAAATTTAAACATTAAATTAATATTAGTATCGGCCAAATTAAATTTATAAATTAATATAAAAAAGTTGTATGTATGACGTGCACTGCCATAGTCTTTGTTTATAGGAGTTTGCGCGGGTAAGTGAAAAGAAAAAGAAGGAGCTTATTTCTTAATTTTCTATTAAAAAAATCTACTGAAGACTTTGCTGCATGGGCAAAGTTCCCTTTGCCTACCCAGAATGGGTGAAGAAAACAAAAAAATCTCTGCTTATATTCTTTTACGGTTGGCGCCATTTTCCAAAAAAATATATAGTTGTTCAGTACACGTGCGGAACCGTCATTGCAACTTGTTCCGACTGTCAACCCTCAACTTCGGCTGCGCCTCGGCTCGGGTAGACATTTGTCGGAACTCTTTGGAATGACAGGCTTTCGGCACTCGTAATGAAATATACTATAATATTATTGCATTGACAATGACAATACAAATTTTACTTATTTTATTTTATTTATGAAGACTAGTATACCTACTAGCTTCCGCCCGCGACTTCGTCCGCGTGTCTTTCAGTGCCATCCAAGGTCTTCTGTAAGATTATCCTGGACAGGTTATCGAGGGCCGTAGAACCTCTCTTACGCAGAGAGCAAGCTGGCTTCCGCTCGAAAGGTTAATAACGAAAGGAAATATTGAAAGTAAATTTTACAAAAACGTCGTTTCTGGCGCTTCGCCGCGTACCCGCGGCACCCTCGCTCCGCTCGCTCGGCTCGCGCATTTCTGGTCACTATACTAACCTAACCTAATGAAGACTTTTCCATGCGAAGGGCTTCACCCCCCGAGACCCCTTTGCGTGGGGACTATGCCCCCTGCCTGAAAACCCGTATGAACATGGTCACTCGAGGGGACAAATTAGAGACGGGATTACAGCCTCATCTAATACAAATTCTCAAAATTATTCAAAATCCATGTTCATCACGTCAACTAAAGAGCAACCAGATTAGGGTTACCATTAAACAAATTTGAAAGTCCTGACAAAAAGCCGGAAATCGTCAATAAAAATCCGGACAAATTTGTTTCTCAAAAAGAACTGTCTGAAAAATTATATATTCCGCCATGCTTCCATTTTAAATCACAAGATAAAATGGTACTTCCAAAAAACAAAGTGATTTTAGAGAAATTGGATGGTTAGAAACTGTTTATCTTTACTTTACGTATTTTTTTGGTATAGGTAGGTACTGTACATGGACGTGGCCAAGACTGCATACAGCTTGGGTCATCTCTTTCAAACACTACTGCTATGTATGTTTTATAACTAGTATTACACCTCCCAATCTAAAAAGACAGACAAATTACAAATCCGGTCAAATGTCTAAAAGTCCGAATATGTCCGGACAAATCCGGACGGATGGTAACCCTAGACCAGATAGATACGCGTTTTTTTAAGTACTGTGCGCGTATTACCACCAAAAACCCGAAGCGAGCTCGTCATTGTGAATAGTGATGAATTGGATATACAGTTCAAATGCATTGCATAAGCGGTGAAGCTAAAATATTAAAGGATTATGCCGATTTTTCTATACAAGCTAGGCCATGATGCGCTTTGATAAAATTACCAATATACTATAGAAATTTTATACTGATTGCATGGGAAGAATGTCATTAAAATATAATGCGGGAGAAAAGAGAAATCTCAATCTCAAGGAGCTGTTTACAGTTATAATTGTTTGACATTTTCCTATTATATGACATTTCAAAGTCAAAGTCAATGAGATATGTATGGTTAATGCGCATCATGGCCCAGAATCCGGCATGATCCTTTATCAACATTCAATATACCTAACGTTATTGAAACTTGTGCTATTGAACTGGTGGATCATAAAATAATAATAGTTTGTGTTTATCGAATCCCAAGAAGTAAAAAGTGTGCTTTATATTAAAATCTATTTTTTGACAAATTACATGACATATTACATTTACTCACCAAAAATAATAATAAACTTATTATTTGCGGTGATTTCAATACAGATATATTAAAGGAATCTAATGGGGAGGAAAAGCGCAATTTTATCCCGATAGGTGGCGTCTTGTCTTTGGTACCCAGCCGCCTCAGAGAAAGTGTCAAAACATATGGGAATCTCTTGGAGTATTGCACTTTTTAATTTTATACTGAGAAAATGTCGCATTGTTGTGCATGTAACTGTTAAAATATTAGAGTTCATCGATTTCCCAGTAACAAAAAAAATATTGGGCAAAGAAAATATTAAAAAATATGCTATTCCCTCGATTTTCTCCTTTACTGAGCCTGAGAAACATTTTAAATCAAAAGGAATGTTTCATGAATTTCATGAAGCTTCGCCAAAATAAAACAATATTTGAATTATAACAGCTTTGTTCTTTAATATTTCAACCTCTGCAGTTTCTAACATATTTATAACTTGGATGAATTTGATAGGTAAGTATATCAAATACGGAATAAGCCCAATATTGGGGCCAAACAGAGAATTAATAGACTTTTATATGCCAGAGTCATTCAAGAAACTTAGAATAATAAAATAAATATGATAAAACGGTTCGTGTAATTTAGGATGGTACAGAAATTCCAGTACAGAAACCTGAAATTACTATTGCACAGCTAGGGTTACCATCCGTTCGGATTAGTCCGGACATGTCCGGACTTTTGGGCTGTTGTCCGGACTTTGTCCGGGTTTGCGATTTGTCCGGCTTTTTGAGATTAGGCGGTGTAATACGAGAAAAACCTACGTTAGCAGTAGTGTTCGAAAGAGAAGTCCCTAAATGTATGGAGTCTGGATCTGTCTGTGAAAATGTCCGGACTATTATTGAAATGTCCGGCTTTTTGTCAGGACTTTTCAAATTTTGCAATGGTAACCCTATGCACAGCAGGCATCATGAGGCAACTATAAACACGGAAATTCACACTCAGTTGCTATGTTGAAATTTAAATCATATGCTTCTAATCTGAAATAAAAAGATTACTTGTAAATATTACACGAAATTTAAAGAAATGTAATGATTGTTAGCAATTTTTTGTAAATTGCTATAAACTTTCTTGCCTGGTGTTTTGGCTTTTTTTCTCCGTAATTCTTCTTTTATCTGAGCTAAATTTAGCATGGAATACATTGTTTATCCGCAAAACCGAAAAAAATATAATCTCAGAAAGTAAAATCACGTAATACACAGTCAAGACAATATAAGCTCAAACTGACAAAGGGTCCAAAGACTAAGCGCCATCTGTAATTCACTTTGCCTTCGCCTCCCCATTACTCTGAAGAATTTAAGCGAATAATACTGGGACATAATCTAAGGCTTTCTGTGTTATCTTGTCGCAATATTTCTCGTGAATAGTGACACAAAATAGGTAGGAAGGAAGAATTGTTTTTTTTTCCAATAACACTGACCTCAGTTTACCTATCAGTCAATGTATTATTTTGTTACCTATGTAAGTACGCAATTATATGCGATAGGAAGGTTACCTATTTAATTTGTTATTTCAGTTAAATAGGTACCTAAGTAGTTGTTTTACAGTGAGAAAACCCAATACAAGCATGGAGCAAAATCTGGCCGCCATCAATAAACAACCAGTCGAATTGACACTCCTTATTCTTTCCTTCCTTTAAAATAAACTATCGTAGGATACTCACCCCTTCGTCGCCAGTTGTAATATCACTATATTACAAATAAAACAAGTTCTTTAGTGCAATCCAATGGTGCTGTTTTGTATATCGTCAGCAGCATAGTGCACTGCACGGGAATTTCAAATCATAAATAAGATAATGATAAGATTTTTTTATCACAAATGATTTTAGATAGCTGCGCTAGCTACCTAATTTTTTTGTAATCGGTAAAATAGCTCATTTAGTGAGCTAATTACTAATAACAAATTCACGCGATGTGAAGTGAGGTTCGAAGTGAGATGCGAGTTTGGTTACAGAATCAACAGGCTGCGCGGGTAAAAAACCGCGGGGTGCAGCTATTATGTGTACATATCACAAAATTGGAACAATGTGAAAGTTTTGATATTTGGATGTTGTTCATGTTGTTACTCAATCACGTCTAAACGGGTGAACGGATTTAGACGAAATTTGCACAGGGATAGATTAAAGTCTGGAATACTTAACACATTTTTTTTCATCCCGATCATTGGTTTACAACGATTACCGACCGCCACGCGGGCGGAGCCACTGGCAAAAGTGTGATTACGCACTACAGGTGTGCCTATAATATTTGAAGAGTTCCCTGATTTCTCCAAGATCCCATCATCAGATCCTAACATTATAAATATATGACCAACTTGGAAGTATGTGCTTTCAAACAAAAAAAATTTTTTTCAAATCGACCCAGCCGTCTTTGAGTAATCGAGTAACATATAAAAAAGATTCTGATGAACTAAGAACCTTCTCCTTTTTTTGAAGTCGGTTAAAAAGGCGCCAGCGTGTGAACGCTGCGCCAACGCGCGCGCCAAGATCATTTGATGTGTGCACCATATACCGACAACATTCGGTTCGCCGGCCAACGTTGGCGCCAACTCGCGACGAACGCCAAGAAGGTCTTTACACGTTCGCCCAACGCGCTCGGCCAGTGCGTTGGCCCAATGTGTACAGGCCACTTAAGAGAAGCGTAGAGACGGCGGGAAGGAACTTTGTTTTATACTATGTATAGCTTTTGCCCGTGGCTCCGCCCGCGTGGCAGTCGGTAATCGTTGTAAGTCTTCCCTTGGAAACCAATGATCGGGATGAAAAAAAAAAATGTGTTAAGTATTCCAGACTTTAATCTATCCCTGTGCAAATTTCGTCTAAATCCGTTCACCCGTTTAGACGTGATTGAGTAACAACGTGAACAACATCCAAATATCAAAACTTTCACATTGTTCCAATTTTGTGATATGTACACATAATAGCTGCACCCCGCGGTTTTTTACCCGCGCAGCCTGTTGATTCTGTAACCAAACTCGCATCTCACTTCGAACCTCACTTCACATCGTGTGAATTTGTTATTAGTAATTAGCTCACTAAATGAGCTATTTTACCGATTACAAAAAAATTTGGTAGCTAGCGCAGCTATCTAAAATCATTTGTGATAAAAAAATCTTATCATTATCTTATTTATGATTTAAAATTCCCGTGCAGTGAAGTGAGATTCGAAGTGGGGTTCGAGTTTGCTTACAGAACCGACGGACGCCCTGTTCACGATTTTGTATTAGTAGTGGCGTCAGTAGGGTGAAAATTACGGCGTTTTGTGAACCAGAGATTTCCTTTGGTAGGATTGGTCCTTAGGACCCTAGGATGGATATAAGAAGTGGAGCCACCACGATTTTTGTAGTAAATTTTTTGAAGTTTTGGCTTTCAGCCCTATCTCCATAGATGTATTAGTTAAGCTGCTATGCCCAGTTTGATATCATATTCGTATGAATTTAGGGTGTCAAATTCATTTTTGGATTCATATTTGTACGATTCAAATGTTAAACTATTTAAAAAAAATAAAAATAAAATAAAATACTCGCTTCATTAAAGTAAAATTTCCAATAAATACACAAATTGGAATATTGAAAAAAGAAAAATACCTCGTAGGAGCCCTATTATCCTTTTATTTTTAAAATAATAATAAAAGAAAATATTCTTGTTTTGGCTAATTAAAAAAAAATACTTCGTTACCGTTGTAAGGAAGTTATTATTTTTATTAAATATAAAAATTTTAAAAATCAATTCGAAACTTGCTTGTGATAGACTCAAATTGTAGCAAATTTAGTTAGCTTTATAAAAGTATAGAGTAGAGATACCTGAAAAACGCTTTCTTAAAGTAGTTTTTTCGAAAATACTGAAACAAGTGCCAAGTTTTTCCAGCAGTATAGGGTTTCCAAGGGTTAAAACTTGGGTAAAACTACTCTCAAGGTACCTAACAATATCTGTAAAATATCGTACAAACTTACATGCGCGCTTGTGATATTTGCCTTTTTTTGTCGGTATTGACTGGCATTTTTGGTTTTTCTAATAATTTACTGATATTTTTTTATTCTGCGTTATACTTTTTAAGTTTATTTCAAAACAGTTTCATAAAAGTATTATAATGTATATATATTTGGAATTGGCTATTTATTACCTTTCATTTGATACCCATATAATATTGTTATGATAAAAAATATTAATATTTCCATAGGTGTAAAAGAAATTGACGACACGCGACAGTGAATTTTTTTTTTTCGCTATTAATTGTTAATAAAAAAAATTTTAAGTAATATTTTTTCAAGTCTTCATTCTATAAGCTTTGTTAACGTATTTTTTGTTTGCAAATAAGAAAATCAGTTTAATATTTACGGTGACTTAAAGTAAAAAAAAAATAGTTGAAAATATTGGTTATTGTGTAATGTTTAAGAAACTTCTTAATAAATTGCAATTTTTATACCAGAAATGAATTCTACGTCATTAATTTATCCGAAAATGATACCAAACTTGGCTTAGTATCTAAATTTAGGCAGTTATTAACCTCGGACTTCGTTAAGGCAGAATTCCCCCCTCCCCCCCACCTGCTTGAAAAATCCAGGTGGCTCCACTTCGTAAACCCATTTTAGGAACCCAAGGATCAATCCTACCGAAGGAAATCTTTGGTTAATGGGTAGCCATATTCTTCGTTTTTTTGCTTCCTACGACTGGGGCTATAGGTGGGTAGGTAGGTACTTAATAAAATTTCTTAGCGGTAATTTAACAAAATAACTATAATAAAATAAATTATGTAACATTGAATACTCTACTCATACTTAATAGTTTGGTAGGTATTTCTTTTAAAATCTATGTATGTTTATTTGTTTCCTATGCACTTATTATATTATTACATACACATCCGATTATGATGAAACATTGGTACGCTTATAATAAACTAAAATTTGTTGAATTTCTGCTTACGACTGAAAAGGTTCCTGGCTAAAATAACGTGACATTGCAACGCATGTCGGGTGCAACTAATGTTGTGCATTTTTATCCGGCTCCCAATTTCCACACTTTCCACCACATTCCTTGTCACGATTTGCCACGTTTTATTTCACAAATATTTCGTAAAATTGTGAAAATCGGGATAAAATCTTACACAACATGAAACGTCAGCTCGTGCGGTGACAACTTATTGCTTTCTCTGTGGTGAACCAAGGAACATAATTATACTCTCAGGGGAGGTGACAACTGCCATTTGTTTTTCTTAATCATTCAAATGCACTAAGAAGTTTTGATTCCGATATCAAAATCAATCACCCTAAAAATAGCTTTCTACCCCTTTTCAACCCTGTTAGGGGATACATTTCAGAAAAATACGAAACAAGAGTCAATGCCAAATTTCAAGTCAATCGGGCCAAGGAATCGCGTTCTCCTATACAAACTTTGCTACCCTGTTTTACCCCCTTAGGGATTGAATTTCGCAAAATCCCGTTTTAGCGAGCACCTACACCCTAAAAGGAACTCCCATGCAAAATTTGAGACTCCTAGCACTTGTAGTTTCTGAGATTTCGTGATGAGTGAGTGAGTGAGTGATTTACTCTTTCATATATATAGATGAATCTTTACTTTGTTATAAATAATAAATATTCAATTTTATTAATAAGATATTTTATTTAATATGGTTGGTTTCATATTAAAAAAAATCGGACTAAAAAGATTAAAACGGACAAGAAAGAAAGAAAGAAAGAAAATACATTTATTTTGACAAGTAAAAACAAACTAAAAAACTTTATTGTGTCGGAGCAAAAGTCGCTATTTATTTAAATTACTATGCGGCGTGCTGCTTCTGTACTTGTACTATTAGTTATTCTGTGCTAAAAAGTAAAAAATAAATTCTTCTGTAAATATTTATAACCCTAATAACCTACAGAAATTTTAAACCTAAAAACGTGGGGCGCGTTTTGTAAAATTTATCATCCATATTGTCTATAGCATGCGCCCCCCCTACCCCATCGAGTTTGGGCTCGTTTGAATCGTCTTGACGAGTACTTTGTTGGAAAATAGTGTCCAGGGCCTGATGATGGAGCCGGAAGAAGGCCAATAGAACTCTATAATAAAACCATGCAACCCCATCGAGTTTGGGCTCGTTTGAATCGTCTTGACGAGTTCTTTGTTGGGAAATAGTTTCCAGGGTCTGATGATGGAGCAGGAAGAAGGGCACTGGGACTCTGTAATAAAACCATGCAACCCCATCGAGTTTGGGCTCGTTTGAATCGTGTTGACGAGTTATTGCAGAACTGCGTGATGAAATAAAAGAACAATATTCTCTAGCCGGAGCACAAACTAGGGCTAGTAACTTCTAAGCCAATGAGTTATGTTTTACGAAACTTGTTGTGTGGAAGGTACTATTTAGGTAGTTTTTACTGGGATAGCACTTTCTTGAAAATGTATCACACTTACGATATTGACCTGCTGCAGAGAATGAATCTCCAGCCGGACCACAAATTACGGCTAGTACCTAACTTCTAAGCCAATGAGTTTTATTTATGAAACTTGTGGTGTGGAAGGTTCCATTTAGGTAGTTTTTATTATGATATCACTTTCTTAAAAATGTATCACACTTACGACATTAGCCTGCTGCAGAGAATGCTCTCCAGCCGGACCAAAAATTACCGCTAGTAACTTCAAAGCCAATGAATTTTATTTTATGAAACTTGCGTGTGGAAGGTACTATTTAGGTAGTTTTTATTGAGATATCACATTCTTGAAAATGTACCACACTTACGATATTGACCTGCTGCAGAGAATGCTCTCCAGCCAGACCACAAACTACGGCTAGTAACTTCGAAGCCAATGAGTTTTATTTTACGAAACTTGTCGTGTGGAAGGTACTATTTAGTTAGTTTTAACTGGGATATCAATTTCTTGAAAATGTATCTCACTTTTTGAATTTAAGTTGGCGAGGCCAGAGAGCGTTGCTTTGCGGCTGGACCACATTATTTGTTGAATTATTTTTCTTTATCTGTTGAAGTACTTTTAATAGTAAGGTAGACTACAGGTAACTACTATTTAGAACTAAATCATTTGAGTACTTACCAGGCGGTCCCATAATGACCTGGCCTGATATATTTCTAAACATGTTCAATAATAAACTTTTAGATTTTTTGCATTCACAATGCTATTTTAAATTTTCATTATTTATTCATGTTCAATAATTTTAGACTGCGGTATACGAATCTTTGACTCTTTAATAATCTGCTGTGAAACTTGTATCAACCTGCAATTGATAGTTTGAACGGGGCAGCCAATTTAAGAGGACGTGTAGATAGTTTTCTGAAATTGTCCAAAATCGGGTACCGGAGTGTTTCAATTCCTTTATAAGGAAGGCCATTCGCCCGCTACGATCAAACAGCGTTTGAATGGCGTGTATGGCGAGTTTTCCTCTTCCTATAGCACTCTAAAAACTTCTTATGTCCGAATTGGAAGAAAGACCTACGGGGAAAAAAATTTGAAAATGATGAAGAATTGCAATCGGCCGTTTCAGGCCACTTTGAAGGCAAAAATTCGGACTACTTTTTTAAAGGTAATGAAATGTTGGTTCAGCGATCTTAAACGTGTGTTGTAATTATAGAAGACTATATTGAAAAGTAATGCGGGTTTTATTTCATTTCTAGTACCACAACCCAGTTAGGCCAATTCATTATGGGACCTACACGTACACAGTAAAAAAGGATTTCTTTAAATAAGAAAGACCTATTTCTTGAAATATTTGGTTATTCTAAAAATATATTTACTTAGGCCAATGCAATATTTTTAAAACAAAAATAGTGCTCATCTTTCACTCAGACAATATTTTTCTTAATGATTAAGAGATATATTTTTGTTTCAAGGCTTATTTCAACTTATATCAATTAAATTGACTTAATTTCAATCAAGAAATGTCCATCTTCTTGCATCAAATTAAAATCATCTTAAATCAACTACAAGTTACTTGGATTTAGATATACCTTCTTCAAAAAATCATTTTCTTCGATTAAGAGAAAGTTTATTGTTTATGAAGTAAATAATATTTAATTTAAGATAAAATGTGTATTCATTATATTTTTTTTTCGTTTTAGGTCTAGCATAAGAAATTATACAATTGAGTAAAGATTTACTTCAATCAAAACATTCGGTCTAACTTTTAGACATGCAATTTTGACCCAAAATAATTTAATAATAAGTTGGAGTACGAATTTAATATATTTAATTTAACAAAAACAAAACTGTATTTCTTGTTCTGAGAAATTATTTTGTTCAGCTTATGGAAATTTTGTTTTAAACAGAGAAATACTAAAATTTTAAAACAACGTAATCATAGTTTTCGATAAACACGATAACATTTTTACTTTGAGTAATTTATCCTTCAACAAAGATTATTATCCTGAAGACGAGAGTATGTTTTCTTTTCTTCTTAAAAAAATGTAAGAGAGCAATGTATTTAACTTAAGATGACTTAAGTTAGTGGGTTTGTTGACATCATGGTCTGACCCGCGGTGTTAAGATTTTTATCTAGTTCTTTAAGTAGTTGGAATTAATTTTATTATGTCAATCTCAATTGGGTTTGTTGCCTCTGGGTGTCGCGTCCTACTTGGAACGGCTTCCCGGACTCCACTCCTCTTTCGAGCACTTTTACCTTGATTTTTGTCAGGAATTCAAGGAAAAGGAAGTCATCGGTGTTCTCCAATATCTCCACTTACTTAGTTAATATATAAAAACAACAAAATATACATCTTCGTTCAATACACAAAATCTCCATTATTTTTTTTCATCAAAAATCAGTAATTACTTAGGCCAACTAAACATTTACTTATTATGAGTAAAATTATAATTTACTCTAAGTAAGGTTAGTCTATAAGAGATATATAAGTTTTTTCGTATCAAGAATACATTTACTTGACTGTACAAAATAACGGTGTCTTGAATGAAACAACACGTGTCTGGGAATAAATTTATTATTCTTGTAACAACTAAATATTTTTAAGAATATTATTTACTATAACGGAGAAATTATTGTCTAGCGTCTATAGGGAGATGATCATTTTCTTGATTTCATAAATATGTCTTAAGCCAAAGCAATTTGTCTTTTTATAAGAAATCTGTTTTTACCGTGTAAATGTGGTTCGGCCACAGCACACGACAGACAGGGTCGATTAGAATACTAGAGACAATTACCGTGGTTTGGGTGTTGATTCACTTTTGTATCCACGTGAATTAAGCTATAAAAATGAAAGGCTTTGTACAAACTAATATTTATTTATAGATCACAATAACCACACATCGAATAGTAGCTTAAATACATATTATTTGGGTAATTTGTACCAACTACTTCTGTGAATAATTGATTTCATAAATCAAACGCACGGTTTTTATAAAAATAAATAGATCCTTATTGACTAGGTCTACGCTGTTCTAATTATATAATATTATCACAAACTTTATAAGGAATTCAAACCGAAGTAATTATTATCATACTTGCATAAACTCCGCAAACACTTGTTAAACTGAGAATAAATTGGTTTTATCCAATTGCATTATTGATTATAATTTAACTAGTACTTATTAATGGTGTGGGTCCAATTTCACAATTTCATTGGACATCAAAATATTTGTGCAGTGCGACATAAAATGCTGAAATTTTAATAAGGCACAATCAATCAGAATAAAAACATAAATTTTAAAGTCCAAAATAGTAAAAAAAGTCAAAATGGCTTTATTCAATTAAGCACTTTTGAATCGTCTATATTTTCCTATCACCTGTTCCAGACTTCTTTAACTGACAAGTAGAACGGGCGCAAGAAACTTATCAGCTTTAACAGAAATACCTAAGTAACGACATTTACAAATAAAAATTTAAAAAATTAAAGATATTGTTATAGTCTAATCATATATGGAAACAGCCAATACGCTCAAATATTTAGGATAATTTTTAGAACCTTCTAAGAACGTTATAGTTGTTATCTATTCCAACACTTTGGTAATTCCAATATTTTTATTGACGCTGACACGCTGACCGTAAAATGAACCCGCATGTTAAATTAAGAACTTATCATTATTCAGACTTCGGAGAGTTTATTATAGCAGTGTCTTTTATGTCTTCTTCAGGAATGTTCTTATCGCCCCAACCCCAAACACTGTGGCTGCCGTCACCAGTCCTCTTCACCCTCTTCTCAATCACGTCTCGTGAGACAGTCTTCAAGTCGTAAGCCCAGCCGATGGCTGCCATAGTATCGATAAATAATTTAGTGATATTAAACGAGTAATTTCCAAGTTCAGCTGTTTTATAGTCCCATGGGAATGTGTGGTGGTAATTGTGGAATCCTTCTCCTAATGCTGCTACTGACACTGTTTTGGTTTCTACAGGGTTGATGTGTCTATCGTAGGGCTTTTCACCCCACAGGTGGGCAGCAGAGTTGACGAGCCAAGTGCTGTTCAGCACGAATACGTAGCGGAAGATGGCCGTGCAGAAGTACGCGTTCCATAAACTCTCGCCCCAGAGAGTTGGTAATAAAGTTGGAAATGCGAAGCAACACAGCGGCATCAGGTACAGGTAGTACCTAAAAAAGAAAAAAAGATAAGTAGGTTAAGTAATTACATTATTTGTATGGTAAAAAATCACCTGCAGAATGTTCATGTCTGTCTACACATAATTATTCTTGGTATAGTCACAGCCCATGAGTACCTACCCGTAGCATTAAAAACTATCGAGATCCAAGTGCCTATCGATTCGTATCGAAACCTAATGTAAATTTTTGTATTGATGTTTAGTAGTGTCTAGTGTCTCCTATCACCATAAAGAGAACTAAGATTTCGTTCGATACGAAGTCGTCTGTCACTCGATAGATTGTTTTTCATTCTTGGGCATAGGTAGGTTATTCAAAACTATCACTGTAAGATGTGGTAACCTAAGATACGCTGACTGTACATTAAAACAAATTCACCCAAAAATAATTACTGACACCTATAATGGATGGATCTGAACAAACACTTTTAAACACAGATTTGATCAGATTCAAATCCCTGTTTGAAAGCTCCAATTAAATAGTTCCAATGTTTCCTAAGCTTGTACAAAACTATTCTCTGGAGTGGCAAGACATACTTACGAGTCGTCTATTCTATTCTTACCTATGTTCCTTTTAACCCCGTAAGATGTACCGTACGGTACGGCCGGTACCTACTTATTAATGACGAAGGGCCCTCACAAACCGACTCCCATCGGTCAACCTTTTAGAAATCCCACCCCTCCGATTCACTAGGTATGAAAATCATTTTTTTGTAGAACAGGTTACCTTCGCCTTAATTTCACCCCTCGCCACTGCCCTGATCAAACCTCTATGAATTGCTAAACGAAAAAAATGAAGATTGCACACTTCATTTGAGCACTATATGAGCCGTAAATAATCGAAGCCAGGTTTTGGTCCATGGCGTAGGCCTCTATTATATACCTACATAAAAATATCATAGGTAGGTAATTAGCAAAGATTTAAACATACTTTTTCTGGATCCTGAGTACAGGATCAGCTCGGAGGTCGCTCATGTCGATGGTGTGTCCCTTAGCCTTAATCTGTGGGTGCTTCCTGACCAGCAACCAGCCAACATGCGCGAAGAAGAACCCTCTGGTGGCGTTGTGAGGATCAGCGTCAGTTTCCGAGTACTTGTGATGCATCCTGTGGTCTCTTGCCCAGTCAAGAACTGAATCCTGAATAAATATTTAATATTTAGAAAAAAAAAACAGTCCTTGTTTTAGAGATAGTGCCTTCGCACATGAGTCGTAGCGTAAGATCGTATTCTGCTCAAAAGAAAGTAGGGCTACTTTATGGTTTTCCATACATAAGAACTAACTTCTGGAAGGTATTTTTATGATAAATTCGACGTATTCCTCGAAGCGCACCCATTTTCAAACGCACCTAATGAAGCGAACCTAAACTATTTCTCGAAACACACCGTTCCGGCTGAGTTCAGACGATAACACTCGACTGGACCTCAACCCGAACTTAACTCAAACTCAACCCGAACTCACCTCAACATTACCTACATTCTTTCTTACTTATCGAATGAGGAATAGTGGCCACCTCTGGTGTTAGAGTTTATCAAGCCGCCTGTAAGGCCTCTAAACTTGGCTTAACGACTGTTATCAGATGACGACAGCCGAGACCGACGGTTTAACGTGCCCTCCGAAGCACGGAAGCGCTCAGTTGTAATGCCACTTAACGGTCACCCATCCGACACCTAGCCGGACTGAGAGTTGCTTAACAAACGTGATCGAGTACGATCAGCCTGTCAAGTTCCGCCACGAGCGCTTCATTACCTACATAGGAGCTTATTAATGTGTATCACAGGCTCAAAATTGTAAGCTATGTATTTTAAGTTTGGCTGTGGTTAAGGTAAGTTTGAGTTAAGTTCGTTTTGTGTTCAGGTCGGGTCGTATGTTAATTAAATTAAGATTGACCAAAGTATCTAGTTGCGTATCTTTGTAGATTTATTAGTTTAATCGTGTCGTGTTAATTAATGAACCAAAAATGGGAAAATTATTTCTTCGGTCTATCAAACTGAGAAGTTTTTCAGTTTGATAGACCGAAGAAACGATAACAAGACGACTATGAGACCAAGTTTGAATCGCGAAAAAATAACGCTATTTCTTACATTTTTTTATTAATAACGAAAATATCAAAATATATAAAACAGCCGATTTTTTTCCAGGATTTCAGAGAATCCAATAGCAAAAGTTATTCAGTTTTGGTCCGAAGATACTTTAATTTCCCATTTTTGGTTTATTTGTCCTGTTCCTGTTATCCTGTATTCATCATTATAGACTAAGCTCCCATTGCATGAAACCTTACCTCACAAGGTGGAAGAGCAGAAATGTGTTGCAGTAATAGATATTACTTAGGAACACTGGATTTTAGTGGGTTGCCATCGCATATCCTGGAAGAACATATATTTTTTTTCGTTTTCGTACCGCTATTTTGATCGAAAATTACATCATGAGGTGGAAGATCGAAATGTTTACCCATCGAAAGAGAAACATTTGGAGGTTAAAACCCGCATGGGTTGCCAGCCCCTACCCTGGTAGGTTTCAAGGTCAGCCAAGTTTTACGAGGCCCAAAAATGGGGTCACTTACCTCATCAGGTGGAAAGATAAAATTGATGCAGATCGATAGCCCTCGACGTGCCATTCATGAATATATAGGGTTGCCTGCCTTCAGCCTGGCAGTTTTTCTGGTCAGCCACCTCAAACAATCTATATCAATATCTTGGAAAAACGAAAAATTCTTGTAAAGACGCTTTGATTCGGGGTATATTTAATACAAACCATGGTATTCAATTAAAATCTATGCATTGGTAGTCTTGCGCCTATTATAGTGTTGAAATAATAAGGTAAATGCACCAGTTATGGTCATTTTTCATTGGTATCTTCAAAATATTGAAAAAAGTAATGTAGCTGTTTAACCTCATCAGGTGGCTCGATGATACTGATGCAGATCGATAGCCCCAGACGTGCCATTCATTAATATATAGGGTTGCCTACCTTCAGCTTGGCAGTTTTTCTGGTCAGCCACCTCAAACAATCTATATCAATATCTTGGAAAAACGAATAATTCTTGTAAAGACGCTTTGATTCGGGGTATATTTAGTACAAACCGTGATATTCAATTAAAATCTACGCGCTGGTAGTATTGCGCCTATACGGTGTTGAAATAATAGAGTAAAGGGACCAGTAAGTGGTCATTGTTATCTTCAAATACGGAAAAATGTATCTGTTTTAGCGTTCTCATACCAGAGTGATAATCTTATACTAAGTATAACTTATTTTGATATTATAATTGTAAAAAATATACATAGTGTAGTGCCGTGTGCGTGCGTGTATGCAGAGGCGAATGGTGCCCGATATTATTCCGACAAGTTAACATCAAAAACAAATTTTCACACAGTTGTTTTTTTATCATAAGAAGTATCACAACCAATATCGGAATTATTTTCAATATTTTCATCTACATTATTAAAATCGTTGACGTGTAAGGTAGGCTATGCTCCTCGATGGGGATATAATTTGGAACTCTTACTAATATTACAGGAGGGGGACATATTTGAGCTGAATCCTACTATCCTTACTAATATTACAGAATGCGAAAGTAAGTTTATCTGTTTAATAGCTTCTGCCCGCGACTTCGTCCGCGTGGATATTAGATGAAATCCTTTTAAGGATCCTTCAACCAGGATCCGGCCAGCCATTTTTACGCGATTAGGCGAGTCCCCATCAAGCGCGCTGCCTCGCGAGGCAAGACATTTGCCGCGTGTGGCGGGCCTCGCACAAGGCTTCCAGTTCCCGTTCCAGTTCCCGCTCCCACTCCCGTTCCCCGTTCCCGTGCCGTTCCCGTCCCGTTTGCGTTCCCGTCCCGTAAACGTCCCGTAACCGAACCGTACCCCTTCCGTTTCCGTTCCCGTTCCCATCCCGTTCCTGCCCCGTTCCCGTCCCGTTATATTCCCGTTCCGTTCCCGTTTCGTTCCCGTTCCGTTCACGTTTCGTCCCCGTTCCCATTCCTGTTCCGTTCCCGCTGTATTCCCGTCCCGTAAACGTCCCCTAACCGTCCCGTACGCCTTACGTTCCCGTTCCGTTCCCGTCCGGTTCTTGTTCCCGTTCCCGTTCCCATCCTGTTCTATTCCCGTTCCGTTCCCGTCCGATCCCGTCCCGTACCCCTTCCGTTACCGTTCCCGTACCCGTCCCGTTCTAGTTCCCGTTACCGTCTCGTTCCCGTTCTCGTTCTCGTTCCGTTCCGTTCCGTTCCGTTCCGAACCGTTCCATTCCGTTCCATTCCGTTCCGTTCCGTTCCGTTCCGTTCCGTTCCGTTCCGTTCCGTTCCGTTCCGTTCCCGTCCGGTCCGTTCAGTTCCGTTCCATTCCGTTCCGTTCCGTTCCGTTCCGTTCCATTCCGTTCCGCTCCGTTCCGATCCGTTCCATTCCGTTCCGTTCCGTTCCATTCCGTTCCGTTCCGTTCCGTTCCGTTCCGTTCCGTTCCGTTATTTCATACATTTTAGTTACAAATTATTAGTTTTGGAATGTGTTCATCAAGGCCTTTAATTTTGTAATCATAGCAAAAAATAAATAAATGGTGTCATGCAGCTGACATATATTATTGTCATTTTTCAAAAATCTATTGTTAGTGTCGTTTGGGGTGATGTAAGGATTCTAATTTAACGTTACCTCTCACAGCCAAATTTGTTCAGGTGTTTTGATGTTATAGTGAAATAAGAAACTCACATACATAATACATCAAACCCGAACACAATACACTTTTTTGGATAGTTGTGTAATAAAAATGACTTACTTACTCTGTTAAATAATCCTAAATATCACCAAATAAAAGTATTTACTTCAAATCGTCAAATTTAGTATTTTTTTACGACATTAATATTCCAAAATTTAATATATTAAAATTTTTACATTTTTCTAGCGAAGTGTCAATTAAAAGCTATGCAATAATCAACCAGTTGTAAGAAAGAGAAGATTTTGTGAACTCCCTGGTTTTGAATAAAAAAAAGTATGTACGTGATTTTGTATTTCCTTTTTATGTACATTTTTTACAATTGTAATATCAAAATAAGTTATACGTAATATAAGATTATCACTCTGGTATGAGAACGCTAAAACAGATACATTTTTCCGTATTGGAAGATAACAATGACCACTTACTAGTACCTTTACCCTATTATTTCAACACCGTATAGGCGCAAGACTACCAGTGCGTAGATTTTAATTGAATACCACGGTTTGTATCAAATATACCCCGAATCAAAGCGTCTCTACAAGAATTTTTCGTTTTTTTAAGATATTGATATAGATTGTTTGAGGTAGCTGACCAGAAAAACTGCCAAGCTGAAGGCAGGCAACCCTATATATTCATGAACGGCACGTCTGGAGCTATCGATCTGCATCAGTTTCATCGAGCCACTTGATGAGGTTAAACAACTACATTACTTTTTTCAATATTTTGAAGATACCAATGAAAAATTACCATAACTGGTGCATTTACCTTATTATTTCAACACTATAATAGGCGCAAGACTGCCAGAGCGTAGATTATAATTGAATACCACGGTTTGTATAAAATTTACTCCGAATCAAAGCGTCTTTACAAGAATTTTTCGTTTTTCCGAGATATTGATATAGATTGTTTGAGGTGGCTGACCAGGAAAACTGCCAGGCTGAAGGCAGGCAACCCTATATATTCATGAACGGCACGACTAGGGCTATCGACCTGCATCAATTTTATCTCTCCACCTGATGAGGTAAGTGACCCCATTTTTGGGCCTCATAAAACTTGGCTGACCTTGAAACCTGCCAGGGTAGGGGCTGGCAACCCATGCGGGTTTTGACCTCCGAATGTTTCTCTTTCGATGGGTAAACATTTCGATCTTCCACCTCATGATGTAATTTTCGGTCAAAATTGCGGTACGAAAACGAAAAAAAATATATGTTCTTCCAGGATATGCGATGGCAACCCACTAAAATCCAGTGTTCCTAAGTAATATCTATTACTGCAACACATTTCTGCTCTTCCACCTTGTGAGGTAAGGTTTCATGCAATGGGAGCTTAGTCAGATAAAAAATATGTCATTGATGCCGCGTGGTGTAGATGTGATCGATCACGATCACGTTTATTTCTTTATCAATAATTAAACATGGAAATATACCATATGCGTCTTTCAACCTATGTATCTATGACTACGTCAATAATATTCAATGAACATTATTATTATTAAAACATAACAATATTAGTAATTGCTATTGCAAACAATCCATCATTATGTGTTGCCCATTTCATTGCTCTATTACTTAAAACAGTTCTGTATCGTGGGCAAAGATAATATTATGTGTTATCTAATGAGTCACCTTCTTGAACTTGGGCTTACTAACTACTATATATAGTGCTAGTCGTACGCAAAAAAAACCGCAAATGTACCTATACAGTAGGCGAATCTTATACCTTTAAACGAGCAATTCTTGTATATTAATTTATATGTCGGTATATTTCTGTGATATTGGAAACGGCTCTAACGATTTCGCTAAAATTTGGTACCTATATGGGGGTTTTCGGGGGTAAACAATTGATCTAGATTAGTCTTATGTTTGGGAAAACGCGTATTTTCGGGTTTTCATGCGTTTTTCTTTCGACGCAGAATATGGTCGCTAATTTCATCCTGCCGGCCACTGTCCGTCTGGTCCAGCGGGTTAAGACGCAAGAAACAAGTGTTACGGGTTCGAATCCCGCTCGGTGACTTACTTTTGTTTTTTTTTTAATATGTTCAAGTTTATATTTTAACTTGTTTTTAGACAAGTTTAATAACAATGTAAATTATCACCTAAACACCACCATATTACAATAAATAGTAATAACCGAACAAAGCTCGATCATAGACTTAGAAAAATTTTCGCTATGCTCAAGTAGACGGACAAAGGTGCGAGTGAGAAACCGATTCTTACGGCTTATGCGATGTGCGAGAAAGAATAAAAAAAACTGACAGCTGAACCTGGTTTGACTTCATTTATCATCGTTTATCACCTTAAAAGCGTCAACAAGATTATTTTGTAATTTTGATCGCGATCGGGTCGGTTTGGCTCTCAAAGCTATATAAATCAATAATGGAGTCGTGTTCTGTACTGGATTGTAATGTTACTTACGACAACAACCCAAATAAACACTCATTTCACAGGTAAATATGATTGTACAAGTACCATTTTCGTATTTCATATTTAAGTTGAATATATTCCCAAACACACTAAGTTATATACTAATATGATGCTATTAAACGCATATTTCCTAAATAAAGGCTGATTTCTAAACATTATGTGTTAGATAAAAAGATATTATGTCCGTGAAATTGAGAAAATAAGGCTTAGATATTGATCAAAAATTATCGATATCGATACTCATGTCGATGATTTCCAGTATAACTTTGTTTGTCTTTGTGAACACTGATAGTTTTATTTAAAGCTGCTTGTAACCGACAGTTTTCAAATGATAAATTATAACAACTTAAGTACTAATTTAACAATTATTTCCAGGTTTTCTGTAAATCCAGTGATTAAATTAAACTGGATAAATGTCATAAATAAATAAGCAGGAAGCCTCAAAGGAGACCTTAAGAAATTATTTAAATAAAATTGTTCAAAATCTTGTTTGTGTTTTATATATTAGAGCAATACATTATGGTTATCGACAACCTAAAATGGACTTCAGTGCATCTCTAAATTCACGCACACGTTTACACATTTACAAACACTGGCTCATCTCACTTTTGGTTTCGCAGCCAAGTGAACTCTGTTCGTCTATTCCAGTGGATATTAAGTTTATGAGCTCGATCGCCCAGATATATATGAGTTCATGCTTAGTATACTCAATAGCAGACTGTACTTGACATTTTGTATGACAAGTTTTAGTGTAGTGAAGTTATCTCCAGAGGCGCTGTGCCAAAATGTATACAAAATTGCTTACTACAGTCGCTATCGAGGATAGTAAACGTAACTATGCCAACTCATAATACAGGCGCAGGATAGCCATTTGGCGCACGTATTCATGAGGTCAAAACAGTTTTTGAGTCGCAGTTCTAAAAGAAATTCAAGACAGGTGTTATTACGTCATCTTTTTTGTATGGAAATTTTATTTATTTTAAAACCTATCGTGTTTAATATGACATCAAATGAAAGGGCTGTCTGAGACGATTCTAAAATATATACCACATCATAACATTTCAGTCACTTGTTTTAAATTAAATAAAAAAAACATATTAAAAAAAAAAATACGTTTTGGCTCCTTCAAATACTACGGTTGAATGATTTTTCGTAAAATATATATCAAATAATACGTAATATTATCATAAGTAGCCCCAAGAAAGCAATGTTGAAAATATTAACATTTGTTTTTTTTTTCTATTTTTCATTATTACAAAGATTCTATAAAGTGATTATGTATGAAAAAAAATGTGTACTTACTAACCGAAATCTATCGTGTGTGAATACTGATAATATCGAATGAAAGGCTTTCTGAGCCATTTCTAAAAATATACCTACTAAATTGAACCAAAAATAATTTTCAAAAAATACCATATAAACGTACTTAAGTTTGGACAAATAACATGATGAATATATTACATTTTCTAAAAAAAAAAATTTATTACTTATAGAGATAATTTTTTCAAAAAGTACAGTTACAGTTTGTTTTCAGGATCCATATATGGGTTCGTAAACATCAAAGCTTTAAACCCCTTGGACATAGGTAATCTGTGGTGTTTAGGAAAAAGGAGATGAGTCAATAAAAATGATTTTTTGAAATATTTGTTCAAAACATTAATAATGTGCAAATTTTTTGCCTCATCTCCTTTTTAACACGTTTTTATTAGGTTGCTTTCTCGTTTGTGTGTTCGTTCGTTCGTTTGTTTCTCCACAAAGTTTGCGAACGATTTTATACTATACTCCCGATGAGCTAGAGACTTAAAACTTTGAACATAGGTCAGAACTAGAAGGCAATGCAATATTATGGTGTCATTGAGCTGATCTGATGATGAAGCCGGAAGAAGGCCACAGGAACTCTATGATAAAACCATACAACCCCATCGTGTTTGGACTCGTTAGAATCGTCTTGACGAGTACTCTAATGGGAGACAAGGTCCAGGGTCTGATGATGAAGCTGAAAGGCCATGCCATAGAAACTTAATATTGGAACCATGCAACCCCATCAAATTTGGGCTCGTTAGAATCGTCTTGACGAGCTCTTTGTTATGAAATAGTTTCCAGGGTCTGATGATGGAGCCGGAAGATGGACAGAGGAATTCTTTAATAAAACCACGTTTTCGAGATTGGGCACGTTTGATTCGTCTTGACGAGTACTTTCTTGGGAAATAGTTTCCGAGGATCTGAAGATGGAGCAGGAGGAAGGCCATAGGAACTCTATAATAAAACCATGCAACTCCATCGAGTTTGGGCTCGTTTGAATCGTCTTGACAAGTTATTTATTGGGAAATAGTTTCCAGGGTCTGATGATGGAGCCGGAAGAAGGACACAGGAACTCTTTAATAAAACCATGTTACCCCATCGAGTTTGGACTCATTTCAATCGTCTTGACGAGTTCTTTATTGGGAAATAGTTTCCAGGGTCTGATGATGGAGCCGGAAGAAGGCCACTGGGACTGTAATAAAACCATGCAACCCCATCGAGGTTGAGCTCGATTGAATAATCTTGACGAGTTCTCCGATAGGAGATGGTACTTTTTTAGTTTTAGCTCGTTAACTAAAAAGCAGAAAATAATAATTTACTAAAAAAAAAACTTTTTTAAAAACACGTTTTTAAAACAGACTAAATTATTATAAAAAAAATCGGACTAAAAACATTAAAACGGACTAAAACGTAAAAAATAATTTCTTCTGTAAATATTTATAACCCTATACTTACCTACAGAAATTTTAAACCTAAAAACGTGAGGCGCATGCTAAATACAATATGGATGATACATTTTACAAAATGCGCCCTACGTTTTTAGGTTTAAAATTTCTGTAGGTAAGTATAGGGTTATTAATATTTACAGAAGAATTTATTTTTTACTTTTTCCGTTTTCCGTTTTAATATCCGTTTTAATATTTTTAGTCCGATTTTTTTATAATAATTTAGTCTGTTTTAAAAACGTGTTTTTAAAAAAGTTTTTCCTTGTCACAACAGTATGTAGTGTCAAGGAAAAAGGAGATGAGTCAAAAAATTAGTTAATAAATTATAAAATGGTTTTTTTTTTAAATATTTTTTCAAAACATTAATAATGTGCCAATTTATTGACTTCTCCTTTTTCCTTGACGCCACAGATAATATATGGTGTCGTATGCATACTTAGCAAATTATGATAAGTTATATCAAAAACTTATTATAACTGAAAAAAATAAGTAAAAAAGAATGTTATGCAAAATTATTGATAAAACTTAGATAAACAATTCAATTCAAAAAACACATATACACTTAGGACACTTAATAGAACAAACTTAACATATTTGTTGATTTTTCTGCCACTCTGGCAAGTGTCCAATATTGTCAGTCCGCACAGAGGCCAGGGGTAGGTCCTGATGCTTTTCTGGAGCTTTTATCATTATCTTCCTTTGGGTTGGTGTCTCAGCAGGGCTTGAAAAACTTGCCATCAATTTGTTCAAGCCCTGGGACATCCTTCCATGGCGGCTTGTAGATGGTGAACCAGTCACTGAATTGGCCAATGGAGGGTCTTTCCTGCTTTGCTCAAGTGTTCCGAGATGGCTTGTTCGAGACGAATCGAATAGATATTATATATTATTACGGAGAATCGTAAAGGATATTGAAAAGAAACCATATCCTCGTGCTTAATAATAATCCACATATATATTTATGTTTGAGTGCACACGAAACCACATATGTTCAACCTAAAAAAGCGAAGAACGCATACGAACCCAGATATGGTTCCATTCATTTGGTGTTGAAAATGGGTGAAATCGAATAGAAAGTAAAAATCTGTTACAGTACATACAAACTTAAGGTTATGAAAACAAAAAAAAAAATTTTTCGCTCGAAATGTTCTATTTTTCATTTTTATTTATTTCTGTAAAGGTGAAAGACGCACGCGCGTGTAAACATTCACTGACGATGTCTGAAAAATTTAGGTTATATCCCAAAATAGATGTGACCTTAGACGAAGTACTTAGTTGTGTTTTGTTATTTGCTAATATTTTAGAATAAATGAACTGTAAACATGTCAAACCATAAATACATGGTTTCCTATGCGGTAAAGGGTTAAGGCGTCACACTTAGGTAAGGTAAGTGGCAATGGGCGGGACACATAGCGAGAAGAACCGATGGCCGTTGGGGCAGAAAGGTTCTGGAATGGCGACCACGCACCGGAGGACGCTCCGTGGGTAGGCCCCCGACAAGGTGGACCGACGATCTGGTGAAGGTCGCGGAAAGCCAGTGGATGCAGGCAGCGCAGGACCGATCGTCGTGGAGATCCTTAGGGGAGGCCTATACCCAGCAGTGGGTGTCGTGTGGCTGATATGATGATGATGACTTAGGTAAGTAGTGGTAGCTAGGCAGGCGAACTTGAAATAAGCCCTACCACTAACTAAACCGAATACAAATTGTACGTTTGTAGGTACCCCCTTTTGGGAATCGAACCCCGAAATTTTACACGTGTGAGCGAAATACTAGACCACAGAGGCGGTTAAGGTTCAACGATTGATAAGATAAGATTCTGCGAAAGACCATTTTGACGTGATTTTTTTTGTTTTATGGTAAGTATTAAATGATATCACCAGTTGACTAGATATAGAGTAATAAATCTCAAATCATTCTACTATGTGCTTTCTTTCATAGGTACTCAGGTACTTTGATTACTTTTCAGCCGCACCTCTTGCTTTTAGAGGGCAAACCCAAACGGCCCCGTCGTTAAATCTATCTGGTGAAAAGCTGTAGCCTTATACTCGTATAGAAATACAAATTAGTTTACCTGAAATGCCATTGTGTTGAAGAATGTGAGCAGTATGCGCAGTGGCAGCTTCGCCTTGTAAGACTTGTGCGCCCAAAGTCTGTGCGCGCCCGCGGTTATACCGAGGCCCGATATCACGTATAAAAGGTAAGCTAAAAGAAAAGAAATAATAAATAAATAAGGGGCAAAATCACGTAAATTGTTCCGTGAGTTCAAAGTAAGTTAAAAATAAAATCACTAAAGTATTGTGTAATGGAAATCAATGGAGAAACCACAAACACCCAGACCTGAGACAAAATAGGCCTAAATTGACCCATCCGGGAATCGAAAGGACCTCAGAGATGGCGACACCGTGAAAGTCGATTGTACGAACGATGTAGGTACCTACAAGGCTGCAACTTTTTAAACTCTTTTAAAAAAATAATTCGCCCTTGGGTGGAATACAGTGTTTTCCGCCCGCTCCTCGGTTTAAATATCTTCATCACTTTCCGAGTATGAGAAATGAAAAGAAAATGTAGTTGTTGAAGTAGTTATTTATTATACATATTTTTGTTGGCAGGAAATTAAGAACAAAATTTTGTAATTTCAGTTTTATTCTGAAAGACTCAATGCTGTTATAATAATTTGTCTCATAACTCCTACGTAATATTGTCAATAACTGATGTGATTTAGGTGAGCAAGTATTCACATTAACATTTAACATACATATACAACAATAGTCATTATTTAATTTTGAATATTCATTTCGTTATTTTGATGTTATTGTCATACAAGATGAATAATGTAAGGTAAGGTAGGGTACCGATTTTATATTTTAATGGCTTACTATTTTTAACCGGCTTCAAAAAAGGAGAATGTTGTCAGTTCGTCGGAATCTTTTTATAATTCGAGTGGGGCCGCAAGTAATCCTTACCAATATTATAAATGTCCCGAAAGTCCGTTCGTTTGTTAGTTTGTTACGCATTCACGTCTTAACTACTGAACTGGGTACTTATTGTCTAATTTCAAAATCTATCGCAATCGCTTTCAAGATGTGATACATTGATGCTTCTTTTTGGCACAAATAAAAACTTACTAAAGAAATGCAGCAATGTGTCACATCCATCTGTCAAATGAAAGCGATTGCGATAGATTTTTGAAATTAGACAATAAGGCCCCGGATCATCATGAAATTATCCCGAAGAAAAAACGATTGTTCTCGAGGGATAGCAATAGTAGATTGTTATACAAGACGCTAAAATGACCCATTCCATACGAGGTAGTTTTATTCCCGAGCTTTAGCGAGGGAATAAATAGAAACCGAGTTACAATGGGTTTTAGCGTCGTGTGTTACACTCTACTTTTCACTACGATTGCGAGAAAATAAAATACAATATTGAATACCTAGTTTATACTTCCGTAAACGAATCCACTCGTTTTTCTATCCTCCACTTCATAAACTTTTCATACAGTATTTAAATAAATGATTTGTGCTTGACGGCAAAAGATTAAAATTATTTCTTTCGTTGATACTTACAGTCACACAATTCAATCAGTTTGGTATTATAGAAAAATTCTAGAGATTTCGCGCCTTTTTTAATTTCTACTGTAGCAGCTAAGAAACACAATGCACGCATTCTACGATCAAACTTAAAGTCACAGAGTATAAATCAGTCTATGATTTCACCGAAGAGATCGCTGCTTTTAGTTCCATTTTCAAAAATAAAAATTAGAAACAGTATTAAGTCGAGCGAGTCTTTATTCGTGATTATGAATAAATACTTTTTCGTTTTAGTAGGCTCATTGGTAATAGACAAACATTAAAAAAGAAAAAACTTTATCCCCTAGGGGTAATTTTGCTATTTTATCCTGACTCTTGTACCTTACAATGACGTACTTTTAGAGCAAGAGGTGTGAAAAAAATATTTTCCAAACATTATTTCTTTCTTTTTTATAGTAACAGTAACACAGTAATAAGCAGTGCCAAATTTTTGGCAGGAAGTTGAGGTAATTTTGTTCGACTATAAAGTAATTTTTTTAGTAAGTAAGTAATAAAAACTCATAAATTTAGTAATTTTCGAGTCATCATCAAGAGTTGAAGTTACACTTGGATTATAAATAAAAAAAATACTAGTCCTTGTCTTACATTTTTCGGAATTAGCCGATTATGTGCGAAAAAGCGGCCAAAGACTATCCAATTACTCATATCAATTTAACGAAATTATTGTTTTTAAATTTCCAAAGTTGCCGAAAGTTTTTGAAGTTTTCAAGCTTATTTTGTAATCAATTAATTTTATCAATCAATTTGTTGTCAATCTCCAGGTGTAGGTATTTTTTCCGAATTTTGATTAAGGCCCCCGAAATATTCTGCCCTTGCCATGCCTTTACATTAATAATGAGATAAGTTTATTTGTAAAAAAAATATCATTTATACAAAAAGAATCAAGATTTTAACTACAGATGTAGAAAAGGAACCAACTTACGAATTTCCGGTCAAAATTTGGTATTACATTCGAAAAACTCATTTTGTATGGCAATAAGTACGGATTTACAATAAATTACCAAATAAGATATAAGAAATAAGAGAATTACCTACAACTAAATTTAAAAGCAAATTGTTTAATATTTTAATATAAAAGACATATTACTGTATTAATGACTTCCTAAACGATAAAACTATTGACATTGCACACTAAATAATTATAACTTTTTGACATTTTCCATTGCTGACATTATTCCAATAATTTAATTTCATTCTTAATTTAGTGATTTAATGTTGTTTTAAATATGATTTGTTGACATTATCTAATAAAATTGAATTATTTAAATTAAGTATTTGCACGTTGAAACATTCGACAGAATATGCTGGAAGAATTATTAATTATAACAACTTGTATTTAGCAAATAAATGAATTATGAATTATGAAAAAGTTTTTCTGATTTTTGTCCGGCAAGTCAAATTAACAAAATTAAATCATGGACACAGAATAATTATTTTGGCACGGTAATAGTTCTGTACCTTGATTACGTAAAGCTGTTGCTAACAATTTTCGATTGAAATCGATTGAAAGCGCGGTTGCACTGCTGCTTTAGTTAAGATAGTTGTCACATTGGTTCTTACTAAAGCAGCGATGTAACTGCGATTTCTGTCAGAGTTGATTGCAAGAAAGTTACGTAATTACCCCCCTTTTCTGTTATCGTGCTCTCGGGTAAGAATTGTTCTATGATTTGATAAAAGCGAAAAATTTTCTAAGTCTATGAGTAAAACCATATATTTTTTAATAATTTAAAAAATTGGTAGCTACGCAGTTCTCGGCTTACATGGGTATTTTTCTTTATTCTATGGGTTTGGGCACCGTTTATGTATACAGACGGCATAAAGTTCTAACTTAAAAAAAAGTCTGGAACGGGTGGTAGGAAAATATAGACGATTCAAAAGTACCTAATAATTAAGTTTATATGAATAAAGCTTATTTGACTTTGACTTGACTTTTGACTTTGACTTCAGAACGAGAAAATGACACTCTTGTAAAAAACACAAGAACAATAGCAAAAGTTCATTAGTAAATATTTTTCAAACGGTAAAATAGCAAAAAAACTTACTAGCAATTCTGGTCTTCCACATGACGCTGGTGAAGAACAAATACGCTCCGTATAACGCAGCAACATGAAGGTAGACAAATATGATGACGTTCCTCCATACGATCTGCAGCTTCCTCTTATCGGCAGAGGACGGCACCTGGGGGGTCACGTCCTGTTCTTTGGCGTCAGTTTCGTACAACACCCAGGAATCCGTTCCTTGGCCTTGTGGCGGCATTTTGTCTGTGGAAAGAAAGATATGCTGAGTAACGTTTGTGTATTTAAAAAAACATTTAATATCAGCCATTTATATACTGTTAATCAAATTGATATAGGTATTGTCGTATTTGACATTTGTCTATTTTCCGAGATGATTTGTGCGAAAATCGTTTTAAATGTGCGTCTTTTGGGTCATTTATTTGCCGACATAAATACACCGTTATTTTTAAAGTAAGTATATCTAAAAATGAAAAGGGGTGTTCAGACCACGTTAATGAACAATTTTTACTATGGGGCCAACTACGAAATCGCAAAAAAAAAACTGCTGTTCCAGAGAAAAGCACAACATCGACTCGACTATAATGTATGGAACAGCTGATTTTTTTTCGCGATTTCGTGGTTGCCCCATAGTAAAAGTTGTTCATTAACTTGGTCTGATCACACCTTTTCATTTTTAGATATACTTTAAAAATAACGGTGTATACGTACCCGTGAACGAAATTATAAATGATGATTTGCTTTTTATCATTATAAAGACCGAAAACGGTCTTTGAGCTAACATGTATATGAATGCTTCTTTACTCAGTATCATCAGTAAAATTATTTCATCGTAAAACATAGATCTTAAGAGTTCTTAAGATCGATGAAAGAAGACCAAACGAAGTGAGTGAGGTCACTCACTTCGGTTGGTCAGTAGACTTAGATCAGAATTTGAAAAAGTGAAGTTCTAGAAACAAATCATATTATTAGGTACTTTTTGGTAAACGATGTTTCTTTTTCGACCCCGCTGAATCAAAAAATACCAGTAACCAGCCGCTCTCCTCCCCCTTCCCCCCTTTCCCCCCTATGAAGTGTCCATTATCGTGGTTTTTTTTTTCATTTAACAAAAAAAAACTATTACATTTAGGAGCAAATTATCTAATAAAAAGTTAATCTACATCATCAATGCTAAATTATATCGAAACGATAAGTAGTTTTTTTTTTAAATACAGCCTTCAACATTGTAGTACTAGCTAATATCAAATGAAATAATTTAAAAACAACAGGATTAGATTCAAGGCCCAGAATAGATATAAGTACTACCGTTCAAGGTTATATAGATTGCTAGGGTATCCTGGCAATCTAACCTTAATCCGACTATTATAAACATTTAAATTTTTTCCTTGATCTCTTTGAAGTTAAGGTAGTATTATTTTTGTTTGTATTCACATTTGGTCACTAAACATTCAAATAATAGATTTTTTCATTATTACTTAATACAAACCCTAAAATGGTTAATTAGAAATATTTTTTAAACCTGTAACTGGAATTTAGGAACGCATTGTCTCTAGGTTTTTTTTTCCCTTTTTCCGTCTAGGTAACTATTTTTCATAACTCCTACAAAAAAGGATGTTTTTTTTTTCTTGTTTAATAACTGGTTATCAAAAAAGAATAATTTTGTCCTCCTTTGTAACTTTTCGTAACCGACTACGAAAAAGGAAGTGTATTTTCTCGTTTAATAACTGGTTATCAAAGAATAATTATTTTGTCCGCCTTTGTAACATTTAGTAACCGACTACGAAAAAGAAAGTGTATTTTCTCGTTTAATAACTGGTTACCAAATATGACGGTTTCGTAACTGGTTATTAATTAAAAATAGACATAAACAAATTATGTGCCAGCTGGCCGGTTCTGGCGTTGTTGGTCGCAATGGAACCTAACCTCCTCCTCGCTCGCTTCGCTACGCTCGCCCGTCGTCGTACCTAATAGACCTAAACAAACTTTCGGGATTTTGAACTATCGGCATTTTAACTTTCGGGATTTTGAACTATCTGTCATTTAATAATCGATTTTTCAAGTTTCGGTCTATAGGATATCGACATTTAAGATTTTCGGTATTTTGAAAATCAGTGTTTCATATTACGTCGATATTTCAGTCGTATGTGTTATGTTATAAATTTTCGGCATTTTAATACATACCCCTTTTGCATGAAAGTAAATTAGTACAAAAAGAAAATATTCTTATTGTTTTTGATTTTTATGTCTAAATAATATTAGGCAAATAGACAATATGCTAAACAATATGCAAACAAATTAGTCTAAATGATGATTATGCTAATATAAATAGTATGCCATAAAACAATTATGCCAAAGTATTATTATGACAAAAACAATATGCCAAATCCGTTATGCCAAATCAAATTAGGTATAGAACTATTATGCAAAAAAAAAGAATCCCTGAAAATCTATTTAGTTATGAAACAGTGAATATTTAACAGTTATGAAAGTTGAATTAAAATTTATTATTTGATAACTAGTTATTAAACGAGAATAAATATTTCCTTTTTCGGAGGAGTTATGAAATAAATGGAATAAAAGTTACAAAGGCGGAAAACAAATTCTTCTTTGATAACCAGTTATTAAATAAGAAAAAAAACATCATGTTTCGTAGGAGTTATGAAAAATAGTTACGTAGACGGAATAAGTGTTTTTTTTTGTAGAAGCAGATGTTTTACGTTTTCCGGATATTTCCATCACTGTCCCATGAGAAATCTCCCATAACAAGTATTAAGTTGACTTTCATTTCTTTTGTCGCGATCGGGGACTACAAGTCACAATGATCTTTGACGAATTTTCGCAGTATATATAGGTACTGCTGTTAGCCTACTATAGGTATATTTATTAATGTTATATTTATCAAATACCTAGTTAATAATAATATAATAATAATGTTAACAACGGGTTAGTGCTAAGACTTCATCTCACCTGATGTTAAGTGACGACAAGGCTGAAGGTGGAAGCGCACTACTCCCAGAATCCTTATCACTGAGGAACTGGCTATATTACCTCTAACTACCGGAACACAACAATTTTTAAATTGTTGTTATGGCGTCAGACTGGTAAGATGGTGGTAGCTAGCCAGGCGGACTTGAAATAAGCTCTATACTAAGGACGTAAGTATGATGTTCGGAAAGGCTACACCAAAAAAATACAGAAGCTGATCAGCGGGGCTACTCAAATGGCCACTTTTCTATTCGTTCGTTAACTTAAAGCTAAAAAATAAACAATTAAACGGTCAAGTCAGACGTCGCAAGTTTATGTAAATCACAGACATTGTTGTATTGTATGGAATTGATAAGCCTACGACACGTAATTTTGGAGTTTATGACTTATTTTGAATTTTTGAGTTAGCGAACGAATAGAAAAGTGGCCATTTGAGTAGCCCCGCAGATCTATGAATAGTTCTAAAGAGCCGGGCTTGGATAATATAAGAATGATTGATACACAAGCTGTTAGTGATAAAATTGCGTCTACCATTTCGAATCTTATTAATGTCAGTAAAAACACGGGAGTGTACCCAATCAAATGAATTAAAAGTAGGATGTGTGAGACCAGTATTCAAAAAAGGTAAAAAAAAACCGGCCAAGTGCGTGTCGGGCCACGCACCGTAGGGTTCCGTAGTCACTTTATACCATACCATATTTAATACCACTATTATTTTTCGTCTGCAAAAATAACTTTGTTTTTCACAGTGTTGGTATGAATGACAAAGTTATATTTGCGGTTTTGGAAAATGTGCTATATATCAAAAACTAATTATTATATCTCGTTCAAACCAATTTTCGTTGAAAGTGTTTATTAAGATCTACAGCATATATTTTTTTTAGATTTTTCATGCTCTTATTTCAAAAGTTAGAGGGGGGGGGGGGACACATTTAACTACTTTGGCAGTGTTTATCTTTCAAACGGTTGACTTTAAATAAAATTCGTCTTAGGAACCTCTATGTCATTTTTAAAGACCTATCTATAGATACCCCGCACGTATTGGTTTAAATAAAAAAAAATCAGTTTCAGTTCCATGTATAGGGAGCCCCCTTAATCTTTTTATTTTTTTTATTTTTGTGTTAAATTCGTTAAGCGGTTAACAGAATACATCTACCTACCAAGTTTCAACTGTGTAATCCTAATACATTCTCTTCACATTGGTGAGATGGCGCTGATCTTCAGCGGAAACGTAAAAAGTATTAGAAAATTTCGCCAAATTCATTAGTGGCTCGGTAGCAGTGGCGAAGGGTCCATACAAGCCGATTCTCATCGACTTACCTTTTGAAAATCCCACCCCATTGATCCACTATACAGATCATATCATTTTTGTAGACCGGCTTACCTTTGCCATAATTTCACCCCTCGCCACTGCTCGGTAGCATAATTGGTAGTGCATTGGGCCGGATTCCTAAGGGTGCGGGTTCGAATCCCGTCTGAGTTGCTACGGGTGAGTCTATTTTTTTTAATATTTTTTCATTATTTATTCATCTTAATATAAAAATAGCATTGTGAATGCAAAAATCTAAAAGTTTAAAATTATATGACTGTTTCACCTTAATTGATTGTCTAGCACCTGTAATGGGGTTGCCTTCGAATGTCGAAGTAATTCTCTTCACATTGGTGAGATGGCGCTGATCTTCAGCGGAAACGTAAAAAGTATTAGAAAATTTCGCCAAATTCATTAGTAGCTCGGTAGCATAATTGGGCCGGATTCCTAAGGGTGCGGGTTCGAATCCCGTCTGAGTTGCTACGGGTGAGTCGATTTTTTCTAATATTTTTTCATTATTTATTCATCTTAATATAAAAATAGCATTGTGAATGCAAAAATCTAAAAGTTTAAAATTATAAAAAACCGCTTAACAATTAAAGCTAGACTCCTACTACCAATATACAATGCGCTTTTTGATTCTACCTTGATTCAATATATAGATTGCAGCTTTGGTTACTTAAGTTGATAATACCACCCAATTTAAAATCCTCTTTTAAAAATGAATTCGAAATATTCAAATATTGCAAAACATTACCAGTACATAAAAAAGTTAATTACTACATCTTAAAAGAACAATTTTTTTGTGACCAGTTTCAAATAAAAATAAATATACTATAGTATAGTCAGGTGGGGTAAGTGAAACATACTTTATTTTTATTTTTATTTAACAAGGTGTAGTAAAGCTATAAAACTCGCAATTAAAGTAGCTGTATAGGCAATGTACTCCTAATTAAATCAGCCTTTAACGGTATGAATATAAATATCTAATGACTTGCATTAAGCAACAAAATCACGAAAAGAATATAAAAGCTAAGAAGTGTTTCACTTACCCCTGACAAGGGGGAAGTGAAACAGTGCCCAAAATAGCTTTAAATATTGTGTCCATTTAATTAAAAACAGGACAAAAGGATCATGTTTAACCGTTAATATCCAAAATGTATCAAATTCTCATAAAATAGGGTCCAGTTTTAAAGATTTATCAAAAAAACATCGTGTTTTGCGTTTTGACATCTAATGAATTTCTTTTTGGTTTACTAGCTAGTTTAATGATTGCAGCGATATCTGTGTTGTATTAAGGGAAGTAATTCGTCATTCCTGCTTTATCGACACATCGCTATGAGAATAAACTACGATAGTTTTTTAGATATGGTTGGGTGTTTCACTTACCCCGGTGTTTCACTTACCCCACCTGACTATATATGCACCCGTCAAGTTGCGCAGGAAAAACTTGTTATCGTATCAGCACACAGCTACTACGGTGAACGGACAAGCGCATTCCTTATTCCTAGACTAATCCATTCTTTACCCACCGCCACGCGTAATGTTATTACGAAAAAAACATAAAATCAAAATTAAAAGAATATTTTCTGTCTTTATTACAATGAAATTTCATGCTACTTACTGACAGAACCATGCTCGATCTCCTAATATACATAATTATTATGTAATTAGATTAATTAACATATGTAATTAACAAACACTTAGGTTTCACTTATTGTCTATGTCTACGTGTATGAATCTCTCAGGTACTATACCCAAACTCTAGTCTAGAGGTTAAATAGTATTTTTTTGTAAAATAAAAAATGTATTACACTGTTTCTGGTAATAAATAAAAAAATATAGGTATTATCATTATCATAGTATTGCATAACTGCAGTTAAATTCAATGTTATCTTCCAGTGCAGTGGGTTCATTTATAATCGAAGTTTTCTACATAAGTTAGGTACTTACGTTGATGAAGCACGTTTTTGTACTTTTGACCATTATACAGGGTAATTTTGCGACCCCTTTAGAAAATCAAATATAAGTTCAAGGAAGTAATAAAAGAAAATTTGGTGAGTTAATTATGAATGATTTCTTTTTAAATTGTCAGTTTTCAGCTACTTTTTATATCCTAAAAATCAAGACGCGCACGCTCACCCTCGCGCACGGGACGCGAGCGGGGGAAAGCGGGTGGCGGGAGGGGGCTCACGCGAGTCGATCTGTGCGGTGCGAAAACAGTGACAAGAATTTCAATTTGTGTAGAGAAAAGCTTAGGGTAAAATGTAAAAAAAATATTAAATTGATTTTACTCTCTATGTTATAGAACTAATGACCTTACAAATTTTGAAAAGAGGTCCAAAAATTACCCTGTATTTTGACCACTATGCTTATTTCACTATTGTTTTTATATGTCTAAGGCGGCTTTTTATAACGTTTGCAACATATTTACGCTACTTTCGAAACTCCTTTTAATATTATAAGAACTTAAAATGATTTACAATTTACATCGTCACCACACCACAAATTACGAACATTCCGCATACTATCTCTGCTAATTGCTAATGCGCAGGAACTTTGTCACATAAACACCTACGTTAACGTCATCCGCAACAAAAAAATTGAATAGGTAATATAGTATATTATTATCTTTTGAAATAACTTTTGCCCGCGACTTCGTTCGCGTGATTTAAGATAGTTTTGCATTTATTTTGAAAGTCACGGATTGCCAATATTCCTAGGTATTTATCTGTAGACCTTATTTCACACATTTAAATTTTCTCATTATAAATCATGTAGGTACAAACTGGAACACTCTGTAGCACCCTGTATAAAGGGAATTTTCCAAATCCCATTCTTAGTGCTCCCTACACCATGAAAGGTATTTACCCTCCAAAAATGGTGTCTCTACCTTCATACAAACTGGAACACCCTGTAGCACCCTGTATAACGGGAATTTTCCAAAACCCTTTTCGTAGTGCTCACATACATTATAAAAGGAATCTACCCTCCAAAAATGGTGTTTCTACCTTCAGCCCTATACAAATTCTCATACAAACTTGAACAACCTGTAGCATCCTGTATAACGAACATTTCACATAAACCTTTCTTAGTGCTCACCTACACCATGAAAGGTATTTACCCTCCAAAAATGGTGTCTCTACCTTCATACAAACTGGAACACCCTGTAGCACCCTGTTTAACGGCAATTTTCCAAAACCCTTTTCGTAGTGCTCACATTAGATTCCTTTTATAATGTAATTATTACATATTAAGTGTCTCTTACTCTCTACCTTTAACCCTATACAAATTCTCATACAAACTTTAACAACCTATAGCAGCCTGTATAACAGAAATTTTCTAAAATCCTTTCTTAGTGCTCATCTACATCATGAAAGGTATCTACCCTTCAAAAATGGTGTTTCTACCTTCAGTCCTATACAAATTCCCTTACAAACTGGAACACCCTGTAGCACCCTGTATAACGAAAATTTCACAAAACCCTTTCTTAGTACTTACCTACACCATGAAAGGTATTTACCTACCAAAAATGGTGTCTCTACCTTCAGCCGTTAGGGCTACACGCCTATCCCAACAATGAATCAGTGAATCAATGAATCCAGTGAATCAGTCAATCAATTTAGAGTTTTATATGTATAGATTATTATTTTCAATAGGATAGTGTTTCTATATTTTTACAATGAGGGCTTTTCAAAATGACAAAAATGTAGGGTGGATAGATGGCGTTGACGAAAATGTATGTGTCAATGTGTTTTTTTTTACTAAACTTTGAAGAGTACTCAGGTAGGCAGGCAGATGTAACCCATAAATGTTTCTCTTTGGGCAAATATCAGCCAGCGAGCGCTTACTTTCCACTTTGGTACAGGCCGTTTATTTTTAAAAGCCAATTTACACACTTTTCTTTTCATCAACGCCATCTAGTCAGGCAAATATTTACTATTTTTTTTAACATCACTTTGAAAACCCCTCATTTTTTTTCGTTTTTGAGGTTAAAAAAATGACCGCCAGGCGCATTACCAATTGGCAGGGATTGCATAGCCGCAACTCAGCTTTCGCTATTATTTTGTTGTACGTACCCTGAACTCCCAATTTTAATACAAGCATTGTTAAATTATATTTCTTTTTTCATTTTTATCATTATATTTTCTTTTATTAAATATTAAAGTGTTTACATTTTTTTAGACGACCTCCGTGGTCGAGTGGTTCGCACGCCGGTTTTCAAGGCGTCACCATTTCTTGAGGTCCCGGGTTCGATCCCCGGCTGGGTCAATGCAGAAAATTAAATATTAAATATTGTCTCAGGTCTGGGTGTGTGTCATACCACCGTTGTTTCTGATTTCCATAACACAAGTGCTATAGCTACTTACTTTGGGATTGGAGCAATGTACGTATGTGATGTTGTCAAATATTTATTATATTATTTATTATTATATTACATACCTAAAACAAGGGCTGTTTGTTTTGAGCACTTCATAAATAGTCCGTTTTAGCAAATTGATAACAATTGGAGATGATCACTATGTTTACTGTAGTAATAATCGCAATTTATTTCACAAATTGCACAACACGATAATGACGGCTATTCCAGTTCATTATGCGAAGATGATAAGATAAATAGATAGTAAACAAAGATATATGGAAATGTTTCTTTTACATTTATTTTTGAATAACAACTATTATCTTGAACTCAAAAAGTCAAGACAAATACCAATTCCTTGTTATATTATATGCTTAAATAAATTCTAATTATGTAACTGTAGGCAACACATTAATATTTCTGTATTAAATTACAAAGTTGTTTCTACAAAATTAAAACAAAGCATACATTTATCCTGTTAAAAGGTTCCCTAGGGTCCACGTAGTCGATGTCACGGGCGGCCACTAGTTTGTAAATAAAATAAATTAAGAACTGTTTTTACTGTCTTAAGTTTTAATAAAAGTAAAATTGAGTATATTTAATAACTGCTTAAAATGTTTTACGCCTAGCACTTGAAATACATATTACAAAAATAAGGAAATAAAATGTAATTGATTATACTGGGTAATTAATGTATAAATAGGTAAAAAAACTTACAATTTATTAAATGCGACCAATGACGACAACAACTGAAGAAATAACTTGAATTCCAAACGCACTTATAAAAATTCCATTAAAGACTGCACCAGAAATAGAAACTTGTGTTTTAACTAATTACTGAATTAACAAATTATTAATTAATTGTGTTAATAATCATTTACTGTTTAATTCACTGCATATCACAACCATGTACCGTCACGCGCTATCGAAATTTGACTAAAAGCATTCACGTAAATTTTTCCTTATATAATATAATTTGTCGGGAATAATCATTACGTGTTCTCGTGTGACACGGTGTTGAAGAAATGTTGACCAAAGTCCGAAAATATAAGACTAGATTAACAAGTGTCCTTGTTGATAGCTCAGGAAGAGTACAAGCAATTAAAAAGATGTGACCATTTTTGCAACGGTCACTGTAGTAATAACGAACGAACAAAAAAATATATGTTTAACAACGAATAGGAATAGGAATGAATTTGTAAATTTTTCTCGGATATTTTTATTCATTTAGAAAGAAACGGTCAGGCAATAATACAATATGTGCAATTTTTAAAGAAAATCTAAAATAGACCGATAGTTCCATTTACAGTCGGCTCATGAAAATGTTATCTTGATAGGCAAAAATCGTAAAGTGAGCTCCAATTTTGTAGTTTCTATAAGCTGTGCCGACCAATAATAAACCTTTAAACTACAATTTAAAAACTTAGATCTCAAGTTCATTGATTGACAGTTTTCTTAAATTAGAAATATTTTAATGTAGTCAATAATTTCGATATTTTTTACTATGAACATTTCTTCCAGCCTTGTACGCCTTCTTAAATACAACTTTTAAAATTGATTCATGAACTGATATATCAATAATAACATTTCATACAAATACAAAAATATTTATGGGATTCGAGATGGGATTTGCACGAGGCGGATGAGAGAAAGACAAACGATCACGGAGGCAAAATAAATCAGAGGGGTTGTAAAGAAATTAAAGAATACTTAGGACATAAAAAAGAAGACAGATGATTTTAACATTTAAATTTTTGATCACCCATCCAATGACCGCCGACCAACGAACCGAATAGCAAAAGTTGCTTAAGCAATCACAAGCCAAAGCATTACGCCACTGCGGAAACGCCAATACGTACTTATTTATCTTATAAGTATAACAATATTATAATAATCTTGAATTTGTTTCCTAAAAACTGTAGACAGTGATACAGTATACAATGCGATTGTACAACAAAAGCGATTAAATTCAAAGCGCATGCGGTACAAAACGAAGTACATTTTACTCTTTGCCATATTTCTCGAGTGAGGTTGCCGCTTCTTTTCTACATAACTAACTATGTACATATAGGGTTGCCAGGTCGTCTAATCTAATAGCCGGATAAACCAGCCAGTTTGGCCGGACATTTGGGTAAAAAAGCCGGACACCCTAAATTAAAAAGATTTTTTCTGAGTGATAATACAACAATTTTTTTACGCAATTACGTAAAACTAGGCTTTTTTTGAACATTTACCATAAAACTTCATAAATTCTAATGAAATAAAATAAAATTGAAAAACCAACCAGTTTTCTTTATTACTACTAATCATTCATTAATATTACCATTCCCGAAAGGAAAACACAAACTTAAAATTAAGAAAACAAAATTGAACAAAACAATACCACAGAATATATAATAGTACAATACTTCTTACGATTGTTAACGTATTTTCTTACGCAACATACCTACGTTAACAATCGAGGAGTGAACGCCACTGACTGAACTGACCACGTGGGTGAGTGAGTTGTAAATGTAAAAGCCTAACAAAAGCCGGACGGGCCGGACACCGTTTAATTTGGCCGGACACTCAATCATAAAGCCTACCTATGTCCGGCTTTAGCCGGACGCCTGGCAACCCTATGTACATACAATTTAACTAAATTAGTCGCAGTGTAGTATTAAAGGTAATTTAATAAAGATTCTAGCACTATATGGCCCTTCTTAATTATTCGCATTTGTATTAGATTTTGTTTTTCAGCAAACAGTATATAAAAGCTATAAAAAGGACATACAGTGCCCAAAAGCTAGATAAATTAATGTTAATTAATTATCTATTAAAAGTTTTACTAGATTGTTTTGACAACTGAATAAAAAATATTACGCATGATTGATTGTGTACAAAACCAATACACTCTTATTTTGGATCAAATTTACTTACGATGTTGATGATGTATGTTTTTCACACATTCACCGGTCCGCTAAAAGGATCAATTAGTGGCAACATAACATACTTTACGTGCTAGAATGCTGAATTATTGTTCCTTTGATGAACGAAACGTCGATAATAGACGAAACATGATTTGTATGAAATACAAAAAGAAAAAAAAAACAATAAAAGCATAAAAAACGCATCAATCATATCGTTGATCATGATAATAGCAGTAAAAGTATTTTTCTCGAACTTGCTCGGAAATTGCTTCATTATAAAAAATCTTTTTTTAAAACACATTTTCAAAACGGACTAAATTACTTATTACAAAAAAATCGGACTTAAAACATTAAAACGGACTAGTAAAATAAGACTAAAAAGTAAAAAATAAATCCTTCTGTAAATATTTTATAACCCTATACCTAACCTACACCCGATTCTGGGCCATGATGCGCATTAAGCATATACTTATATCTAAAAAAAAGGATATAAAAAATGGTTTCATAATAAACAATAAATTATTAAAACTAATGTGGCGTTAAAATGTTATAAATAAAATAGTATCTCAACATATAATATCGTGTCAATTTATTGTCTATGTCTTCTCAATATATAATAAAACCATCTTTGCTAATCATCCCAGTTTACTGATACTAACTTGACAGTACTATCTCAGTCTTTGGTCAGATTTAGATTATTAGTCTGTGTCTTAATCTGTGCTTATTCTTCTGAGCTGTGGTCAGACAGACAGAAGCAATTTTACTCTTTAGACAGAAGACAGAAATTAATTTACTCTCTCTTTGCTTTTTGATTAATGATTACTCTTTGTTGAAATGCGCATGAAGCATAAGAATAAATATTGTTTATTCTTATTGGATCGGAGATAGAATAATGTATTATTTACTCAAATCCTAAACTTAGTACCTAGTATTCAATATCCTAATGAATAATAGTGAGTAAACAAATTCTCCCTCTCTTCCTCATGGACAAACTAACGTGTGTTACGTCGTGACCCGGCCACGGTGCCAAAGTTATAAAAATAATAAAGAAACTCATATACCCACAAACAGCCACAAACATACATGAACCCTGAACACACTACACTCTTTGTTTTTTGGGCAGTCCTGTAATAAAAGAATAACAAAAACCCATTGTTTTATTTCCAACACACCCTATACTTTTGTCTTTTAGTGAATCGATTGTTGATTGATCATGAAATTCGTGTATGTATGTATGACATTATTTACCAACTACTAACTAGTTAATCTGTGACAAACTCATGTCATGTCCAAAGGCGTCATAGATATAGTATATTAAAAAGGGGTAGATAACAAAATGTCATATAATACGAAAATGTCAAACAATTATAACCTCAAAACGGTTCCTTGACATTGAGATTTCTCCTTTTTCCCGCATTATATTTTAATGATATTCTCCCCACACAATCACTAGAAAATTACTATAGTATAATGGTAATTTCATCAAAGCGCATCATGGCCTAGCTTGTATAGATAAATCGGCATCATCCTTTTAAACCTAAAAACCTGGGGCGCAAGCGGTAGGTAAGTAACCAGTTTTACCACGCAGGATTGCAGTTGTAACAATTTGAATTGTCATTTTCAAATTGTAACAACTTCATGTGACTTTTAACAGGAATTAAACGTTTGGTGTTTTGATTAATTTGTTTCCTCGCAAATTAGAAAAAAAGTACTACAAGTTTCAACCGAAATAGCAATTATTGGCCTCGATTAGTTAAAAATTCCTGGACTTCGCCTCGTCCTTCCAATATTACTCGGCCGACAATATCTCTATTGCAAGCCTCGCCTCGACAGTAATGTACTAGAAATAAAACACTTTTTACGGATTACATTGGTCCCGTGACCACGGCCGGCGGCCCCTGGAAAGGACGTGTCGGAACGTCGGAAACCCAAAACAACCAACTAATCAAAACTTTCTTCTAAAATAACATCTGAATTAACCAATATACCCGCTGTAGTCCGTAAAAAGTGTTATATTCCTAATGAACTGTACGCGCGGAAGCCTTAGAAGTAAATGTACTAGGTACTAATGTGACAGTGACAGATAGATCTCCGGTCCGGGTATAAGCTTCTTGGGTCCGCAGCATATATAGAGCATATGACGCAGACTAAATCTATTTTAAAATGTCAGAGTCACAGATTTTTTTATTGTTTTGTGTGATCGAATCACAGCGTCAACAAACCGGTCCCGACGGAAGACCAACGCTGGTCGCAGGCCAGCATTATGCTGAGTTTGGGACCGTTTTGTGACAAAGAGTAGTTTAAGTTTTATTGTATGTATTATTGTCTGTCTCAAATAAATTATTTTTCTTTCTTTCTTTCTTACTATTATTTCATTGTATTGCACATCGACCATTTCGACCGAGTAAGCGTGAAGCGCGAGCGAAACGTCGCCGTTTCTGCTTAGGAAAAAATGCTTTCGTATGCAACTGTCCGGCCTACAGTTCACATTTCTCAACTGGTTCTCGTGAAATTTTGTGAATTTTGTGAACAGGGGTATTTATATGAATTTTTTTTGTCGATAGAGTTATCAACATTTTTCATAATGGTGGAAATATTAATATTTCAGCCATTTAAAATAATTATCAAAAATGTCGTAAACGCGAGATCAGCTTACACAGCCATTAATAATATCCCCACTAATAGGATCTTAAACATAGAAAAATTTTCGCTGCGCTAATAGGATACAGGCCATCCTACGTATTAACCCACCACGCGAGGCACTGTCCCTTGTGAGTGGACCAATCCCGACTGCAGATGCAGCCGGGATGGCTTAGGCACGACGACGGCTTAGCGTGCCTTTCGAAACACGGAGGAGTTTCAGATATTATTAAATTTTTGGGCACCCATCCTATGACCGGCCGTTATGAAAGTTGATAAACTTCCGCAATCGCAGGACAAACATGCTAACAGCTGTGCCATCGAGATCATCTCCATTTACAACGCAGAAAACGTATAACTTTTACAAAACGAACGTTTAATTTTAACTTGTTTTTTTTCGGTTAACTTTGTCTAAGTAAGTATTTTAACTACATATAATTACGCTCTGGCGATAAAAAAAATACAGTTGCTCGAAAATGTGTGCGTTCGGAGACAATACAGCGGCAGCGTGCGCAAAGTTGATTTTACTACACGCCCCGTGTGTTTTTGTAAACTTCTAATTCAATCCTATTAAACTCGTTACAATTTTTAGCCCTCGCCTCTTCGAGCAGCAACAAAGGCTTCGTTTTTCACGAAGAAGCCCGTCTTACTCTAAGCCTCGCCTCAACTCGTTTTAAAAGGGTAAAAACCTCCTTACCAACCTTGTATCATAAACTACTTACTATTATTATGTCATTTTTGTTTAAATCGCTTACTACATAATGAAAAAAAAGGTTGTAAGTTACGTAGGTTTTTTTTTTCTCGAAAAATTTGTCCTAGCCTTTTTAACCTAACATTATGTCTCTATAAATAATTTTGATTTAGTTAAAAATTTGAAGATTTTCTGGTTGTAACTGATGTCAATCAAAATAAAATTTGTTATTTTAATTTAACTATTTAATTATTCATTCGTTTAGAATTTTAGATGATAAAATATTTGAAAATGAAGGTCTTGTTTCTGCGAAATCTAGTCATGTCTATGGGTAATGTTCTTTTCTTTACAAGGGTATTCAGTTAGGTAGTAGGTAGGTATATCTAGAATTAAATTAGTATACTTTAGCAATTGAGCACTTTGCATGGTCAATGATCGTGCGGTAGTTTCCAAACAGACTATAAATGGACGTCAAGAAACGAGAAAAACAAAGTGAATAAAAAGGAACTACAAAAATCCATCAACTGTGGGTTTCATATTCTTTCAGTATTCAGACATTAGACGAAAAGATAATGAAAAAAAGTCTGATGTTCGTTACCATAGATTTTGGCTAAAAAAGCGGCCAGTACTTAACAAAAAAAAAAGTTCACTTACTGGCAGGCTGAAGAGGGTTAATACCTTTCACTTTTTACAATCGGAATTAACGAGAAGTTTTATCAGATTCACGGCTTCCTATCACGCGGATAGCTCGCTACGGTCACGCGTAGTAGTATTCTGCGAATCCACCCGGTGTGAACTTTTGACCGCGATGCGCGGGAGTGGCGTGATCGGCTCACTCTGCGCAATTTGCATCGCTCACTGTATTCATGATCTAATCGCCATTGTGTGAACTCACCACTCAATTGACATTTACGTATAAACTCTTTCTGTTTGTGTCATGTTATCAGTGAGGGAACTCTTTAGAATTCCAGACATCTTGGGTCCCAAACTTAGCACAGATATTTTAAGGACGTAAAATAAAATAAATAATGTAGAAAAGTTACCACGATTAGGGCACTATTGCTTATTTATATCGCAAATATTTGACCTTTCTGGGATTAGAATCCGCAACCGTCGGTGTACGTGGGTACGGTATTCGACAGTCTGGCACCGCTACACCGTCAATATTTATATACACCGTCATTTTGTAGTCGTTTTAATTAACTTAAGGGTGTGTTGTACCAATGAAACTATACATTTTTGCCCAAGAAACATGGGTCAAAAAACGACAATAAATTTTGATCCTCCCATACTATTATAACTAGACAGCTAAAACATTGTATTTGTATGGGAAAGTCAAAAATTTTTGTCGTTTTTCGACCCATGTTTCTTTTGCAAAAATGTTTATTTTCATTAGTAGAACACTCCCTTAAGTTAACTAAAACGACTACAAAATGACGGTGTATAATAGAGTGAACTTTTCATCTGATTCCAAACTGAGTAACGTAACTAAATGTCGTTATAACGTAGTATTACAGCACTTAGTTTTGCTTTGGATACATAAAGCGGCCTCCGATGCGTCTACAGAGGCTTGATGGATCAAAATATCACAGACTCACAGCATTACAATAAATTTAATAATTCAGTGCTCTCCCGTCGCGTCCCTCTGTCTGTCTGTCTGAACCCGATAAACTTCAAAAACTCGAACGTGTTTTCATACGGTTTTTACTTATGGCAGCAGGTCGTTGGTTTGGGTCGCTAGTTAGAACATAAAATACGACTTTAATTACCTACAACATACCTAAAACACAATAATTGTAGCAGGGGCTTTAAAGTTTAATGTTTTAATGGTGATATGTTGTTTCGCAACTACCTTTTATTTAAGTTGCCTTAATTAAGGACATTATGTTGATTAATTACCCCATCAGCATCATTAACTAATATTTCCTAAGAGTTAGTATAAGTCGTCTACAAATTATTATTGTCTTGTCTAACCGCATTTACAAGGAAATAAGTTAAAGTCATTTTAATATTCTTGTAAACCTCTTTAAAATCCTTAATTAGCTTAACTTTTTTTTGTTTTAAGTACAAGTCGTACCTACGGAAAACGACATTAGAAGTATTATTCACATTTAAGGCCTGGGCACACCGTTTGCGTAGACACGCGCGTGGTCACGCGCGTAGTTACGCACGTAACCCCCTGACATACCGGGTTACGCATACGTCTACGCAGCACGCAACGCAACCTGTCCCTTGCGTGACCAGCCGCTGTAGCAGCCATGTTTGCGACTCTTGTGCGCGATGTCAGACGAAGATTGAGTAAATGGTCAATTTTTCGCACTAATTCAATTAGTTTTTCTTTAATATCGTTATTCAGTATTTAAAAACAAAATAAAACACCACTTACTACCGGTAGTACCGGTACTGTTTTTAAACAAATACAAATGAATGCATAGTCACGCGCGTGGTTATGCGCGTAGTGACGCGCAGCAAAGCTACGTGCGTGTTCGAATTTGTTCGGTGTGACGTCCAATAGGGAATGCCATTCCAACGTCATCAATGCGTTCCGCTCTGCGTAGGTACGCAGCCTGTTTGTCTCATAGCACAGTAGCCCGTAGTGCATTTAAATTACCAAAAAGGTTACCGTTCGCCGTTGTGATATAGTTATGTATTACGAAATTATAGATACTTTAACCCAAGTTTTACAGATCGCAACCCGCCGTAACCTATATTTGTATAAGGTCAGAGCGGGGAAGACCATCTCAGTCCATCTAAAACCCGATTCTAGCATAGTAGCGCAATCTGGTTATTAGTCCCATAAACAAAATTTCATAACGGTTCTACATCTCTATAACAGATGTCACTACGAGGCCTTTAACATTCATAGATGCCATTTTAATTTGGGACCATTTTTTCACTCACCGCGTGAGGTAAGGTGTCTTAGACTAAACATTTCCACTTACTATGTCAAAATCGAATACTATGTCGAATAATAATTTTGTGATTTGTTATGCTTATGACATCAGGCTAAAATAATTTATATAAGTTTTAAAGAAGCTTACATTAATGATCTCAAAACATAAAATGTTGATTTCATTATTTTATAAATACGTGATACAAATAACTGAATTTTTATAGAAACGTGTGCCTTAAAGATTAAAATTATTTATAAAATATAAGTTTGAATGAGTCTCTAGGGTTGTTACTTTAGTTCTTACATACTAAAAAACGAATTAATTCTGGGTTATTTTTTTAATCTTCTCATGATTTTAAAATAATTTGTCTGAATGTGACAAATCATAAATTTCACCACAAAAATATACCGTTGAAAAATATTAGAGGGATAGGTATCTACACAATCTAAAATGTTTAGAACCCCTGAACTCTATTCTGTGACGGTCTTACCCCTGAAAATGTTAAATGCCAATTATTCGAATCAAACCCTTAATTAGAGATAAAATAAAGTTTTACATGCCATAATAACACAATGGAGAAATACATAGTAATAAAAGATACGTCTAAACGTCTTATTTTTTAAAATATTGCTAGTAGACGGACTTGCCCCAAATTGCGGGGGAAGACCGGCTGCGTCTGCGTTTTTAAAAAAACCATTGTTTTGTTTAGAAATTGTATCGTAATACTGTTTTATCTAGTTGTACTTTGTAGTTTTTGAATTGCTCTATCTTCCTATTTATGAGGAATAGTGATCAGTTTATAAATTTATGAGATATGCCAAAAACTTTTCAACTTATCAAATTATATGCCGGTCTTCCCCGCTCTGACCTTATCTCCAAAAATGTTATTTTTTTTATTTTTCGAGATTTACTTCATGGTTTAGCTATTGTCGTGTTCTACAGATTGTTTGATTGCCACAGATAAAAAAGTAAGACTGTAAAAAGTAGCCATACACAGATTTAAGACCAGGTAAAGTCCATCCATTTTCATCTGGTCTTAAATCTGTGTATTGTCACTTTCCATAGTCTTACTATTATCAGTGGCAATCAAACAAAGCTGTAGAACACGACAATAGCTAAACCATGAGGTAAACCTCGAAAAATAAAAAAAATATCATTTTTGGAGACATACAAATACACCGTCATTTTGTAGTCATTTTAATTAACTTAAGGGAGTGCTCTACTAATGAAAATAATCATTTTTGCCAAAGAAACATGGGTCGAAAAACGGCAAAAATTTTGGACTTTCCCATACAAATACAATGTTTTAGCTGTGTAGTTAGTATGGGAGGACCAACATTTTTTGTCGTTTTTTGACCCATGTTTCTTGGGCAAATTTTTTTAGTTTCATTGGTACAATACACCCTTAAGTTAATTAAAACGACTACAAAATGACGGTGTATAGGTTACGGCTGGTTGCGATCTGTAAAACGGGTTAAAGTAACTATAATTTCGTAATAAATAACTATATCACAACGGCGAACGGTAACCTTTTTGGTAATGAAGCTGAATGCGTAGGGTTACGCATCGGTCTACGTGCACGCGTACGTTACGCAAGCAACAGTAACATACCTATTATGATTCAATAAACGATTTCACACTGAAGAATTTTAATCTTAAAATTGACCTATGACAATGTTTTTGTAGATACAAATGTTTATAGATAGGTATTATATAAGAGATAAAAAATACATAGGTAACTCCAATATGTTTTTTCTGCTTTTCTCCGAGAATCTAACTAAATCGTGACCACAGAACCCTCGTATCTATAGAAGAGTATGTGCAATTTTCAAATGCTTACATGCAATTTATTATATATTAGAGAAAATCCTTAGGGAACCTCTACGTCTCCTTTCTCTAATATGCACGCGGAGGAAGTTGAGTGCGGAAGCTAGTTTATTACAATAATTGGTGTAATAGTTGGACTTCAAAATAAATGTTATTTTCGCAATCGCCATCCCATAAAACCTCAAGAACGATATCCATATCAATTTTGATGGTTCCTTACCTCATTTGCCACCTAAGGTTGTACTATGTATTCTGTGCCTAAGGGGTTGATTTTCAAAATCACAAAATAATTGTTTGCCTATTTTTGTAGACGTGCTCCTGCGAAGTTTAAAGTTATAATTTCGATTTTATATTCATTTTCTATACAAAATTATAACCCCATTTTCACCCCTTTAGGGGTTAAATTATGTCCACCGTGTTGGAAATCAAAATAAATGTCATTTTCGCAATCACTATCCCATAAAACCTCAAGAACGACATCCATATAAATTTTTGTGTTTACTTACCCTATTTACCCCCTAAGGGGTTGATTTTCAAAATCACAAAATAATTTTTTGCTTATTTATTTTTAGACGTGCTCCTACGAAGTTTAAAGTTGTAATGTCTATTTTTATTCTTTATCCATACAAAATTTGCACCCCAGTTTCAGCCTTTTAGGAGTTAAATCATTTCCACCGCATTGGACTTCAAAATAAATGTCATTTTCGTAATCACCATCCCATAAAACCTCAAGAACGACATCCATATCGATTTTTATGTTTTCGTACCCCATTGACACCCTAAGGGGTTGATTTTCAAAATCTCAAAAAATAATTTGTTTGCCTATTTATTTTTAGACGTGCTCCTACGAAGTTTAAAGTTGTAATGTCTATTTTTTATTCTTTTTCCATATACAATGTGAACCGTTTTTTCACCCCTTTAGGGGTTAAATCATGGCCACCGTGTTGGACTTCAAAATAAATGTCATTTTCGCAATCTTCATCCCGAAAAACCCCAATAACGACATCCATAAACATTTTTAGGTTTATTTACCCCCTTTCACCCCCATATCAACCCCATAGGGGTCAAAATGCTAACAATAACAATATACGTTGCGTTAGATTTCCATCCATAAGCCTAAATAATAAATTTAGTGATTTTTACTTCGAAAATGAAGGATTTTCTATACACAACTTCATCCCTCTTTTCACCCCTTCGAGAGTAGAATTTTTAAAAACGCTGAGACACGTGTATATTAATTTTCAATCATCAGCCTAAACACAAAATTTGAAGACCCTAGCTTCGAAACTGAGGGACTTTCATACAAACTTTGGACCCCCGTTTCACCCCCTTGGGGGGTGAGTTTTGAAAATCCTTTCTTAGTGCACCCCTAGCCCTCAATAGGAACCTATTTGCTAAATTTGGTGTCTCTAGACCCAGCGGTTTGGGCTGTGCGTTGATATGTCAGTCACCAATCAGTTTCTTCTTTTATATATTAAGACTAGCTTCTGCCCGCGACTTCGTCCGCGTGGATATTAGACGAAATCCTTTTAAGGAACCTTCAACCAGGATCCGGCCAGCCATTTTTACGCGATTAGGCGAGTCCCCATCAAGCGCGCTGCCTCGCGAGGCAAGACATTTGCCGCGTGTGGCGGGCCTCACACAAGGCTTCCAGTTCCCGTTCCCGCTCCCGCTCCCGCTCCCGTTCCCCGTTCCCGTTCCGTTCTCGTCCCGTTTGCGTTCCCGTCCCGTAAACGTCCCGTAAGCGTCCCGTACACCTTCCGTTTTCGTTCCCGTTCCCATCCCGTTCCCATCCTGTTCTCGTTCCTGTTCCCGTCCCGTTACATTCCCGTTCCGTTCCCGTTCCGTTCACGTTTCGTTCCCGTTCCCATTCCCGTTCCGTTCCCGCTGCGTTCCCGTCCCGTAAACGTCCCCTAACCGTCCCGTACGCCTTACGTTCCCGTTCTTGTTCCCGTTCCGTTCCCGTCCGGTTCTTGTTCCCGTTCCCGTTCCCATCCTGTTCTATTCCCGTTCCGTTCCCGTTTCATTCCAGTTTCGTTCCCGTTCCGTTCCCGTTACGTTCCTGTTTCATTCCCGTTTCGTTCCGTTCCCGTTCCGTTCCCGTCCGATCCCGTCCCGTACTCGTCCCGTACCCCTTCCGTTCCCGTTCCCGTCCCGTTCTAGTTCCCGTTACCGTCTCGTTTCCGATCCGTTCCGTTCCATTCCATTCCGTTTCGTTCCGTTCCGTTCCGTTCCGTTCCGTTCCGTTTCGTTCCGTTACGTTCCGTTCCGTTCTGTTCCGTTCCGTTCCGTTCCGTTCTGTTCCGTTCCGTTCCGTCCCGTCCCGTCCCGTTCCGTTCCGTTCCGTTCCGCTCCGCTCCGTTCCGTTCCGTTCCGCTCCGCTCCCTGGATGTGCATGTGCATTCCCGTTCCCGCTCCCTGGATGTGCATGTCCAGGTCCAGGTCCATATGTGTCATGTCCACCGCGTTGGACTTCAAAATAAATCTCATTTTCGCAATCACCATCCCATAAAACCTCAAGAACGACATCCATATCGATTTTTATGTTACTCACCCCACTTACCCCCTAAGGGGTTGATTTTCAAAATATCAAAATATATATTTGCCTATTTATTTTTAAATGTGCTCCTACGAAGTTTAAAGTTGTAATGTCTATTTTATATTATTTTTCCATACAAAATTTGGACCCCATTTTCACCCCTTTAGGGATTAATCATGTCCACCGTGGTTGGACTTCAAAATAAATGTAATTTTTGCAATCGTCATCCCACAAAACCCCGATAACGACATCCATATCTATTTTTAGGTTTTTTTTAACCCTTTTCACCCCCATTGCATCCCCTTTGGAGTTGAAATCCTAACAAAAACAATAAACGTTGCTTTAGATTTCTATCCATAAGCCTAAATTATAAATTTAGCGATTTTTACTTCGAAAATGAAGGATTTTCTTTAATACACAACTTCATCCCCCTTTTGACCCCTTCGGGGGTAGAATTTTGAAAAACGCTGAGACCCGTATTTATTAATTTTCAATCGTCAGCCTAAACACAAAATTTTAAGATTCTAGCTTCAAAACTGAGGGACTTTCATACAAACTTTCATCCCTTATTTCATCCCCTTAGGGATGGAATTTTCAAAAATCCTTCCTTAGTGGATGCCTACACTGTATAAAGTATATGTGTGCAAAATTTCAAGTCTCTAGGTCCAGCGGTTTGGGCTGTGCGTTGATAGATCAGTCAGTCAGTCAGTCAGTCATTCAGTTTACGATTTTATATATTAAGATTAATCTTTGATGCACATTGCACCAAAACTGCACTAAAGCTGCATTTTAAACACATTTGCTCTTAAACTGAGACTTCTCACATCACTTTTAGGGCAATAAACCGAGCTATAACACACACACACACACACATATTATACACTAGTGCGTAATAGAATCATTCCTAGACAGTTAAATTAGTAGGTACCTACCATAGTGCAAGTTATATGTGAGTAAATAGAGCATTCCCAATACAGTATTTTTTTAGTAACAACAAAGAGGTTTTATGCCGCTGAAAATTCATCCTACATTTTTAGAATAAATAAATGTGTAAGTCCTTAATTAAAACAACCAAATATGTATTATTATAAAATTTATTACAGTTTAACGCTTGACCCAGCGATTGCGGTGGTTAAGCAACTTTCGCAAGGGTTGGTCATGGGATGGTTGACCAAAATGTATAATCTTGAGCTCGTTTACGTTGAAACGTTGGTCCCGGCTGCATTTGCAGTCGTTAACATCCACCAATCCGCGTTGGGCCCGCATGGTGGGGCCCGCATGGTGGGGGCGCGTTGGGCCCGCATCCTTCTTATGTATACGTAAGGCCGCGCCATCGAGCTCCCCAACACTATGGTGACCTACCTTGCTGTTAAGTAATCAATGGAATTGGGAATATTTCTACAAACTTCTAATTTTTTGACCGATTAATCGAAAAACGGCTAATAACTTCGCACAGAACACTTTCTCAAAGAATTCAAATGATTTAAAATTTGGAAATAATAAAAAACGCACAAATAATCTACAATCTAAAGTGTGAAAATGTATTTGCCTACCTGCTCTTTTTACACAAAACACAAGTTATCGGATGACGGCGTTGCAAAGGACTGCGATCATAAATTTCTCTCTATGGCGTTATGTACTGTTAAAACTGAAAACAATAATGCTTAGGTATAAATAAATAATATAGTACCAGCGCTTAGGTCCGAAACACACTCGCCACTTGGCCCGAGGTACAGGCAGAATTCTGAAAAACTCACAACGAACGAATGTGCAGTACAAAGACGAATTTATAATTAAATTGTCTTTGAATTAATTAGGCAAATAAAAAAAAACTTTGTTCTGTGTGCAAATCTGTTTTGCATAAAAACACTGTAAACAACCTGACATACATATTTTTTTTTTTTTATACTTAAGCACCTACCTAAATACTAAATGTCAAAAGATTTTATTCGTGTTTTGGTATTTTCGTTTAACGGATATTTTAAAAGTTAGCTAAATAACTACCACGATTACTGAACATTTCGAGTTCCATTAACTATTGGACTAAGGAAGAGTTACTATGTAGAGTAACGAAATCCCTCTAGCTAGTGTGATAATTATAAAAAATCAAACCAAATACCAACTAATTACCAAAGTACTTTCAATAAAACCGCGCTAGTATCCGTTAAAAAGTGTTTTTTTTCACGTCTAGTGAGCACGTAAGCTTGAGAAGTGAATATTATTAAATGTTACGCGCGTAGTGAAGTGACACGCAGCAAAGATACGTGCGTATTCGGTGTGACGACTTATAGAACCTTCGACCAGGATCCGACCAGCCGTTTTTACGCGATTAGGCGGGTCTCCACCAAGCGCGCTGCCTCGCGAGGTAAGACGTTTGCTGCGTGTGGCGGGCCTCGCACGAGGCTGCTCGCTTGGTGGGGACCCGCCGTAATTTAGCAGCGTTGAACTTTGTCTATGAAAACAATATGGCGCGCCGTATTGTTTACATAGAAAATGTTCTACGCCGCTAAATTACGGCCGTAATATGACGGTACCGTCATCCTAGGAAAAGGGGTTGATTTTCAATATCACAAAATATATGTTTGCCAATTTATTTTTAGACGTGCTCCTACGATGTTTAAAGTTGTAATTTCTATTATATATTCTTTTTAACACGTTTTAATTAAGTAGGTTGCTTTCGCGTTTGTTTGTTTGTGTGTTTCTCCACAAAGTTTGCGAACGATTTTATCCTAGCTTCCCGATGAGCTGGAGACTTGAAACTTTGAACATAGGTCAGAACAGAAAGGCAATGCAATATTATGGTGTCATTGAGCTGATCTGATGATGAAGCCGGAAGAAAGCCACAGGAACTCTATGATGGAACCATACAACCCCATCGTGTTTGGGCTCGTTATCATCGTCTTGACGAGTAATCTAATGGGAGACGAGGTCCAGGGTCTGATGATGAAGCCGAAAGGCCATGCCATAGGAACCCAATATTGAAACCGTGCAACCCCATCAAATTTGGGCTCGTTTGAATCGTCTTGACGAGTTCTTTGTTAGGAAATAGTTTCCAGGGTCTAATGATGGAGCCGGAGGAAGGACACAGGAACTATTTAATGAAACCACGCTACCCCATCGAGATTGGGCTCGTTTGAATCGTCTTGGCGAGTATTTTGTTGGTGAAATGGTGTCCGAGGATCTGATGATGGAGCCGGAGGAAAGCCATAGAAACTCTATGATGAAACCATAAAACCCCATCGTGTTTGGGCACGTTAGCATCGTCTTGACGAGTACTCTAATGGGAGACGAGGTCCAGGGTCTGATGATGAAGCTGAAAGTCCATGCCTTAGGAACTCAATATTGAAACCATGCAACCCCATCGAGTTTGGGCTCGTTTGAATCATATTGACGAGTACTTTGTTAGAAAATAGTTTCCAGGGTCTGATGATGGAGCCGGAAGAAGGCCACTGGGACTCTGTAATAAAACCATGCAACCCCATCGAGTTTAGGGCTCGTTTGAATCGTCTTGACGAGTGCTCCGATAGGAGAAGGTATATTTTTAGTCTTAGCTCGTTAACTAAAAAGCAGAAAATAAAAATTTACTGAAAAAAAAACTTTTTTTAATAACACGTTTTTAAAACAGACTAAATTATTACAAAAAAATCGGACTAAAAACATTAAAACGGACTAGTAAAACAGACTAAAAAGAAATAAATATTTTTTTCTGTAAATATTTTTAACCCTATACCTACAGAAATTTTAAATCTAAAAACGTGGGGCGCATTTTGTAAAATGTATCATCCATATTGTCTTTAAGTACTTTGTGTCTGTAGGTATAAATATTTACAGAAAAAATATTTTTTACTTTTTAGTCTGTTTTTACTAGTCCGTTTTAATGTTTTTAGTCCGATTTTTTTGTAATTATTTAGTCTGTTTTAAAATCGTGTTTTTAAAAAAGTTTTTTTTTCAGTAAATTTCCATACAAAATTTGGACCCCATTTTTACTCCTTTAGGGGTTAAATTATGTCCACGGTATTGGAGATCAAAATAAATGTCATTTTCGCAATCGTCACCCCAGAAAACCCTAATAACAATATCCATATCTATTTTTAAGTTTTTTTTACCCCGTTTTAACCACATTTCATCCCCATATGGGTTGAAATACTACCAATAACAATATACGTTGCGTTATATTTCCATCCATAAGCCTAAATTATAAATTTTGTGATTTTTACTTCGAGAATGAAGGATTTTCTTCTATACACAACTTCATCCCCCTTTTCACCCCTTCGGGAGTTGAATTTTGAGACACGCAATTATTGATTTTTAATCATCAGCCAAACACAAAATTTGGAGATCCTAGCTTAAAAACTGAGGGACTTTCATACAAATTTTCATCCCTTATTTCATCCCCTTAGGGATGGAATTTTCAAAAATCCTTAGTGGATGCCTACACTGTATAAGGTATCTGTGTGCAAAATTTCAAGTCACTAGGTCCAGCGGTTTGGGCTGTGCGTTGAAATCTCAAGTGGCAAGCGCATGGTAAGAGAAAAAACGGGACCCTATTATTAAGACTCCGCTGTCCGTCTGTCTATCTGTCTGTCACAAGGCTTTATCTCATGAACCATGATAGCTAGATAGTTGAAATTTTCACAGATGATATATTTCTGTTGCCGCTATAACAAGAAATACTAAAAACAGAATAAAATAAATATTTGAGGGGGGCTCCTATACTACAAACTTGATTTTTTTGCCGTTTTTTGGTAGGGAACCCTTCGTGCGCGAGTTTGACTCGCATTTGGCCGGTTTTTCATATTTTATATTCTATCACAATATCACTCACATCATTTGAACGACCGTGTTCGCAAATTCTGCAGAGTAGAATAGCACCAACCGCCAATCAAGAAAAATCATTACAACGAAATAACTATACATCTATACTTATATATATATATAAAAATAAATCCAATTTCGCGTGGCGGCTGGACCGATTTCGCTAATTCTTTTTTTGTTGTGTTTGTTATTATCAGGACATAAGTAGTTGTTATGAAAGAAAAAATTAAGAAAATTGCGCGGAAAATAAGAAAATTTAAGAATACTTAACCACCATATAAAATTATTTTGGACAATATAAACTTTTTTTCTCATCATAAAGACCATAAAGGCTGCAATATCGTCAAAGAGGATGTAATGAAACAGATGCTTCGGTCGGAGTTATTTTATTGATGAAATACAGTTTATTATTTCTTACAAAAAGGATCTACGAAAACTGAATTTCTTAGTGCTCATCACGGTTAGTTCAGAGCCATCACGCCTAATATTAAATTGGTAAGTTTGGATAGAATAACATACACGTTACCTACTAACATCAAGTGATCTTTCTCTTATATAAAAGTGAATGGGTGACTGACATATCAACGCACAGCCCAAACCGCTGGGTCTAGAGACTTGAAACTTTGTACAAAGATACTTTATACAGTGTAGGCATCCACTAAGAAAGGATTTTTGGAAATTCCATTCCTAGGGGATGAAAAAAGAGATGAAAGTTTGTATGAAAGTCCCTCAGTTTTGAAGCTAGGATCTCACAATTTTGTATTTAGGCTGACGATTGAAAATTAATAAATACGTGTCTCAGCGTTTTTCAAAATTCTACCCCCGAAGGAGGATGAAGTTGTGTATAGAAGAAAATTCTTCATTTTCGAAGTTTAAATCGCTAAATTTATAATTTAGGTTTATGGATGGGAATCTAACGCAACGTATATTGTTTTTGTTAGTATTTTAACTCCTATGGGGGTGAAAAGGGGTAAAAAACCTAAAAATAGATATAGATGTCGTTATCGAGGTTTTGTGGGATGACGATTACAAAAATGACATTTATTTTGAAGTCCAACACGGTGGACATGATTTAACCCCTGAAGGGGTGAAAATGGGGTTAAAATTTTGTATGGAAAAATAATATAAAATAGACATTACAACTTTAAACTTCGTAAGAGCACGTCTAAAAATAAAGAGGCAAATATATATTTTGTTATTTTGAAAATCAATCCCTAAGGGGGTAAATGGGGTAAGTAAACATAAAAATCGATATAGATGTCTTAATTGGGGTTTTCTGGGATGACGATTGCAAAAAATACATTAATTTTTAAGTCCAACACGATGGACATGATTTAACGCCTAAAGGGGTGAAAATGGGGTTCAAATTTTGTATGGAAAAATAATATAAAATGAACGGGAACGGGAACGGGAACGGGAACGGGAACGGGAACGGTACCTACTAATATCTTTGAACTGAACCCAACTTTTCATTAATTATACCAATTCGAATTCAATATTCATAACTGTCGGGTCAGCTAGGATTTAATAAAATTCTGAAAAATATAAAAACTAGTAAGTACATATATTAGTTTTGAACTATTTTTTAACCGACTTCATCAAAAGGAGGAGGTTCTCAATTCGATTGTACTTTTTTTTATCGTTGTTCGCGCGTATCTTCGTCATGAATTTTACGCATAATGACACATTTTGATTTCGCAAAATGACACACACGCGAAATGACACCATTTATGGAGCGATTTTGATGATTCTTTTTTTGTTAGATTGAGTATTCTTGCGAGATGGTCCCATTTTTTTACCATTGAAAATGGTTGTCAAATGCAAATCGCCTGAGACGTATTTTAGGTCATAGTTCCGAGGATTTTAGGAGGATCGAGATGAGAATAGTACCTAAAGTTGAGGAATTTGTTGATACACGTGTGAACGTTTGAATTTTGAAAATGGGCTGGTAACTTTTTTGAAATTTCGAAAAATTCGGGTTTTTTTTGGGGGGTGTTTGTTTACTAAATTGTAAATATTTCGAGAAAAAAACCGACTTAAGATAAAATGAAAAAAGGGTCCTAGGTTATTAGTTTAGGTACAAAATAGCGAAAGTTTTTTGAAAATCGGTTTATAATTGTGACCTTTAGATTTGGAATTGTAGAAAAATGGGTATTTCGGTACATAAAAAGTGATGTAGTTTCTATGATTATTGACCGATCGTCATGGTAAAGGTATTGAAAGATGCGGAAGCAGACGAGAAGTGCATTAGTTGATTTTTGTGAATCGGTTAATAATATTTCAGCCGCGTCGAAGCAGTCAGGGGCACTTTTGTGACACGAGGCGCAGCCGAGTGTCACAATCGATCGTAAAAATAAAAAGGTACCTAGTATACCTTAGAAAAATTATAGGATTTTGCTTTTGATTTGATTTAGTTTTTTCGTATTTTTTTGTATAAATTTTCAATGCTCCGATTCTTGCGGGAACTGCGAAATCTGTGTTTTTTTTTTAAATCGGTTCAGTAGTTTTCAAGTAATCCTGAAAATACTATGATTTTGTATTAACTACCTTGACGACTTTGTTATGTATGAACCGAATTAGATGAAGTTTTTTGTATTGGAAAAGGGATACCTTTAGTGTAGTCTTTTTAACCGATTTTAAAAAAAAATAAGGTTCTCAGTTTGAACTGTATGTAAGTATGTGTGTTTCTCCGCGATTATCTCATTTTTGGCTGAGCCAATTTTTCTAACTAATAATATACATACACTACCTAATAGGTACAGAAGGTAAATATACATACACTACATAATAGGTACAGAAGGTACTTACCTACACTAAAAATCAAAAAGTAAAAAATTGTTTAAAAAAACAAAAAACCGACTTCAAAAAACCTGCCTCTAAAAAGCAAGCAATAATATTCAAATCATTAGATACGCATTATCATCGTTATAATAACGTCTATTGAAGTCGGGTGGGGCTGTTAGAATAAAAAAGGAAGTTGTTCTTCCCGTACGTACGTACGGCAATTATGTATTCTGTGCGTACGGTACGTTCATACTCCACCCGACTTCAATAGACGTTATTATAACGATGATAATGCGTATCTAATGATTTGAATATTATTTCTTGCTTTTTAGAGGCAGGTTTTTTGAAGTCGGTTTTTTGTTTTTTAAACAATTTTTTGTAGGTATGCGACTAGTATAGTATTATATTATCTGTGGTATGCGTGGTATGTGGTAATCTGGATAACGCCTAAAGTGGCCACTTTAGGCGTTAATCCAGATGAGCTTTGAATTAAAATTACTCATTGGAAATTAGGCATCTTGGGTGGTTGTAGTAGTAATCAAAGTACGTATCTAATGACCTAGTCATCATAGTGATAACGGAGTCATGACCTCATAATCACGTGCTTTCTCACGTGGTCAACATAATCTATTTATTATGTAGAAAAGTACCCGTCATGTGCGAAGAAACTGATTATCACTCATTTTTTTATTTGTCAACAATTTTATCAAACTGTGGTTGAAGGTGTTATAAGATTATATACTGAGACCTATGTAAAATTACTTATACATTACATATAAGTAACATGAACTGTTTGTATGTAGCAGCGTCTGTAGCTCTCTGGGGTTCCTTACCAGAATTAGTAGAAAGGAACCCTTATGGTGTGACTCAGTATGTCTGTCTGTCCGTCTCTTAAAGCTCGATATCTCTAGAACTACTAATGATTATCAACTTGGGAATAGGTTGAGATGACGTTTGGCCAACCGTTTTGCAAATAAGAAAGAAATAAAAATATTTTTCTTTACAATAGAAGTGGGTCTAATAAGGCATGTGGGGTATTATATGAAAAAGCGCTGTTTGCACAATCTGAAACATTTTTTAAGGCCGCAGATCTGAAAATTCAATAAGGTAGGTCGACTATCGAACTAATAGTAGGACCTATAGGCCTATTTTGAGCAAAGGCTGCAAAGGTGCCGAAACGTCGGGAAAATAAAAAATCAAACTTCGATTGATAAGGTTTGATAAGTCCATGACTTTGAAAAGAAGAAATACTTTTTTTCATAATTTATTTTGGTATCTTAAAAAGAAACTCCTTCAGGAATCTTTACACTATTTTTTTTCAAATTCTGCAAAAGAAAAAAAAAGACTTTTGGAAACAAAAAGCTCAAGCGACTTCTAACTTTTCTTAATGACCTTGTCGACCCTCTCGGCGACACACAGCTCATGATATCAAAACTCGTCGAATGAAGATGTGAATCGTTCCTATTCTCTAGGTTCAACCCACTGAGATTTTTTTCTCCTACCAAACATGAATAAATGTCTTGGCGGGCAAAGATTTTCATCAAGTCAAAAAGGTGGTGTCTGAAATGGGCCCTCATTTCAGTTACCAGTTTTCAGGCGATGAAAGCAAAAAATAATAGGTTAAAGAGGTAGGAACTCCGTTGGACTGAATACGCAGAGCTACAATAAGATTATGTAGACAAAAAAAAATATTCCGAGAAAAAAAGTGTTTCTTCATTACAAAGTCATGAAAACCGCGCTAGTATAGTTAATAAGTGTTTTATTTAGGTACCTAGGTACTTACTTTATTAAAACACAGTTAAAACCGGATTCTACTTTGATAATAGTGAAAAAAATCAATCAAAATTTTAAATGTGTTTGAAGCATTGGAACAATAACTTAAATTAATATTATTCGATGAAATTGAACTATTGATGATAGAAATTGCCCTAGGAAGGTCACTAACTAACTTCTTCAGTATCTCTGAATTTGATCTAAACTTTGTTCCCATATAAGTTAAGTATTTACAAAATTGACGTCATTCTTATCAGAAAATACTTACAATAGGGAATATGCATAAGTCACCGATTTTGATGAAATTGAGCTTGATCGCTGCGGACACTTATAAAAACATGATGGAACAGGAAAAAAAATAAAAAAAATGTATTATTTTAGTTTTATCACACGATGAAATCAGGGGAAAATAACGATTTATTTTTTCATTTTCGGATATAATGCACTTTACAGTCAGATAGAATATCGAATAAGAAATAATATTTTGTATGACACATATGTACTTAAACGCAAAATTTAGGGAGATAATTGAAGATTATTGGCTAACTCCATATTAAACGCGCCGAAACACACCTGAAACGTGATGTGTGACGTCACCGTTTTGTATGGAGCGTTTTCGGCGGGTGCTGCTGCGCGCTAACTTCAAGTAACTATATCACGAGAAAAAAACGCAAGAGAAAAGTTTTAATATTACAGTTAATTTTCTCACGCATTATACTTTTGATTAAGATAAAAAAAAATTTGATGCATATTCCCTATTGACTTAGAATCAACACGATTATAATAAAAATAAAAATAAATAAAAATAGTTTATTTGGCTTTAACGAAATACATTTTTATAAATAGTAAGGACCGATGCCAACTTTTAAGCCTCATTTGGCCTGTATATATCAGAAGGCACCGCTCTTCTATCAAACAGGGTTATCATAAAAACTTAAAATATAGAATTATAAAAACTCATTAAATATTACGTATTAGGAACTAATTTACAAGTATTATTATTATTTACTTTAATAACTTTAATAATAATCTAATAAGTCTTGCTTAAAGCTGTTATTTGCCAGAAACACCTCAGATCTCAAATAAATCTCTTTTAATTCGGTTAAACTAAACGCGTCTAGACGAGACTTAAGTAAACTCCATCAAAGTGGTTGGTGATGTTTATTTAGTTCCATGACGTGAAAGAGGAGGTTTACAGCAATTTAATTAAAATGTGCACAGATAGCTTTACATACGAAAATTCTATATCGGTACTTGTAACTGTCGAACGTACGAAAATTCTATAGGTATAATATATTTTTTAGTTTTAAATTTTCATGGTTATTAACGTTATTAGAATAAACTACTTATATCGGGATTTACAAACAGGTAAGTAAGTACATGGTGTAAATCCCGATATAGGGGGGGGGGGGGGGGGAATTTGTACTCTGTTTGGTTGGTGGTAGGGCTTATTCTTAAGTACTTAAGTAGTTAGAGGTAAGATAGCCGTTCCTCAGTGGAGAAAATTCCCTAATTTCTTTAAATCCTACTAATATTATAAATGTGAAAGTTTGTGGGTTTGGATGTTTAGATGTTTGGATATTTTTTCCTTAATCACGCAAAAACTAGTAAAGGGATTTGGTTGAAATTTGGCACACAGATAGTAGATAGCCTAGATTAAAACATAGGTACTTTTTATCCCGATATTCCCACGGGAACGGGAACGCCGCAGGTGATACCGGGGGCGGCCGCTAGTACCTAATATAAGTAAGTGCACTTGATACTTTTGAAGTTGGTTGGATGTGCACTTAATTAAACAATGTTCTCGGCTACCTTGAGGGCATTTCCTAGTCAAAAGATGTTTAGTTAACTAAGCATCTTAAGTAGGCGTTAATTTATTATCAAAAAAACTGACTAGGCAGCGATCCTTGGTCTCAACAACGGAGTCGTGACCTACAAATGAGAGAATATAATTGTCAACCATTATGTTACTCGTATGAGTACACAAAGGGTCTAAATTTAGATGCATTTGGTACCTATATAAATCAGCCGAATTATTCTACAGCATCAAACAACGAACAGCTTCGAAAATGGTAAGTTTATAATAGTTTAATTTTGATTCCTATCTTAAATTTAAAGATTTTCTGACAAAACTCATCATCATACAATTCATATAGCTCTAACTACTGAATGAGTTGGGCTGAAACTATTTGGTGTGCCGAACAAACAGGCATAAATACCTAGTTACCAAATTCCTACGGGAAATCGAATTCCCTGCGAACGAAGTCGCTGTCGGAGGCTTAAATGTCTTAAATGTTCTCTTCTCTACTTTTTTCAATTTTTCTATTACCTTCCTATAGTTTGGCTATTATATGGGAAATTTTGGATTTTCCAAGTGGTCTAGCCATTTATCTATTTTGTAAACAATAGAGAAAATACCCGTAAAAAAACAAAACAAAATAAATAAGTAGGTAGGTACTAACAAATTATTTCTAACTAGGTAGGTAAGTAACTCTTGTTTACTCAAATCGCCCCCGAGCGTTTTTGATATGGACACGGGCAAATAGAAAAAGGTTTTTCTGTACAATTTCTGTTATTTGATAAAAAAAAACAAAAACGTAAGTAAGTGCCTATACATTACTGTCGTATAAAATTAAAGTCAAACAATTTGATTATATATAGATATAGAACCTTGTCGCTTTACCTATGGGCCAATAATCACCACCAACCGAACCGCCGATATTTAAAAATGAGACACGGAAGTTTTCTTATTATGCATCTAATATTCTTTTAATAAGATTATTAATATACTTAATTGAAAAAATATTAGAAAAAAATCGACCCACCCGTAGCAGCTCAGACGGGACTGCTACGGGTGATAGGTCGATTTTTTCTAATATTTTTCAATTATTGACCGAGCGAGCACGAAGTGCGAGCGAAGCGTCTCTGCTTCAGCTTGGGCAAAAATTCTTTCGTATGTCTGTATGTTCTCTTCTACAGGTCGCATTTCTCAACCGATTCTCGTGAAAATTTGTAAGTAGGTTCGAAAATTATACGGAATTTTTTGTCGAGCCATATTTTTTTAATTATTCAAAATGGCGCAGATATGTTAAAAAAACAGGTTTTTCGGCTTTCCAGCGCTGTCTGTTCTCCTCTACAGGTCGCATTTCTCAACCAATTCTCGTGAAATTTTTTGAGCAGGTTTGAAAATGAAATAGATTTTTTTTGTCACGCCACTTTTTCGATTTTTTTCAAAATGGCGGAGATATGTAAAAAAAACATATTGCAGTCCAGCTTTCCGGCTCTGTCTTTTCTCCTCTACAGGTCGCATTTCTTAACCAAATTTCGTGAAATTTTGTGGGCAGGTTCGAAAATCATATAGATTTTTTCAAGTTGAGACAGTTTTTCTAAATTTTTTGTAACGGCGGAGATATGTAAGAAAAATGTATTTCAGTCCGGCTTTCTGACGCTGGATGTTCTCCTCTACAGGTCGCATTTCTCAACTAATTCTCGTGCAATTTTGTGAGCAGGTTCGAAAATAATATAGAATTTTTTTGTCACGCCAGTTTTTTGAAATTTTTCAAAATGACGGAGAAATGTTAAAAATACATATTTCAGTCCGGCTTTCCAGTGCTGTATGTTTTCCTCTACAGATCGCATTTCTCAACCGATTCTCGTAAAAATTTGTAAGCAGGTTTGAAAATTGTATAGATTTCTTATGTCAAGCCAGTTTTTCATTTTTTTTTTAAATGGCGGAGATAATGTAAAAAAAACAAATTTCAGTCCGTATTTCCGGCGCTGTCTGTTCTCCTCTACAGGTCGCATTTCTCAACCGATCTCAGTGAAATTTTGTGAGCAGGTTTGATAAATATATATATTTTTTTTTGTCGACACAGTTTTTCGAAATTTGTTAAAATGACGGAGATATGTAAAAAACCATATTTCATTCCAGCTTTCCGGCTGTTTGATCTCCTCTACAAGTCGCATTTCTCAACAGATTCTGGTGAAATTTTGTTAGTAGGTTCGATAATTATATATAACTGTTCAGTCAAGCCAATTTTTCCAAATCAATAAAAAAATACTCACCCATTTTGAAAAATGATCAAAATTAGAAGCACCATCTAGCTGCAATACTCACGTACCTACTGTGTGCTTTGAAAACTTCATGGCGACTTTTTTTTTTTGCGAGGTCTACAGCTCACGGAGCCACTAGTAATAATAATCTTAATATAAAAATAGCATTGTAATTGCATAAAATCAAAAAGTTTATAAAATTCATTTAATAACTCTTGAATAGGTAGGTACGTAAATACCTGCCAGGTACTTTCTATCAGTTTTGAAACGGTTTTATTACGAAAGTAACCAATTTTGAAACATAAGTCTATGGGGTAGCACTGTAGGTAGGTACTCCCAAAACTTTCGATGCACTAGGTAGATACCTACCTACTAATAAAAAAAGTTCTTTGATTGATTGGGAAATCTTTTTTTACGAGGACGCTATTTTCTGCTTCCCGGAACTAAATGTAGGTAGGTATTAAAATAGCTCCATTCTCAGATTTTCATTTCCACTTTCCTAGAACATACCTAGTTACATATTTTTTACGAATGTAGGATCACCAGATCTGACAATGAGATTGCATGACTTTTTCTCTGACTTTCCAGCAAATTTCCTGACCTTTTTTACACCTACAAATCCAAGAATCTGCATTCTTCATTTAGTTGACGTTTGATAATTTCTTTCTCACCAAAATGATTAACAAATCACCTATGTGTTTTCATTAAGTAGGTACTTACACTTCTTGGGATTTCAAAAATTCCTGACAACTACAGTTTGTACCTGTTTTCCTGACAGATGCCTAAATTTCCTGTCAAGTCAGGAAAATTCCTGTCATTTAGTAAACCTATAAACGTATGGGAAATTAAATAGCACTCCCTAGTTTCACGGGAACAAAGACAGGCTTAGTTCTGTAAGGGCACTACCTCCCACCTAGGGTTACCATCCGTCCGGATTAGTCCGGACATGTCCGGTCTTTTAGACTATTGTCCGGACTTTGTCCGGTTTTGTAATTTATGTCCGGCTTTTTAAGATTGGGCGGTGTAATAATATGTTGGGAAAGAAAAGTCCCAAAATGTAAGGAGTCTGGATCTGTCTAGAACTGTCCGGACTTTTCTTGTCCTGTCCGGCTTTTTGTCAGGACTTTTCAAATTTCTCAATGGTAACCCTACTCCCACCCCACATTATACCTACAAGTATTTGGAAATAGCTTTATAAAGCCGAATATGGTAGATAGGGACTATCAAAATAAACAACTATTACCTACTATGCGTCCAATTCTGAAATAGCGAAAAAAAAATCAGCAGTAAAATTAATAACGAAAATATCAAAATGTATGAAACGGATAATTTTTTATCGCAATTTCAGAGTTGTTCCATAGTAAAAATTGTTCAGTTAGATGGTCCCTTTCTACCATAAGTATTAGGCCGTCCGCTGCCTTAAGCGGGATCCCGCCGCGGGTACACGGCGCGGGAATATAGATTGCTGGTTTTTGACGGACAGATGCTTGCGCAGTGCATGAGTAAGCTCTAATCTATGTCGCCCCGCGCGCGTGTCCCGCTCAAGGCAGCGGAGGGCCTTAGGCTTTATAAGGCTATTTCCAAACACCCTGTATACAATAGGGAATATGCATCAATTTTTTTTTTAATCTTAATCAAAAGTATAATGCGTGAGAAAGTTAACTGTAATATTAAAACTTTTCTCTTGCGTTTTTTTCTCGTGATATAGTTACTTGAAGTTAGCGCGCAGCAGCACCCGCCGAAAACGCTCCATACAAAACGGTGACGTCACACATCACGTTTCAGGTGTGTTTCGGCGCGTTTAATATGGAGATAGCCAATAATCTTCAATTATTTCCCTAAATTTTGCGTTTAAGTACATAGTGTCATACAAACTATTGTTTCTTATTCGATATTCTATCTGACTGTAAAGTGTATTATATCCGAAAATGAAAAAAAAATATCGTTATTTTCCCCTGATTTCATCGTGTGATAAAACTAGGATTATACTATTTTTTTATTTTTTTTCCTGTTCCGTCATGTTTTTATAAGTGTCCGCAGCGATCAAGCTCAAATTCATCAAAATCGGTGACTTATGCATATTCCCTATTGGGTGTTTGGTAATCCTTACTAATATTATAAATGCGAAAGTCCGTTTGTTTGTGTAGGTATTTGTTTGTTACGCCTTCACGTCTTAACTACTGAACCAATCATCTTGAAATTTTGCATACACGTTCTCAGGGGTACAGATAAATAGGTACCTTTTATCCAGAAAAAAAGTAGGTACCTACTGTTCCCGAGGGATAGCAAAAAACTTTCAACGCAGACTAAGTCGCGGGCGGTCACTCCTAGCCATAAAAAGCCGTATAAATACGTAGATATATGGTATACCATACATATGGTAGATAGGGTACCATACATAGGTATAAGGCTGGCCCCAGACCTACCGGTTCCGTTTCTTTGCTTTGCTGTGCTACCTTGCTTGAAAGACCGCCGGCCAACCAGGGTAATTTACAATCTATCGCATTTTGGGACTAGACTAAATTGGCAAGATAGCCATTAGCTTGGTTTTATCAAATGTCATCGCCTGGATTGCGAAGTAGGAAGCTTTTAGGAGATATGCCACCCTGAACATGGACTCCGATCGTTAAAAATAACTCGATCGCTTATTTATACAAGATGTTTGGTAAAGCCTTATAAAACTGAATATGGTAGATAGGGACCATAATAAAACTGAACAACTTTTACTATGGGACCAAATCTGAAATCGCGAAAAAAAATGAACTGTTTCATACATTTTGATAATTTCGTTATTAATTTTTGTATAAAACAGCAGTTTTTTTTTTAAACGAAAACTAAAACTTCTCATCGCACCCCAGACGACGATATTTGATAACACCAAACTAATGGCTATCTTGCCAATGTGGTCAGGTCAAAATATGCGATAGATTGAAAATGAGCCTCTTGGCCGGCGGTCCATGGTAGAACAGCAAAGCAAAGAAATGAAACCGGTAGGTCTGGGGCCAGCCTAACTCCGGAAAATTATTATAAATCCTGAAAACCACCACATGCCTAAGTTATTTTGTTTATTTATTTGTACGGAACAATGTAAAATGACAACGCAAATAGACTATTATTATTCGACAATCAATACTATTAATGGAGAAAAGCAAAACAATTTGGGTCAGGGTTGCCACTATGCAGTTTATCTAAAGAAAGACTTTTTTTTCAGCGAATTTGTGGTTTATAGGATTTATAATAATTTTCCGGGGTTGTACAATATTCTACCATATTATCTACCATATTCGGCTTTATAAGGCTATCAACGGTTTAATGTGGCTCTGACACTGTAGCGGTGGAACGGTGAACGTTGTGGGTGGCGGAATATTTTAAGTGTGGTTACTACCAATAGTGGTAACGGGCAAATGTTGTGGAGAAAAACTGTCTGCCGGTTGACACTACACGTGGCGAAATCATGTATTGTATGCTAATTCGAATTAAGGACACTGTTTAATTTTACACATTTGAGATGATTAACCGATGACTTATTTTTACAGGTTTCCTGTTTGCCTCTGATGGTTTTGTTGGCGGTTGCCGCTGGAACGATGGCGAGCCGGGAAGCTAGATCTCCAGGTCAGTTTTGTCGAAGGATTTTTTTTTATTATTTACGTATGGGACGTGTAATACCTAACTTTAATTTGTCAAAAAAGTACAACCGTCTTTTGAATAATATGAGAGACTTAGAATAATTACACCTAGAAGCCGTGTCCTCGTATGTAAAGTGAGGCAACTAATAGATTCAGATTCAGATTTATATCCTTCATACGTTACCTAATTGTAACTAAAATCTAATAATTTATTTAAACTTTGCATAAGAAAATACAATTGGCGGACTTAATGCCTTAAGGCATTCTCTAACAGTCGACCGGAAAGGGTGTTAAAGAAAGAAATCGTGGCGGCAAAAAAAAAAAAAAAAAGATAACTAAGTTACAAATTACAATATCCGTTAATCATAAATAAGGATCAATATAAACATACATAACAATACATACATAAATAATCCTAATTGCTATAATATTAATATATTATATGAATATTATATAATAATATACTTACATATATAATACATACACATAAGATAGTATAGCATAGGTCTGATTTGATGAACTTAAAGTATGGAACTCAGGTAGTGTTCACGAACCAGTCTTTTGAATACGAACTTACTTGGGGCACTTCGAATATTCAGGGGTAATGCGTTCCAGAGTCGTATAGCCGAAAGGGTGAAAGAGTCGGAGACGAAGCCAGAAGAATGGACAGGAGTAAGCAAGAGAAGGTTGCTACTAGAACGAAGGTCACGTAGATGAGAGTCACCCAGAAACTGAAATCTAGATTTCAAGTATTCCGGGGTATGTGGATCGAATAAGATGTTGAAAAGCGTACAAACAACTCTCAGGTTCCTACGCTCGCGAATAGGAAGCCATTTGAGTTGCTGACGATAGTGAGAGATATGGTCGTATTTACGTAGTCCATATATGAAACGAATGCAATTATTAAGAAGTCGATCCAACTTATTGAGAAGGTTTTCGTTGAGGTTAGAGCTGCAAACATCAGCGTAATCGATAATAGGTAAGACCAGAGCCTGTATGAGCGCAATCTTGGTGCTGGACGGGAGAAAGTACTTAAACCTGTAGAGAGACCTAAGCGCATTTGTAACTTTTAGGGAAACTTGATTGGTATGCTCTCTCCAAGAGAGACTAGCATCGATTGTCAGACCAAGGTCCTTCACCTGCTTCATTAGTTACAATAATATAGTAACTAGTCTCTTTAAGGTAGGGAAATTGAAACTGATTTGTACTTATTAGGTATGATTATGTAATAATGGACAATAAAAATCTGAAAACGGCGCCATTTTGGCTGTTTTAGTTGCCTCACTTTGGCACAGTGGGCTTTGTAGGGAATTATCGTTCTAGGTGTTATTATTCTAAGTTGAGAGAAAAATATGAGGGTTTGGAAGTTTGGATTTTTAGATGATGGATGTTTGTTACTCAATCGCCCAAAAACGGCTGAAGGTATTTGGATGGTCACACAGATAGTTTACAGCCTGGATTAAAACATAGGATACTTTTTATCCCGGTCAACGGTTCCCTAGGGATTTTCCAAATGTTCGCGTGGACGTAGTCGCGGGCAAAAGCTAGTAAGTACTTATATGTAAGTACAGTCAGTGGCACGAATCATGAAAATTTTTCAGCGGAGTGGGGATAAGTTCGCGCATGTGCTCTTGTGAGCGACCAATGGCGCGCGCCCCTCTCCCGCCGCCCGCGCCCCTCACCGCAACGCATACCCAAAATACGCGTTCCGCGCAATCCCCACCCGATTTCATGATTCGTGCCACTGACTGTATTTTAATATTTTTGGGACAAGACAGAACAGTCTTTTTTAACACCATTGTTGACTCGGGTTGTTAATTTTTGCGTCGTTTCTATGTGTTCCTAAATAAGGTAGTTTTCAGGGTTCCGTACATCAAAAGGAAAAAAAACCGGAACCCTTATAGGATTACTTTGTTGTTCGTTTGTCTGTCTGTCTGTAAAGACTCTTTATCACGGAAACGCGTGGAGGTATCGAGTTGAAGTTAAAATCATATAGGTACTATGGGCAACAGCGACGCTTAACCAGTTTGCAACAAAATTCGTGTGCGCGCGTATCGCCCCTGCACGAACTAAACGTATGGTTGTGACGGCGCGGCGTGCAAGCGATTTTGACCTTAGCAGTGGTTAAGCGTCGCTGTTGCCCATGGTACTCAGGCTTTACAGTCCCTTGAAGCTGTGAAAAAATTAAACTTCAAGTTAATAAAAAAAAAGGTACGGTACGGCCGTTTATGACACAAAAAAAAAACGCCTATCTCAAGGGAATAAAATTTCATAGCGTACTACTCGTTGACCAAGAACTTTAAAATTTGGCAAGTAACTTTGTCTTATACTAAAAATACAGGGAAAAATCTGAAAACTATGCATTTGTTATCAAATCATAAAAATATAGCCGTTTTTCCGTCCGTCTATCAAGACCCATTATCTCGGGAACGCGTGGAATTATCGAGTTGAAATTAAAACTATATAGGTACTCAAGTCTACAAGTCTATTTGCAGCTGCCGAAACGTCGGAAAATCAAAAATCAAACCAAATACCAACTAATTACCAAAGTACTTTCAATAAAACCGCGCTAGTATCCGTTAAAAAGTCTTTTATTTCATGTCTAGTGAGGCGTAAGCTTGAGAAGTGAATACCTACCTCTCAAGGGAATCAAAATTTATAGGGTAACGACTAACTACCCTTTCCGTTGACCAAGATCTATGTTTGGCTATATACCTATATTGAACTATGAAGTAAGTAATATCGTCTTATACTACAAGACACTACAACTACAGGGAAAACTTTACATTTGTAGTTAAATTATGAAAAAAAAATCGGGAAAATCTCGGAAAGAAACTGCGAGACTCGATTTGTAGGCGAGTCCAATTCGCACTTGTCCAGTTTTTTAATAATGTGGTAATACCTATGCTTAGGTGGGTACCCATTTTTATTATTTCCGATGATTTTTACGTTGCAATTTTGAAAAATCTTCGACTTATGTTCAAGAAGTCTAAAAAAATCCTCTTTGATTTCCTTAGCTCTTTATTCTAAATGGAGAGGTGTGGTGTGAGTGCGAGATACTCACAACCACAGAACAGATTTAGCACAAACAAAACTTATTAATTTTAATATTATTCTTTATTATTATCATTTTAATATACCTACTCTTTATTGCACTCATAAAAACCTTAGAGCAACACAGGCTTCCGTACCGGCCCGTGTTGCTCTAAGATAAAGCTAAATAAATACAGCTAAACAAAAATAAATTGAGATAGGTATGTACACAAAATAGGACTTCTCTAAAAGTGATCTCTTTGCAGCCAACCTGAGACATGTTCGAGATTTCAATATTAAGCGCGACGTCATATGAAGTGACTATTATGTTGTAGGTGGTTGGCAAGGCAGCAGCGGTGGTTTTGATGGGGGTCTACCATCAGTCGCAGCAGCTCGTTCTTCTCAAGGAGGTTGGGGAGGTTCCAGTTCCGGAAGAAGCGGCGGTGGATCTTGGGGTGGGTCCGGATTTGGACGAAGTGGAGGTGGATCATGGGGTGGGTCCGGGTTCGACAGAAGCGGAGGCGGGTCGGGTTGGGGTGGCGCTGGTTTAGGACGTAGCTCCGGTGGGGCCAGTTGGGGTGGGTCTAGTGGGCTCGGCAGGAGTTCCGGTGGATGGGGTGGATCAAACGCACTCGGACGAAGTGGATCTTCGGGGTGGGATAATTCTGGATTCGGCGCCAGATCATCTGGGTGGTAACCAGTTAATATGAACGCTGCCCCCCTAGCATGACCATCGTCACACGATTTATATCGCGTGATATAGCGTTTTTTCGACGCTCAACTGACAAAATCCATTTTCCCAGTTAAACGTGATAAATCGCTATCGCGTTTCGGTGGTCATGCTAGGACTGGACTACTTATATGATATTGATATCTTTTTCTATGTTGTAATCTAAGCTTGCTTGGGCTGTATGTTTTATAATGACGATAGTAAATTAAATGAGTTGCATATATAATTTCGTGTTGTTAATAAGTTTGAGTACCTACCTATTAGATATAAGACAGGCTTACTTACAAAAAAAATAAGTTGGTAGAAGTCGGGCTACTACCGTTAGTTTCTTTCGTGTTTTCGATGATTTCTAAATCTACAGTTTTAAATTCACACAGTCACAATCATAATAAATATTAGGTCTTTACCTATGAAATTGCCGATATGTTGTCACATACTTACGGATAAAATAATGACTTCTGTGTATTCTTCTATTAAAATATTCAACAACTATCTACTTGATATTATATGTTAGTACTTAATTAGGACCGTGATAGTCAACTATTAGTAAATATAAAGTCCTTATTTTAGCTTTCAATGCATTAAAAAAGTTCTTGAAAGTGTCTCTTTTTGTGAGCATATAAAAGGGAGACCGGAGGGGCTGTAACTTAGGCAAAACTAATTTTTCCGCTTATCGTAAATTGAATAAGTTTAAAGTTAGGTTCAATGGTTCAAACATTAGTACCTACCTAAATAAAAGTTTGTTACATGAGTGTTCACGGTTGTTAAACGATCAAACAAAATGCTAGTATGAAAAATGCAAATTCTTGAAAATTCTCAATACAAATCGGCAATTTCATAAATGGTTGATGGTATAAATTTGTTTCATTATATATGTTAGCGGCAATATGTATATATTCCGGCATTGTATACAATGCCTTTAACGATCAGGCAATGTATTAAATATTATTCATTTTACACTTTTCCTAGGCATTCTATACAAAACTTGATGCGCAGCCGGCAATGTGTGTAAAAGACGAGAGAGAGACGTCGTTTCTGGCGCTTCGCCGGCCGCTGCCGTGGCACGCTCGCTCCGCTCGTTCGTCTCGCGAGTTTTTGATCGCTATATTAACCTACCTAACCTAATTAACTCTTCAAGACTTTTGTCATAGCGGGGGCTTGGCCCCCGAGCCCTCCTAGCGAGCCCCCCCTGTTCTCCCGCTTTTTTGTCTACCCCTTTTATGTAATAATACTTTATCGAGCCCCCCTAGACCCCACCCCGAATCCCTCTCGAACCCAACCCACCCCGAGTCCCCTACTAGCCCACCCTAAGTCCCCCTCAAGCCCACCCCTAGCTCCGATCGGGCCTACTCCGAACCCCTGTAGAGCCCACCCAAGCCCCCCTCGGGCCCACTTATCCCACCCCGAGCTACCCTCGAACCCACCCCGAGCCCCCCTCAAGTCCACTCCCTTTTTAAGTGATAACACTTTTTCGAGTCCCCTTGAGCCCACCCGAGTCCCCTAGAACCCACCCCGAACCCCTCTCGAACCCAACCCGTGCCCCCTTCGAGCCCCCTCGAGGCCACCCCGAGCCCACTCCAAGCCCCCTGCTTATTTACACATTTATGGTGGAGGCAGCAGGTATTCTATACAATACCTAGTCATTGTATACATTGCCTAGGTAATGTATGAAATCCTACTAATATTATAAATGTGAAAGTTTGTGGGTTTGGATGTTTGTTCCTCAATCGCGCAAAAGCTACCAAACGGATTTGGTTGGAATTTGGCACACATATAGTAGATAGCCTAGATTAAAACACAGAATACTTTTTAACCAGATATTCCCACGGGAACAAGAACCACGCGGTATGGTGGAGGCAGCAGGTATTCTATACAATACCTAGTCATTGAATACATTGCCTAGGTAATGTATGAAATCCTACTAATATTAGAAATGTGAAAGTTTGTGGGTTTGGATGTTTGTTCCTCAATCGCGCAAAAGCTACCAAACGGATTTGGTTGGAATTTGGCACACATATAGTAGATAGTCTAGATTAAAACACAGAATACTTTTTAACCAGATATTCCCACGGGAACAAGAACCACGCGGGTGAAACCGCGGGCGGCCGCTAGTAGTCAATAATATTCATTCTATTTCATACATTGCCTATAAGGCCCAGGCATTGTATATGATTAGAATAGCTTGTTTGTCGGTATTTTATACAAGATGCACTTCGGAGAGTGTGCGGAGGTTTGGCTTTGGTTAAAAAATAAAAGGTAATTAATTCCTCCAGCCCCATTCCACCATCGAAGTACTAGACGCAGATTAGCGTACCACCCTTATGTTGTTGATATTCCAACCATCCGCACAAAGCATTTTGCTAACACTTTTATAATGCGAACAGCTAAGGAGTGGAACAGCCTGCCTGCCGATGTGTTTCCTTACTGACTACCTATCTTAATGCATATTGAATTGTATGTTTTTCTTTTATTTTTATTTATTGTAACAGCCTAGACTGAATAACAAGTTCAAACTTTGAATTTAGCTTAAAATCTGTAAATTGATTAAGAAATTTGAAACTCATTAAGAAATGAGCTAATTCAATAATGTTATTTATTTGTTAATCTTTGTTAATATAAAGTCTGGAAACGATATACATATTTGTAAATATCGTTCCATCTGATTGATAAAGCTGACAAGTTTTTTGCGCCCATTTTTCTTGTCAGTTAAAAGACGTCATAATGGGTGGTAGGGTAAAAGAATTGATTTAAAAATGCTTATTATGTGAGCTTATTTAAATAAAATATATTTCACTTTCACTTTCACTTAGTTATAACTTGGGCCTTTTAAGGCGTAGAGTGAATAGGCTTTATCTAAGTGAGCATGCTCCATCGTAGTCCGCATCATCACTTAACACCAGGTGTGATTGTGGAGAAATGCTCTCTTATTTAAAAAAAAGAGGTTAAGCATCGCCATAGTACGTGGCACACCCGTTTAACTGGGCCAATGCAAAAATATTCCCTAGTACATTTGAAGGAAAAATTAATTGTTTTGCTTACTTACTCTGCAATCTATTTTATTCATGTTATACTTATCACCATTATTACAAATAAGCAAAATATTTTCAAAGTAGTTTAAAATTAAATACATATTAACCAAAATAATATTTATTAACAAACAACTTTTTTTACAATTTATACATTTTAACACTATTAAAGAATTAACGCGAAATCAATGTCAACACGTAATCATGTACTTATTCACACCACGTCTATTTTGTATTTCTTTAACATTTATTACTTAAAAAATGCCTATTAAGAGGATACCTCGTGGATTTTCATGGTTTTCAATTTAGATTTAGTCCTATTGATCCTACTACTATTGTTCTAATTTTGGAATATGTTAAAATAGACTAATAACAAAATTTTTTGATCAAGCTCAAAACATGAATGGAAACAATTTTCTCGATAGAAAAAAAATCCAAAGTTGATGCCTCTCATATCATTTTTGCAGTACTGTAAGCAAACGGACTCATAGTTTGAACTGAAATTATGTTAATAAGATAAGTAATAAATAGTTCCAACTTTTGATAAAACCAATTTTTTCAAAAATAATTAAGTTTTTTAATAAATCAACTATTTTCATAATGTCGCTTACGTTATTTTATTTCGGAATGCGTGCGCTATTGTTGTCCCTTTCTTTGCGCTGGGAAGCTATATTACTTTACCTCTTTGCACCGAAATTTCAGACGGCCGCGAGCCTTCCTTGAGGACAGACCTGTGCTTGAGCGCTCCAAAAATTTACTAGCCAAAACACGTAAAATGACAGTATACTGACAATGACAGTTTTAATTTCTCTCACATTTCAAAGACAAAGAGTCTCTAATACTTATCCAACCTATTTTTAGGAGATGAAAATTATCAACAGAACAAAACTTCCAAGAGTCGCCATTGCGTAACAAAACAATAAACTAATAAATATTGTGAAATAAAATTTCTTTCCCGACCCGTGGTACAACTTTTAACTTTTACAAGTTTCGATCGTGAACAAATATTATTATATTCACTTCTCAAGCTTACGCGCTCACTAGACATGAAATAAAAGACTTTTTAACGGATACTAGCGCGGTTTTATTGAAAGTACTTTGGTAATTAGTTGGTATTTGGTTTGATTTTTGATTTTCCCGACGTTTCGGCACCTTTGCAGCTGCCGTGGTCACGGGGGACTGAAGCTACTCGTGAGCCTACCCTCAAGCGATGAATTTTTTAAGACGTTCAGAAATTAATATTTTACAATTTTATTTATCTTTTTAATTGGTTTAAGTTGATTTTGTGATTTAATTAATGCTAAAGAGAGAGAATCTACTGAAACTACCACCATTTCACAAAATTGGGAGGCCCCTCCAAGAAAGAAATGGCGAAATAAAACTTGGAGAGGAAAGCCGACCTCCGTCTTTTATATTTATTAATTTATTTGCAAAAGGAACTAACTGTATCATTAGATCTTGCAGTGTGTGTATGGGGCTTCAGCTTGTGAATGATGGGGTCCCAAGCTGGTGGAATTTTCCAACCATCATCTCTATTGAAATTAGGATATTTATTTATTTCGATAGCCTCGCGGAGCATTCTAGGAATAAATCTACGTTCCTTAGCAAGGATTTGGGGTTTGTCAAATCTAATGTAATGGTTGGGCCCCTCAAATATTATTATTTTGCAGAATCATTAGTCTCTTTACGCGACAACGGCAAAGCAAAAAGAATAGCAATAATAATAAATAATCTCAAAACGAATACTTACGTCTCGCATTATTACGTTATTTATTTAGGCACGCATCATGCGCACGCTATAATAAGTAGGTATCTAACAAAGTGACATAAGCTGTTTTATAGATGAATAAATAATGAAAAATATTAGAAAAAATCGGCTCACCCGTAGCAACTTAGACGGGACCTAGATGACCATAAAACAATATTCTAGAGCCCATACCTACGTTTTATTTTAGCTTCAAATCTACCCAGTGGTGTCGCCACCAGTTCAACTTTAATAGCTTACAACTCGAAAACGTGACGTTTTAGGCGATTATGTCGTTAACAATTCTTGTTCGTATTGGTACTATAGGCCGACCGGTTAAATGGTGTGCGTTACCCCAGCAAAAAGTTGTGCTTTAGAGAGATGAGACCTTATCAGATAATTAGTGTGTCATGAGGAGAAATTTGTTTACTAATAGCAAAATTTGTGTGAATTGTAGTTTTAAGATATTTAAGAAAAACAGATTTTGCTGGGGTCACGTTCTAAACATTACCCTGGCAAAAAAAGCTGTTTCAGCCTGGAACCAAATACATGAATAGATAGCTTTTGTTGCATGGTAAATGTTAGCAAATAGCAAAAATTGTGTGTGTTATGGTTCTTGAGTTATTTAAGTTTTTGCTGGGGTAACGTTTTGGGATTTCCCAGATCTCGAAAACGGTTCAACGCAGAAGTTTGAAAAAAATACCACTAAGAGACCTTAATTTGTTTAAATTTGTTTAAACGTTAGTTTTTGATTTGGTTGTCGCAAACCAACGTAATTAAATAGTTTCTAAAAACAGAAAAAACGAATTTGCAAGTAAACTAGTACACTTATAATTAAATAAACAGCTGTAAAAAATAGCCGTGGTAGACTCTTATTACGTCAAGAATTTTAGGTTTTGTAACTTTACAGGATATAAAAATATAAACAAATTTGATAAATTTTAGACCGGTCGTGCTTTAGCGATCGAATACACAGTTTCCATAACATTAAGACACATGGCATACATTAAACAAATTTAAGTAATTCATTAACATTCCTTCCTGTTAATTTCAGCTTTCAATTACGCCTATCATGAAAGTTTTAACAAAAACAAACACACACAATTTTTGCTATTTGCTAACATTTACTATGCAACAAAAGCTATCTATTAATGTATTTGGTTCCAGGCTGAAACAACTTTTTTTGCCAGGGTAATGTTTAAAACGTGACCCCAGCAAAATCAGTTTTTCTCAAATATCTTAAAAACTACAATTCACACAAATTTTGCTATTAGTAAACAAATTTCTCCTCATGACACACTAATTATAAACTTTTAGATTTTTGCATTCACAATGCTATTTTTATATTAAGATGAATAAATAATGAAAAATATTAGAAAAAATATTTTTCATTATTACATATTATCACATACGGGTGAGCCGATTTTTTCTAATATTTTTCATTATTTATTCATCTTAACACACTAATTATCTGATAAGGTCTCATCTCTCTAAAGCACAACTTTTTGCTGGGGTAACGCACACGTTAAATGAGTCCTCGCCTGCGGGGCACAGAGGCGCGAGGGGAGACGAGAACGGGGGTTGTGAGAGGTGCGGGCGGCAGGCGTTCGTCGCCCGTCGCCCGCATCGCCCCCTACATACAATAATACAACACACGCGCAGAAAAAGAATGGGATTGAAAATGGCGGCTCACCACGCTTACCACAACAAGTGTGAATGAGAGAGCGATAGGTGTGGCGTATAGTGTGCGAGCGGGATGTGTTTATGAACGACGTCAAGTGCGTTGTACAATGTTGTATTTTCAGCCAACTACCTATATGTTTGAAACAAAACTCGACAGTAATGGATTCTCAAAGGAAATTGCTGGTGGCTAAAACTCGACAATAATGATATCCCATACAACTTTGCTGCGTCACCATCGGAGGAGCACGGCAACCTCGACTTTGTTCAAAGAAGGTTGTCAAAATAATTACCATATTACAAGCTTTTTTGAGTAAATTCAATAATCTTCATTTTAAACACAACATATTGCATAAAATCTGTTTAATTAAATTTAGCTCCTACGGGGGGGGGGGGGAGGGGGGGAATTATGTGTTTAAACCCAATGGTCGGGCTTAAACGCGTCTTTTGCCCATTTCTCTTTATGTGACATTTTGAATGGCCTATTTCTTTTATGTGGGTAGGCCAGATAAAAAAATGTGAGCAAAGGTGTGTGTTTCGCCGTGCCGAGCTGTGACGTCACTAAGGGTTTTTTACATTTAAATGAAATGTAAAAAACCCTTAGTGACGTCACATTCTCCATTTCTCCATAAATATTGCTTTAAAAATTCTAAAACTATTTTTCTCGCACTTCTGAAGGGCAAAACTAGAAACGATGGCGTCACATATTTTACGATTTATATCTAGTAATAATTATTGAATTGGAACTGACGAATTTAGGACCCCTCCACACGTCGTCGACCCCCTTAACGTGTGACGTAATTTATGGATGGCCCCAAATGGACCTCTGTCGCAAAAGTTACAAATCTGTTTTTCGCAAATGTATTGAAAAACGCCGAATGGTACAACTTTATTAATAATAATAGTATTTTTTTACAATTAATAAACTATTGTTAGGTATTTGTATTCATTTTCATTTTTCATTCAATTTGAAGATACCTAAATTATCAAAGAAAATGTTCTAAATACAATGTTTTGCGACTCCATCGTTTCTCTATTCTTCTTCTTTAAACTTTCGATGAAACCTCACAGGCATTTGGCGCGAAAATCAAACTTTACGATTGAAGGCGGAATGTCACTATGGGATACGAGGGGTGAGTGGGCGGAGCCTGTAAAAAAATTTTTTCACGAGGCGTCGTCTTAAATTAGCACTGTTTCAATAAATATTTCGCATTTAATTATATTCATGATCAGCCTTCTTTATTAAATTGGTTTAAGTCACTTAAAATTCACGACAAAAATAATGTTAAAATAAGTTCATTCAAAAATATACCTTATGTCTATGATTTTAAAGCTTTTGATGGTTCTTCAACCAGTCTAGAATAGGCGCTTGGTTGTGATCGGTCCATTTGATGTTGTTTTTGATGGTTTCTAACGCGCGCCGCCTCGCACCTTCACCGGCGCCTGCCTCGGGATATTCAGCAAAGAATGATTCCATCTATTAAAAGAAAGTATTCGTATTATGGCAAAATTTCAGGAACCAAATCGATTAAAGGTTACCTCGATACAGGCTTGCCTAGTGAGGAACCGGAAGATATTTAGTATTATTTAAGCTTTGTCTGCAAAAGTGTCTTAATCTTGTGTAAAACGTAGTTTAGTTTAGTTTATAAGTCTTTTGCTGAATTAATTTTTTTTTTTCATTTTTCAAAGATAAGGTAAAAAAATGTGAAACAACTGTTATTGTTCTAGTTTCCATCCAGGCCCATTAATCAATTCACAGATAGGGGTAGGCCAAATCCAGATTAGTTGCTATGTAACGCTTGATATTAGTAGTTGGGGAATTAGTGGCAGAAGGTCAAAATTTGTCATTAGATGAATTCACTTGGCACATATGTACCTTAGGTAAAACTGAGCTGATTCAGCCCGGTAGCCATCAGCCCCCCCTTGGCAGGTAGGGGGGGGTGGCATTTAAAGTTTCACACCGCCGCACTTCAGAAAAAAAGTCATATCTCCTTCAATATACCTACCACCTCGAGTGTGATATCATTTTATGATGAATCAAGGATGAGGAATTCATTTTTTAAACTTTAAATGTACAATGTCATAGAAAAAAGGTAAAATATTGACGATAGTTTAAAAATAAGTTTGCTATTTTTTTATTCAACAGTCAGTATCTATTAAAAATAATCATTTTGTGCAATGAAAGAAAATATTATCTTAAAGTACATTTATTCAGCTTTTTAAAAATATACACTTTATATATAGTTATCTTTGAATGTCTATCTGAAAAAAAATCGAACATGGTATGCGACGCTGTTTCCAAACATCCGCGATTGAAAGTTAAGTTGGTTTTTTCATACAAAATGTATTGAGTACAAACTTAACTTTGCGTTCGGCTGCCGCTTATGGTCTTACGATCTTATAGTCTCTTTTAACTATTTTATGTTTTGATGCATATTTAGTTCTTTTTGTAGCAGGCATGAGGAATTTATTTTTGGGACATTTAATGTATAGTTTCATTGAAAAAAAAATATGTTGACCAAAGTCAATTATGTATTCTGTGCCAAAGTGTCAAAAATCGGTTTACAATTGTTTTTGTTCAACAGTCGGGTATCTTTTAAAATGCTAATTTTATGCAAAGAAAAAAATACCACCTTAAAGGACATTTATTCAGCTTTAAACTAATACAAACTTTATATATAGTTATCATACAATTTCCATCTGAAAAAAAATCTAACATGGTATGCGACGGTGTTTCCAGATGTCTGCGATTGCAAGTTAAGTTGGTTTTTTCATACAACATGTATGGAATACAAACTTAACTTTGCGTTCGACTGCCGCTTATGTTCTTACGGTCATAAAGTCTCTCTCAACTATCTTACGGTCTGATACATACTTAGATCTTTTTGTGAGAGTCATAAAGACTATATAAAAAATAGACAGACTTGATCTATGTATAAGAAAGTCATAAAACGACGAAGCGTCGTGACGTCAAAAAATTAGATCTGAGAACGGTCAGGGAGGAAAATGTCTTACCACATTAAAACTAAAGTGCAAAAATTTTTAAAGTTTTAATAGGTAGGTTCCTTAAGGACCTAGGCATATAAATATACCGTAGAAATTAAAATATTTTCCATTGAGTATTTTTTGTACACTCGTGAGCAGAAAAATTAAATCACAGACCAATTTTCGAACAAACGGGGTAAACCTACAGCTTTGGTTCTCTGCCCAGGATTGAACGAGGTGTGTGCTGATGAGGGCAAATTAAAGAATGAATGACGGAGGCTCATTATGCTAAAAAAACCTAACAGATTAGATGAGCGGTTTAGCTCAGGGTTGAACTTAAAAAAATATCAAATGAAAATTAAGAAGTATGGAAAATGTAACACTAAAAGCTCCAGACGGTCTCTAGTGTAAACGACTCTTCTGATCCGTTGGGTTTCTTAAGCGATCTTGACCTCCTCCATTCACTCTTTGGATAACCATCATCAGACCACACCTTGTTCAATCCCTGACGAAGAACAAAAGCTTCAAAGTTACCTCGTTTATATGAAAATTGGACTGTGATTAGGGTTGCGTTCCTGGGTTCCCATTTCTGGGAATTACCGGGATGTTTTTTAAACCCGATCCCGAAAAATATGCGCCAGGATACCCGGAACGACGGGAGTTTATATTGCGGTTAAAAGTTTAATAACTATTATATTATTTAAGCGTTTCGTTTTACATTTAAACAAGAAAATATCAATGACATTGTGACCGTAAATTGTAGCAGAGGGAAAAAACAAAAGCTTTTAGAGACAACTAATACGACAAGTATTAAAAGACCCTTGACTAAGCCAGGACCTCCATATTCTGCCCACCATCAGGATAGTTTTTGCATACCTGGGAAATCAAAAGCAATGAAGATATTGAAGGTAAAAGTATATTCCGAATACGGTAGAAGGGACCATCAAACTAAACAACTTCTTCTATGGTACCAAAATGTCGAAAATACCCGATTCCTGGGAATTCCCGGGAATTGCAAAATGTATATGAAAATGAAAGGGTGTCATTATTGTACCAAAAATAAAAAAAAACACATCTTAGATTTATCATATTTTAATTGAAAAAAACAACTTATACCTAGGTACTTAACTTATTAATTGTAGACGCTTCGCTTGGAAACAGCGTCGCATACCATGTTCGATTTTTTTCAGATATACATTGAACGATAACTATGCATAAAGTATATATTTTTCAAAAGCTGAATAAATGTACTATTAGATAAAAAAAAATTTCGTTGCAAAAAATTTGTATTTTTACAGATACTGACTGTTGAATAAAAAAATTGCAATTTTTTTTTTGAAACTATCGTCAATATTTTACCTTTTTTCTATGACACTGTACATTAAAAGTTTTAAACATGAATTCATAATCTCTAATTCATTATAAAATGATATCACACTCGAGGTGGTAGGTATATTGAAGGAGATATGATTTTTTTTCTGAAGTGCGGCGGCGTGAAACTTTAAATGCCACCCCTCCCTACCTGCCAAGGGGTGGCTGATGGCTACCGGGCTAAATCAGCTCAGTTTTACCTAAGCTACATATGTTCCAAGTGAATTCATCTAATGACAAATTTTGACCTCGCCATACATGAGTGCCAGTACTGACTGGACTATAGTAGAAAATTGACGACAGTTGCTTAGCAAGTAATTTTTATAAGGTGTATCGTATCGTATCCCTATCTGTGGATTGATTTTTGTGACAGTTTGAAGATTTTCACTTCCTTCAGCTTGAGTAACGTAGGCACGTATAGGTAAAGCCTGTATAGTAGTCGTTGAAATCTAAATAAGAGATACTTTATCAGTGCTCCTTATACGAGTTTAGGCAACTTGAGAGAACCGCTCAACCAGTTCCGTCCGCCTTGTTCGTACGTGTCGTCCCATACTAGCCACGTGTCGGAAGGATTACTTCTAATTTCTAATGTAGCTGACTACGCTAAGAATATCAAAAGAAATAAACATGATTTACTCACTTCCTTCAACTTAAGTTCGGTGTTAAAAGAGCTGGATACGGTCGGTATTAGATTGCCCAGATATCTGCTGTTGAGTGAGAACCGCTCGACCAGTTCCGTCCACCTCGTTCGCACGTCGTCCCATACCAGCGCCGTGCCGGAAGGATTATTACTGATGTAACCGACTACGTTCAGATAGTCCTGGCTACGAATATTCTTCTCGTCCCATGCTAGGATTAAGTACCTAGGACAACAACCAAGTATGTAGGGTATGTAGGTATGTACTTTGATTTGCAACATCTGTTTTTATTGCATTTTGTTTGTGTATAATTGATAGTCATTTAATAGTCTATCTTTTCTATATTTCTATGTTTCATAATAAGTAATCATTGCAAATTTAATGTATTTAATGCTTTTGATATTTTAAATGCAACCAAAGAGTAACATTGAGATTGAATAACCTTATTTCAAAGACAAAAAAAACATAATTATTTTAGAAAACGAAACTATCAATACATTGTTTATTTTTTATTTAATATCTTTATTGTACTACAATAAAATAATGAACAAAAGGCGGACTTAATGCTAAATGCATTCTCTCCCAGTCAACCCTTAGGGAACAGATAGCCACGAATGCGGTACCTACATTTAATAGTATATAATAAAATACGTACAATATAATAAATACAAACATACATAATATTTAAATACGCCTACAATAATATATATATATATATATATATATAATATATTATATGTCACCGGCAATGTATGAAACGCAGGCATTGTATACAATGCCTGCTGGTCCGCAGGCAATGTGTAAAATAAAAAGATTTTGATCGAGGGGAGGGCTCGAGGGGGGCTCGAGGGGGGTTCGAAGGGGCCTCGAAGGGGGCTCGAGGGGCGCTCAAGGGGGGCTCGAGGGGGGCTCGGGGGGGGGGGGGGCTCGAGGGGGGTCGGGGGGGCTCAAGGGGGCTCGGGTGGAGGCTCGAGAGGGGCTCGGGGGGGCTCGAGGGGGGCTCGGGGGGGCTAAGGTGGGGCTCGAGGGCGGCTTATTGAGTTTGGAACCGAACCTGCTTTACTCCTGGGGTCCCGGGTTAGGTTACAAATTTAAGGCGAGCGCTTAGCGCAGCGGAGCGTGAGCCTTAAGAGGGCTCCACACTCGCGCCGCGAAAGCCCGCGAAGGCCGCGAAGCGCGAGTGTGGAGGGTTTCGCGGCTTCGCGTATGGGCTTCGCGGCTACGCGTTCGCGCTTTGCGGCGTTTCCCGTCCGGTGGCGGTTTTTTGGTCCGCGTCAAAGGACTTGTGTGCCGAACTAAGGTTGCCGTGATTCGCGGCCGCGGTTCACGCGCGAGTCTGGAGGGCTATATTTTTCGCACCGTTTTCATGCGCGAACCGCGCCCGTGATTCGCGGCCGCGGTTCGCGGCGCGAGTGTGGAGCCCTCTTTAAATTTCGAGGTTATTTTTTTATAACAGACAACAGAAATAAACTTATTTTACACATTGCCGGTGGACCAGCAGGCATTGTATACAATGCCTAGGCAATGTATAAAATGAATATCGTTTCATACATTGCCTGATCGTTTCAGGCATTGTATACAATACCTAGGCATTGTATATAATGCCGGAGAATACACATTGCCGGTAACATATATATAGATATATACCTATTACAACAAATCAAAATAATTATATTGTTTCTATGAGAAGTAACAACAATTATTTAGATAAGCGGTCAAATGACAATGCCTATTATTATAAAAATATATCACCATTCAACAAATCTCTATGAAATCAAACGTGTCACTTACTGCCGCAAGATGGCGGTGTCTCTGGGAGCCGCGAGCGCCATACGCAGTCTGGTCATCTCTTGCGCATCTTCTTCTTGCAAGTATATCTTCCACAATTTATCCCATTCTTGCTGCGTTGCTGATTTCATACCTGCAATAAAATTGAGCCTGATTAATTCAGCAATATTCATGGTAAAAGTCTTAAATGTATCATCTACAGTAAAAAAAAAACGACCATCGCGCCATTAATAGTCCGTAAGCCCGCGACAATATTGCCTACGTCATAATAATATGACATCACGATGAAATGCATGGCACACGGTCGGAAAAGTTGTGCTGAGCGAGAATCAGAAGATTATCGCAAATAAAATTGGCCGGAAGTTTAAGAAAATTAACTTCTGGTCATAATTTTAAGGTTATATTTACGTCATGCTTGTGACATCAGTACGATACCCGTGGCATCATTTACTTTTCAACCGTAAAGAGAGTAAACATAACTGTTAGTTCTGAAATAACTAAAATAGAAATTTTTAAGTTTAAGGTATTTCGGCCATTTCAGAACTGACAGACTTATGTTTACTCTCCCTACGATTGAAAACTAAATAATGCCACGGGGTCTCGTACTGATGTCACATGACGTAAATATAATCTTAAAATTTAGACCGGAAGTGGAAGATTTTCTCAAGCTCCCGGCCAATTTTATTTGCGATAATCTTCTGATCCTCGCTCAGCACAACTTTTCCGAGCGTGTACCGCGCATTTCATCGTGATGTCATATGACGTAGGCAATATTGTCGCGAGCTTACGGACTATAAATACTAATTTGCTAAAAGTGGCCACTCTTCGCAAAAAAAAAAACTCCATTAAACTAAACGACAGGCTAGAAAAAATTGCCTAAGTGATAAAAAGGTACCACAAAGCTTCCTCGGAGTGCACTACAGAGAGATAATTCACAATTTCGTCTTCATAACGGGTAAAAAAGACCCGCAACCACGCCGAAGTTCACGCATTCCGCCTATCATCAGGATATTTTTTGTCTTTTAGACTATACCTGGGAAACCAATAGTTACGAAGATAGTTAAGGTAAAAAAAAATATTCGTTATTTCCTCATTTTAGTCCAAAGAAATATTTTCAATATTTTAAGTATTTCGTAACAATGGCTTCAAAACGTCATCACTCAATGTATCTCATGAGCACGCATATAAACGCTGCCTTTCAACTCGGCCGCACGCAGCTGTGTAGCATGCCTTGTGTTATATACCTTTTTCATACCATAATCTCTTTGGTGTTTTGGATTTGTCATCGGTCTGTCACTCGAATAAATGACTATGCTTTCAATAAGTCGTGTATTTAAAATTGGCGACGAGATAATTATTTATAATGGCTAATACCGACCTCAGTAAATATAAAAAATCGCGAAGTTGTATGCGCGGTTTACTTACAAGAAAGGAAAACCAATTACTCAACGTAAGTACACTACAAGATTACGAAATTTCAAACGAGATACAAAATGTTACAGAATTACAAAAAAAGTACGAAGAATGCCAGACAAATATAGAATACCTCACAGATGAAGCGCATTTAGAGGCAGAAGTAGAAAATAGATTCGAATTTCAAGTTACAGTTACAAAGGTACTGAACATGCTACACAGGATGAAAAGGTCAATAATCACATCAAATAATGTAGATAACACAAATTCAAGTGACTCAACTGTCCGTGTTCCTAAAATGATTCAATTCCAACTATTTCAAAACAGTTCAGAGACATTCAAAAACTTTATCCGGAGATTAGAGTTGTACATGGACCTTAGTCAAGTGAACGATTCAAATAAAAAGACCCAGATTTTACTTGCTATGCTGACCCCTGATCTTCATGAGAAAGCTTATGATTTGTGTGCTCCGGAAGACCCTAAAGGTATGAACTTCAAAGATTTAACCAAGATTCTTGACGATTTCATTGATCCCGTGCCAGGACCGTACGCATTACAACATAAATTTGTCTCACGCGTTCAAAACTATGATGAAACTGTGCCTGTCTATGCGGCCACTTTAAGAAAACTTACAACTAACTGCGGATTCCAATGTCTAAATTGCCAGAAGTCGATTGCTGATAACTTTTTATGTCTACAATTGATTAGAGGACTTAGAGACAGCGACATAAGAACAAAACTTCTGCAAAATAAGACTATTTCAACATTTACAGACATTGTACAAACTGCTACCATCCTAGAAATGGGAAAAACCGATAACGCTACTATTTCCCTCAGGAACATATCATCAATCGAATCCACTAATCAAATGTCAACCTCATTAAGAAGAAATTCAAATGCACAAGCAGAACGGAAACCAAATACATTCACACAGCCACGTCCACTCACTTCGACTTTTATTAAGTTGAAACAATTACGAGGGAAGTGTTTCCGCTGCGGAAAGGAAGACCACATGGCCAATAAATGCGAAATGATCAACGAAACCTGCTATAGTTGTCATAAGAAGGGCCATCTGGCTAGAGTGTGCTTACAGCGTACACAAGATACGAATCAGCTAGATGAACCACCATCAGATGAAGGTAGTTCAGCAGAAATTAATTTAATTAAATCGGAATCTACAGACAAATACATGATTACACTCGAAATCGAGGACAAGCCTTTAAAAATGGAATTTGATACTGGTGCAGCATTAACCTCAATTTCATTGGACACATACAAGAAACTCAATATTAGAAATAAAATATATAAAACAGAAGTTACAATGAGGACATACACTAACGAATTAATCAAACCGGTAGGAGTATCTTACGTAAGAGCGAAATACAAGAATCAAAGCTTTTTCGGAAAAATGTACATAATAGATAAGGCTGTCGATCCAATTTTCGGTAGAAGCTGGATGAAGAACCTAAAATTAGAATTAGCAAACATTAATGCAGTACAAATAGAAAAACTACCGAAATTAGATGAATTAATGAAAGAATACGAATCTACAGTTTTTATGGCATCATTAGGAAAGATTCCAAACTTTCATGGACACCTGTCTCTGAAAGAAAATACTCAACCCATATTCATTAAACCAAGAAGAGTCCCATACGCCTTGAAAAAGAAAGTTGATGATGAAATAGAAAGACTATGCACAGAAGGAGTAATAACTAAGGTAGAGCATACCGAATGGGGAACCCCTATAGTGCCTATAGTTAAACCTAATGGCAGTATTCGCTTGTGTGCTGATTACAAAGTTACGTTAAATAAAGTCATTAAGGACGAACAATACCCTATACCCATTATTGAAGATATTTTTGCTGAAATGAATGGTGGAGAAATTTTCTGTACGTTAGACATCACACAAGCATACTTAAATATGGTAATGGATGAAGAGAGTGCACTCCTCCAAACACTTAGTACACATCGAGGCACATTCAAAGTCAACAGGCTTATGTTTGGAGTGAAAGTTGCTCCAAGTTTATGGCAGAAATACATGGATAGATTACTTCAAGGAATTGACGGAGTAAAATGCTTCTTTGATGACATTATTATTCAAGGAGCTACAGAAGAGATATTATTACTTCGATTACGAACAGTTCTGGAAAAGCTTAAAGAATCAAATTTACGAGTTAATAAAGATAAGTGTAATTTTTTTCAAAGGAGCATTAATTATCTAGGACGTACTATAGATAGGGATGGCTTACATAAGAATAAAGAGAAAACCAATGCAATTATAAATACCGCCAAACCTAAAAATATAACTGAATTGAGAACTTTTCTGGGTATGGCCAACTATTACAATAAGTTTATCCCACAATTGGCTTCACTTACGCACCCATTAAACAACTTACTAAGGAAAGGCCAGATTTTCAATTGGAATGAACAGTGTGACATTAGTTTCAATAAAATCAAAAAGGAAATTGCTAGTGAAAAGATACTAACGCATTTTGACCCTAAAAAGATACTGATACTGGCAACGGACGCGAGCCCTGTTGGACTCGGGGCAATTCTTTCGCATAGACTAAAGGATGGATCAGAGAGACCAATAGCATTTGCGTCCAGAACGCTTACAGATTGCGAAAAGAAATACAGTCAAATTGATAAAGAGGCCACAGCAATATTTTGGGGACTCAAGAAATTCTTCCATTATTGTTACGGAAGAAAATTTATTTTAATCACAGACCATAAGCCCCTTACAGTAATATTCCACCCGCATAAGACGCTGCCCACTATGAGTACCATGAGACTTTTTCATTACGCACATTTTCTCTCTGGATTCGATTACGATATTGAGTATAAAACTTCAGCAGCCAATAGCAACGCCGATTACTTGTCAAGATTTCCAGTAGAAAAGGTATCAACAAAAAGTGACCAACATTCTATATTTCAACTAAGTCAAATACACACTCTATCGATCACAGATACAAAAATTGCTCAAGAAACTGCTAAAGACTCAGAATTGGCGCCGATTCTCAACGCCTTGCGAATAGGCCGGTCAATGAAAAGTCATGGTTACGTAGACTCCGAGTTGACCTTACAAGACAACTGTTTATTTAAAGGATATCGAATAATGATTCCGAATTCTCTACGGGAGAGTGTATTGGACGAATTACATGCTGGCCATATTGGAATGCATAAAATGAAACTCCTTGCCCGTAGCTACGTTTATTGGAAAGGCATTGATAAGGATATCGAAGATAAGGTAAAAACATGTAGAGCTTGCCGTTTACAACAAAATGATCCAGTAAAAGCGCCATTGCATCATTGGGAGGAAGCAATCGAGCCATGGCAGAGAATTCATATTGACTTTGCCGGGCCTATACACGGATACCAACTTTTTATTATTGTCGATGCATTTACGAAATGGGTGGAGGTGATACCCACGAAAACAATGACGAGTTCCTGGTGCATAAGTAAAATGAAAGAACTTTTCTCGGCATTTGGACTGCCATACATACTGGTTTCGGATAATGGACGCCAGTTTACATCGACGGAGTTTGAGACATTTCTGAAAGATCACGGAATCACTCATCGCACCTCGGCTCCTTATCATCCTGCTACAAACGGCCAAGCCGAACGTTTTGTACAAACGATTAAGAAATCTTTAAGAAGGATGGAGGACCAACCCGGGAACTTGCACGACAAATTAGAGACAGTAAAAATTCAATTACGTCGAACTCCAAACGCTTCGGGATTCGACGCGTACTCGCTCATGTTTGGAAGAGATATAAGAACCAAATTGCATGTTATGTTCAAGAAACGTGTTTTCTTTGAGCAGGGGGCATCAACACACGCAGGGCAATACACTGGAAGACAATTTAAGGAGGGGGAGAGGGTTCAAGCAAGGTGTTACTCAAACCCTAATCGCAAATGGGAATTCGGCACCGTGACCCGCCGGCTGGGACAACTACATTACACGATCGCCATGGATGGAGGCGAAGTCTGGCGCCGTCACGTTAACCAGATGCTACCGGCTAAGCTGGTGCAACCTCACCGAGAAAATTAAGGGGGGGAACTTGTTATATACCTTTTTCATACCATAATCTCTTTGGTGTTTTGGATTTGTCATCGGTCTGTCACTCGAATAAATGACTATGCTTTCAATAAGTCGTGTATTTAAAACCTTGCATGCATTGTTATGCCTTAAAAATATTCGTTTAAAGAAGATTATGCCAAGTGTGTTATGCCAAATAAATATCGGAGCATCAAAATTCTGCCAGATAGAGGTGACCCGTGTAGCATACACTCGCAGGCGGTCTGTTGTACGCGTTACATTGGGTTGTAATGTATGTTATCGCCATCTACTATATTTTTACAAGTAATAATCGTGAAAATACTATATTTGATGCGAAAAAGTTGGCAACCCTAGTAGTGAGTAATATCGCAATGTATTGTTAAAAAAATTAAAAATATAGCACTCAACTTACTTTTTAAATTTGTTACTGTAAAATTTTCTTAATTATTGCACATCAAGTTGCCAATTAGTTATTCTTTATACTGTTAGTTTAATTTAAGTAATAATGTAATTATCGTCTAGTCCTACCTAACCTAAGAGTGGCTCAACAAAATATTTTATAATAGATTAGTTGCAGGCACTATAGGTCTCTAGCTGCAGTAACATTTTTACGATGTAACCATTTTGTCCTACATGACTGTTTATTGCCTTAAATAAATAAAAAAAAAGTTTTTTAACAATAAAAATTAAAATAGTTTCCCAGCAATAATTTTAACCAGAAATGAACCTGATGATGGGCAGAATACGTAGACCTCGGCTTCATCGAGGGTATTGTCTTGTTATACCTGGTATAAGCACTATGACAGTCTGCACACTAGCGCTGCCAATGAAACGAGAATCCTTAGAGAAGGGAAGTAAGGGGAGCAGGCATAAACTGCAAATGCAATAACAAAGCATTCGTGACGTCAGGCGCGTGCCGTGTCCGCCATTTATTTTTCCTGTCACATGTTATAATTTCAACTCTATGCTGTTAACATAAGGTGTATGTACACTAAGCTAAGCCGCCATGTTTTGTTCCATTACAATGGAGAACAATGAAGTAGGTATGCACGCTTTTTTCGTAGGTATGCCTCCTCCCCTTACTTCCCTTCTCTAAGCGAGAATCATACTATGATTCGTTTTGGCATTGATAGCTGTCATTTGCACGACGACAGATATATAAAATCACAGATGAAAAAAATAAATAGGGATACAAATTGAGCATTTTTTTTATGTTTTTGTCTTACCATAGTAATAAACGAAGTCACGTAGATCAGGTTCTACGCTAACGACGTTGGGAGCGTCGTGGCTGTTCAGCCAGGTTAGGAACAACTCCCTGACCTTCTCTTGAGCGACCGGCAACTGGCTTCGAGTCGCTAACGATAGAATCCTCGTTCGCAGGAGACTGGGATAATATTAACAACATAATGATAAATTAAACTTTATTTTTAACCGACTTCACAAAAAGGAGGAGGTTCTCAATTCGATTGTATGTTTTTTTTTTATCGTTGTTCGCGCATATCTTCGTCATTTATGAACCGATTTTGATGATTCTTTTTTTGTTCGATTGAGTTTTCTTGCGAGATGGTCCCATTTTTTTTTGAAATCGGTTCAGTAGTTTTCGAGAAATCCTGAAAATACTATGATTTTCATCAACTCACATGACGACTTTGTTATTTATGAACCGAATTAGATGTTTCTTTTTGTTGGGAAAGGGGTACTTTTAGTGTAGTCTTTTTAACCGACTTCAAAAATTTTTTATTCTAACAGCCCCACCCGACTTCAATAGACGTGTTGTTATAACAATGATTGAATATTATTTCTTGCTTTTTAGAGGCAGGTTTTTGAAGTCGGTTTTTTAAATGATAGTTTTTAATTATAAAGAAATGATTAGTGGGCCCAATAAAAATGGTTAGTGACAGCGATTAATTTATTAAGAACAATAAGAGCTAGAACATAGTTTCAGTGCAACAATCGCACGAACTACATACAACAAAGTAAGCAACTGAAACGCAATTAGTTGCTTGCAACAGTCGCATACAATACCTTAGCAATGTAACTTGTCCTATCTACATAATTATAGCGATATATTTCTAGTATTTTTTATTATATTTTTTAGGATATCGATAATAGCAAACTGTTTAATAAATTATTATTTTTTTGCGATATCGAATTCGTACTTTGACAGCTTCAGTGGGCACAGGGTTTATTTCCCGCCTTCCTGGGAAAAAATAGTTTCTTCTACTAGGATGTTCTCCAATTAAATATAGGATGTTCTCCAATTAAATATAGGATGTTCCCAGTATCTCTGTTCTTTTTTCTTCCTTTCAATAAAAACAGCAGCTACTACAACATCCATGGTCAAAACGTCAAATAGTTGCACGACGACGCAATTAATTGCACTGCAACTAATCGCAAACATTCGAGATAAAATAATTTTAATCTTTTCCCCCGAGCAATAACTATGTACTAATAATATTTCCATATTTTGACACTAAATATAGCTCTACTCTATTTATAAGTTAGTTAGTTGACTTATACACAAACAAACAGCAATTTTGGAATTTATTATATTAATAGAGGGCTTTTCAAAACTTACCGAGCAGAGACGTCTAGATTAGTTTTCTCCCAAGTTTGTTTCTCATACAAACGCTTCACAAGTTGTTGGATATAAACCTGTAACAAACGATAAACATACATTACATACAAAAAGCTTTTTAAAAAAAAGAAAAACCGCCTTCAAAAATCCTGAAAACAAAAACAGCTTAAAAATTAAATACCTCTAAAAAGCAAGAAATAATATTCGAATCATTCGTTACACATATCAATATTAATAAAACACGTCTAATGAAGTCGGGTGGGGCTGGAGGACAACTTCATTTTTTTCTTCCCCACCCGACTTCATTAGACGTGTTTTATTAATATTGATATGTGTAACGAATGATTCGAATATTATTTCTTGCTTTTTAGAGGTATTTAATTTTTAAGCTGTTTTTGTTTTCAGGATTTTTGAAGGCGGTTTTTCTTTTTTTTAAAAAGCTTTTTTATTTTCAACTTTTTAGTGGTAGGTATGTAAGCGCAGCGTGTAAATATTTTTTAACTTTATATTATAACATTTTCAATGGTAAAATGCCCAGAACTCAATTTCCAAATTCACGCTGTTTGTTTTTGAGGAGTTCCGTTGTGTTTTCGTAGTCCAAATCTAGTCCAGAACGTTGCATCGTAAACCATGATTTGGTTTGTTTTGGATTGCCATAAACTTACCAAAACCTAAATCACTTTACATATACTATTTGACTTTGAGGAGTTCCCTTGTGTATCTTCGAAGTTCGAAGTCCAATAACGATGAAATTAAATTGTGACCACTCTTGAAGTATACCCTTTTAAATAAAAAAAGAATCATCTAAATCGGTTCATAAACAAAGATGTTATGTCCGAAATTCCATAAAAACTCGTACGATGGCGAGCTAAATAATTGATATTTTTCAGGATTATGAGAAAACTACTGGCCAGATCTCTGAAAAAATTTTATGGGACCACACACGAACTATGTTCTTTGAGATAAAAAAAGAATTGTACAAATCGGGTAACAACTGACGAAGCTATGTTAAAACATACATAAAAAAAAAAAAAATACCGTCGACTTGAGAACCTCCTCCTTTTTTTGAAGTCGGTTAAAAAATACGAATTTACAACTCAATTTTAAGGTTACTTTTTAATTAAAGAAAAGAAGAAACAAGAAAATAGATACATTTATTTGGGACCACACAACGATACGCAATTTCAAGAAAAAGCTACGTAAAACAAAAAGGAACTAAACATATACAGTTGTGGCCATATAATTAAGAACGTTTATTTTATGGGATTATTTTTTACAAACAATGTCTCATAATAAATTACATATGTTTTCTTTTATTTATTGTGCTATCGCAAAATACTTCTGTACTATTAGGACATTCGTTTTAAATATGAGTAATAAAAAAAACAGAGAGATAATTATGTATAATATGTATAATACAGGACATAACGTGGCAGCTTAACCTAGGAAGTATTGGTACACGCTAAATATTTTTCTTATAATGATAATTTTAATAAACAACACTTTGTGATTGGTTACTTATTGTTTAATATCGGCACCCTTTATTGCTGAAAACTATAAAAAAATTGCTTGCTTTTAAAAAAATGGGAAATTGTAAAAATTGCGATAAATCTACAAGAGGAATTATAATAAAACTTCGTGAGAAGAACTGGTCGTTCAATATTATAGCAGACCACTTGCAATGCTTGACGACTATGGTTTTCCATGCTGTAAAGCATTTTAACACGTATCAAACTAATTCAAATGTTCCACATGTGCCTAGAAAGAGGAAGACATGTCGTTGAGTCGATAGAAACATCATACGTTTGGACAAACAATATTATTTTAAAGGGTGTAATGAGATAAGAAAAGCTTTTTTTTGCGAAAACAACCCCTCGGGAATCTCGGCGTGGACCATCCGAAGGCGTTTGGTGGAAGAGAAGTTGTTTAGGAGGATAGCCAGGAAGATACCGATGTTGACATTGCGCCTTAAGCAAGCCTGTATTGCTTTTGTCAAACGTTATGAAAACTGGACAGCCCGACAGTGGAAAAATTATATTTTTTCTGATGAAACTAAAATAAACAGGGTGTGCTCTGATGGAAAGCAATATTTACGGCACCCTTCGAAAAAAATATTTGACCCCAAGTTCACAAAAGTGACATTAAAGCATGGCGGTGGAAATGTTAAAAACTGGGCATGCTTTTCTGGCCACGGAGTCAGGCCTGTTAGGCTCATAGAAGGAAACACGGATCAGTTCCTGTTCATAAATATATTAGAGGAAACGATGTTACTCTATGCTAAAGCCGTCCTTCCGGTCATTTGGATATATCAGCAAGACAATGACCCAAAGCATACTGCACGTTCAGTAACGGAATTTTTTGACTCCCAATCTTTTTGTCTTAAATTAGCCAGCTTACAGCCCGGATTTAAATCCGTTTGAACATCTTTGGTGTGAATTTAAGAAAAAGGTTTCAAATAGTAAGTGTGGCAATTTTAGAGACTTTTTTAGAAGAATAGAACTCTGTTTCACTTACAAAATGTCAAAAAATTATTGAATGAATGCCTCGCTGGTGTAAGGCAGAAATTAAGAGTCGTGGACATGCCACTAAATATTAAATTAGACTAAAAAGCATTAAATTGCCTTGTTTAACGTAAGTTCTTTTACTTTGTGTAACTTCATTGACTATAAGTTTCATCTGATGAATATTTTATTGAGCGTTCTTAATTATTTGTCCAGCTTAAGTTGTATGCAAATTTGTTAGATTTGAAATAAACGTACATTAGTAAATAAACTCAAGTGTAATTTATATTTGTACTCCTAATAAAGTTTGCTTTATTCATGTACCTATTTTATAATACAATTAATTACTTCTGAGAATAAACACGATCGAGAAATCACAGGTCGTAATGGAAATTTATTGAAACTAAAAATCGTTCTTAATTATGTGGCCACAACTGTAGATATACATTGCACATCGTCGCGTGATGACAAGATGTGCCAAGCTCAGTATAAGCAGCAAGCGGGGCCTAATTAGCTCACATTTAACTGCCAGCCAGTGAGTTAGCTAGTTCATAAGTAAGTGAGTGGAAGATACTTCTCCCACTCCCACCCACGGCACTAGTATTCCTTCTCAAGTCATGAGTCAGATCACAGTCGAGCTGCCATACAGTGAGTGAGCCAGTTTGTCAGAGTTAGTGGAAGATACTGGCAGCATTCTCCCACGGCACGTAGTCCTCCTCTTCCCGCAAATACACGATACCCGCACTACCCGCGCCTCGTTCAAGCTATGATACAGATTATAACGTTTAAATAATAATGACTCACATTCAGGCTGCCGGACAGGGAGTGAGCCAGTTTGTTAAAGAGTGCGTGGAAGATACTGGCAGTGGTCTCTCACGGCACTAAGTCCTCTTCTCGCCGCAAGTACGCGATAGGAGTGAGCCAACTCGTACGGAACTACCCGCACCTCGTTCAAGCTATGATACAGATTATAACGTTTAAATAATAATGACTCACATTCAGGCTGCCGGACAGGGAGTGAGCCAGTTTGTTAAAGAGTGAGTGGAAGATACTGGCAGTGGTCTCTCACGGCACTAAGTCCTCTTCTCGCCGCAAGTACGCGATAAGAGTGAGCCAACTCGTACGGAACTACCCGCACCTCGTTCAAGCTATGATACAGATTATAACGTTTAAATAATAATGACTTACATTCAGGCTGCCGGACAGTGAGTGAGCCAGTTTGTCAAAGAGTGGAAGATACTGGCAGTGGTCTCCCACGGCACTAAGTCCTCTTCTCGCCGCAAGTACGCGATAAGAGTGAGCCAACTCGTACGGAACTACCCGCACCTCGTTCAAGCTATGATACAGATTATAACGTTTAAATAATAATGACTCACATTCAGGTTGCCGGACAGTGAGTGAGCCAGTTTGTCAGAGAGTGAGTGGAAGATACTGGCAGCGGTCTCCCACGGCACGTAGTCCTCCTCTTCTCGCAAGTACGCGGTGAGAGAGAGAGCCAACTCGTACGGAACTACCCGCGCCTCGGCCAGAGCGAACACGTCGTTTAGCAGATGAGATCTGTCTGATATGGTTAGCTGAAACAAAAAATAATACATCTAGAACAAGAAAATAATAAAAACAAACAAACATTGACTACAAGTCAACAAGACGCCTTTTAAAGTGCGTCTGCCAACATATTTGACTCTCCAGTTTTCCGGTCCGGCTCCGGTAGCACTCTATTCGATCACCGACGCCATCTACACAAAGCCTATTAGGCTAAGTTCATATGAAAGCGCGGTGCCGCGCGTCGCCGCGCGTCTACATGATAGCGTGCACGCGCGGCAGTCTGGCATCAAAATCACTGAGAATGGACGCGGAGGAAGCAATTTGTTTATGGACTTATTTATTTATACAAAATTATTTTAACAAAGAAATGCAACAAGAAATGCAACTAATTTGTAGATTAAACTTGACTAAGTTTTCTTTTTTTCTTCAGAATCATTAGTATAGGAGAAAATTAAAACTAATTCTTCCCAAGACCATCTCTTTAATCATTTATTTGAATAATCCTTGGAGTTAAGATTCCAAATGGCATTTCTTTTTTCGATTTCGTCGATAAGCAAATCGATAGAAATTTTGTCTTCGATACTCATTTTTCTAACTAACTGGATCCGTTCGTCTCAAAACGCGGGGTTCAACTGAACGGGGTCAATGCAGGTTTGTAGATATTGAAGCGGCACCGCGCGGTCATATGAACATAGCCTTATGGCCGGTATACATTTTGATTAGTGTTTAGTGCGAGTGGCATGTTTAGTGTTTAGCAAAAAACACGTTCGGACAGTCTCTGATTAGTGTTAAGTAACTGTTTTTTGCTAAACACTAAACGAGCCACTCGCACTAAACACTAATCAAAATGTATATCGGCCATTAAGCTTCTAATAGACGCGTGGTACTATCGACAACACTTCCGCTTTATCACTCCTAAGGTTCAAATCACTTTCACACCGCGCGTACATTTAGTACATTCAGTTCGTGCAGGGGCGTTACGCGCGCACACTAATATTTCTGCAAAGTGGTTAACCACGTGATTTGCCGATCGTACATGTATGCTTGCAAAACACCGATCCATTTCTTAAGTACTTACAGCAACATGACATGCATAACAATAAAATTCTTCCTTCTCAAAACCAATGGCAGCTTGGCTATAATTTGCAAGTATTTATATGAGCCCATCGATCGTTTGGTTACAATTTTGTATACTATAGTTGTGACCAGATAATTAAGAACGTTTAAAAACCGCGAAAATAGCACTAAAATGTATGGATATCCTTAAACTCAGAAATTATTCTTTTATTATTATCTCTTAGAATGCTGATCAGATCAGTTGAGTGTATATAGCAATCTGAACCTCCTCCATTTACTCCCTCGATAGCCATCATCAGATCACAGTTCGATCTCATCTCCTGGCGGAAAATCAAAGCTTCCAAGTAACCTCGTTTGTATGAAAATCGACTCGTGTCCTTAATTATCTGAGCACCACTGTACATACGGTATAGTACATTACATCCGAGAACGGGAAGCTAGCGATTGCATTGTCGAGGATGGTTTGAAGCCCGAGCCGCAGGCGAGGGCTTTAATCATTCGAGGCAATGCAAGTAGCTTCCAGTACAAGGTTTGTATAATACTTTACTCACGAAATGCGAGGAAATACAATTTTCTTTGTAAAAATGTGATATTTAAATTGGTTCGCGTGGCCATGTTTACTGACCGGTCATGCAACCATAAAGTTTCATAAAAAGAATGCTAGCTGATATGTTCTACCGATTTGAATTTGGAACACTTACTTCCCGCACTCAGTGCGGGAAGTAAGTATTGAATTTCATTTCCGCACTGAATTTCAAATTTAGAATGTGATGAACCAGACCCCCACGGAAATGTTGAACGCCCCGCATTCTTTTTTCAAATGGAATGATAACATTTCAGAGCATAAGTGAGTAAAGTATTTTACCTGTTCCGACTTCGCTTTGAGTTGCACGATAAGTTCTTGCCACATATCTAGCGGATAGTTGACCCTGTAATAGCCAACTTGCTTATTGTTTATCTTGAGCCAGTTTACACCATCTTCTACTTTCAAATGTACTGTAAAAAAGGTATTTTTATTGAAATTATATAATTTTTAAATTTGAGATTTTTGCATTCTCAATGCTATTTTATACAATACTTACTAAATAATATACTAGAAAAAATACACATTGTATTCCCGTCCGAGAATAGATCTGCCTTTCTATTGTTTTATTTCAAAATCTATCGTAATCGCTTTCAGGATGTAACACATTGATGCTTCTTTTTGGCACAAATAAAAACTTACCAAAGAAATGCAGCAATGTGTCACATCCATCTGTCAAATGAAAGCGATCGCGATAGATTTTTAAATTAGACAATTAGCCCCCTGGTGCGAGTGGTATTTTTTCTAGTATATTACGAGGGTGGTTTGATAAGTCCATGACTTTGAAAAGAAGAAATATTTTTTTCACCTCTACAGCACGAAAAGGGCACTTTTGGCGCGTAAAAACTCGAAGCAAAATCGATTTTTGCTACGAGCGTGAGGCAAAGTGCTTTTTAACACCAACTTTTAAAATAATAAAGAAAAAAGAAATAAGATGAATAAATAATGAAAAATATTAGAAAAAAATCGGCACACCCGTAGCAACTTAGACGGGATTCGAACCCGCACCCTTAGGATTCCGGCCCAATGCAATGCAATTGGTAGTGCATTGAGCCGGAATCCTAAGGGTTCGAATCCCGTCTAAGTTGCTACGGGTGAGCCGATTTTTTCTAATATTTTTCATTATTTATTCATCTTAATATAAAAATAGCATTGTGAATGCAAAAATCTAAAAGTTTAAAAAAGAAATAAAGTGACAAGGATGAGACTTGTAAAATTGATATGTGAGAAAAGGATAGAAAGATAGAGTGCTTTATGTTGTCATACATGAATTAAAAAGTAAAAAAATAAAATACACGGATATACCAAGGAGTTTTAAATGAGGATTGTTAAAAAAGAGTATGGACGAAATGAGGTCGCATGTATGAAATAAATATAAAATAAGAAAAATTAATGAAATTTATTACCAATTAGTGTTTTATGATTATAAATAAATAAATAAGATGGGATATTAATGAATAAGAGAAAAGCACAACGTTATAATGTAAAACAAAATGGCGGGAATCTACTTTATGAATAAAAGTTTTCAGCATAGGTTTGACCGAACTATTTTTGTGATAAATTACAAAAAAATTGTGCGTCCAGCGATGAAGATAGTTGTCTAACTCCAAAAGAGTTGAGTGAACAAGTTTCTAATGCTGAATTTAGCTTTTTACCAGGAAACTCACGTAAAAATTTTCTCGCTGGTCGAGGTGAAAAGATGTATGTTTAACACGAGACCAAAATTTTGTTCTGCCTCGTGCCTTTAAATCACTCACTGTGCTCAGCAGTCTATATTAGAAACACTCGCTACGCTCGTGTTTCAATTCTAGACTACTTCGCTAGTTCGTGATTTAAAGTCGACACTCGCAGCACAAATTGATTTTGGTCACTTGTATAACAAATAACTATTTTTCATAATTGATTTTTGTGTCTTAAAAAGAAACTCCTTAAGGCATCTTTACACTACTTTGTTTCAAATTCAGCAAAAGATTATTACTTTTGGAAACAAAATCTAAAGCGACTTCTAACTTTTCTTAATGACCCTGTCGACCCTCTCGGCGGCACTCATGACATCAAAACTCATCGAATGAAGATGAAGATCATTCTCTAGATTCAACCCCAGTGAGATTTTTTCTCCTACCAAACATGAATAAATGTCTCGGCGGGCAAAGATTTTCATCAAGCCAAAAGGTGGTGTCTGAAATGGGCCCTCATTTCAGTTACCAGTTTTCAGGCGATGAAAGAAAAAAATAATGGGTTAAAGAGGGTACTTCGTTGGACTGAATACGCAGAGCTACAATAAGATTATGTAGAGAAATAAAATAAAATATTCCGAAAAAAAGTCTTTCTTCGTTAAAAAGTCATGGACATATCAAACCACCCTCGTAATTAATACAATGGCAGCTATGTCCGCCTTTTCTCCCGATAGGGTCGCTAGTGTAGAATAGAATAGAATAGAATTTATTTGTGAAATGCAGGTGTTAGTATTACAATGATGGAAGTTGTCATTATTTTGTTAGTGTCACTACATTCCCACCTTATATTCTAAGGTATACAAATAATAAAGATAGATTAACGCGAAACAGGCAACCAATAGCAAACAAGATTATTTTCATATGTGTCAAATATTAAATTATCACTTCGTATTCGCAAATTTCATTAGAGTTATATAAAAATGACAAATGTTAAAATAAGTAAGTGTCAGATTAAAATGTTATAAAATGTCATTAATACTAAAGATAGAAAATAAAACTAAATAAACAATTAAACATGTCAAATTATTTCAATGATTTGTCGTGTCTAGTAATAGGCTTTGTCAACAAGTAATGTCACCAGTCGATTTTTAAAGTTGTTTATTACAGGTATTTTATTAAAGATTCTGTGAGCCTGTAGTTGGAGGTCATCTCATTTTGACAGCTCCATAGAGTGTGTATGGGGATTTTAGTTGTGTTATTTTATTTTGTGAAAAATAGCACAAAAATATGGATCTTGGACTGTTTATGAATTAAAATAAATAATTAGCGAGAAGAAATGCAAGAATAGCTGGCAAAAAGGAAGACCTCATTGAAAGGCAAACATGAATAATCATCCCTGGGGCCCTATTTTTGAATCGCTCGGCTGGCGTCGAGCGCTCGTTTCTACTGATTTTCGTTCGACAGCTCATACAATTGAGTTGATTTGTGGAACGAAAATCGGTAGAAACGAGCGCTCGACGCCAGCCGAGCGATTCAAAAATAGGGCGCCTGAATGTTACAGTTTGTCTCCTTGAAGCAACATTACTCACACTATCATATTATTTTTGGGAATATTTTCAATTGGGTGACTGGAAATAATAAAGGCGACTGTTAATGGGATACTTAAATACTAAATCTGGCAGCGGTTTATATGGTTGGCGACAAAATAACTAAACGGGCGACTAACTGTGGATTCAAAAAAATACGTAAAAGGAGCAACTACAAGTGTGAGATAAATAATTAAAATTAGTGACAAAAATACTGAGTGGGTGACTATTATACCAAATAGGTAACTATAATTGATTTAAGCTGTCCAAAATGGTATTTTTTTAAATAAAATATACCTATGCCAAATTTTAAATGTTTTCTGTGCCCTAAGGTTGTCGCCCAAATAGAAATTTGGTCATTCGTTCTGAATTACTTGTAGTTACTCAATTTGTATTTTTAAATCGCCTATTTTCAATATTTGTATTAGCCCTCAGTCCGTCGCCCACTTAGTATTTCAGTACGCTATATTCAGTATTTTTGAGACCCAAAATGGGAATTTATTGTTACTCGATTTAATACTACCCTTTATTTAACAAAAATATACCTTTATGTAACAAAAATACCCTTTATATAGTGACATTGTGTAATTTGTTTGAACAAAATGTTTGTTAAAAATTCGTCCATTTATTATTGGCTTAAATTTTGATCTTCTCATAGCTACGATCCACTTTTTTCTTAACTGTTTATTTTTGGCAAACCTGTTTCCCGATGTTCTCGATGAGCACAAGGGCACAACACAACACTGAGGCAGATTAATTTCACAATTAAAAGTACTACACCCAAAATTACCCAATATTTACATAGAAATAAAAAGAGTTTGACAGATAGCATGACCCCAAACTCACTAGCGCCATCTGCTTTAAGCTTTCGAGATTAGCTGCCATTCATATAAGTATACGTATAATAAATTAGGACTGACAAACTTGATAATAATTAGTATTTCAACAATATTCTTACCACTTTCTTTTGTGTCTGGAAACCAAAGAATTTCTTGGCTAGGACCTTTGTTGCTTGTAGAAGTGATTGGTACAAACCAACGGTATCTACAAGAAATTGAGATCTGTTATTATAATTTTTACTCAAAAATGCTTGTAGTGTCATTATTTGGACAACCTTCTTTGAGTAAAGTCAACCTTTCCCCGCTACTCGGATGGTGTCGCAGCAAAGTCGTATGGAATTTCATTATTGTCGTGTTTTAGCCACCAGTAATTTCCTTTGAAAATCCATTATTGTCGAGTTTTGTTTCAAACATTGTTAGGTGAAAAATAGTATGTAATCGAATTGTTTGAGTAAAGCACTACACAAGCCTTGGTCCGCAATGACTGCACTGCTGGCCACGTTATGTATGACTAGCTTCCGCCCGCGACTTCATCCGCGTGGACATTTACAATATCACTAGGGACCTTTGACGGAGATAAAAAGTATTCTATGTTTTAATTTTCCATGATCTAGGCTATAAACTATCTTTGTGTCAAATTCCATCCAAATCTGATCAGACGTATTTGCGTGATTGAGGAACAAACATGCGAAACCCACATACTTTCACATCTATAATATTAGTAGGATGGCCTCGAGCCAAGCTTAACTACGATCTTGGCCTTCAAGCTTGGTCACCATTGCAGCCCTTGCTGTCCGCACTATAAAGGCCTCGACTTCCGGTCTCGGCCTTTATTTTAGCTTGTCCATGCGCGAGCTGCAATGCTGCACTGTGATGGCCTGGACCTGATTTATGTGTGGGAAAATTAAGTTAAGTCAGAAATGACCATAGAGTAATGAAGGCATAATTCTCACTTAAAGTCAGTGTCGTTAAGATATGTGGCTTCTGGGTCCAAGAGGAATCGTTTTTGTGTGACCACATATTGGTTGGGACGGTCGCTCTTGGATATCGTGAGTAACGGGTATCCCATCTGCCTGGTCCAAGTGTCCATTATGTAACTGAAATTAAATAGAGTAATATAGCAAATGACGATTATAATGATAAGCAACATTCACGAAGGACTGTCCCCGTATTACAATCTCTTAAAACTTGCCAGTTTTCCGAATGGCTATCAATGCGTCATGCGTTTCTTTTATTTGCTATACTGCGAGAAAGAGATGTAAACTTTAGCAGTTTATAAACCTGGCATGTTTTATGAAGTTATAATATCCCCCCCTGCTGGTCGCCAACACTCTTTGGCATGCTGAGGCCCGCATTCATTAACCGCTCTCAACGTTAATAAGATCCATCTTGAGATCGTTTTAGAGACAATGTTCTTATAAGAACAGCATCTTAAGGATGATCTTAAGATAGCTCTCAACGATGATTTACAAATATGGGCCTGAATCATCCTGTGGAGTCCTAAGGCATCCCGCGGCATACACGATACGCTCGTCTGCCGGGCGCTCGCGCTAGATCGCCCCATAGGACCAGATTCAACCTTATGTTAATTACTTGAGCACTCAAATTTCTTTAACAAATGATGTGACATATGCGTTTGACATGAAACAGCGGCGCAACATTCCACGGCTCAGTGTTAAAAAAAACATGTCAGTGCCTAAATTCCTTGAAATAGAGTCGAAAATCATGGCCTGAATCATCCTGTGGAGTCCTAAGGCATCCCGCGCCATACACGATACGCTCGTCTGCCGGGCGCTCGCGCTAGCTCGCCCCATAGGACCAGATTCAACCTTATAATAATCACTTGAGAACTCAAATTCCTTTAGCAAATGATGTGACATATGCGTTTGACATGATGCAGTGGCGTACGTCGCAACATTCCACGACCCAGTGTTAAAACAAAATCATGTCAGTGCCTAAATTCCTTGAAATAGAGTCGAAAATCATTTGTCTACGAAAAAACCCTTGCCACGCCGCCGTGCTGCGCCATGCCATATGTGGGCGCAAAACAGACGTTTTATTTTTAGACGATCGCCGCGGTTGACCTGTAGACTGCTCAGCCTTAATCGTCCAGACCTCCGAATAGTTGTAGGTACACTTACAGGTCACCTTGCCTTAAACCGACAACTATTCATCATGAATGCGACAGACAGTCCCCTATGTAGAGGATGCCTGGACGCAGAGGAAACAGCCGCCCACGTGATCCTGGAGTGCGTGGGTTTGGCCGCACACCGGGCAGAAATCCTCAAAGACGTGAGGTCGCTCCTAGAAGCCTGTGAACGCCCCAGGAGGCTTCTGCGCTTCTGGAAGGAGCTGGGATGGCTTGACTAGCCACACCAATGCTGTGTTCACGCATAACGGACCAAATGAGAGTCTAAATGCGGAAAAAAGAGCCCATCACCAATACCAATACCAATACCAAATTTAGACGATTTGTTTAAAAGAAGTTAACCGCATAAATGATAAAAGCGAAAAAATAATGCAGAAGGTAATTTATCAAGCTCGCTAAAGATTCGTTAAGGATTTGTGGTTGTAAAGTTCAATATTTGTCAAAAAATAATGTGTGGTTAAAATTAGAATTAGTGGTTAAATAAGGCATTTGACTTGGTATGGCAGTAAATGCAGTTTCTGCACTTAGCTTTTTTAAAACATTATCATTAATCAATTTAAAAACCAAAGGCAACTTACAATATACTTAAGTTCAGGTATTCTTTCTTGAAATAGGGCTCCAGAGACGTAAGCAAGTCCCTAGTGATAGTGTTCCCAAATTTGAATTTCTTCAAATAATCCGAAACACCGCGACGGAAATTTTCTTCCCCAATAAATCCTTCCAACATACGCAACACTGAAGAACCCTAAATAAGGAAAAATATATTTGTCAGTCAAATACCTTTCGTTTGATAATTTTAACTATCGAATAGATATAAAAGCCTTTCCCATTATACTCCAGCCAACTCGCGGACAGAATGTTTACAAACAAACCGCCCATACTTAACCTCAAAAGTACTTTTTTATTGCATGTTTTATAAATATAAGAATATCATTGATAGCTTACCTATAATGTCCAAGTTGTATTTATGTTGTTAATTTACTGAAACTTAACGTATTTGTGGAATAATTACGAAAAATGCGCAAAGTTTTGTTTACAAACATTCTTTCCACGAGTTGGCTGGAGTATAGGTGGTTTACGGCCAAATGTTCAAACGAACCTTAAAGTTAAGGCCACCTTTAATTCAAAAAAGTTGTCAAATTTGACAGAAACTATGAAACTGACAGCCTTTGAGTATTCGGCCATTAGTCACGTCACGAGGCTTTACAGCAGTGGTGTATTTAGATTATATTCTGCAGTATTTGAAAATCCCAACAAGTTCGGATTGTATTCTGACGTCGAAAGTATACGTACGACTAATTCGCAGTGTGCGCGCTCCCATAATAGTGAAAGTGAAAGTGAAATATATTTTATTTAAATAAGCTCACATAATAAGCATTTTTAAATCGTCAATTCTTTTACCCTACCACCCATTATGACGTCTTTTAACTGACAAGAAAAATGGGCGCAAAAAACTTGTCAGCTTTATCAATCAGATGGAACGATATTTACAAATATGTATATCGTTTCCAGACTTTATATTAACAAAGATTAACAAATAAATAACATTATTGAATTAGCTCATTTCTTAATGAGTTTCAAATTTCTTAATCAATTTACAGATTTTAAGCTAAATTCAAAGTTTGAACTTGTTATTCAGTCTAGGCTGTTACAATAAATAAAAATAAAAGAAAAACATACAATTCAATATGCATTAAGATAGGTAGTCAGAAGCAGACCCATTCCCACTGGCAGCACCAGTTCCCGAACATGACGCATGAACCAGCCATCTCTTCGCTCAACCATATTTGAGGGAACGTAACGACCCGCCTCATACGACACCACCGCAGAAATGATTAAAGATAGCATGACATACTAAGACTACCTATGTTAAGGCATCGAATTGAAAATTTATATCCAAAAGCTTTTCATAGGTCTTTCACTAAACTACTGACTATAGAAAGTAAAAATATTGCAATTAAATAAATCAAAACAAGGTAAGCTATTAAGAATTATATTTTTTGAGTAAGAAGTGCCATACATACAGACAATATAAAACAGATCTTTTATATACGAGTTATACGACGCCCTTAATACAAGCAGACAGAAGCAGACCCATTCCCACTGGCAGCACCCGTTCACGAGCATGACGCATGAACCAGCCATCGCTTCGCTCAACCATATTTGAGGGAACGTAACGACCCGCCTCACACGACACCACCGCAGAAATGTTTGAAGTGAGCATGACATACTAAAGCTACCCATATTAAGTCGTCGAGTCAAGAAGCCAGAAGTACGTTTTTAATACTTGCAAGGTCGGGATCGTTCCTACGTGTACGAGTAAAATTCGTACGAAAACACGTACAAAGTGCTAGACTATATACTACAGAGACTACAGACAAGATGAAAACCTTAGCTCTGTCACTTCTGACCTCAGCGAAGCCGCACGCGACCAATATTAATCCAGCTCGAAGGACCAAAAATATGTAAGGTCTTATGCCACACACACATCTTTACCTTGTTATAATGATGGATGTTGATAAAAACTCCTTTTTGGAATAAAACAACATTAACGGCGAGAGTATGTGCGTCGACGACACCCTACAGTGCTACAATAGGGAATATGCATCAATTTTTTTTTTAATCAAAATCAATAGTATAATGCGTGAGAAAATCAACTGTAATATTGAAACTTGTCTCTTGCGTTTTTTTCTTGTAATATAGTTACTTGAAGTTAGCACGCATCAGCTCCCGCCGAAAACGCTCTATACAAAACGGTGACGTCACACATCACGTTTCGGTGTGTTTCGGGCGCGTTTAATATGGAGTTAGCCAATAATCTTCAATTATCTCCCTAAATTTTGCGTTTAAGTAGATATGTGTCATACAAAATATTAATTCTTTTTCAATATTCTATCTGACTGTCTAAGTGCATTATATCCGAAAACGAAAAAAAATATCGTTATTTTCTCCTGATTTCATCGTGTGATAAAACGAAAATGATCATTTTTTTTTATTTTTCTTTCTGTTCCATCATGTTTTTACAAGTGTCCGCAGCGATCAAGCTCAATTTTAGGAAAATCGGTGACTTATGCATATTTTATTTTATTTTTATTTTATTTTATTTTTCTTAGGAAGACCAACAGCCTATATTACATAAAATATGATAAGAAAATAGCAACAGATGGCCAATTATAGGTCCTCACAAATAGTTATATAATATCAAATTATTACCTACACCTTATAAGAATCATAGAAAAGGAACCGATTAATTTCTTGCAATTTACTTAGAAGATTAAACTTAAACTAACGCACAAAAACAGAACAAAACATTAATAACTTGACTGCAGTAACTAGTCTAAATTATATGAATACAATGATTATCAAGAAAAAAACTGCCCACTCAACGCATTCCTCGCCGCATTAACGCTAGTATTAAACAGATCGAGATCTAGAGCAATACTCAATCGGTTAAAGCTATCGCTGGCACGCCATATAAATTCATTTTGCCTGTAGTTCGTATGAGCTAGGGGGAGGGATAAAATTGAATTATTTCTTAGGGTCTTTGAGGGTACCCTCAGCGAAATCTGCGCCAAAAGCTCAGGACAGTCAATCGAGCTAGATGCAATTTTTAATAGAAATAGAATGTCATTGATGTCACGACGCAGAGCAAGTGGTAATAGATGATGCTTTCTACAGAGCTCGTAGTAATTGGATGAATTGTAGTAATTCTTGGTACGGTAGCAAAGAAAACGAATAAACTTTTTTTGTATATTTTCAATGCGCGAAATGTAGACATCGTAGCGAGGATTCCAAATTTGACTGGCGTATTCAAGAGAGCTTCGAACGAACGAACAGAAAAGAATTTTAAATGTTTTAACAAGGGAGAACTCCTTCGCACAGCGCATAACAAAACCCAAGGACTTAGAAGCTTTGGATACGATACTATCAATGTGGGCATCAAACAGTAGTTTTGAGTCATGAAGAACTCCCAAATCCTTCACTGTAGATTTAGTTACCAAAATGGCATCCTTGAGAGTGTAATTAAATAAAATCAGATTTCGCTTGCGTGTAAACGTCACCAAACAACACTTAGAGGGGTTTAAATCAAGATCGTTAACCCGACAATAAGCCTCAAGTCTATTTAAATCAGATTGCAAGGCTATTGCATCACTTATGGATCTCACATCAGCGAAGATTTTCATATCGTCTGCAAAACAGAGTAGATGTGAGTGTTTAAAGCACACATTAATGTCAGCTATAAAAATATCAAATAGCAAAGGCCCAAGCAGCGAACCCTGCGGAACACCGCTGGGGACAGTGGTCCAGCTAGATGTGAAGTTATTGACTACTACCGCCTGCAATCTAAACTCGATGTAAGAGGAAAACCACCTCAGCAGATCGCCACATATACCAACACGCAAAAGCTTAGCAATTAGGGTGTTATGATTAATCCGGTCAAAAGCTTTACTGTAGTCGGTATATATAACATCTACTTGTCCCCCAGAGTCCATCGTCTTCGTAAGGAAATATTAAATAGCGCCAGGTTCGAAACAGTCGAGCGTCTCTTTAGGAAACCATGTTGAAACGGGCAGAATGAGTGACTCAGACAAGCATAAACTTGATCGTAAACGATTCTCTCGAGGACTTTTGAAATGATGCAAAGCTTGGAGATTGGCCTATAATTTGAAACAATAGTCCTATTGCCTTGCTTAAAAACAGGGGTAATAAAAGCTTTCTTCCAAATATCGGGCACATTACCCTCAGACAGAGATCTTCTAAATAAAATGGTAATAGGAAGGGCAATTGAGTCACAGCACTTAATAAGGAAGATCGCCGGAAGTTGGTCAGGTCCAGCTGATTTCGCAGGATCTAGCCGCTTAAGGAGGCGCCGAACATCTGGTTCCCTAACTTCTATGGAACTTAAAGTCGCCGTTGTATTAGCCCCCGAAACCATATCCGACGTGCCAGGATTAGATGAATGGGACAAGAAAGTGGAATTGAAGTAGTCGGAGAAGGCCTCACATATTGCGTCACCAGTATTGAAAGTATTCGTGCCATATTTGAGGCAGCTGGGCAGAGAATGGGGAGGCGAAGGCAAAGTGAATTACAGATGGCGCTTCATTCTTTGGAACAATTGTCAGTTTGAGCTTATATTGTCTTGACTGTGTATTACGTGATTTTACTTTCTTAGATTGTATTTTTTTCGGTTTTGCGGACAAACAATGTATTCTATGCTAACTTTAGCTCATATAAAAGAAGAATTACGGAAAAGAAAAGCCAAAACAACAGGCAAGAAAGTTTATAGCAACTTACAAAAAATTGCTAACAAGCATTACATTTCTTTAAATTTCGTGTAAGATTTACAAGTAATCTTTTTATTTCAGATTAGAAGCATATGATTTCAATTTTAACAAAGCAACTGAGTATGAATTTCCGTGTTTATAGTTGCCTGATGATGCCTTTTGTGCAATAGTAATTTCAGGTTTCTGTACTGGAATTTCTGTACCATCCAAAATAACACGAACCGTTTTATCATATTTATTTTATTATTCTAAGTTTCTTGAATGACTCTGGCATATAAAATTCTATTAATTCTCTGTTTGGCCCCAATATTGGGCTTATTCCATATTTGATATACCTATCAAATTCATCCAAGTTATAAATATGTTAGAAACTGCTGAGGTGTAAATATTAAAGAACAAAGCTGTTATAATTCAAATGTTGTTTTATTTTGGCGAAGCTTCATCAAATTCATGAAACATTCCTTTTGATTTATAATGTTTCTCAGGCTCAGCAAAGGAGAAAATCGAGGAAAAAGCATCTTTTTTTTTATATTTTTTGCCCAATATTTTTTTTGTTACTGGGAAATCGATGAACTCCAATATTTTACAAGTTACATGCATAACAATGCGGAATTTTCTCAGTATAAAATTAAAAAGTGCAATACTCCAAGAGATTCCCATATGTTTTGACACTTTCTTTGAGGCGGCCCGGTACCAAAGACCAGACGCCACCTATCGGGATAAAATTGCGCTTTTCCTCCCCATTAGATTTCCTTTTTGATTTGACGTGTGACCAGAAGCGTTTGGGATTACATTGGATGGATTCTTCAACTGACTTTATGTGCCTGTTATAACACTTATTTTCAAAAGATTTAGCACGATCCCGATTCCCTATTGCAGTAATGTGAAAACGATCGCTGCTGCAACGCGGCGAGACTAATATCCGGTTTCTGGTGTACTTATCGGGGCCATCATATTATCTGGTTTAAAATTGATTTTATTACTTTAAACCAGATAATGTTGACCCCTCCGATAAAGATAAACCTCCGATAAAGTAACTCCGAAACCGAGCATAAGTACAGTATGCGCAAAATAACTTAGCGGCTCTGAACTTCGCGCGGAACGCTGTGCAGTAGACGAATACAGGCTTGCGTGGAGACGGTGCGCGGGCGGAAGCACTCGGAACTATGGAAATCTACATGTACCCTGCGCGAAATATCACTTGCAGTTAACTTCCAAGCCGCCAAGTTATTTTGCGCATACTGTAGACTAATGTGAAAGCGCTCTAATAGTAGTTTTCTTTATTGTACCTTATTGTAGGAGATAGAATCGAAAATAGAAGTGATTTCATCTGGCGTCGCCACAGTTTGCACTATAGGATGACTAGAAAGCTTTGCGTCTGTCACCAACACAGAATGCATTGTTCTGATTAAAAATTGATCCATCTGTAAAGTAAATAATAGTACTATAAGATTAAACACTTTTTTATTGAAGCATACTAAAATTATAGAAAATATGGTGATTCAACTACCATAGTCCAGGAAGGTTCTATAGCATTCAATGATTTGACTTGCATGTACGATGCGAAACCTTCATTTAGCCATAAGTCATCCCACCATTTCATTGTTACTGAAATAAAGAGGTCAGAAAATAGAATAAGAGAACAAAATTTTAACAAAATTCATAGGCACTTCTGAATAAGTACCATGGGCAACAGCGTCGCTTAACCACTGCTAAGGTTAAAATCGCTTGCACGCCGCGCCCGCTGTCACATACGTTTAGTTCGTGCAGGGGCAATACGCGCGCACACGAATTTTGTTGCAAACTGGTTAAGCGACGCTGTTGCCCATAGTACATCTATGTTTTAGGCTGGAAACAAGTTATCGGACGTAGCTGACACCCGGGACTTACAGGTATCTGGTCTGGACTATGAAAATACACTGAGGTCTGCAGTGCAAACTGTCGGACGCAAACATAGACTAAAATGACGTCATCGAACGTCCGATAGCAATCTGGTGCGTTGGATGTTTTTAGCTGTGCTTACTTATCAGTCGCGGATGTCAGCCGCGTCCATAAGCCACGTCCCTATCATTTATTTCCGGCTTCACATATCGTCGATTGATTTTGATGAAAATGTCTAGCCTAGCCACTCACTGACGAGCCGTCCATTTGGCAGATATCCAAAACTTTCAAATGGAATTAAGTTAGGGATGGTCGATGTTGAGAAAACATCGATGTCAGCATCGATGTTGGTATCGGTAGCACTTTATCGATGTCCGATAAAAATCGATCCTTAAACATCAATGTCGGCCAACATCGATGTTTTTTACAAATAAAACAATACAGTAAGTATATTCTTATGTTTAAAGAAATCAATCGAAAGAAGAATAACAAAGTACAAAAAAATCTAGTATTTTTTATCTATAGACTGTATAAAAAGCAGTTTCGAAAGAAGTCTGGCTAAATCTGTTGTTGGTAAAGAGTTGACCCAGCTTTGGAAAAGAGACTTTCTGATGGCGTCGATGTGGCTATAACACTTAATTTAATTAGCGGATCCCAACAGTTTTCAGCAAGGGGTAGGTAGATTCTATGTCTTTATTCCAAACTTGGATTGGATGCTGTTTGAGATCACTCAATAGATTTTTTATTGAATATTTTTATAAAGGGGTTTTGCACGGTACCTACGGCTCTGGTTACATTGTCCTTTTGAGCTGGTAATGAATAAATAAACAATAAGTGTTGTTAGTACTTGATAGTCGAAAATACTTATCACACTCAAGATCAAAACAAAAAACATCGCAACATGACGACATCGATGTCGCGATGTTACGTCAACGTCATTATCGATGTTAAAACATCGATGTTTTCCCCGTTAACATCGATGTTAATGCAATGTCGATGAACATGGACCAACCCTAAATTAAGTCGAGACTAAAGCTTTATAAAAGGGACGGCGGCGTTTTGGTGTGTCCAACCAAATTGAATTTTATAGTCAACAATGTCCCATAGCTTAAACCTGGACATACTTCTATTTGGATGTAGTAATAATAATAATAATAATAATAAAAATAGCTTTATTGTACACGACAAAAACAAAAAACAGAAAGAAACAAAAATGACAAAACGAAAACATACAAAAGGCTGCCTTATCGCTAAATAGCAATCTTTTCCAGGCAACCTTGTATGTATTAGATTTGTATTTAATTTTCCTTATTAGTACCTATTTCATTCCTTTGTTCCAAGAGGTTCTACTGTTAGTTCTACTAGTAGAACCTCTTGGAAGAAAACTTTCACGACGTTCTACTAGTAGAACCAATTTTGATATATTCCGAATGGACGTCTCGTCACTTCGTCAGTGACTAGCACAGCATTTTGTTAACCTTCAGAATGTGGTTTGGTAATATTGTGTTAAAACCAGACATTTACGTATATGTAATAGTAATTTATTTCTCAAAACGATAATAATAAACTTACCTAAATTGCCAAACCACATATGAGCCAGTTCGTGTGCCACAGTGTTGGCCACACTTATCTTGTTTTTGGACGATGCTGTTGCGTCATCAATGAGGAACGACGTTTCTCTGTACGTGATCAGACCCCAGTGTTCAGTCGCTCCAGAAACATAATCGGGAATGGCAATCATATCTGAAAAAATAATTCAAACCAAATACATAGGTACAGTCCCTTTGTCGCCCATGGTCCCTTCTCGAGTTCAATAATATGTAACATATCATCATTATTAATTATTGCACTTTCTATTATACAAAACTGAAATTCTCCAAGTGGTTTTAAGCCTTGTTCTTTTAGAGGTTCTACATTAATTGAGGAAATATGACTTGTTGTGGGAATATAAGGTGCTGCTGATTATTTAGACGGGGGGACGCCAGCGAAGCAGAGCGGGTGATCAGTCACCTTGTTAGGAACCATTTCACCCATAGGATGCCTACCTATTAAAAAAACATGTATGAATATAATTTTCATACTTCCTTACATGGGTAAGGTAGGTTAGGTGGGTATGTTATAATTTAAATCAGGGATTCCCAAAGTGGTAGATATCGACCACATAAACGAATCATTATAATAATAATTAAGTAATTACTTACAGTCTTAATATTTTATAGGATTTTAAAAGTATTTGGCTATGAGGTATCCAGTTCATTTTGGAAAGGGGTCTCAAGCCCAAAATAATTTGATCCCTAATGTAAATTATCCATTTACTTCATTAAAACATGTTTAAAAACTTTAGGTACAGTCAGCAGCACATGAGGTTATACAAAACTGTCAAAAAATCTGTAATTTATTTTGCACCTTAAGAGCTTTGCATTTAAGTATACAATGGGGAGGCGAAGGCAAAGTGAATTACAGATGGCGCTTCATTCTTTGGAACAATTGTCAGTTTGAGCTTATATTGTCTTGACTGTGTATTACGTGATTTTACTTTCTTAGATTGTATTTTTTTCGGTTTTGCGGACAAACAATGTATTATATGCTAACTTTAGCTCATATAAAAGAAGAATTACGGAAAAGAAAAGCCAAAACAACAGGCAAGAAAGTTTATAGCAACTTACAAAAAATTGCTAACAAGCATTACATTTCTTTAAATTTCGTGTAAGATTTACAAGTAATCTTTTTATTTCAGATTAGAAGCATATGATTTAAATTTTAACAAAGCAACTGAGTGTGAATTTCCGTGTTTATAGTTGCCTGATGATGCCTTCTGTGCAATAGTAATTTCAGGTTTCTGTACTGGAATTTCTGTACCATCCAAAATTACACGAACCGTTTTATCATATTTATTTTATTATTCTAAGTTTCTTGAATGACTCTGGCATATAAAATTCTATTAATTCTCTGTTTGGCCCCAATATTGGGCTTATTCCATATTTGATATACCTATCAAATTCATCCAAGTTATAAATATGCTAGAAACTGCTGAGGTTGAAATATTAAAGAACAAAGCTATTATAATTCAAATGTTGTTTTATTTTGGCGAAGCTTCATCAAATTCATGAAACATTCCTTTTGATTTATAATGTTTCTCAGGCTCAGCAAAGGAGAAAATCGAGGGAAAAGCATCTTTTTTTTGATATTTTTTTGCCCAATATTTTTTTTGTTACTGGGAAATCGATGAACTCCAATAATATACAAGTTACATGCATAACAATGCGGAATTTTCTCAGTATAAAATTAAAAAGTGCAATACTCCAAGAGATTCCCATATGTTTTGACACTTTCTTTGAGGCGGCCCGGTACCAAGACCAGACGCCACCTATCGGGATAAAATTGCGCTTTTCCTCCCCATTTATTGAATATCATTACACTGTTGTGGAAGCCGCGTGTGCCGTTGACCGTACCTACTTGTACTTACCCAGTTTTGGCAGAGGGAAAGGCACTTCATAATAATTAATATAGAATTCTGTTGCTCTCTTCCCAATATCAAGGGCAAAATCAATTTTGTGCATCTGGTCTTTCTGTGCAAAAGACCTAAGGATGAAACTGTTCCCAATTCCATTAGTGTCTATTGCAGTTTGTTTGAAGTCAAAGTCACAAACCACAAAGCAAGCCAAGTATGTAGACATTGGTACACTGGTAGCAAATGTGACAACTTCACTCTTTCCGTTCTCATCCAACTTGCTAGCGATTGCCTGAAAAATTATTAAAATAAATGTAAAATAATAGTACCTACATTATTCATCAAAGGCTAAGATGTGATTAAATAATTAAGAAAGACCACAATTTAACCCTATTTAAATAACTATTACAGTGGCCAACAAGTCGATGTCGGGACTCTGGAGACATCACATTCGATCACAAGAGCCATAACAAAAAGTTATTCTTTTATTTTAGATGTTTTTAAGCAGACTTTGGCCGTTTATTAGCAAGAATGTACACTGGGTGGTGTGGGTGGTTGTCATAAATTACAACAAAGTTTTTGATCATTTTTGGTCCGGCTAACATGCTTTGGCAGTTCAGTTCAGAACGTCGATAATGAAAATGCTTTAAGTTGATCTCAATAGGCCAAAAAATTTTAAAGTAGATCGCAACTCAAAATGTTGGCGCTCCCTGATCTATTAAAATGTTAAAACTTACATTCATATTCGATAGGGCCACATAAGAGAGCGGCTTCACCAGTGATATGTCATATGTAGCCTTGAAATCGGGCTCATCAAAGCACGGGAAAGCTTGCCGGGCATAAGTGGGTTCAAATTTACTCGCCACCATAGTTCTGGAAAATCAACAGTTAGATTTATATACTGAGTAGGAGCTAGGGTCATGAGCACCCCTGACATGATTTAGTCAAGTAAAACCTCACCACATTTCACCTTATGGAAGTTTAAAGCTGCTAAAAACATCAACTGTCATCATAGACTTATTATTGCCGAGTTCCAAATCACGCCAACAGCACTGTTAGCGTATAATCCATTAAATTAAGTAGGTACACAAATACTCTATTTGTGTAATATTTTGTGACTCTTTAATTTGGTTGGATTGCCGCTAACAGCGCTGTGAGCGTGATTCAGAACGCGGCCTATATTACCAGACTGTAGTGGCTTTTTTTAAATAATCATCTTACCTATTATCCTTCAGCCTGGACAAATAAAACCCAACAAAACTTTTTGTAAGGTCCCCATTAAAATCTATATCAATTTGGTACGATCCAGCATCAATGTTTTTATCAAAACTTATCAAAAGCTGTTCTATTGGCTTTATTTCAAGATACTTAGAAACTGAAATTTCTTCACCATCTTTATAAAGTTTTACAGAAGTTATTTCTAAAAACTTTGAATGAAGATTTAGATAACTTTTTTCTTGTTTCATTGTAAAGTCTATTTTGACTGTTCCCTCGAATAGACCAGAATCCAAGTCTGGACGAAGAGAAAGATTGTAATGCACCGGCCGTACCAACGACGAGAGTCTCTCAGAAATGTTGAATTTTGTAGATTCCATTTTTACAGATGAATAATGATTGCAAATGCACCGCCAAAAGTTTGATGAAATATTATGTGACGTCAAGTTTCGCACTTTTAAAAAAAGACATGAATTTAACATGTAATAGGTACAGGTTTATGTGAGAACTGATTCAAAATACTGTAATTTTTTCATCAAATCATAAAAAATAATAAAAATTAAGATTTACGTAAAATATCCATCACCAAACACAACACAACACAACAGTGTGAGTGAAATGAAAGTAATGACAGTTATGACAGTGACAGACAGTGGTGACAGTGTCACCTGTGACATCAGCATCACAGACACGTCTATGCTGATGATCGTCATCTCGTGTGTGCCTTACTCCTTCAGGCTTGTGAGCTTATAAATCCTTTAGTGACGGATAAACAATTTCTTATTTTGGTATTCAGAACAAACGTAACGCTAAAATTTATGAATTATTGACGTTTGAACATGGTCCTCACGAAATGACGCTGAAGATCATGGATGCTGGAAATAACAAAAACTAGCTAACGAAAGTGCAGTTTCACTCCATAGATGCTCAGTGACGCAAAAATAAATAAGATTTAACATTCGAAAACCATACAAAACAGAATAGATCTCATAAAATCGTTGTTTAAACGTGGTACACACGGAACCGTATGTGCCAGTTTTCATTTTTCAAAATATCAACAACTAAACCGTTTGGAACCAAATGAAGCAGTCTAGCAGCGTTACGTTTGATAAGTGACAGCATATAAAACTTTAAATCCGTTCGCGTAACAACACATCAATAGGAAAAGCAAAAACAATATTTCGACCCATCAGACTGTGTGGCCCACAATTAATACCGTTACGTTACGTGAATTTTGCGTCACTTAAGATGTAAAGCAGTTTATAGTAATAAGAATTTCCGTCACTGAGGATCTAGCTTTGTTTGGAACCAATCACTGCAGTAGTTTCAATACAATTCATGATACAATTTGTATGAGATTTTTAAGATAGGGTGACAACAGTGTACGCACGTTGATGGACAGAAAGGATATAACCGTCCTGTTAATGAGGGCTTTTCAATCAAAATGACAAAAAACTGTCTGCTCGATAGATGGCATTGATAAAAATGTATGTGTCAATGTGTTTTTTTTTTAATAACCAAGCATCGAAGAGTACTAAGGTAGGCAGGTAGATGTAACCCTGAAATGTTTCTTTCTGGGTAGATGTCAGCCAGCGTTCGCTTAAACCGAAATTAGATGGTTCATTTTTACGTTTATTTTCGATGCTTCATTAGCCTTTCATCGATCATCGGCATCGGAAATTAACGATAAATGAAACGTGTAAACAGCGCCATTCACTGCAGTGAACGGCATGTCATCAGCAACGTTTTTGTTTTTATTTTAATATGCCTTTATTTTTCGTTTTTCGACGTTTTTCAACCTGCATCAGACAACATGCATACAAGCAATGCATGCAAGCATTTTCTCGCTCTTTAATTAACTACTAATTCTTTAATAAAAATTATCACGCACAACCTGTTGCCGCGAAAGAGGAAAATAGTAGCAGACAAACATACAAACACACATGCAAACCCTTACCCCCAATTACATATACCGCCTCCGTTCCGTTCCATCCATCGTGGCACAGTTTAACTCCATACAGTTGAAAAACGAATGTACTTGCGCAGAGCAACGGAGGGGGTCTCGAGGGGGTCGGGCGGCGCGGCTCGGAGTACCTAAACTCGCTGAGTTTGGGTACTCGAACGCGGAAGGACGGCGCGAGTGACGCGACCGAATAAATCACGCATAGCGATTGACCATTTTAAAAATCTTTTATGCCGCTATCGTTAGTTAGGTATAATTTTATTATAATAATATATAATAATCATTTTATTTCGGACATAAAATCCATACAAGGTGTTAGTTACAGCGAAACTTATTCTATTGTTAGTAATTTTAAGGACACAAAACAAAACTAAACTAATTATAATTTGGCCACCGATGCGGCTTCTGTGCTATAGATAGTCATAGCTAGTGACAGGGGCATGAAGCTCTAGCCAGCGGCGCAACAGTGGGGAGTCCCACCGGTTAGCCAACGTGCTCAGGATGCCGTTTGAGCTGCCGCGCACGCGTGCCCACAGCGAGGCGCAGCGCTTTCTGATGATCGTATAATAACAATCAGTACGCGCCTCGGCGAACTTCAATGACGCGCTACAGTGGCGCGGCAGGCCAAACAACATCCTGAATGCGTTATTATACTGGACGCGCAGAGCGCTATATGTCCGCTGCGTAAAGTTCACCAACAGACCGCACGTGTAGAAAGATTGACAGTAAGCTTTGAAAAGCGTTATCTTAACTTGTTTACTACACCGTGCAAATCTGCGAGCCAACATATTACAGCGAACACATAGCGCCCTACGCTCCCTCTCCACATCCACAGAATCTGACAAGTTGTCAGTGACCCAGTGGCCCAAATACTTAAATTGGTCAACTCTTTTCAATTTTATGCCTCCGAGAGTCACGGGGGGTATACTCCGGTGATTTGCGGACGCCCCCGCCTGAAACATCATGAATTCACTTTTAAGTGAGTTGTATTTGAGCCCATGAGCCACCGCATATTCTTCACACATATGAACTAGTCTTCTCAGGGCTCCGATCGATGGGCTCATCAGCACCATATCGTCGGCGTAACTAATATTATTAATACATACACCACCTACATGGCAACCTATATAGGTGCTGCTGAGCTCCTCGATCAGTCTGTTAATGTACAGGTTGAAAAGCTTGGGTGAGCTTAATCCCCCCTGTCTCACTCCACATTGCAACCCGTACACTTCCGACTGTGAGCCAGCCCACTTTACATAGTTCTTCTGATTATCGTACCAATATTTAAATATGGATATTATTTCAGACGGCAGACCAGTTTCACATTGCAGCTTTTTCCACAATAAGTTGTACGATACTAGGTCGAATGCCTTCGACAAGTCCAGACAACAAGCATAGATCGGTGTTTTTCTAGCTGTGTAGTACTGCACAGTTTGCTTGAGACAGAAGATGGCACTCTCTGTGGATAGACCGGGTTAAAACCAAACTGCGCATCATGTAACTTAATATGCTCACCCAATCTTCTGTCAAGCAAACCGTCCAGCACCTTAGCTATGACCGTAGCTAACGATATAGGCCTATAATTCGACAAATCCGAGGCATCACCCGTCTTATTTTTTATAATAGGAACTACAACGGTAATACGTTAAATCATCTGGTAAGTAAAAGTGACTCATACAAAGATTGAAAAACATTGACAGAACTCGCGGCAAGTGGACCCCCGGGTACTTCAGATGCTCGATGCTGAGATCATCGTGACCTGGAGACTTACCTCTGAGGCGATCTCTTGCGCAGAAAATCTGACTTTTAAGTCCTCGACACGACATTCAGCACCGAACACCTACGGCTCCTGAGGGAGGGGGGACTCGACTTTGAAGTGCTTCCGGAAGGCATTCGCTATAGCAGTCGGTTCGTACAAGCCAGCGACGCTCGCAGGAATACTCGGTTTCGGGTTCAATTAATTGGTATTTTTCCAAAATTTGCTAAAGTTCTTGTTTGCGTGATTCTGAGCGATAATATCCATTTTAATTTGATTCTCATTTTTTTGACAATATTTCAATTTGGCTTTAAAGTTTATTTTAGTGTCACGCATCTTATCCATACTATATAATATTATAAATGCGAAAGTAACTCTGTCTGTCTGTCTGTCCGTCTGTCTGTTACGCCTTCACGCCGAAACTACTGAACCGATTTGGATGAAATTTGGTACAGAGGTAGAGTAGAGCTCGAGAAAGGACATAAGCTACCTTTTATTGCGAAATAAGGGTTGGAAGGGTTGAAATAGGGGATGAAAGTTTGATTGTACTACAGAATAGAGAGACTTCAGAGGTTATGCCACTATCGTATTTATTAGGTACCCATTAACATACTTTACACTGCATGATTATGTTGTTTAATCGACTACCATGAGTAAAATTGACAGAACGAAATTCAAGATCAGTAATACAAAATCCATACTAATCCATACTAATATTATAAATGCGAAAGTAACTCTGTCTGTCTGTCTGTCCGTCTGTCTGTTACGCCTTCACGCCGAAACTACTGAACCGATTTGGATGAAATTTGGTACAGAGGTAGAGTAGAGCTCGAGATAGGACAAAGGCGAGTCCGTTACGCCAGCAGGAAAGATGCTCCTAGAGGGAAGCGAGTTTGATGAATAATTTGTGCGCAATTCGGTGTAAATGTGCGCCAAATAAAAAATTTGTGGGCCTTATACTTTTGGAATAAAACGGGAAAAACGGATTCTGCTGGGGTAACGGTGCTCCAGCAGGAAGAATCTAAACTAATGATCGGAGAGAAATAAAAGATATATGTGCGGGTAGCTTGATACTAGCAGGAAATGTGCGCCAAATATAAAATTTGTGGGCCTTATAGTTTTGGAGATATTTGATTTCCTGCTGGCGTAACGTTTTGCCAGATCCCAGATCTCGGAAACTACTAAATGTGCGATCTTACAGTAAACACATATAAGTAGCTCCTAATTTGTGCTATTTGTGCGGTAGAAAACATTTCAAAAATATTCACAGATTTTGAAGTAATCAGACATTTTCTGAAAACAGAAAAAAAATTCTAGCGCCTAAACTACCACCTAAATAGAGAAACCAAAAACGGTGTTCTATTCTTCTTATTATTTCTCATTACCATAAAAATTTTGAAAACCGCACATTTGCGCGTTTTTGAATAATACCCACATGAATGTTAGACTGACCATGTCATGACTTTGACGGTCAGCAGGATAAAAATATCAGACACTATTTAGATCCTGGCCCAAAGAATAATCTGTGCGGTTACTGAAGTACATGCTCTGAAAATTTCAGCTTCAAATTCTTCGTATTAAAGGAAATATCAATTAAAATCCAAAACAACTGTCAGTATTCCGATTAACCGACCAAATTCGATAGACCACCAAAAAGCGACGCGTTCATACATATTGATGACCTTCTTTAATGTGTCGTATTATGCAGAAAAATTGTTTGTACAGTCGCGTTCATAACTTCTTATTGGCAAATGTGGGAAATAGTGTTTTAACTTTTAAATAGTTAGTTTGAGCCTGTATTCATACCAATACCACAGCCGAGAGAGTATTTTTCTTACAGTCGGACTTCGATCGCCCTTTGTGCTGGCGCAAAAGCCGCCGTTCGTCTAGACAGTTGACGCAACGACTAAAAGTGTAAGGGACTAAAATTTTATTTGTAAATCATTACTAATTTAGTGCTAACTAAGTATAAAATAAATATTAAATTAGTACTCAATTAGGAAATAATAATAAAAAAAAAGTTCCAAGATGGCGGCCATCTTTTTTGTTTGTGGGCATATTTCGATGAAACTCGGTTTTTGATACTATTTTGACAAGATAATATCAATGCAATGTTAAAAAAATAAAAAATCCAAGATGGCGGCCATCTTCTTTGTTTGTGGACCGATTTCGACGAAACTCGGTTTCTGGTACTTTTTTGACAAGAAAATAATAGGTAAAGCAATGTTAAAAAAAATAAAAATCCAAGATGGTGGCCATCTTTTTTGTTTGTGAGCCGATTTCGACGAAACTCGGTTTCTGGTACTATTTTGACAAGAAAACAGCAACGCAGTGTTAAAAATGTAAAAGTTCAAGATGGCGGGCAAATTTTTGGTTTTTTGGCCGATTTCGATGAAACTCGGTTTTTGGTAGTATTTTGACGAGAAAACAGCAACGCAATGTAAAAAAAACAAAGAATCCAAGATGGCGGCCATCTTCTTTGTTTGTGTGCCGATTTCGACGAAACTCGATTTTTGGTACTATTTTGACAAGAAAATAACAAAGCAATGTTAAAAAAATAAAAAAATCAAGATGGCAGCCATCTTTTTTGTTTGTAGGCCGATTTTGACGAAACTCGGTTTCTAGTACTAATTTGACAAGAAAATAACAAAAAACCAAGATGGCGGCCAGTTTTTAAGTTTGCGGGCCGATTTCGATGAAACTCGGTTTTTGGTAGTATTTTGACGAGAAAACAGCAACGCAATGTTAAAAAAACAAAAAATCCAAGATGGCGGCTATCTTCTTTGTTTGTGGGCCGATTTCGATGAAACTCGATTTTTGGTACTATTTTGACAAGAAAATAACAATGCAATGTTAAAAAAATTAAAAATCCAAGATGGCGGCCATCTTCTTTTTTTGTGGGCTGATTTCGATGAAACTCGGTTTTTAGTAGTATTTTAACAAGAAAACAGCAACGCAATGTTAAAAAAAAAAACCAAGATGGCAGCCATCTCTTTTTTGTTTGTGGGCCGATTTCGACGAAACTCGGTTTCTAGTACTATTTTGACAAAAAATAACATAGCGATGTTAAAAAAATAAAAAATCCAAGATGGCGGCCAGTTTTTAAGTTTGCGGGCCGATTTCGATGAAACTCGGTTTTTGGTAGTATTTTGACGAGAAAACAGCAACGCAATGTTAAAAAAACAAAAAATCCAAGATGGCGGCCATCTTCTTTGTTTGTGGGCCGATTTCGATGAAACTCGGTTTCTAGTACTATTTTGACAAGAAAATAACAATGCAATGTTAAAAAAAATACTCCAAGATGGCGGCCATCTTCTTTTTTTGTGGGCTGATTTCGATGAAACTCGGTTGTTAGTAGTATTTTGACAAGAAAACAGCAACGCAATGTTAAAAAAAATTAAAATCAAAGATGGCTGCCATCTTTTTTGTTTGTGGGCTGGGCTGATTTCGATGAAATTCGGTTTTTGGTACTATTTTGACAGTAAAAAAACAATGCAATGTTAAAAATCATTAAAATCAAAGATAGCGGCTTTTTTTTGTATTTAATTTTATTTTGTCAGATTTTTTAGAAACAACAGCAAATATCTTTAAAAACATCCCAGTAACTAAGCGCAAATAATATTTAAAAAATATCACCATTTATTCAGCTTTCAGTTGAGGTATAAAACTTAATAATAACTTAAATAAAAAATGAGAAATTAAGACTTAGCTAAATAGCAGTCCCATTTTATGTAGCAAAAAATTCCTATTTCGAGCGCTTCGGAGGTGGCCGTATTATTCTACTTAATCATAAATATGAAAGTTTGCCTGTTTGAATGATTGTTAATCAATCACGCAAAACGGCTGAATGGATTTGGATGAAATGATAGTTTATAAGCCGGATTACAACATAGGAGGATACTATTATCTTGGTTTAAGGTTTCCTAGGAATTTTCTCGAATGTAAATGTGGATGAAGTCGTGGGCTGAAGCTAGTTTGCCATAAATGGTCGTGCTTACTAAAAATACTTTCGTCTGAGTGAGTTTGAGACAGGATTGTTTTCCGCCGATGAGTAAAAATTTTATACTGACGGCATCACAAATAACCATGCATATCAGCCATTTTAATGCCCCACTGGCTGCTGGGGAAGAGGCCTTCCTTTTGGCTTGTGGATGGATAAAGCGGACGGGCCATAATGATAATAAATGAAGAATGAAAATAGTATCAGAAACCGAGTTTCATCGAAATCGTCCCACAAACAAAAAAGTTGGCCGCCATCTTGAATTTTTTACTTTTTTAACATTGTGTTGCTGTTTTCTTGCCAAAATACTACAAAAACCAGTTTCATCGAAATCGGTCCACAAACAAAAAGTTGGCCGCCATCTTGAATTTTTTACTTTCTAACATTGCGTTGCTGTTTTCTTGTCAAAATACTACCAAAAACCGAGTTTCATCGAAATCGGCCCGCAAACTAAAAAGTTGGCCGCCATCTTGAATTTTTAAAATTTGCAACATTGCGTTGCTGTTTTCTTGTCAAAACACTACCAAAAACCAAATTTTCATCGAAATCGACCCGCAAACAAAAAAGTTGGCTGCCATCTTGAATTTTTACATTTTTAACATTGCGTTGTTGTTTTCTTGTCAAAATAGTATCAGAAACCGAGTTTCATCGAAATCGGCCCACAAACAAAAAAGTTGGCCGCCATCTTGAATTTTTTACATTTTTAACATTGCGTTTCTGTTTTCTTGACAAAACAGTAGCAAAAACCTAGTTTTATTGAAATCGGCCCGCAAACAAAAAAGGTGGCGGCCATCTTGAATTTTTTACATTTTTAACATTGCGTTGCTGTTTTCTTGTCAAAACAGTAGCGAAAACCGAGTTTCATCGAAATCGACCCACAAACAAAAAAAGGTGGCCGCCATCTTGAATTTATTACTTTTTTTACAAAACATCCTTTATTTTTCTACTAAAATAATGTTAAAATGGTGAAAATTCATTTAATTCAAGTAAAAATGAAATGAAACAGAAATAACTTCATTCGTTATTTAAATAAAAGCACTCACTCAAATCACTTTTTTACTTAAATGTACGTAGACGTGACGTGTACAAACCTGTTCAACAACAAAGTTAAGGAGGTCATGAATATGTATAAACGCGTCGCTTTTTGGTGGTCTATCGAATTTGGTCGGTTAATCGGAATACTGACAGTTGTTTTGGATTTTAATTGATATTTCCTTTAATACGAAGAATTTGAAGCTGAAATTTTCAGAGCATGTACTTCAGTAACCGCACAGATAATTCTTTGGGCCAGGATCTAAATAGTGTCTGATATTTTTATCCTGCTGACCGTCAAAGTCATGACATGGTCAGTCTAACCTTCATGTGGGTATTATTCAAAAACGCGTAAATGTGCGGTTTTCAAAATGTTTATGGTAATGAGAAATAATAAGAAGAATAGAACACCGTTTTTGGTTTCTCTATTTAAGTGGTAGTTTAGGCGCTAGAATTTTTTTTCTGTTTTCAGAAAATGTCTGATTACTTCAAAATCTGTGAATATTTTTGAAATGTTTTCTACCGCAAAAATAGCACAAATTAGGAGCTACTTATATGTGTTTACTGTAAGATCGCACATTTAGTAGTTTCCGAGATCTGGGATCTGGCAAAACGTTACGCCAGCAGGAAATCAAATATCTCCAAAACTATAAGGCCCACAAATTTTATATTTGGCGCACATTTCCTGCTAGTATCAAGCTACCCGCACATATATCTTTTATTTCTCTCCGATCATTAGTTTAGATTCTTCCTGCTGGAGCACCGTTACCCCAGCAGAATCCGTTTTTCCCGTTTTATTCCAAAAGTATAAGGCCCACAAATTTTTTATTTGGCGCACATTTACACCGAATTGCGCACAAATTATTCATCAAACTCGCTTCCCTCTAGGAGCATCTTTCCTGCTGGCGTAACGGACTCGACAAAGGCTACCTTTTATTGCAAAATAAGGGTTGGAGGGGTTGAAATAGGGGATGAAAGTTTGATTGTACCACAGAATAGAGAGACTTCAGAAGTTATGCCACTGTCGCATTTATTTGGTACCCATTTACATACTTTTACACTACGAGATTATGTTGTTTAATCGACTACCACGAGCAAAATTGACAGAACGAAATTCAAAATCAATAATAAATAATCCATACTAATATTATAAATGCGAAAGTAACTCTGTCTGTCTGTCCGTCTGTCTGTTACGCCTTCACGCCGAAACTACTGAACCGATTTGTATGAAATTTGGTACAGAGGTAGAGTAGAGCTCGAGAATGGACATACGCTCAGTAATACAAAATCCATACTAATATTATAAATGCGAAAGTAACTCTGTCTGTCTGTCTGTCCGTCTGTCTGTTACGCCTTCACGCCGAAACTACTGAACCGATTTGGATGAAATTTGGTACAGAGGTAGAGTAGAGCTCGAGAAAGGACATAGGCTACCTTTTATTGCGAAATAAGTGTTGGATGGGTTGAAATAGGGGATGAAAGTTTGATTGTACCACAGTATAGAGAGACTAAAGAAGTTATGCCACTATCGTATTTATAAGGTACCTACTTACATACTTTTACACTACGAGATTATGTTATTCAATCGACTTCCATGAGTTAAATTGACAGAACAAAATTCAAAATCTAAAATACAAAATCTATACTTAATCTATATATATAAAATTCAAAGTCCTGACTGACTGACTGACTGACTGACTGAGATATCAACGCACAGCCCGAACCGCTGAACCTAGAAGCTTGAAATTTTGCACACAGATACCTTATACAGTGTAGGCATCCACTAAGGAAGGATTTTTGAAAATTTCATCCCTAAGGGGATGAAATAAGGGATGAAAGTTTGTATGAAAGTCCCTCAGTTTTGGAGCTAGGATCTCCAAATATTGTGTTTAGGCTGATGATTGAACATAATTAAATACGGGTCTCAGCGTTTTTCAAAATTCTACCCCCGAAAGGGTAAAAAGGGGGATGAAGTTGTGTTTAGAAGAAAATCCTTTATTTTCGAAGTAAAAATCTCTAAATTTATAATTTAGGCTTATGAATAAAATCTAACGCAACGTATATTGTTACTGGTAGTATTTTGACCCCTATGGGGATGAAACGGGGGTGAAATAAGGTAGATAAACCTAAACATAGATATGGATGTCATTATTGGGGTTTTCTGGGATGACGATTGCGAAAATGACATTTATTTTGAAGTCCAACACAGTGGAAATGATTTAACCCCTAAAGAGGTGATAATGGGGTACAAATTTTGTATGGAAAAATAATATAAAATAGACATTACAACTTTAAACTTCGTAGGAGCAAGTCTTAAAATAAATAGACAAACATATATTTTGTGATTTTAAAAATGACCGGGAACGGGAACGGGAACGGGAACGGGATATCTACTAACATATTTGGACTCAATTCTGACTGTTGTTATAAACTAGCTTCCGCCCGCGACTTCGTCCGCGTGAATATTAGAGAAAATCATTAGGTAACCTTCAACCAGGATCCAATCAGCCGTTTTTACGCAATTAGGCGGGTCCCCACCAAGCGAGCAGCCTCGTTCGAGGCCCGCCACACGCGGCAAACGTCTTGCCTCGCACGAGGCTGCTCGCTTGGTGGGGACCCGCCTAATCGCGTAAAAACGGCTGGTTGGATCCTGGTTGAAGGTTCCCTAAGGATTTTCTCTAATATTCACGCGGACGAAGTCGCGGGCGGAAGCTAGTCATAAATAAAACCAAAATTTGGTTTGCCGTACAGTAGCCAAGATTGGTACCAAAACCGAGCTTCCCCATGAGCGGCCCTCACATACTTATTCCAACCTATTACATAATTATGTTTCTTACGTTTATCACTATTGTAGGTACATTCAGCCGACTCTTGTTGCTAATTTTGTTCTATGGTCGACATTAGAACATGTTTTGTCAGCACATTCACAGAAATCCGCAGGAAAGTCTACTAAACGTAGTCTACTATTACAATTAAGGCCGTATATCTCTGTATTTGATCATTATCTCTTTCACCCCACTTAACTTTATTAAATGATTGGGTTAAAGTTACAAGTTTAGACTGGATTTTATTTATATTACACTCAATCAACAAAGGATAATGATCAGACCAGTACACATGTAATATAAAACCGAAGCATTGACAACAGTATGCCGCGCGGCGCTAGTTCCTATACAGTGATCGAACATCGGCGAGAGCCGTGTGCCTCTCTGTGCAAGTTAATATTAAAGAGGATGAGAATGATATGAATTGTAGGTACAGTCAACAGCACCTAGTGAATTTATTCAAGTTTTGAGATGGGGCAGGATTTATCGGAAAAGCAAGTCAATTGCACGGCCTTAGAACTTTGGTTATTTTGATGTTGGCTACATTTTTTAACCTCTAGAGGGGGGTGGGGGGCAGCGGCTCCCCCCTGTTATATCGGCAGTCCGGCAAAGAAGCCTCAGGCATTCCACCGATCGGTGTACATTTTTACAGTTGAAGCTGATCATTTTAGTTGTAACAGCCATTATTTTTGATTAGGGACTCCACCTGGCACTTGACCACTCCGGTATCCTTTTTTAAAGTCTACAAACCGCCGTACATATTATAGTATATATTAATAATGGTGCACACTTGTTTTGTTCCGTATACGGATGTGCCTCGACGGTGACATACAACAAGGACTTAAATTTTCATAGATTTCCCCGTGATGCGAGGTAAGTTTATTTATGGAAGTGTCTATTCATCGGGGCGCCTCGACGAATAGTAGTTTTCTCTATCTAGCGGTGCGCACCATTGAATAGCACTTTCTCTAGGGATTGGCTATAGGCCGGTGCCTCGGGTTCGATGATCCCTGCGGGAAGTAACATCTTTGAGTTGTTGTTTCTAGTTTGGTTTGGACATTGCAGGCTGATCACCTGATTGTGCGATAAGAGAATTAATGATCCGTGCTTCGGCTGTAGATCCTGCGCCTGACCTTTCCTGTCTTGTCGGTCGTCCTGCCGTCCTATCGGAATTATAGAGTGAAGGAAAAGAGAGTGCAAACACTTTTCTCTCAAATCTCAATTAAACTGGATCTAAATCTCTAAACACAAACCAAAACTACGCACAGCACTAACAAATGTGCTAAAACCACAGCCAAAGATGATTACCTACTATACCCGCAAATGCGCACTATGGAACCTTGTCATATTAACATCTCGTTCATCTACGTTTACGTCATCCGCAACAAAAAATTAGGTACCTACATGTAACAATAAAATTCTAATAGATATTTTTTATTAATATTAGTTACTAGCGGCCGCCCGCGACTTCGTCTGCGTGGACAGTTTTTTTGCTATCCCTTGGGAACTGTACGTTTTTTCGGGATGAAAGGTACCCTATGTCCTTTTCTGCACCCCTGACAACGTGTATGCAAAATTTCATGATGATCGGTTCAGTAGTTACGACGTGAAGGCGTAACAAACAAATAAACAAACGGACTTTCGCATTTATAATATTAGTAAGGATTGAATTATTAATTTTAAGATAGGGTCTAGGTATAAAAAATCTACAATTTTATTTTCGTTTTTTTGGTTTAAAAATGGCTGCCAGGTTCATTAGCAATTTGCGGGGATAGTATTACAAGGTGTTTTCGAAATCGCAAAAAAGAAAACAGCTGTTTCATACAAAAATTAATAACGAAAATATCAAAATGTAATGTATGAAACAACTGATTTTTTTTCGCGATTTCAGAGTTGGTCCCATAGTAAAAGTTGTTCAGTTTGATGATCCCTATCTACCATATTCGGCTTTATAAGGCTTTTACCAAACACTTTGTATTATAAAAAGCGGCACCACATCAATAAAATAACACTAACGGTTAAATTGAATATAACGAGAAACAATAACTCAAAGATGTTGCTTCCCGCGGCGGGGATCGAATCCACGACCTCTGGATCGAGAGAACAACACTCTAACCACTAGCCTAAGAGGCATTTACACAATTATTACTACCTATTTGAATAGTTTAACTTACGATTACGACCACTAAAAAGGAGGCGCACCGGCATATATCCAATCCCTAGAGAAAGCGCTATTCAGTGGTGCGCACCGCTAGATAGAGAAAAATACTATTCGTCGAGGCGCCCCGATGAATAGACACTTCCTTTATTTATTCCTATAAGTAATTTCGTATTACTTACCTACTTAACCAACATCATCTCGTGCTGTTAAGTAGGTACTTTTATTGTATAATTCAATAATACCTGTCGTGTGCAGTTTTATAGTAAAATTTTATTGTAGCTAAAGAATAACTTCAAGTAGATTTGTGAAATAAGTAATGAATATATATTTGGTAGGTATGTAGGAACTAGGTACATAAGCATATCGTGCGTGTTGCTATCATCACAAAATACCTACGACCTTGTTTGAACCAATTTTACGTAGTACACTGGTGGTACCTACCTGCATAGGTACCTACTAATTTATTTTCTGTGCTACTAGGGACTCGAACACTATTAATTAGTTAATGACGCCGCGGCCGTTCTGTTAAAGTAAGTACTTAAAAGCAAGCTAGGTGCCACTTTTGAAGTTTATTTGATATAGGTACCTACCGACTTACCTACATACCTGCGCTTTGCGCACGGGCTATAAGCACTTGAACACTGATCGTGTAATGTTAGATTATTTATATCCTTGTTCTACTAATCACTAATCCTACTTTCTACTAATACCTACCTACTATTATAAATGCGAAAGTTTGTGTGTATGTGTGTTGTAAATAATTACTTATTAATCACATTTATTTTCTATTTTGACAACCCTTGCACATTTGCGGCTGATTGCGTAAGGGCGACACGGGCGGCGGCACGCGGCGGCATCGTCCAACATCAAAGGCGTTTAACAACTGTATAGAGTTAAACTGTGATCGTGGGTTGTAACGATACGCTGCAGTCTTAGTAAACATCAACACGATACGATGTCCGCAAAAAAATACTTCGTGGTCACCCTAGGTGATCTACATACTAATTTAAATCTCGAATTGCATCGTAAGTACTGCAGTGATTGGTTCCAAATAAAGCTAGATCCTCAGTGACGGAAATTTTTATTACTATAAACTGCTTTACATCTTAAGTAACGCAAAATTCACGTAACGTAACGGTATTAATTGTGGGCCACACAGTCTGATGGGTCGAAATATTGTTTTTGCTTTTTCTATTGATGTGTTGTTATGCGAATGGATTTAAAGTGTTATATGCTGTCACTTATCAAACGTAACGCTGCTAGACTGCTTAATTTGACTCCAAAGGGTTTAGTTGTCGATATTTTGACAAATGAAAACTGGCACATACGGTTCTGTGTGTGCCACGTTTAAACAACGATTTTATGAGTTCTGTTCTGTTTTGTATGGTTTTCGAATGTTAAATCTTATTTATTTTTGCGTCACTGAGCATCTATGGAGTGAAACTGCACTTTCGTTAGCTAGTTTTTGTTATTTCCAGCATCCATGATCTTCAGCGTCATTTCGTGAGGACCATGTTCAAACGTCAATAATTCATAAATTTTAGCGTTACGTTTGTTCTGAATACCAAAATAAGAAATTGTTTATCCGTCACTGAAGGATTTATAAGCTCACAAGCCTGAAGGAGTAAGGCACACACGAGATGACGATCATCTATGCTGGTGGGTGCATTCAAACAAGCCGCTAGGTCATCGATTATTAACCGATTAGTATAATCGATTCATTCTGTGGAACTGTGGAATGGTGAACATCGCTTATTTGCAAGTATATGAACAATATTGATGGTAAACGGGTACACATACATACATACATACACTCACGCCTGTTTCCCATGGGGGTAGGCAGAGACTATGGATCGCCACCTGCTACGATCCTTGCACACTTCTTTCGCTTCATTCATATCCATCAATCTTTTCATACATGCCCTGCGGTTTTTGTCACTGCGTACACCAGCCTTTTTTATAATAACCTCTATTTGGTCCGCGTAGGTTTTTCTGGGACGCCCTCGTGCAATCGTTCCTTCCACATTCGCACAGTATATCTCTTTCGTGATTCGCCTTTCATTCATCCTCTCTAAGTGACCAAACCACTGGAGCATTCCTTTCTCAATTCTTGTCACTATATCATCTTTCAGACCACACCTTTTGCGAATCACCTCATTGCTCACTCTATCACTCAGTTTTACTCCGCATAT